>CM061280.1:111544236-112183700 GCA_030848825.1 Tadarida brasiliensis | reverse complement strand
TATCTAAAATGAAGAAGTGTCACTTTGCATGACTGCTTCCCAGTCACTGTGCCATGATGCAACCATTTACTATTATGACCTCACAGGTGAACTGCAGGAGCTTTGTGGTTCCGGATCTGAAGCGGGCCTTTGGCTGCTCTCACCTGTCTTTAGTTATCCTCGTCCCTCTGGTACTTTTCTCTCTCCCTCTTAGCATTATTTTCATCAATATTCTTTTCCAAAGAGTTCCCACCACCCCACTCCTTGCCATTTTTCTAAGCCCTTTTCTTCCCAAACCAACTTTACTAGTGGTCTACATACCTTGGTATCTAAGTATGATTGAAAAAAGGTTTGGGTTTATAAATACACCACAGACTAAATTGATGAAGAAGTACAAAACTACCCAAGTGGTTTCAATGTCAAGTGGGGAAAGGCAGGAATGAATGATGTGTAGCGTGTTCCTATGCACATTTCACTGATGCCACCAGTGAAATGTTCTGGCCTAACTAGGATACAACGTAGTAAGAACCAATATCCAGGGAAGCAAGAGCCACTGACTTAAGACATTCAGTGTATTAAGAGAACCACCAGCAAAAACATTTGTCTCTGAAACAATTTTTCTTATTTAAATTGTATTGCAAATATTTTTCCTAAGATGTTGGATTTAAAGTTCCCTATGACACATAACTCTTTGGGCAGAGTGTGCAATTTTAAACTCATCCTCTTGGCCTTATAAAATTTTTATGTATTGGTTAACCCTGGGCCAATGATTAAACCTGTGTAATCATCTATTGAGATCTGAAAGAACCTTGAGCTCATTTTTTTTAAAAATCTTTTCTGGACTGGGTTATATTTCGCAGCATCAGCATGAAAGAAAACCATAGATGGCAAACCACCTCAAACTCCTAAGTACACTTGGCCTTAAACAACAAAAGTGTGGGTTTATTTTTATTGTTTTGCAGAATTTTTACTTTTGTACAATCTAGAATATCCAGCTTTATCAAGATCCACTTATTTTTCATTATTTCAAGTGTTTTATGACAGTTCTATGAATGCCTATGTGTCCTTCAATCCTGGGTAAAGAAATACTGCCATATTTTGCAATGATTGGATTCTTTAACTCTGGCCAGTTTACATTTAAAATAACTGAATTAAAATAATATTGACTATAAACTGTAACTGAAAAATAAAATTTAAATTAAAAAATACAAAATAAAATAACTGAATTAGATTTCAACTTAGAGGTCTCCAGTCTTTAGTATTTCTTCATGTTCTGTTTAAGACTCAGAAGTCATCCTGGCTCTACCTACGTCATAGAGGTTTAATTCTGGGTTCAGACTCTGGATTCAAATCCTGGCTTTTCCACTTACTACCATTCTGTGCCTGCTCCCTCAACAGTTAAACTAGAAAAATTAAGTGTGGACCTCATAGGTTTGAGGTGAAGATCAATGAGTTAATACGGAGGGTATGTAAAACAGTGCAGCCGACTATAAGGCTTCAGTAAGTGTTAGCCATGGCCACTGTTCTGAATTGGCTGATAACCTTTTTATCCAGGAATGCCAGATGAAAAGACTGATTTATGCGTGACAGGTGTTCTTAAGGGAAATGCAGAGCCTACCCAGGGTCACATACCCGTCTCAGTCATTGGCATTTTGGCATTTATACACCTAACAGCTAAAATAGGTTTCAGTCCCCACATTTTGGCATATACATATATGTATTTTAACTCATCCCCTCCCCCACTTCATTTTCCTTTGGCCCCACCTGATTTCTGAAAATGTCATCAGGGACAGTCATCAATATAATCTCTTCCTCTTTGCAAATGACCTCTTACCCAGCTTAATTAATAGCTTAACTTTTGGCAAGTGGTAACACATAGCAATTAAATCTGGTTTACTGTTGTGTCTCTTGTGGGGGAAATTTGGTAACACTTTGTGTAGCTGTCAGCAGTCCTTGCTTAGGGTGTGTTCCATAACCTGGAGCCTCCCATTCATCTCACTTCCTGTCAGGACACCAGCTCCTCATAACAAACCATCTCGAGGAGATGGATTATCTGCCTTTGCTTCTAGTTAACAAAAAATAATTTAGATGATCTCTAGTGTATTTTTTTTCCTTAGATACTTTTCCCTCCTATTGTTATGGCTAACCAAAAATAACACAAGTTTCTAAATATTCTAAAAATAATTTTTCCTCTTTTCTGTTACTGCATCACTAAACTAACCCTGGTCCATGAGCACTGAGGCAACTGCATTTCTCTTCACTCTTAAAACTTTGTTTTTCAGCACAAACCAAATCTACCAGATATACTGGAAGTGACTTGATTTAATACAAATGAAAGTTTCAGATCATCTAAATTGGGTTTTTTTAAAAAAAACTTATTCATTCATTTGATGGTCTGAACCATTTAAATCCAGTTTACTTGGTCTAAATAAGGGAAATGCCTTCTAGAAGCAGGCTGTATAATATTCTGGACCCCCTAGCATCTATTTTTCTTATTTTTTAAAAATCACTTTGAAACTTAGCTATTTCCTGGTCCCTCTGGACATGCTGTTCCTTTTTGTGGCGATGGCCTCCACCTCCTGCCACTGTAGCAGGGAAGTGCTTTCGTGGGGCCCCTTCCCAAAGCAGCCTTCTCATGCCTTCCTGCAGTTGGCCCCCACAGAGATTGTGACACTTCCTTAGCATTCCTTTCTAACATCCCCTGTGGATGTGCTCACTCACTATATCACGCAGCCTTTCAATTTCAATGGTTGGGTGAAGGGCCAGTAACCACCTGAGCCACTTTTCGAACTAGGTCGCAGATATGTGGCCAGGTAGGGAAAGTCATCCTGAACGAAACAAAGGTCTATACCTGGTCTTGTTCAAATGGAAATACTATTGAACCAGAGACTCTGACTGGACTGCTTTTGTTCCCCTTCTACTTTATGTCTCTTCTTTTCCTACACTCAAATGTGTAGAAAAATGTTCATTCTGATGAACTTGCCCAAGTGAGTGAACTACCATTTCCTAAGTGGTCAACAAGAGAACACAGACCTTGAATCTGGCCACCTCTAGCATGAATTGCCATTATTTCTCCTAATGCTCCAGCCGCTCCAGTTTCTCCTGGCCCTTCAGATCCAGTTGCCGTTGTTCCCTTTGGCTCTTCAGTTCCAGCTGCTGGCCCTTCCTCAGGTATTGGTGCGCTGACTCTTGCTCACTTCCCGGCCTTCCAACTCAGACATGCTGGGGGAAATTGACCACTGCCGCCGGATCTGGGTCTGGCTCTTCTTCTGATTGTTCTCAGAAATTACCTCCACAAAGGGCTTAGTCTTCCAGCTTGGGGGTCTTCTCTGTGGCTTTTGGTCTCTTACTCTGCAAATCTAATTCTGCCATCTTAGCTTCTTTAATGAGTTTTCTAATTTTTTATGTTCTTAATTTAATTAATTTTGAGCGTTTGTGAATTGCTTGGTAGTATACCAGTGACTGACTTTTTTTTTTTTTTTCTCTTTGGCAGTCTTACTAATTCATTGTATGTATTCTAATTGTTTTAAACTCGTGGGCCATAAAAAACAAAGTATATATTATGCCAGCCCTCTGTGATCATGCAATAATGGAAGGAGAGGGACTTTAGAGAGCATTTAGTTCAACTGCCTTATGTTCAGGAAATCCAGGCCACGAAGGGTAAAATGACTTGCTCAAGTCACATAGTTTCTTGGTGGCAAAGCCAGAAGACATAGAACTTTGGTCTCCTGATTTCACACCCAGTGTTTTGCCTCTTTCTGGTGAGAGGTTAATTCTTTGGATTCCACTGTGGATACTTGCAAGCTTTCAAATGAGGAGTCAAGTGCCCAGTTACTTAAATGGTCCTTGTCAAGGAGCAACTGAGTCACAGCAACTGCTACTCAGGGAATTACCTGATCATCAATTTGTCTTTAGTTTTGTTTTTAAATAAATGATTGAAACAAATCAAGTATCCTAAAGAATGTGCCCTAGAAAAGAGGTTCTCAAGTTCTAGTATAATACTGAAAAACCTGGGATGCCTATAGCAAAAGTAGAAAGACTCAGGCCTTCCTTGCATAGACCTGCAACCAGGATCCTGCAAGGTGGGGCCTGAGATGTGTGATTTCAAAGTTTTCCAGGTGGTTCTGGTGTGCTTTCTGGGTAAGAACAACTGCTATGGAGTCTAGCAGTGTTTCTTAAAAATGGTGTATTTCTGGGCCCCCTCCCCACACCTATTATCCTAGAATTTCTGGGGACGGGGGTCATCTTTAAGCTCCCTAGTGATTGTTATGTCCATTAAAATATAGAAGAATGCTGATCTAGAAGGCTTTGAATCATTCAACAAAAAGCCTAGAGCAATGACTTTCATATCTCTTGTTTGCTTCCCTTGGTAAGAAATATGTTTTGCATCATGATTCAGCAAACCCACAGAACTAAAACAAAAGTTTCACAAGTCAATACTTATCTTAGCAAGTTCAGTGAGCTCTGATGTTTTCCGTTCTAGTCCATCCTATTTCCGTTTTTGAAAGTAGGGCATCAAAACTCACGAAATTGCTTTTAAACCCCTAACCCACTGGAGTTTGAAAAACTAAGGGTCGAGGTGTGCTTGTTAATTCTATCACAGATTTAAAACTTTTTTCCTCTCAAATTGCTCTACTTTTCCCAATTACTCCTGTTAAGCCCTTAATACCTGCTTGCCCCATGAGAAAAATCCACTTTTGTCACAGTCATACAATACTTCCACTGTGTAGAAAGTGGACTGCCCTTGTTCCTTGGACATGGGACAGCTTGCCAACTCCACGATGCTGCTGCTAATGGCTTGTATCAATCACAGTGCAAGTAACAGAAAACTCAGCCACACTAAAAGGAAAATTTGTTTAAAGGAATGATTTTGTTCATGGAACCAGCAACCCAAGAGGAGCTTGGTTCAGGTGCTGATTTATTCCAGACTCAGACAGTCACCTGGATCCCCACAGATCTGTCTTTCTTGGGATGGCTCTGAATATGGCCAATTAAGTTCTCTCTTCATGAGGGTAGCAGGCCCCAGCCACACACCGCCCACCGTACTGAGCACAGATCTCAGCTAGGCTGATTAGACTGCATGCCCTCTCTTGAACCTACCACTGGGGTCAGGACAGGATACTGGTGCTGGAGGTGGGGTCAAATCTCAGGGAAAACACGTGGTTAAGGATGAGAGAAGGATGATTGCCTAAAGAGAATTTGAGATACTGCTCCCAGGAGCAAGATGGATGCTGGGCAACAAATGCAGGTGTCTTCTATAGGCCGTGCGTGTCCATGGTCTTCCTCTTTGCCTCCCGTTTCCTTGGTTGTGACGAGCCTTTTCTTGCTGCTTTTCACACCTGTGGAAACCTATAGAGTGTCCTGAAGTTCCTGATTTAAATCTCATGCGCGGTCACCACTGTCAAAATCAAGCACAGACAGTGCTAAACTTAAATGACAGTTTAAGTAATTAGAAATAATTGATTAAAATTCACCACCCGAATTTGCCTGGTTTTGAAATGAAGAGAAAGAAGTAGTATAGGTAAGGATGACCCAAACTAGACAATAACTTGGTATTCACAGGTGTAGCGGACCAGCCTGTATAATGTTCCCTGATGTCCTTTAAATAGACTACAGGCCGGAGTCTTTTCAGGAGTAATCTGAGCACAGTGAGTGCCTAAAAATACCTAGTGACCAGTAGTAACACATTAAAAGTTAAGTACAAAACTTAAATCTGGCAAAGAAAGCTCAGCTGATCCTATTGGCTACCTTTCACAATTGCTTTATGTACCATTTAAATCTTTTTTTTGGTAATCCTCACCCGAGGATATTTTTCCATTTATCTTCAGATAGAGTGGGAGGGAGGGAGGAAGAGAGAGAGAGAAACATCAATGTGAGAGAGACACATCAACTGGCTGCCTCCCACACGACCCCAACCGGGGCCGGGGATGAACCGTAACTGAGGTATGTGCCCTTGGCTGGAATCGAACCCTGGACTCTTTGGTCCATGGGTTCTAACCACCGATGCTCTAACCGCTGAGCCAAACTGGCCAGGGCCTTTATGTACCATTTAAATGCTCTCTCTTTCTCAAGCCTTTTGTCATGAAACAGAACAGAAATACTTTCTACTAAGGGATCAGAAAGTGGACAATAGTTATTTAGTTAAAAATAGTGTTGATCTGTTAAAATAGAGATTTTTTTTTTTAACAATCTAGCATGGAAAAAGAATGATGAAATAATTATTTTAACGATTCTGGGTTCTTGTCTATTTTGAAAGAATTTAATGAAAATAAGCACTTCATGCATGAGAGAATGAATCTTATTTGTTCCTTCAATAACAGTATCAGATTCTCTACTTTGTAACAATTTGCTCCCAAGTTTTCAAACGAAACGTGCTTTATACTCGGTATGGTGATTCTGGGCTGTGCATTCTGTCCTGGCAACTAGCCTGCCTAGTATTTAGATTTTCTCTGCATTCTTGTATGCTTAGAAAATCCATATCCAAAACATTTTCTTGTGTGTGTGTGTTTTTTTTTCTCTATAAAATGGATACAAAATAAACACCTTAAGGTTTGTATTGTTCTCCTAACTTGGTCTGTGATTTTGTATAAAAGCTTTAAATTCTTCCTCGTAAATTTATTCTCCTCTAACAATATGCCCATTCATTTCTAATGTTCTAATTTCTGTCTTTTGAAAGCTATAGCATTTTAATTGCTTATGGAAACTAATCGGTCTCCTATCCTTGACAGTGATTTCATTAAGATCTGATTTGTTTTTAATTAAGTTTTTAATATATATTATTATATTTTGGTCTATAGTGTGGCTTGATCTAAGAACCCAGTCTACTGTTGAGAATCTTAGTAAAAGAATTCCAGGAAATAATAACTTTGTCAAGGTAAGAGAACTCTTCGAAAGTATACTATAAGAATGCTCGTTTAAAAATGTAGATATTTCATCAGAAAGACTATTCAGGACTTATATCTTATTGCACAATAGTTATTTGATACAATTTATAGAATATTTCTCTGCAGATAATTGAGGACAACTCAGATCTTTTCCGTCTTCCTTGCCCTGTGGTTGATTAGAAGAATAATATTCCAAAGTTGGTTGCCTGGAGGGTATTATAAAATATCCCTGTGGTTTAAGCCATATTCTCCAGGGGGTGCTTCCTGTAACTGAACCCTGACTTTCAAATCCATCCTCTTGTTTTCTACTATACATCAGAGAAAGTTCTGGGTGCTTTTGAGTGTTTAGGCATCTGGATTCAGGAAGAGAAAGTAGGAGACATTTATTGACCTCTTTTTATTAACTGATTTTAGAATGAGGAAGGGAGAGAGAGAAACATCGTTGAGAGAAACATTGATTGCCTCCAATACACGCCCCAACCAGGAATCGAACCCACCACCTTTTGGTGTACTGGACATAGCTCCAACCAACTGAGCCACACCAGCCAGGGCCATTTTTTGACCTCTTTATTGAACATTTCCACTCTCTTCATATGAATACGGCTAATACAAAATTGCCTAGTTTTCTGTCTCTTCAGATAAATGAAGGGAGAGAGAATTTTTGAATCAAGCAAGATATTTTTCTTAACAAGGTCAAGACCAAATTTTCCTAGTATCCAAAAGGAAGTTCTGGTTTTTTTATGTATCCCCTTTATATTTTTTAGTGGGACTCTTAGGACAATTTCTTGTGGTTCTTGGTTTTGAAATTGGTGTTCAAATCCTATTAATTACAGGATACATGGAACAGACTGACAGCTGTCAGGGGAGGGGGAAGGGGGACTGGATAAAAGAAGGTGAAAGGATTAGCCAAAGAACATATATGCATAACCCATAGACACAGACAACAGTGTGGTGGTGGCCAGAGGGAAGGGGGTGGTGAAGGATGGGTAGAGGTGGGCAAATGGGGGGAAATGGGGACATCTGTAATAAAAATGAAGTTTAAAAATCCTATTAATTACAGCAGTTTAACAAACCATTCCCTGCCCCCACCTGCCCAAATAACTTAAGGCTAGCTCTGAATATACCCTTACCATCTCCTATTCTGTTCTCTTTCTCACCTTGTTCAATCTTCACCCCTACCTCCAGCTACACTTTGTTTTAATGGATGCATGTTTTTCTCTTCAGTGCCATTTTAGGAACCTTTTACACTCTCTGCCTAAGTCATGAAAATGAGATAATGCATACTACCTCATTATTAGTTTTGTGGAAGCATATTCTCATAAATTATTTCTTTTCATTATGTTTGATCATTGATCTATATTTTTTTCTAGGGAAGCTGGAAAACCATAAGTTAAGATTCTTAACTTACAGGTTGCATTAAAGTATTAAATCCTTTGGTTGAGTTGTCTTATCAAACATATCCATAGGCGATAAGAAGGAAAAAAGTATCACTTTTTGTAGTTAGATGATGAATGGGGAGAGTAGGATGGGGAGGGAAAGATAGTTGCATTGTTTTGATGTGTATATTTCATCAGCCCTTATAAAAATAATTGGTATATAATATGGAAACAAAAATAAGAATTGGACCTGATCCATTCTCAAGGAAGATTAATAAGCCATATGTGTTTTATTATTATACTTTAACCTTTATTTCAATTCACCCTCTCTTTGTTTAATTTATTTGCTAATTTAGACAACTACTTTCTTACATAGAGCAACTCTGTTTTGCTTTAATCTGGTGTGTCTTTGAGCTCTGCTTTATTCTCCACTAATTTTATATTATATTATTTGAATATGAATGTGTAAATATATATTTATAATATACTCATTTTTATGCACATAAATATAATGTTAAGTCTTATGTTTTAAAACAAAGTTTTCTAGTTTTGGTCATTAGTTTATAATTTGATATACTCTCTTATCGTCAATAGTTTAAATATTACTTTCACGGAATATAAAATAAAAAGCAGAGCTTTGGACTAGGTTAGTACTAACTCATCACAAAAGTCTAGATTACAGGGCATTGCGTCATTTAATTTTCTCTTTACCTTGCTACGTGGATGCTCTTTGAACTGCAAACGTATCACTGATCTTTGTTCATAAACATGCTTTCCTGTGCCATGAGATAGGTAAAGTATTTTTATCCATAATACTGTGCATGGGATTGCTTTTATTTTATTTTTTCAAGGAGAATTTTTTTTATTAATTTATTTTTGTTACAGATGTTTCTCCTTTTTTCCCCATTGATACCCTTCTCCCCATCCCCCCCACCCTTCCCCAGCTTTGTTGTCCATGTCCATCAGTTATGCGTACATGCATATAAGTTCTGTGGTTTATCTCTTCCCTCCCCCCCACCCCCTCTTCTGAAGGGTGTCAGTCTATACCCTAATTCCACATCTCTGGGTCTACCCTGTTCCCTAGACTGTTATGTATTATATTCCACAAATGAGTGAGATCATGTGATATTTGTCTTTCTTTGCTTGGCTTGTTTTGCTTAGGATAATACTCTCGAGGTCCATGGGATTGCTTTTAGAGCCCCTGAATATTTTGTGATTTGTGGAGTTTTTTGATTTGGTATTTTGTTTTCTATTAAACTGTTATGAATTTAATTTGCAATTGTTTTTAGTCCAAGACAGGCCTTCCACTTAGCACTTACTTCAGTGCCGTGAAAGTTCGTTGGCTTCTGGATAATGTGAGAAACGTTCAAAAGGCTGTTGAAGAAGATAGAGCTCTTTTTGGGACTATTGATTCTTGGCTTATTTGGGTATGTTTAAATAGAATTCATGTATGGAGAAATGTTTTAGACAGCCATGCCTACTATCTGTTTTCTACTAAGAGTTTAAAATTTTTATTTGGCAGCATTATTTAGAAAAGTCACTCAAGAAATAGCAGAACAGCTCTGGCTGGTTTTGCTCAGTGGTTAGAGCGTTGGCCTCGTGGACCAAAGAGTCGCGGGTTCAATTCCCGTCAAGGGCACGTACCTCGGTTGCGATTCGGTCCCCAGCCCGGGTTGGGGTCGTGCGGGAGGCATCTAGTCGATGTGTCTCTCTCACATTGGTGTTTCCCTCTCTCTCTCCCCCCCGCCACTCTATCTGAAGATAAGTGGAGAAATATCCTTGGGTGAGAATTAAAAAATAAAATTAAATTAAAAATAAAGGAACAGCAGAACATTTCACGCTCCATTTGAGAAACATCTTTGCCTATTTCCTCTTTATTTTTTTCTTGCCTTATTTCAGTAAAAATGGAGGATGATGACCAAAACCATATCTCTTCTGTTATCTTTAGAATAAGTAATTTAGGTGATTGATAATTGGCAATTTAGGTAGCCTTTCTCTCTTGCCCAATATGAAGTTTCCTACTAGCCGTTTCTTAGAAGAAATAACTATTTAACATGATAAAACACCTAGGCTACTTTTATCATTTGCTTTCAACATTACATAGCTGTCTGTCTCTTATTTAATTAAGCCGTAATGTGAAAAATCATAGTGGAAACTTCTGATAAATAATCTTTTTGCCTAAGCTGAACATGGATAAGTAGAAGCTAACATTTCAAACATTTCCCAGATATATCTTTAAAGTACATAATCTCTCTCTCTCTCTTTTTATTATAAGTATTTTCAAATATACCCAAAAGCAGAGGGAATAGTGTAACAAACCTGTACAGCAGTGAGCCGGCTACATTAACCAACTATGGCCAATCCTGTTTCAACTAGACTCACATATACTTTCTTCCCACAGATAAAGGAAATCCCAGACATGTAATTTCATTTATAAATACTTCGGCATTTTTCAACATTCAGAGAGCTTCAACGGTATAGCGTCCCTAGTTTTACTAGTCAGATCTACACAGTGGTCTTGAAACCGCTATCCGGAAGCCCACCACACACACACACACACCATGTTAGCAGCCTGTGCTTTGTGCTCATGGCCAGCAGTTTTTACACATGTCACAGTTGAAATAGTTTTGACTATTTGACAATTGTCTGGAACCAGAGTAACACACGAATGTGGGAACTGTGAGCTGCAGGGGACTCAAGGGAGCACATTGGGCTGTATCCCCCACCGTGATGTCTTTCTCCACTTTTGTTCCTTTCTTACCTCATTGCTTCCACATAAAAGAAAGCAACACTAACAACAACAACAACAACAATAATAATAATAAATATTTAAAATAATTTTTAAAAATCAAAAAAAAAGGAAAGCATCATGGCTTTCCATTCCAGTCCAAGGATATTAAACATCAGAGAGTCTAAAACTCTGCTTTCAAGATATGTGCTTGGGTCAGTGCAGACCCAGCCCAATGAGAATTATTCCAAACAGCCCTGGCCAGTTTGGCTAAGCGGTTAGAGCACTGGCCCACAGACCAGAGAGGCCCGGGTTCGGTTCCCGCTAAGGGCACGTACCTCGGTTGCGGTTTGTCCCCAGACCCGGTTGGGGTCGTGTGGGTGGCAACCACTTGATGTGTCTCTCTCACATCGATGTTTCTCTCCCTCTCTTCCTCCCTCTCTCCCTCGGGTGAGGATAAAAAAAAGAGAGAGAGAATTATTCCAAACCAACTAAAAACAGCAGCAGCACAGGGTTTAGTAAGATCCTGAAGAGGCAGACATCTCAATGTATTTCACTTTGCAGATATAGTAAGACACTGCATTTTCCAAAGATAAGAGGATGAAAACAAAACTGGTTTTTTGTTTAACTCTCAATTAACTAGAACTGTGCTAATATGGCAGCCACCTTGCCCTGAAATGTGGCTGGTCTGAACTGAGATGTGCTGTGAGTGTAAAATACACACTGAATCTCAAAGAGTTACTTCGTAGCCAAAAGGGGGTAAAATGTCTCAGCCATAATTTTTTAAAATTTTTATTGATTTTTTTTTTAAGGGAGAGAGAGATAGAAACATCAATGTGAGAGAGAAACATCCATCGACTGCCTCCTGCACGCCCCCTACTGGGGATCGAGCCCGCAACTCAAGCATGTGCCCTGACCGGGAATTGAACCAGGACCTCTCAGTCCATGGGACGATGCTCAATCCACTGAGCCACACCGGCTGGGCTAATTTTTTATGTTGAAAGGACATTTGGATATATTGAGTTAAATAAAATAAATAGTATTATTAAAATTAACTTCACCTGCTTCTTTATGCTTTTTAAATGTAACTACTAGAAGATTTTAAATTACAAATGTAGCTCACATTATATTTCTATTGGACACTGCTGAAAACTAGAAAATTAAGTAATTAAAATGTGCTGTTCTGTTTTATATGCTCTGCTGCTGATTATGGCCCTTGACAAAATGTAAATTCAATTGTAAATAAGTACAGATTTAACATGTCCTTTTTATTCTGTCTAGTGCTTGACAGGAGGAACCAATGGAGGCGTCCACTGCACGGATGTAACGAATGCAAGCAGGACGATGCTTTTCAACATTCATTCTTTGGAATGGGATAAAGAACTCTGCGAGTGAGTTGTGTTTTCTCCTAAGAATAGTTTTCCAAATATATTACCTATTTATAACCTAAATCTTATTCTTTTCAGACATTAGTGGAGCACTAAACTTTAAGTGTTGGTATTTCAGCTACGATATACAAGTCTATGCTGTGTAATCTTTTAAGAGAGACTATTGTTGCATATAAAATAAACATGCCAAATTAAGTAATTGCCTTGATTATTCTCCAAGGAAAGTTAGGTTCCTTTAGAAAAGTACTTTGGTTTCTGTGTGCTTTTTTATTTTTTATTGATTGGCTTGGATAAAATTAGAATATTAAATATGTAGTCATACAACTATGTTCTGCTTGTTTATTTTTTGTTACTATTTAATTTTATACTTAAATACATCCATTCACTAATTGTTATTTACATTTTTTGCCTTTAAATGCATGTTAAATTTTCCAGATATTTATTTCAAATAGTGTTAAATACCCTATCTTATCTTATTGTTTTTTCAGATTTTTTGAAATTCCAATGAAAATTCTTCCAAATGTCCGGAGTTCTTCTGAGATCTATGGCTTAATGGTAAATATAAATTTTCATTTAAAAAACTTCACTATTCAGAATTTGAAAGTTAATTGTGTTACCTTTGATAGTTTGAGATTTGTGACTTCTCTGTGAATGTTGGTAGTATGTAAAATAAGATGTTAGTATTTAAATAGTTTTATAACTTAAAAATCGTAGAGTCCTTACCAATTCATTTTATATTTTATAAACTTTAATTGGCTTTTCTTTGAGTATTATACTTTTGAAGTATTACTGGGATAATCTAACTACAGAGGGTGACATGGGAATGTTTGAGCTATTTTGTTCTTTGAATCCAAATACCTGTTTAGTAGTTGTGTCTGTTTTTAATTTATAGGAAGTTCTCTTCACATTTTAGTTGTGTTCTTTTTTTCTGTTGAATCTCTTCTTTTTTAATTTAATTTTTTATTTAAATATAGCTGGTATACAATCTCTTTTAATGGCCAAACCATGTTTTAAATTGCATTCTTTATCAACCTGAAGAAAACTTTAGCAAAGAAACTGAAAGCAAAGAGTCTGTTTCTGATATGTGATTGTTAATTACACTGGGTTCCATAATGGACATTTTTACTGTTGCTTTCACTGAAACTCAGAAAAGGTAGTTTCAGCAAAAAACAAAATCTGCTTAACATCATTGAGTATCTCTGATTATACATCAGAGATGAAAAGCTCTAGGAGGATTTGAACTGATGTTTGAACACAAAAATCTGGAATTTATGATAAAACTTAAGAATATACCTAAGAAAAATTGCAGAAAATATTTAGATATTTCATGACAAATATTAAAAAATCTATTTATAGTGTTAATATTAATTAACTTGAACACTTAAGTGCTCTGGATAAAGCTTGAGCTAGAATTCTTAAATGTTTCATTCATAATAAAGCCTTTAAGGCAACATGGAGTTTTTTAAGGGGTAGTCACTGCTTATCTACAGTGAAAGTGCTTCGATTATTTTATAGCTGTCTACAAACTTACTTGAGTCAGAGGAAAAAAAAACTACTCTTGAGAAACCGTTTCAGAGGATGGTTGAAAAAAACATTGAACTGGCCTAGTTTTCTCTTGCATTTAAAATATTATGCTTCTGTCCCCCTTTTTCCCCCTTGCTGACTATAGAAAATCTCTCATAGCCTGGTGAGTAGGTTGCCCACCAATTATTCTACCCATTCATTTGGAAAAGATACAGTGCATTTCCATTTAGTTTTAAACAAGCAGAAGTCCATTTGTCAAACAGATTTCTCTAAAACCATGACTCTTCAAATTATTATAAGCTCTAGTCAAGCTTTAGGGTTGTTTTTTTTAAAATTTAATCTTATTTGTTTTTAAGCTTTCCATAAGACTGAGAGTGATGTTTCAAAATAAAAGACTATACGGTAGTTTCCTGGCATGAGAAATTCTGATATCCCCATTACAAAGTACAGTTTGATGTGCTTTGGGCTTTAGCATAATAGGGAAGTTAGATGTGATTTTGAAATGTCCTAAACATCTACCCTGACCAGCCTTTCAGACCAATTAGTTGGAAATGCACTGTCACTTTTTCTGCATGCTTCACCAGAGGATGTTCCCAGGAATCTTCCAGAGCCCCCTCCCTGTGAAGAAAAAGGAACTCTTTCCCTGCCTGACCTCACGTAGTAGATCCTGCTGGTAGTTTGAGCATAACGTCAATAGTATAAACAAAGACTTCTTTTAGTGTTTAAATATATTAAGATATACAGCCTCTAGGTTTCCTACTGGTTCACTTTCAGCCCTTTATGAAATTTACCCTTCACTTAATATCCAGGTTCAGGTTCACTAAGAATAAAGACAGTAAATAAAAATAGCAGGTCTTGAATTAACAAGAAAGCTTGAAAGAAAGAAAATAATATCTGCTATCTGAGGGTGTTTTCAATTCTGTAAAGGGTTTCCACATATATGCTGTTGTTTCCTTATCATCAGAGCCATGTGAGGTGGCTTCTATTCTTACCCTCACTCTAACAGATAGGCGGCCCAAAGCTCCCGGAGGCCAGAGACTGGCCCATGAATAGCAGAGTGAGGGGTGGGTCCAAAGCTTTTGTTTGGTGCACTTCCTAGTACATCACACCTACCTCAGGGATCACATCCTTTCCCTTAATTCCTTAATATTAGCACAAATTGCTTTGTGTTAGTGTATTTTTTGATGTATTTTTATTGTTGAAAGTATTACAGATGGCCCTTCTTTTCTTCCCCCATTGACATTCCCCTCCCCTAGTATATTTCTTTTTTAATAAGTTTGTTGAAGTATACAGTCAGCCACTTAAATTTTGTTTTTCTTCCTGGAATGCTGGCCACACTTGATCAAAATAAAAACCACTACTCATGACATACATTAGCTCTTGTTTATCTAAACTTGAAGAAGAATGTTAGCTATGAACAAATAGTACCTAATACCTGAACACTGTTGTGTTTCTTACTTATCGTAAGAGCAGTTTGGGTAAGAAAAATAGTTGGTAAAATGCAGCCTTCCAAAATTAATAAGTTCCATGCTGGTTTCCTAGCTATTCATATGTTCATTTTTAAAGAATGTGTTAGTCTTTTCTTAGTAATGGAGAGCATAGCAAATTGCTAATGGACTTCAGCATTCGTGTAGCCTGGGCCCCATTTTATAGATAAATAAATCAAGGCACAGATAAATAAATCAAGGCAGCCTGCTCAGTGGCTTAATACTAACTAACCAGGAATAGCACCCATGTCTCCTGACTCCCGGTCCAATGTTTTCATGTCCATTCTCCAATGCCATGTCTCCTCTTGTCAGTTTAGGAATACTTCTAATCTCTGTCTCTGAACCACTCATGTAGCTGAAACACTTGCTTTGTCTTGTCTGCCCCACATGCTCTGGCATGTCGCTATTCATGTTCATTCCTATTGCAGTCATGTTAGTAGAGCCAATAGTTTGTAATTATTCATAATCCTTTTTTAAATTTTTATTAGAAAGCTGGGGCCTTGGAAGGTGTGCCAATATCTGGGGTAAGTTTCACCACCTAACATCTCCCTGCTACCTCCCTACCCTCACCCCTTCCAGGTTAAGGCTTTACTTTTATATCTTAATCAATCTACCCCTTCTTAAACTGTGGGGAAGAAGTCAGAGCAGCAAAATCAGCTCCTTCTTGTTCTTGTGTGGATTGAAACTCTTTGGAAGAAATTAATTCTAACACTCCCTTCCCATACCTGTTATCTCATAGGGGTATTAACAAATAAGACAATGGCCAAATGGAGGCAATGCCAAAAACATAAATCAATTCATTTCTTGGTAAATAAAAAAGGAAATATAAATCCTATGGCTCTTCTAAAAAGGAAATTGATAATATTGTCTTAACTGTTCTTTATTGTCATTTACACCTTCAGTGTTTGGGGGACCAGTCTGCTGCACTGGTGGGACAAATGTGTTTCCGAGATGGACAAGCCAAAAATACGTGAGTTTAAGAAACAGACCTAAAAACCAATGGTGTTTTGTTTTTCACTTTGGTGCTTTGAATGAGGAAAAGCGTTTGAAGTTCATCCAGGCTGCAAATCAATAGCTTAAGAGTTCCAATAGGAATATATACATTTGTTTGCCATTTGTTTTTCTTGATCTCCTTCAAATAAAATGCATTATGCCATATGTAAACACATTGATGAGGCTTGTGAAGACCTTAATTTATGAAAGCCAATACCTTTTCCAATCCAGAAACTACATTTTGGTTTACAGTATTCATGCCTTTTTGTGGGAGGTTGGCAGGGAAGGCTGAGCAGAGGGGAGGAAGAGCCATGTTTTAAACTACAATTTTCGCCCTGGCCGGTTTGGCTCAGTGGTTGGAGCATTGGCCCGCGGACCAGAGAGTCCTGGGTTCAGTTCCCGCTAAGGGCATGTACCTCGGTTGCAGTTTGTCCCATGCCTCGGTTGGGGTCGTGTGGGTGGCAGCCAGTCAATGTGTCTCTCTCACATCGATGTTTCTCTCCCTCTCTCCCTCCCACTCTATCTGAAGATAAATGCAAAAATGTCCTCGGGTGAGGATAAAAAAATAAAAAATAAATAAACTACAATTTTCAACATATCGTTCCTGCCCTAGACTTTCTCACTATAACCAGAAAGTCATATTTTTGTGGAATTTTCAATGCTATTCTCCTGGCACTACATTCTCTCCATTATCTGGAGTTTCCCCTTTGACAAGAAGCAGAAGGAATGATAGAAGTAGTGATTTGGTGCATTTCCCTCCTAATCTCATCTTCTTAGTACTCACACATACACACACGGAGTCTAACAAGCCCTGTATCTAAGAGTAATAAGATTACTCCCAGTTTAGGATGAGAAAACAGAAGCTCAGAGAGGTTCAGCCAGTAAGTGACAGAAGCAATCTTTGCACCCAGATCCATCTGATTTGACTTAGCCAAGCTCTTACCCTCTACACTTTACTGTCCCCTGTGTGGTAAAGATTTCCATAGGCCTGCCAAGAGACTTATCTACATTTAATTGTTCTTTTCTTGAGAATTTCCTAAATCTCTCGTCAGTGTTTAACTTCAGTGAGCAAGTTCTTCTTTTGTGACTAATGGGCTGTCTAACATTTTAGATTAAATGTTCTTGTAGTCTAGCAGGGTCAGCAGTCCTCATTGCAAGAGTGTGAGAGTTTTGGGACGGAGGGTTGGAGATAATGAAAATTCTTTGCAGGTCATGGTATCCTGAGGTTGCCATGAACAGGAGAGCTTGAGTCAGCATGGGTCTGGAGACATATCCTTTGAATTCTGGATTTCAGGCAGCTGAATAAGATAAATGATAGAAAACTAGGCTCCCCACCCCACCTCCAGTTCTTTCTTCTTTGACAGGCACACTAATGCTAGTAAATCAGATGCTATCTCCATTCGTCAAGTACTTAACACAGTACTCAATAAAACTGCCTGACTTTCCTCTTTCTACTCCCCTCACCCTTAAACATGATCAGCTCTGAAGTGAATTTAAGTAAGGGAGGGCTCGTTGAGGACTTTTGCAGCCACTGCAGGTTAGAGGAGGGAAATAGCAAATTCAAAGGTCTTTGGGCTCATATTTCTCTTCCTGAGGGGGAAGAACACAAATATAAAATTAATGATATTATAAACGAGAACTTCAGTGCCATAGGAAACTTTGAAGTACAGCTGTTGGGTTCCAAAGGGAGGGGAGAAAAATCACAAAAGATCATGTTAATAATAAGATGTTTTGAGGAATGAGCGCTATTGGGAAGTGCACGGAACACTGAGCAAAGATGCAGATGGGGAAATGGAAAGCTTAATTTAGAGACCATAGAGAACATTCGGGTAGGAAAGTGGTAGAAAATAAGGTGAGAATCATGTTGTGAAACCCTAAACTTCAGACTGAGGAGTTGTGTTTTTTGTTGTTGTTTGTTTCTTTTTAACAAGAGAACAGATCCATTTTATTTACTCTTCGATAAGTTTAAATCCTTGAGGGGTGCAGCATACCACAGCTTCTGTGTCCAATGGCCTTAGCAGGGAGGTTGCTTCACAGTTTGGCTCAAACCATGCCACCGTTTGCATGAGCACGAGCATCCTTTCCCCGGGTTACTCTGGTTTTGTTCGCTTTGCCACCAAGTCACTGTGTTGCTCTTTGCTTTGTACACATAAGTACATCTCTTGCCTAGACAGAATTCGTTTTTTTTTTTTAATATATATTAAAAATATATAAATATATATATAAATATATATATATTTAAATCTCTGGCTTTCTTAATTTTTTTTTCTTTATTGATTTTGGAGAGAGAGGAAGTGAGAGGGGGAGAGAGAGAGAAACATCGATGAGAGAGAACATCAATTGGCCGCCTCCTGCATGCCCCCCACTGGGGATCGGGCCCACAACCTGGGCATGTGTCCTGACCAGGAATCGAACCAGCGACCTCTTGGTGCATGGGTTGATGCTCAACCACTGAGTCACACCGGCTGGGCAGAATTCAGTTGCATCTTGAGCATAAACACCTTCAATTTTAAGAAGAGCACTATGTTTCCTCTGGTTCTGGAGACCCTGCTTATACCCAGAAAAAAATAGCGTTGGACCACAGCCTTCCACACATATTTGTCCTCATAGAAGTCCTGTTCCCAGCAGCCTCCACCGGCTCCAAGATGGAGGAAGGAGCCTAAGGATTTTTTTTTGATAGGCCATGGGATACTTCTGAAGGTTTGTGAGCTGGTGTCCAGAGATGACTGGAATAGTTTGTTTGACAATATGGCAGTCCTAGGTCAAAGTGAGGAGAGACTAGAGGCAAAGAGGGCCACTCATAACAGTGTACTCATAACAGAGGCAAGAACTAAGATGGATGGGGATAGAGAGGAAGGCTCTATGTTCATGGCACTTCAGAGGGACAAGATACAGGAAGCAGATGTGGAATCTAGTCACCTGCACCCAGTACTTGGCTTAGCCAAAATAAGGAAAGGGTCCAAGTAGAAGAATTTCTGTTTGGGAAATGTGTGTGATACTGGTAGGCTATATGTTGCACATATTTTGAAATGTGGAATGAGTTTAGTATAAAAGTAGAGATTTTGGATTGCCCCTCTTTAGAGGTGATTTTTTAAAGCAATGGGAATAGATGAAATTACCAAGAGAAAGTGTACAAGTAGAGGAGATATTTAGGAGAAGTTAGAGACACGGACGTGGAGACTTCAGAAAAATAAAATGTAGTTAGTCATTCATGTGGAAATCCAGGGTAGAGATTTTTTTTAATCCTCCCCTGAGGATATGTTTTTTATTGGTTTGAGAGAGAGATTGATTGCCTCCCGCGTGCGTCCTGATTGAGGATTGAAACTGCAACCTAGGTATGTGCCCTGACCAGGAATTGAACCTGCAATCTTTTTTGGTATATGGGGCAATGCTCCAACCAACTTAGCTATCCGGCCAGGGCAGGGTGGAGATATTTAAGAGGAAGGCTTGGTCAGCAGTGCAAAAGACTACAAAAAGGTCATAGAGGCTGAGAATGAGAACACACCATTGTACATAGAAATTAGGTCTTCAGTGGGCCCTCCAAGAAAGAAGTTTGATTAGAATGCTCGAGATGGAAGCCAGGTTGCAAATGGTTAAATGCTTGTTGTGGGTAGGTTAAAAAACAAATACAGACAGCAAGACAGAATGTGCTTTGCAAAAATGCAACCATCCAGGAATGGTGAATAAAGTGAGTAGTTTGTGAGGATAACAGGATCATACCAAGTTTGGAGGGTTTTGTTTGTGTTTTTAGTCACTGCAAGACCAGAGAATGTTTCCTTGGAGTCTGAGCAGAGAACAGATGGAGGTTGTAAAATAAACGGGAGATAAGTGATGAGCAAAACAAACTCCCGAGAGATTGGGACTGAGAATTTAGTTAATCTCTCTGAAACTCAACAGGGAGCCAATGCCATTCAGCTCAGAATTCAGTGGAAAGCCCATCTCTGTTTCTGGGTGGAGGAAGCAGATGATGGGCGAGTCTCATTTTTCTTTTAGTTTATCTGTCTTTTTTTTTTTTTTTTAGAACGAACATGGATTATTTTAACATTAAATTTGGTTTTAAGAAAAAGAACCTAAGATAGATGCCGCCTCTCCCCAGAGGCACTAAGAGTAATAAATGAGGCCTTTTACCTCCTTCCCAGATTCAGCCAGGGCCGCTCTCCCTCCCCCTGTGCGCCATCTTTGGCACACTTCTTCAAGAAGGATAGCGAGCAACCTTTACCTTCGCAGAGGTCTGAAAAGTCAGACATCTTTTTGTTATTGAGCACGGGGCAATCTTGAGGAAGGATAGAGAGATATAAATGCTGAAAGTGTCCTATCTGTTGGATGACCGGGAAGAAAGAATAGTACAATTTAAGAGGAAAATAATTGCCCGTGTACTGCTTTGAAAGCTGTGGCCTCCGTGTAGCAAGGGAGTCGCTTCATACATTGCTAATGCTCATTCATTACTTATTAAGTATACTAACTTAAGGATTCACTTTTACTAAGTGCCTTGAGCCTTGGCATCAATTTTGTACTTTGAGACTTGTACACCACCGTTCATATGAACAATGTTTATAAGAGTGGTAAGTTAATACATATTTCTCCTTTTAAAAGTGTGAAACAAACCATTAACTTCCATTTTTATGAATATTTATTAAAATAGATAACTTCAGCCTGGCCAGTGTGGCTCAGTGGATTGAGCGCTGTCCCATGGACTGAGAGGTCCCGGTTCAATTCCTGGTCAGGGCACATGCCCGGGTTGTGGGCTCGATCCCCAGTAGGGGGTGTGCAGGAGGCGGCCGATCAATGATTCTTTCTCACATTGATGTTTCTAGCTCTCTTTCCCTTCCTCTCTCTCTTAAAAAAAATCAATTAAAAATATATAACTTCAAATATATACCCTTTTCGGTATTACGGAAGTAAAAAGGTTTAAGTGATTTCGGTGTTTTAACTTGTAAATGTATTATTACCTATACCTAATGTTACTTGACTGGAGTCTTTAAAAACTTAGATATTCGGGGGGGGGGCAGGATGGAGAGGAGGCTGTCTAGGGGGGAAAAAGGAGAAACATCTGTAACAAAAACAAATTAATGAAATGGAAAAAAAGAAAATAATAATAATAATAAAAAAGAAATACATTAAAAAAAAACTTATTCATTAATCCCCTGTTCCCTGAATGTGTCAGCTGTGCATCACGCAGGCCAAGAATATATTTGGGTGAGAAGAGATAGAATGTCTTGGGCTAATTCTTTTACAGAACAACCTGGAAAAATGTTGATTGGAAAAAATTGCCCTCGGTTTATTTGCTCCACAAGACAGAGGCAGCGGATGGGGTCTGTTGACATAGCACTGACTGGTAATAGCTTCTGCTGAGGTCCCTCTGCCCACCTCTGGACTGAATGCTGCCCCTTCTCCCACCTGCTGGAATGTCACAGAGCATAGCAGCAGGGCCCGTGGGGAGGGAATCCCAAGCTCAGGCAGGACAGCGTGTGGAAAGCCAAGGGTGACAATCACAGCCAACTTGGTTGAAAACTGTTTCCCTGTGACCCTTACTGGTATCAGTTTTGGGCTGCTTATCTGCCTGGCACAAGTCACAACTACTCCCGTCTACATGCCAGACTTATTGCAGAGTCTGAAGCTTATGGTGATAAAGCTGCCACAAAATAAATTCAGTTCTTCCAAGGCAGCCCTGTTGCACTCTGGCCCTGACTCTCCCAGCACTGTTAGAATGCCCAGTCCTGCTGAGAACAGGAAAGCTAGGCCTCAAGTAGCCTTCCCCTCTGTGCCACTTCTGTCCCCACGGTCCAGCTACACTTTCCCACACTCTGGACTTGGCCTTTTCTTTGTGCCAGAGGAGAGTGGCATTTTTTTGTGTGTGACTATTCTCATGATAGAGCTCAACTGGCCTGCCGCACTGGTGAATGGCTCTTAGTCACAGTGCTTCAGTCCACATGGATGAGGAGCGACGTCACTGTGACTGAAGGCAGAATTGGTTGTAATTCAGTGATATTTTATAAACACAGCTCTGGACTATGCTTGGCTAAGCACTGGATACCGTTCCTGCATTTTTCCATAAAGATTGCACTAAGTACATTTTTTTTTCTTTATTAATTTTTAGAGAGAGAGGAAGGGAGCTGGAGAGAGAGATAGAAGCATCAATGAGAGAGAACATCGATCAGCCGCCTCCCGCATGCCCCCTACTGTGGATAGGCCCACAACTTGGGCATGTGCCCTGACCGGGAATCGAACTGGCAACCCCCTGGTGCATGGGTCGACGCTCAACCACTGAGCCACACCGGCCGGGCTAAGTACATTTTCTTCTAGACTGATCTTTAAAACATGATTCCAGAGGGGATATGTGATGTTTGTTAGCTTTTGGAACTTTTCTAAAACTTTAATATAATGAGTTTTATTGTACTAAGTTAAGTGTCAGTTTAAATAATTTGCATTATTAATGTTTCCCCACTTACTTTTAATAAAATTATCATACTGTTTCTTCTTCCCCCATTATAGGTATGGAACGGGCTGTTTCTTACTATGTAACACAGGCCGTAAGGTGGGTTTTTCAAATCAAAAGATTGGTGACAGTCTTTAACTTCATATAAATAATGCTTGAGCATAATTTGCTGTTAAGTTACTTTTAAACTTCAACTCTTATTGTCTTTATCAGTTCTTAATTAAGAACTCAATGATGACTATCACTAAATTTGAATGGTTCTAGTAAGAACCATTATAGGTTCTTTGAATGTTATATGTTTTTAATTGTGCTGGAGAGATATGTATACTAGGACCTTGTTAGATTCCTTTTTTTTTTTTTTTGGATCCTGTTAGATTCTTAATGCAAATCTAATTTGGAACAAGGGATGAAATTTTTGCACTGTTTAAGTGTATTGTTCCTAATACTGGTAATTTTGACTAAGATTTATTTTTTAAATTGTTATATTTATTGAATTATTTTGTACCTAGGTTATTTTAGCTTTGACAAACCTCAGAAGAGGTGGATGTGGGGGGAGGGAAGAGATGAACCACAGAATTTTTACGCATGTATGTGTAAACAAGGACATAGACGATAATGCTGGGGGTGGGGGGGGCGGGATTGGGAAGAGGGTGTCAATGGGGAGAAAAAAGAGAAACATCTGTAACAAAAAACAATTAATTAATTAATTATTTTAAAAAAGCTCTCTCTCCCTGGCCCATTTGGCTCAGTGGTTAGAGCATTGGCACTCAGACCGAAGGGTCTTGTGTTTGATTCCTAGTCAAGGGCACATACCTGGGTTGCAGGTTCATCCCCAGACCTAGTCATGCAGGAGGCAACCAATCTATATGTGTCTCACATCATTTTTTTTTTCTCTCTCCCCTTTCTTCCCTTCCACTTGATCTAAAAAATCAATGGGAAAATATCCTCAGGTGAGGATTAACAGACAAACCAGAAAAAAACAGTATATTTTTATTTTCCTGACTACTATTTTTCTCTTTCCCATAGTGTGTATTTTCTGAACATGGCCTTCTGACCACAGTGGCTTACAAACTCGGCAGAGACAAACCTGTATATTATGCACTGGAAGTAAGTACTTTTCAATCAATATGGATAATATGACAAACATTCAAAACTAAGAAAATCACAGCATTTTCTAACACCTTTTCTGGTAAATCTTAATTTATAGGACTGAAAACACTTAGTTTTCTTCTTGACATTTGGTTCAGTGGAAGGAACTTAGGACTGAGCTGGAGGTCAGGACTCCCAGGAGCCCTTGAGTATATTGGTTCCTCAGTTCATTTACCAGTTGATTGTGGGACCTTAACCACGTTGCTATTACTTAGCTGCTTTGCAATGTAAGATTTTTCTATTAAATATAATAAGGCATTGATTTGCTCTAGTATCTCTTTTTTGTATGTTTTCATTGACTTTTTTAGAGAGAGAGAGAGAGAAAAAAACATTGATGTGAGAGAGAAACATTGATTGGCTGCCTCCTGCACACCCCCCACTGGGGATCAAGCCCGAAACCCGGGCATGTGCCCTGACCGGGAATCGAACCGGCAACCTCTCAGTCCATGGGACAATGTTCATTCCACTGCGCCACACCAGCCAGGCTCTAACATTTCTTTTAGCTTGAAAATTCTGTTTTTATGATAACAGTGCTGCAATGTTCCAAAGAGAAACACTGGGCACAAAAAGTCAGAGCAGCTCTCTTCATATGTCTCTCCATAAAAATAGTTTGTATCACATTTTGATCTGGGAAATGAAGTGAGAAGATTTATGCTGTTTTTCACTGAAAGCATTTGTTTCAAAACATGTCTGTAAATTCTAGTAGGAATATGTCAGCCTAAGCCTATAGACATGATAAGTTTGTATTAAAAACCATAGAAACATTTATTTCAGAAGTCAAAGAAGCAGTACTCTGTAAAATCAGATACATTTCTTAAAAGCATTTCTTTACAATTAATTTTAAATGGCTCCCTTGTAATCTGCAAATATCTTATATGATCTGAAAACTTATTGAGTCTTGTTTCCTGGGGTATCTAGTAATACTTTGCTTTTAGTTAAAACATTTTATTAGTTGTTAAGCCTAGAGCATGAAGAATTGTAGTTTATTTCAGTTATTTCTTACCCTCTCCCTATAAGCACTGTAACCTCTGCTCCAACCCCTTATCTATGGATAATAGGAGCATTTGTGAACTACTTAGTCGGTGTATTAAAGGTATCCTAATACTTCTCAGAACTTAAACTCTTATAAGCCCTCTTTCCCTCTGTTTCCTCCCATGGAAAGCACTTAGTACAGCACTAGGCACATTGAATATGCAATACCTATAACAATAACAGTAAGCTGCTCTCTTTTTTCCTTATATGGGAGATAACCAGGCATTTAGAATTATAGATGCCTTAGACATGGAAAGGGTCTGAGGGATACAGATTACCTGACCTTAACTTCCCTCCCAATATGAAAAGCCTTCTTTTCTAGCCTTTGTCCATATCCTTTCAACTTCTGTTTGAAGATAGCACCAAAAACTGCTTCTTGTCCGGCTGGTGTGGCTCAGTGGTTGAGCATCGACCCATGCACCAGGAGGTCGCTGGTTCGATTCCCGGTCAGGGCACATGCCCAAGTTGTGGGCCCGATCCCCAGTGGGGAGCATGCAGGAGGCGGCCAATCGATGTTCTCTCTCATCGATGTTCCTATCTCTCTCTCCCTCTCGCTTCCTGTCTCTAAAAATCAACAAAGGAAAAAAAAACCTGCTTCTTACTAACCATCAGACCTAGATCGGCCGTCAAGGGCATTCAAATACTAAGAGGCAGCTATCAGTTTTTCTGGGTCTTCCTACTCTAGGATAAACTTCCTTGTGCCCTGATGTCACATGGTTTCTAAATGCTTTTTAGTTCTGGGTTGCCTTCATTACATGCATTCCAATTTGCCAGTGTCTTCCAGAGCATAATAGAATATTCCATATGCAACCTGACCTGTACTCAATAGAGTGATTTGGGCATCTCTGACCATAAATTCTGCTTCCACTGCTCTGGCCTGAGTTCATTCATTTAGTCTGATAACCTCATCATATCATGGCCTCCAAAAGCACATGGTAAAATATCTGTCTCTTTTCCAAATGAATCATTGTCACGCCAAGTCCCTTCCATTCTGTATTTGCACAGGGCTTTTGTTACTCGAAATTCAGGTCTTTGTTTCTTCCTGTTGAATTTCATGCCAGCACAGACTGAATTCTTTTTCACTCTATTCTGTTACTCTTCCAGTTTCGTCTCATCTGGAGACTTAACAAGCATATGCTTTCTGTTTGTGTTTCATTTCGTGTGACTTTGTTTAGATTCATAAAAATTTAAAGCTGAGAGGGACAGTAGATTAGATGACAACAGACTTTGCTACACTCTGCTCCCCCCTTATTTTACACTTGAGGAATCTGAGAGTAGACAAGTGAAATTGGAGTCACTTGGCCTTTTTGACAGCTAGTAAGTAGTTGATCCAGGAGGCAAATATCCAGGTTATTGGGCTTCAATGTCTGGATGCCTAGGCCTTCTCCTTCCTTTTAAATCTGGATATCCAGGACTCCAGTCTCCCAAATCCAGTATTTTGTTTATTTGTTTATTTGTTTTTCAATTTTTTAATTATTCAGAGAGGAAGGGGAAGAAAGAGAGGAAGGGTGGACAGAGAGAGAGAGAGAGAGAGAGACATCGATTTGTTGTTCCACTTATTTATGCATTAATTGTTTTTTAAAATTTTTTTTCCCCTTTATTGATGTTAGAGAGAGGAAGGGAGCAGGAGAGAGAGATAGAAACATCGATGAGAGAGAACATCGATTGGCTGCCTCCTGCGTGCCCCCCACTGGGGATCAGGCCCACAACCTGGGCGTGTGTCCTGACTGGGAATCGAACTGGGGACCTCCTGGTGGATGGGTTGATGCTCAACCACTGAGCCACACCAGCCAGGCAATGCGTTCATTGGTTGCTTCTTATATGTGCCCTGATGGGAGATTGAACCCCCAACCTTGGCATATTGGGATAACACTCTAACCAACTGAGCTACCCAGTCAGGGCCCAAGTCCAGTGTTCTTTTCACTGTATCGCACATGTCACTTCCTTAGTCCACTAACTTAGCAACTCAGCCACACAAACACACACACACACACAGTAACAATAGTATAATATTTTTTTCTTTTTGCATATTTTTCTAATTTTTTAAAATTAACAAACATTTAAAAAAATTAAACCAAAGCAAAAAAAGAAGGCAGGGAATAAAGCTAGATTGTTAAAACTTTTCCTCAGTAAATTCATGCTAATTGCACTTGGTCACACTGCCTCCTTTTTTCTGTAAGTGTTTACAAAGCATATATTCAATATTCATTTTTTTAAAATATGTTTTATTTTTTTATAGAGAGAGGGGAAGGGAGAGAGAGATAGAGACATCGATGTGAGCCTGACCGGTGTGGCTCAGCAGTTGAGCATAGAACCATGCACCAAAGGTCCTCAGTTCAATTTCCAGTCAGGACACATGTCCAGGTTATGGGCCCGATCCCCAGTGGGGGGCATGCAGGAGGTGGCCAATCGATGTTCTCTCTCATCGATGTTTCTATCTCTCTCTCCCTCTCACTTCCTCTTCCTCTTTCTCTAAAACTCAATAAAGAAAAAAAGAAAAAGAAAAAAAAAGACGCCCTGGCCAGTTTGGCTCAGCAGTAAGAGCGTCACCTGTGGACCAAAGAATCCTGGGTTCGATTCTGGCCAAGGGCATGTACCTTGGTTGCGGTTCGTCCCCGGCCCCGGATGGGGTTGTGCAGGTGGTAACCAATCAATGTGTCTCTCTCACATCGATGTTTCTCTCTCTCCCTCTCTCCCTCCCTCTCTCCCTCCAGCTCTATGTGAAGATTAATGTAAAAATATCCTCAGATGAGGATTTTTTAAAAAAGTAACATTGATGTGAAAGAGAAACATCGATCAGCTGCCTCCTGCACGCCCCCTGTTGGGGATTGAGCCCCCAACCTGGACATGTGCCCTGACCGGGAATTGAACCGGGACCTCTCAGTCCATGGGACGACCCTCAATCCACTGAGCCACACCGACCACCGACTGGGCTCCTTACTTTTCTTTATAGTGCTAACACTTAAATGTGTAACGCTAAGCACTAGAGTTTAGTTTTGCATGTTTTTATTTTATTTTTATCCTCACCTGCCAGATAGAGTGGGAGGGAGAGAGAGGAAGAGAGAGAGAGTTTAGAAACATCGACGTGAAAGGAACACATCAAGCGGACGCCACCCGCACGACCAACCAGGGCCGGGGACAAACTGCAACCGAAGCACATGCCCCCAGCGGGAACCGAACCCGGGTCTCTCTGGACCGCAGGCCGACGCTCTAACCGCTGAGCCAAACCGGCCAGGGCTAGTTTTGCATGTTTTTAGTACACTATATATTAAAATGTGAGAGAAAGAGAAGAAAGTAAGAGAGACTGAGCCATACAGTATGTATACTTTGATCTGGCTTATTTCACTTAACATTGTATTTATGGGATTCATTCATGTTGTTAAATATAGCTATTGTTTCATTCTTTTTTATTACCATATGAAAATACCACCAACAATGTATGGGAACATTAATTTACTCATCATCTCTCTCTATTCTACAGTTTACCAGATCTATTACATTTTTTTATTTCACTCAGTAATTTCATTTCTAGGCTTTTTAAATGGTCAGTTATTTTTATTTCTCTTTTCTTTTGATTCTCAATTTCATGATTTTTTTTAAAAAATGGAAATCATACCTTAATTTATCTCTGATTACTTTTAGCACATACTTATATTTTAAAGTCTTTGTCCGACTGGAGTGAATTCTGTTCCAGCTGTTAAGTTTTGTTGGCTGATGTCTTAATAATAGATTTTCTTTTGTATTTTGGAATTTTCACTTCCTGTCTCTTCTTCCATTAAGCAGTATCCTTAGGCAACAAGCAGATGTTGCTTGTTTGCAAGCATCCCTACACTGGTAGGAGAGCGCCACCTAGCCTCTGGCTTCAAGCACTGAAGCTGATTCTGTTCTTTGTGTTATACAAAACATTTTGGAGGAGCCGGTTTCCCGCCACCACTCCTGCTCCCTGACACGTACAGGGAAATGAATCAGAACCCATCATGCTGTGGCTTCCTGTCCTGCTCGGTCATGCATTTCTGTTTCTGTCCACATCAACACTATCGTGTATTTGAGTCAGCATGTGTTATTTCAGTTTTCTCTTTTTACATTTAACCTGAAATCCTCTGTGTTTAAAACGGAATCTTGAAAGTGCAAACTCTCCATCTCTGTTGATGTGAACATCTACTTCTTTTTCATCACCAAGAGAAATCTTTTATTCTCTCCCCACCCCCTGGCATGTGATTCATCTAGGCCTGACATGGTAACATCTCTAGGTCCCCGTTTTAATTCTCAAAGGAATGAAAAGGAATTGGGTCACATGATCCTTCACTTGTTCTAAGACTTTAAACTTATATTTAACTGCTTAAATTTGTCCCACTCTTTCTAGTTGGAAAATTTTTCTTAGTGGTAGAAGAGACTGAAGTGAAATAGAGCAGTTGAGTAGTTCCGCTTTCCTTCTGCCGTCTATTAATAGTGCACTATCTTCCTGAAGTTGTGTTTTTCTCTTTGTTCATCTTTTTCTAAATATTATTTCCCAAAACAGAATCCTTTGGGGGCCTTTAATATGATTGTGATCTTGAGCTTATTTAGGATTTGCGACTTCTGTGTTCTGTATTCTGTCACTAGGATATAAATACCCTGAGGCCAGGGTACTTGTCTGTTTCACCACTCCATCTCAGCCAGCTGACATGTAGTAGACACGCAATAAATATTGTTTACATCCCAAATCCTATGTTGTGCCATTTTTATCTATTTAAATATGAGCTTCAAAGAAGGTTCCCTGTATCCCCCTACCTTGGTTTATTTAAAAGTCCTTTCTCCTGTCTCTTCTTTTACATGATTTATTATTATAGTGTCAAGGTTTTCTTTTTAGAGTTTTTCATCCCCCTCGAGCCAGCTATCCTATTTTACGTATAAGCCTATGTGTTAGTTAACTATTGCTGTATAACAATATTACCACCAATGTAAGTGGTTTAAAACCATGCACATTTATTTATTATCTCACAGTTTCCATGGGTCAGGAGTCCAGGCACAGCTTAGCTGGGTCCTCTGCTCAGGCTGCAGTCAAGGTGTTGGCTGTGGATAAAGTCTCACATGCAGCTCCATCCTGTTCCAGCTCACTCAGGTTTTTGGCTGAATTCAATTCCTTATAGTAGTAGGACTGAGGATTTTAGTTCATTGCTTGCTGTCGATCCTAGCCTACCCTCTGTTTCTAGAGGCCACCTGCAGTCCCTTTCCACCTGAAGACTGCTAGCATGGCCCTCTGCTTCCTCAAAGCCAGCAAAGGAGGGAGAGAGTCCAGAAAACAGGTGTGCTATTCCTTTTTTTAAAAAATATGTTTTTATTGATTTTTAAGGGAGAAAGAGAGAGATAAAAACATCAATGTGAGAGGGAAACATTGATCGGCTGCCTCCTGCATGCCCCCTACTGGGGATCAAGCCCATAACCCGGGCATGTGCCCTGACCGGGAATCAAACCGAGACCTCTCAGTCCATGGGACTACGCTCAATCCACTGAGCCACACCAGCCAGACACGTGTGCTATACTTATGCAATGGAATCATGTACATCCCGTCACCTTTGACTTGTGCTATTGGTTAGAAGCAAATCATAGATCTCACCATGTTCAAGGGCAGGGATGGTGCAAGGGTATGAACACCAGGAGGCAGGGATCCTGAGGGCCACCTTAGTTAATCTGTCTTCCACAGCCTATAAACATTGTTTGTGGACTTCGGTAATGTACTTTTTTGGAAAGTATACTTTCTGAGCAATAAATGCTTTTAATTTTAATTCCCTAACTTGTTATTGAAATATTAATGGTATAGGTTATATTTCAAAAAATAACGCTCCCCCAATTCAACTCTGTGCTCTTCTTCTGTTTTCTATTCAAGTAAAAATGCTATAGCCTCGCCTATGTGGCTCAGTGGATTGAGCATAGACCCATGGGCTGAGAGGTCTCGGTTTGATTCCCAGTCAGGGCACATGCCTGGGTTGCAGGCTTGATCCCCAGTAGGGGGCGTGCAGGAGGCAGCTGATCGATGTTTCTCACATCGATGTTTCTTTCTCTCTCTCCCTTCCTCTCTCTCTAAAAAAATCAATAAAAACATATTTTTAAAAAATGCTATAGAGTTTGACTTTGCATTTGTAATCTTATACAAAAGAAGTGCAGTCTAAATTATATATGTAAAAAAAAAAAGCCCTAGCTGGTTTGGCTCAGCGGTTAGAGCGTTGGCCCACAGACCAGAGAGACCCGGGTTCGGTTCCCACTAAGGGCACGTACCTTGGTTGCAGTTTGTCCCCGGCCTCAGTTGAGGTTGTGTGGGTGACAACCAGTCAATGTGTCTCTCTCAAGACACATCGATGTTTGTCTCTCTCTGTTCCTCCCTCTCTCCCTCCCGCTCTATCTGAAGATGAATGCAAAAATGTCCTTTGGTGAAGATAAAAAATAATAATAATAAATTATATATGTAAAGATACTTATTACTGTAGTGTACACAAAACTGTTTACTCTGTCTAAAGGATGATTTCAAGCAGTTTAAGGATTATCTTAATTTGACATAATTTTTTTCCACACCTACTGATTTTAACTGTAACTGCTTTGTAGGATAGAAATCCATTACATTCTGAAATATCTACTTTATACTGATACTGTTCATGGCAGTGGCATTCATGTCAAGGGACATTTAAGGAAAAGTATGCTTGCCTGCTATGACATTACATCAGGTCTACTTGATTACAGTCACACTTCAGTTCTCAAATATCTCCCACGTCGAACAATTCAGTTCTTGACCAAGTTGATCACGGAGAAAATGTCTCAATTATTGAACAAAACTTTGTTTCTTAACCCAACAACCCTTTCATGATGATACCTGTATGATGAGTCACACATGTCTCCGGAGACAAACAAAGGAGAGAATGCACAAGTGTGACTCTGTTTACCACTAAACCTCAAGTTATTAAAATCTCAGGAAACTGTGCTGTGAATATTTTCGTGGTTTTTTTTTTTTTTTTGCTTTTGTTCCTGCTTATTATTATTATTAAATACATACAATAAGTCACCATCAGTCCTAAGAAGGTTAGTGATAGCAGCAAAGTGAAAAGAAAAGGTATGAGAATGACGATAGAGCTTAAAAAAGAAATAATTGCAAAGTGTGATAGAGGTGTTCTGTGTCTGATCTGGCCACCCAGTATGGCATAGCGAAATTGACAATTAGCACAACTTTGTTGTTGTTGTTGTTAATCCTCACTCAAGGATCTTTTTCCATTGATTTTTAGAGAGAGTGGAAGGGAGAGAGAGAGAGGGAGAGAGAGAGAGAGAGAGAGAGAGAGAGAGAGAGAGAGAGAGAGAGAGAAACATCAACATGAGGGAGATACATCAACTGGTTGCCTCCTGCACGATCCTGACCAGCGCAGGGATTGAACCTGGAACCCAGGTACATGCCCTTGACTAGAATTGAACCTGTGACCCTTTGGTCCACACGCTAAAGCTCTAACCACTGAGCCAAACCGGCCAGGGCTGTGATGGGTTTTTAAAATTTATAGTTTACTCACCTAAAACTATTGAAAATATACACATTTGTTGATTGGATGCCATTTTAGGTCATTGTCTTTTTCAGAGTATAAGGAGAAGGGACATCTGTTTTTTGGTGTGTTTTTTTTTTTCCAATTAGATCTAGAACTGTGTTGTCCAATATGGTAGCCGCTAGCCACATGTGGCTATTGAGTACACATGGCTAGTCCCAACTGAGATGTGCTATGAGTGTAAAATATATACTTGATTTCAAAGACTTAGTACAAAAGTATAAGATATCTCAATAATTTTATATTGATTACATACTATAATGAAAATATATTTAAGGTATTTGGTTAAACAAAATATATTACAATTCATTTAACCTGTTTCTTTTTACCTTTTTAATACAGTAACTAGAAAATTTAAATTACATATGTGGCTCACATTATACAGGGCTAGGCAAAAATAGGTCAATAATAATAATAAATAATACAATAATTAATAAATAATAATACAAGAATAAACTTTGCTTCATGTACTCACAACTGTAAACCCACTTTTGCCCACCTCTGTATTTCTTCTGGACAGCACTGGTCTACAAAATCATACACATTTACTAGTCTTTGGGAACTGCTGTCTTTGAATTGTTTGCTTCCAAAGGATATTCGAGAGTAAAATTTTTAAGTGTCTCTAAGCAAAAAAATTTACTTAGTTCTCCTTGATAGTCCCACTAAAGTACCCAAATATATAACATATCAAAGTTAGGAAGTGTACATATGATTTCACTTACATGTAGAATGTAAAGAACAAAATAAATGAGCAAACAAAATAGAAACAGACTCATAGATACAGAGAACAGACTAATGGTTGCCAGAGGGGGGAGGGTCATTGGGTGATTGGGTGAAAGAGGTGAAGGGATTGAGAAGTACAAATTGGCCCTGGCCAGGTGGCTCAGTTGGTTGGAGCATCATCCCGTACACCAAAAGGTTTCGGGTACAATCCCCGGTTGGGGCGTGTATGGGAGGCAACCAATTGATGTGGCTCTCTCATATCAATGTTTCTATCTCTCTCTCTCTACCTTCTTCTCTCTCTAAAAATTCAATTTAAATAATATATTTTTTTAAATAAATAAAAATAAAAGTACAATTCAGTGGTTTTGGTATATTCGGAGTCATGCAACCATCACCATAATCTAAAAATTTTTTTCTTTATTAGTTTTAGAGAGAGAGGAAGTGAGAGGGAGAGAGAGATAGAAACATTGATGAGAGAGAACATCGATTGGTCACCTCCTGCGTGCCCCCCACTGGGGATTGGGCCCACAACCTAGTCATGTGCCCTGACCGGGAGTCAAACTGGCGACCTCTTGGTGCATGGGTCGATGCTCAACCACTGAGCCACACCGGCCGGGCCACCACAATCTAACTTTAGCACATTTTCCTAACCCCATCACCCCAACCCTAGGCAAGCACTTATTTACTCTTTGTCTCTATAGATTTGCTTATTCTGGCTATTCCTAATAAATGGAATCATACAATATATGGTCTTTTGTGACTGGCTTCTTTCTCTTCACACGTTCTCAGGGTTCATCCGTGTTCTAGTAGAACTTCACTCCTTTTCGTGGCCAAATAATATTCCATTGTGTGGATATACTACATTTTATTTATCCATTCAGTCAGTGGAAACTTTTTTAACACTTAAAAAATTAACGAACCTAATATTTACCTTTAGTAAGAACTTTCCCATATATTCTCATATTGAGCCTCATAGCAGTTTGTTTAGGTAGGTGTTGCTATAGTCACCACCATTTTATAGGGGAAGAAATGGAGGCTCAGAAAGCCTAACCAATTTGCCTAAAATCACAGCATTGAAGAACCAGAACTCATACCCAAACCTGGTTCATCTGACTCCAAATCATGTTTTTCTTCTTATTGCCACAGCTGCCACCCTCCCACTCCTTGGTGATTTTGTTGTAAAGAATAATTACTTCATAGTTATCTTCTTTGCTAACTTTTCTGTTGTTGTTCCTTGATTGAACATATTGTTAGATGCGTGAAATGGACTTGAAAAGAACTTTTAATGCGTCCTCTCCCAATAACTTTGTAGATAACATGGGAATGTATTCTAGGTGATACTACACTTCAATAGCTTAGCAACAGATAGAGCAATTGTACAAGAAGCAAACTGCCCAACCCATTGATGTCCACCTATGGGGACAGGTCCAAGGGTATGCTGGAGGGTTCTCTTTTCCCTGTCTCATGAAAAACTTCTATAATGACCTAGATAAAATGATGCTTGTGTTAGAAGACCTAGTTTATGATATCTGTAGAAGTCCTGAAGCTGAATTTTTTAAATTTCATCCATCTGGTAGCATCCTACACAGAGAATATGCACAGTAAAACTTTTTATAGTGATAACATACTTCTCTTGGATTCCTTTTTTCCCATAGGGTTCTGTAGCTATAGCCGGTGCTGTTATTCGCTGGCTAAGAGACAATCTTGGAATTATAAACAGCTCAGATGAAATTGGTGAGTATATTCTAACAAGGGATTAGAATCGAAACAATGAACAATTGAAATATTTTACCTTTGCAACCTGTTAGTACTTGTGCTTTTGCCCCATGTGTGACATTAAATTATATGGATCCCTATTATGAGTTTGATTTATACATAAAGGACTGTTTTGTGAAGATTTATAAAACAACGAGAATTGACACACTTAGTGGTGGTTACTAATAAACTGGCAAGGTAGGGCATAAAAATTACCCAAGTGGAAAATTGAACACCAGAGATTGCCAGAACCTGCAGGGGAAGTAATTTAGTTAAATTTATCTGATGAGAAAGAGCTTTAACTCTTGGATTACAGTGAACATTAAAACTCTAGTGCCTACATTTTAAGTATTAATATGGCTGTTTTCAGTTTATGGATAATTATTTTGAACTTACCTACCCACTCTTCCATCTAACTTGTTTAATTTGGCCTGAAGGTGAGATCATCAGCAGAACATTTCTGATTAAGGATGCACTGGAGGCCACTTCTTCATTTTTCAGTCAGCCACCTTAAAAGTACTGGAAATGAGCTAAAATACCTTAATGAAACTAACCCAGTTCCTTTATTTGAGGGGCTGGATTACATTTTAGTGGTGGTAGTCAATGTGGGGCAATTTATTTTGGTTGCTCCTAGCATACTGCTATAATTAGGAACATTTTGTTGTATTAATGAATAGGAAATTTAAAACCCTGTTCTAATTTTTTTAAATAGATGTGTTTATTGATGAAAGTAAGTAGGATATATTAGAATGATTTTTGTTCTTGTTTTTTTCTCATGTTAGAAAAACTTGCTAAAGAAGTAGGTACTTCTTATGGCTGCTATTTCGTCCCAGCGTTTTCAGGGTTATATGCACCTTACTGGGAGCCCAGTGCAAGAGGGTAAGAATTAAAAATAAGGTATGCTTTTGTGGGTCTAATAACTTATTGGTCAATAGTTTCCTATCTATTTTTAAGTGATTTTTTTTTAAATATGTTTTTATTGATTTCAGAGAGAGGAAGGGAGAGGGGGAGAGAGATAGAAATATTGACGAGAGAGAGAACATTAATTGGCCGCCTCCTGCACGTTCCCTCACTGGAGATCAGGCTCACAACCTGGGCATGTGCCCTGACCGGGAATCGAACCAGCAACCTCCTGGTGCATGGGATGACGCTCAACCCACTGAGCCACACTGGCTGGGCTATAATGAACTTTTTCATATGTGGATGCAGGATTGTGGACTACAAGGACTTTCTAAACTACTTAATGTTTACGTCCAGTTTTGCTTTGTTTTTTGGTTTGTTTGTTTGTTTGTTTTCTATTTTTCCTATCTACCAAATTCAACCTTTCTATATTTAAGACATTGTAGATTGATGACTCGTTTCTTATCACTCTAACCTTAAAAATGTTTGTATTTTTAGGATCATCTGTGGCCTCACTCAGTTCACCAATAAATGCCATATTGCTTTTGCTGCATTAGAAGCTGTTTGTTTCCAAACCCGAGAGGTAATAAATATAGACTTGGTTTCTTATACTAAATCTGCTTTTATCATTCTTAAACAAATTACATGAGTGTCAGAAAGTTATTTGAATACTTAATACATTTATTAAATACTTAGTCAAAAATTACACCTGCCCAAACACTAATCTAATACATGTAAGTTTTTGTTCTTTTTCCAGCTGGTATTACCTTCTGAGTTCCTGTCATCTGCCAGGCACTGGGCACTTTATGGTTGGGGGAATGCTGAGTGGGACATATTAGGCAAAGGGAATAGAACTAACAGGCGTTGAGGCAGGAAACCTGAATATAAAATAGAGTTATTTGGTTTGGGTGAGGTCAGAGGTGTAGGGAGAAAAAAGGTTGGGTGTGATCAGATCAAGGAGGGCTTAGAAGATCAGAATAAAAAGTCTAAATTTTATTCTGTAGTCTTTGGGAAGCTCCTGAGTATGTATGTATGTATTTATTTATTTATTTATTTATTTATTTATTTTTATTGTTGATAGTTTACAGATGTCCCCCATTTCCCCCCTTTTTGCCCCCCTCCACCCAGCCCCTGCCCCACTGCAGGCCTTCCCCACACTATTGTCTGTGTCCATGGGCTATGCATATATGATCTTTGGTTAATATCTTTCCGTCCCCTCCCCACTGAGATCTGTTATTATATTCCATGCATCCATGCCTGTGGTCCTATTCTTGAGCATTTTTTGAGTAGAAGATCACCATTTTCAGGGATGTGACTATGAAGTAGTTAATGTTCATTACATTGGTTTATTTAAGATTTTGGATGCCATGAACCGCGACTGTGGAATTCCACTCAGTCATCTGCAGGTAGACGGAGGAATGACCAACAACAAAATTCTTATGCAGCTACAAGCAGACATTCTGTATATCCCAGTAGGTTAGTAAGCCTTCATCCCTTTCCATTCTGAGAATGTTTCTTTTGGAAGAACTGTTTCTGAGGCATATGTAAAGAAATCAATACAAAGTTGTTAACATCGCTCTCTCCTTTCAGTGAAGCCCTCCATGCCGGAAACAACTGCCCTGGGAGCCGCCATGGCAGCAGGGGCTGCAGAAGGAGTTGGTGTTTGGAGTCTGGAACCCGAGGATCTGTCAGCTGTCACAATGGAGCGGTTTGAACCCCAGATCAATGCTGAGGGTACATTTAAAAAATGAAACTTTTCTTGGTATACTGTGAATACAACCTCAGTGAGAGAGAGCTTGCCTTTGTGTGTATTCATAAGTTAAGGGACTAAGTACAATAGCAAATGCTACTGTTTCAGGTTTGGCTAGTAAGTATGTTGAGCTATACTGAATGAGTGTGGATGAGAGAAATCGTTCCATATATATATATATATATATATATATATATATATATAAAGCCTTCTATAGAGAAAGCAAAAAACTTCTAGAATCATATTTTTACTGCTCACGTTCACAGTGCTTTTGTGTAGGAGGATAACACTGCCACACTATCAGTTCTAGCTTGTTCAAATAACCTTTTTAAAAAGGAAAAGGGAGATATATCAGCTATCCATCCCTAATGTCTACACGGGATCACCTTTGGTGCCAATGGCCTGGTTTTAGGACATGATTAGTTGGGCTACAGGACATTCTGGTAACTTTTTTTTCCTTTATTAATTTTAGAGAGAAAGGAAGGGAGAGGGAAAGAGACATAGAAACATCGATGAAAGAGAACATAGATTGGCTGCCTCCTGCATGCCCCCCACTGGGGATTGAGCCCACAACCTGGGCACGTGCCCTGACTGGGAATCGAACCGGCGACCTCTTGGTGCATGGGTCGATGCTCAACCACTGAGCCACACCGGCCGGGCCATTCTGGTAACTTTTAAGCACAGCAGGGTTAGCCAGGCAAAAGCTGCAACAGTTTAAATAAATGAGCATTAAATATCTTATTCACTTCCTAGCAAACTAAGCTAAGGCCCAAGCTCTGACCAACACTGTTATTAAAATAATGTAGTGAACATTCAACAATAAAGATAAGTTAAAAAAATAAAAATAAATAAATAAAATAAAATAGTCTAGTGAGCCCAGCCGGTGTGGCTCAATGGATTGAGCATCGTCCCATGGACTGAGAGGTCCCAGTTCCATTCCCGGTCAGGGCACATGCCCGGGTTGCAGGCTCCATCCCCAGTACGGGGTGTGCAGGAGGCAGCCAATCGATGTTTCTCTCTCACATCCATGTTTCTATCTCTCTCTCCCTTCCTCTCTCTAAAAAAATAAATAAATAATATATTTAAAAAATAATAATAATACTTTAAAAAATACCTCTTAAATTGAAACAAATCTGAGTACAAAAATTATATATATATATATATATATATATATATATATATATATATATATATATATAATTTGGTTTCATACCTTTTTTAAAACCTATGCATACAAACAGCATCAAAGTGAATTTTGAGCTATTGGGAAATAAGCTTCAAATTTATTTTTAATTTTCTGGGAGACTATGCCAGTGCATCTTAATTTAATTCATTCTTTTCCATATACAAGAAAATGGGTGTAATACTAATGATTTTAAAGTCAGACAGTATCGGCTTCTGGTCAAGATGGCAGCATAGGTAAGTGCAGTACTGGCCTCCTCCCACAACCACATCAAAATTACAACTAAACTACAGAACAAACATCATTCAGAACTGCCTGAAACTGAGCTGAATGGAAGTCCTACAACTACAAAATTAAAGAAGATGCCATATTGAGACCAGCTCCAGCATGAGGGAGGCAGCTTGAAAGACACCAGAGACATACAGGGAAGAACTGAAATGTCTGACATCTGGGTAAGAGCTGGAGAGGCAGCTTTCTCCTGGATAGATCTGCTGGCAGAGGCTGTTGTTCCTTTGGTGAGCTCTTCCGCTATGGGCCCTGGAGATAGGCACCACATCTGGGACTCTACCATTCTGATTCACACTGTATGCCCTGCCCTGGTGATTTCCTGAGGCCCCTCCCTACCCAACTTTCAGGCCCACCCAAGCTGTTTCCAGTGGCTTTACCATAGGAATGACCTGTCTTGGCTCCTGCTTCAGATTTTCCTAAATTCTCTCAAACAAACAGCATCTGGCCTCAATGAGCCCCATACCTCTTGCTAAGTGGCCCCAGGCCTGGCACTAGAAGCAGCCAGCCTTGGTTCGCAGCTTGGCTTTGCCTGGGCACCTTCAAGCCAAGCACAAGAAGCAGCCATCTGTAGATTGCTTTGTACCTTATGCCTGGTGGCCCCAGGTAGAACACAAACAATGACTGACCTTGCCCCAGAGCCAGCACGCCAGGTGGACAGCTTCAGACCACATCGAAGCACCACCACCCAGCCACCTCCACAAGCGACACACTCAAGAAGTGTACTCAGTGGGTACCAGAGCCCTGCTAAACTAAGTCTTGCTGTGTGTGGTGGGCCCCTGCACAGCTGATCCTCCAAGGGAGTCAGAAGTCAGTGGTCAGTGGGCACAGCCAGTCTTTGCAGCTGATCAGCCTGAGTAAATCCCTCCCAGTGATATGCCAACAGCAACCAAGACACAATTACAACAGAAGGGTGTACAGTCCACACAAGGGGTGCACCTCGAGGGCCCAGCTACAGTGATCAGGGAGGCTGTGCCACTGGACCCTACAGGACACTTACTACAATAGGCCACTCTAGGAAGCCTAGGAGACATAGCAACTCTACCTAATACATAGAAACAATCACAGGGGGCAGCCAAAATGAAGAGACAAACATGTCCCAAATGAAAGAACAGAACAAAACTCCAGGAAAAGAACTAAATGAAATGGAGATAAAAAAATCTAACAGATGCGGAGTTCAAAACACTGGTTATAAGGATGCTCAAGGAACTTAGTGAGAATTTCAAGGAACTTAGTGAGAACTTCAAGGAAGTTAGTGAGGACCTCAAGAGGATAAGAAAGGACCAGTCAGAAATGAAGGATGCACTAACTGAAATAAAGAATAATTTATAGGGAATCAATAGTAGAGTAGGTGAAGCCAAGAAGCAAACCATTGATTTGGAATATAAGGAAGCAAAAAATACCCAATCAGAACAGCAAAAAGAATAATAATAAAAAAACAAAGGATAGTGTAAGAAGTCTCTGGAACAACTTCAAGTGTAACAACATTTGTATCATGGGAGTGCCAGAAGGAGAAGAGAGAGAGCAAGAAATTGAAAACTTATTTGAAAAAATAATGACATTAAACGTCCCTAACTTGGTGAAGGAAACAGACATACAAGTCCAGGAAGTACAGAGAGTCCCAAACAAGATGAACCCCAAGAGGCCCACACCAAGACACATCATCATCAAAATGCAAAAGGTTAAAGACAAAGAGAGAATCTTAAAAGCAGCAAGAGAAAAGCAGTTAGTTGCCTATAAGGGAACTCCCATAAGACTGTCAGATGATTTCTCAAAAGAAACTTTGCAGGCCAGAAGGGAGTGGCAAGAGATATTCAAAGTGATGAAAAGCAAGAACCTACAACCAAGATTACTCTATCCTGCAAAGCTATCATTTAGAATTGATGGACATATAAAGAGTTTCCCAGAGAAGAAAAAGCTAAAGGAGTTCATCACCACCAAACCAGTATTATATGAAATGTTGACGGGTCTTCTTGAAGAACAAAAATATGAACAATAAAATGGCAATATATACATATCTATCAATAATTGAATCTACAAACAAGATGATCAAGCAGAACAGAAACAGACTCATAGATACAGAGAACTTTTTGTTGCTTGCCAAATGGGAGGAGGGTTGGGGGGATGGGTGGAAAAGGTGAAGGGATTAAGAAGTACAAATTGGTTGTTAGACTGACGAACCTCAGAAGGAAGGGAGGTGGGGGGGCGGGAAGAAATAAACCAAAGAACATATATGCATAACCAATGGACACAGACAATAGTGTGGGGAAGGCAGGAGCAGGGCAGGAGTGGGGAGGAGAGGGTCAATGGGGGAAAAAGGAGGGACATCTGTAATATATTCAGCAATAAAGATAAGTTTAAATAAATAAATAAATAAATAAAGTCAGACAGTATGCCATGTACCTTGATGTAGAAATGGGTTCCAAAATCTGATATTCTATCTGTAAATAATTTTTCAATTTTGCAATATCAGATAAAATATGAACTTCAAAATTTTTTTCAACTTTTGAAAAAAAATCAACTTTTTAATAAGCAAATAATGTTCACAGTAAGTATATTGTCTTGAGATGCTAATCCCAGTCTTTTTTTTAAATGTTTTTATTGATTTTTTTTTTTTTTTTTTTTTTTTAGAGAAAAGAAGGGAGAGCGAGAGATAGAAACATCAATGTGAGAGAGAAACATTGATCGGCTGCCTCCTGCACGCCCCCTACTGAGGATTGAGCCTGCCACCTGGGCATGTGCCCTGACCGGGAATGGAACCGGGACCTCTCAGTCCATGGGACGATGCTCAATCCACTGAGCCATACCAGCTGGGCTAATCCCACTCTTAAATCAAAGAAGTTTTGTGCAAAGAGTTAAGGATCACTGTTTCCTGAGGAGAACTATCTTTGCAGTTGTTAAGTCCTTAACCCAGAGTTGATCAGTTATGTCGATTGTCCTTCCCTTCACCAGCCCCTCGTCTCTCCCCACAACACACACACACACACACAAACACATGCACACGTGTGTACACGCACACATACGAATGGGCAACTAGATGTAGATGTTCATTCTTGCAGCAAACATTTGTTTAGAGCCCGGCCAGTGTGGCTCAGTGGTTGAGCATTGACCCATGCACCAAGAGGTCGCTGGTTGGATTTTGGTCAGGGCACATGCCCGGGTTGTGGGCCCGATCCCCAGTGGGGGGCATGCAGGAGGCGGCCAATCGATGTTCTCTCTCATTGATGTTTCTATCTCTTTCTCCCTCTCTCTTCCTCTCTCTAAATTAAATAAAGAAAAACTATTTAAAATAAAAACACAAAACATTTGTTTAGAGCTGACTGAAGGCCAGAAACTGTCCTTACGTGGCGATACAGAGATGAATAAAGACCAAATTCTTGCCCTGCAGGAGACTCAAGTATATTAGGAGAGGTAGACAAAACCATGAAAATTCACTGTAGAGGCTGCTATCTTGAGGTGTGTGTGTGAGGTGCTGTGGACGTTGGATAAGAGGCAGAAGTGGGGCAGTGGAAAGCTCTCTGAAGCCAGTGATATTTGAGCAGTGTCTCACAGGAGGTGCAGCCTTGAGGTGCTATGGAAAGGCTGGGAAGCTTGAAAAAACGGTAGCTCTATGCATGTTGCCCACTGTTAGGAGTGCAGTGTATGTGTGGATGCACCAGTGCCCATTTTTGTTTAGTCCTCTTATTGTGGATTTCCACCTTAAAGAAATCCTGTCTCACAGGAATGTGATTCGAATCCTGTGAGAAATCAATACTTGTTAAATCCTTTGGCTGGATCAAAATTAATTCTCCTTCTAGTCCTTCCACATTGTAGTATGCCTCTCCCTGTATCGCCAACAACCCCCCCCCCCCGACTCAAAAAAAGAGAAATCAGCCCTGGCCATTGTGGCTCAGTAGTTGAGCATCGTCCCATGGACTGAGAGGTCCCGGTTCGATTCGCAGTCAGGGCACATGCCCAGTTGTGGGCTCGATCCCCAGTAGGGGGCGTGCAGGAGGCAGCCAATCGATGTTTCTCTCTCATCGATGTCTCTTCCTCTCTCTCTCTCTCTCCCCATTTCCCTTCCTCTCTCTCTAAAATCAGTAAAAGCATTTAAAAAAGAGAGAGAAATCAGATTAAATGAGATTTGCCTTTCTAATTCATCACCACTTGCTCGCAAATGGCCTGGTCTTAGCAGGCAACCTGTCTCCCATTCTCCCGTCACCCTGTAGACCATGCTGAATTTCCCCTCCAACTTCCAAAGAAGCTTCTCTCCCAGTCATTGGCCATCACTAGCAACCATACTCTCTCAAATCTGAGTTCTGGTAAAATTCCACACCAGTTAAATATGTGTAACAATTTGTCAAGAAATGCTGAGTGAACATAAGTATGGCACCTAGAACATCTCAGTAAACAACCTTTCATATGTGTGTGTGTTTCCTGTCTTCTATTTCTAGAAAGTGAAATTCGTTATTCTACCTGGAAGAAAGCTGTCATGAAGTCAATGGGTTGGGTTACAACTGAGTCTTCTGAAAGTGGTAAATGTTTTTTATTATTATTGCCACTTTGTCTTAGTATATTAACTAGGTTATTTAAGTATCTGACCATTTATACTTAGCAGAGATGCTCTAAAGAAAAGCATTACCATATATCCAGAGTTTCTAACATTTTGAAAACACTTTGAAGTTCTAAACATAAAATGTAAATTATCAGGTTGATTGCATACATCCTGCCATGTCTTTTCCTTATTAGTTTATTCCTAGAACTTCAAGTTATAGCTCAATGTTCTAAAAGTGAAATTATTTCTAGTTTCTTCTTTTTTTTCTAGTTTCTTCTTAATGGAAAAAAAATCAACTACAGTCTTTGTTGTTTTTTTCTCTCTTAATGTCTTACTTTACCTTTTTGGGGGGCCGTCTTCATGGCCTGAACCAACCAAAAGCTATGTTAATTTCAGAATATATTTCACTACTTCCTAAGCTGATTCTAAGTTCTTAGCAAGCGTACATTATGGGAATTCATTGGAATCGAGAGGAAGAAATGTCCCAAACATAGTAAATTAGAAGTGTCATAGATTAGGAAATGCTCTTGGAAGAAAACAGAGGACTATTTTTTTTAGTTGTTTAGGTTGGAAAGTATTCAGCTTAAGTAAACCATTTAGTTACAAGCAGCTTTAAGCTTCCTTTAATATGCCTGTGCTATTTAAACAACCTTAAACAGGCCTTTTTTAAAAAATATGTTTTTTATTGATTTTTTAGAGAGAGAGGAAGGGAGAGGGAGAGAGATAGAAACATTGATGGGAGAGAGAAACATCGATTGGCCTCCTCCTCCACACCCCCTACTGATGATCAAGCCCAAAACCCAGGCATGTGCCCTGACCGGGAATCAGATCGGGACCTCCCAGCCATGGGATGACGCTTAATCCATTGAGCCACATGGGCTGGGCTAAACAGGCCTTTAATATAACATAATAATTTAATTATTTGCTAAATGCAAGATTTGGAACATAATGAATGGAACAATGACCAATAATATATTGAAGCATATACTTTACTGAAGAAGAGTTTATAAATGAAGTATCACCTGCCTTCCAACCCCACAGTGGGTATAAAACCACTTTTTTCCTCCCGCCTCCACCCCCTAGAACCACTTTTATTTTGTTTTGTTTTGTTTTGTTTTTATTGATTTGAGAGACAGAAACATCAAGTTGTTGTTCTACTTTTTTATGCATTCGTTAATTGCTTCTTATATGTGATCCAACCCACAGTCTTGGTGCTCTAACCAGCTGAGCTACCCGGCCAGGGCCAAAACCACTTTTAATGTATCTGGCTTTTAGGAGAACCTTCTGGAACCATCCACTACCACAGATCACTATGATCTGTATTTTTAGTCCTGGATGTTGTTCCTACATGAAGCTTTCGTTTTTTTCTCCTTAGTAAGCTTAATATCCTTCCCCCCCCCCCAATCTTTTATTCTGAGACTTGGTTAGAAAATATCAAAACAACCATGTTCTCAGGCAGGTTTTTAGAATGTAGATTAATACAATTTCATTTTCAAATGAGAGTAATATTAACAGTCAGGTGCATTTTCTTCTACACCAAATTCTATTTTAAAAAGTAAAACAAAACCAATAGGATTTGAAATTTATATTCAGTAGGTTAATATAACTTTTCTGATCGCTAAAGGATCGATAATTTGAATTTTGGGGGAATTGGATAGCTTATTTTGTATCTTTTGGGGAAGAATCAAGAAAGCTAAAATCAACAGCCTCCCAAAAAGTTCTCCATCGGCTTTCTTTGGCTTTGCCAGTGGAAGGTGTATGGTCTATATGCATTATGTTCTTGGCTACTCGTGGCATGCTATCTGTATTGTTTGTTAATTGTCATAAGCCTTCAATATTGATTATATTTTTGATTTGAAGTAATAACTCTTTGCTAGCTTTTATGAATATACTTTTTATAACTTATTTTGTTTTGCTATCATGTGATTCTTAACCCAAATATTGTAATTATGTGTCTCTCTTTTGGTTTGCTTGACTGGAATTCCCTTCTACTTGGATGACCACAGGTGACCCTAGTATCTTCTGTAGTCTACCCTTGGGCTTTTTTATAATGAGTAGCATGGTAATGTTAATCGGAGCAAGGTACATCTCAGGTCAGTTACTCTTTAAATTAGACAATTTTATTAGCTAGTGTTAATGTATTTGTGTATAACGCAGCAGAAAGTTTTCGGTGTTTTTCATTCTTCCTGTGCTTAGGAACCTGGAAAATCCATTAAAGGTCTAATTAGACTAGAATTAAGGATTGTGGCTCTGCTCAACCTCTTACTTTCAGTAGATGATTTCTTTGAGGAGCTGCATTCTACTGTCAACTACAGCAATGCGCAAAAGTGCAAGTACTATTGCTAATGCTAACTGGCAGGACTTTCAGAGTGACAGATGAAAGTTCAAGTATAATTTTTGACATTGATTCAATTGGCTTTCAAGTGTACATAAGATGTTTTGAAAATTTGCTGTGTATGGCTTAAGATTTTAATTCTGGTAAGAGTTTTGGCCAGAGTATGTTAGCAGAATTTCTGTAAAACTCTGAAACTAGGGGAAATTTGTAGTCACTTTTGCTTTCGTTAAAAGACTACATTTTGTGAACTGAAGTGTTTTAAAATTATTGCTTAAATAAATTGGGGTGGAATTAAAACTGAATTATTATTTTTACACCTTAACTTCTACTGAAGATTCTTATGAAAGTTAAATTGCTCAGCATGCGATGAAATATATTGCATAACCTATATTAATTTAAATATAATCATCATTTTGGAAGCTGTTCCTGATGCTAGCTCAATTTTTCTTCAAATTAATGGCTTAAATAGAAATAACTTGTTCCATATGTTGCCAAGAGAGTGCAACATTTTAAAAGTCTTCATGATTAGGGAAAGAGTTAAATCATTTCTCTTAATTAACTAGATGATACCCTGGTTTTAAAATGTAAAATTTAAACTTTATTGATATGGGGGAAACATCTGTTTGTAGAACTCTGACAAGCCTTAATTCAGCTTGCCATCATCAGTTTAGTGCTACATATAAATACGGAATGAAAATTATTTCTATTGGTGATAAAATATGGGTTACTTACATGAGAATTTAAAACTAAGATTATCTGTGCTCTTCATATTTAGGATAAATTCATTCAAATCTTCTGCTTCCATAATAACAATACCTTAAGTTGGTATTAGTGCTTTACACCTCACAATGGGCTTCTGTATATATAAATCTATAGAGAATTAGCAGATGTCTATTTTCTTGGTGGAAGAAGCCCATCATTCCCCAGAAGAGCTGTAATTTAAATGTATAAAGAAATGTATATGCAGTTTGAGGAGAACTTCTATTATTTTTCAGTATCCTGAGGTATTTTGGGCTGCATAATGATCATCTGGAAAAGGAAAGAAAGGTATATTGCAGCTAAAGATTTTCATTGATTTTCTTTTCCCCCCACTGTTTCCCCTTTGGTACCATGGCAGGATGAAAAGGCCTGTGCACTATAAAAATTGAGACATGTAACATTTCTGTAAGCTAAAGGATACATTAAGTTGCCAAATTCCTAGGCTTCCAAAATGGATATGGTTACCATCTTTAGGTTCTCTGTTGGTAACATATGCTGAGATTTGACAACAGTGGGAACTGTTTGCCTTGGTAAACAATTAGCAATAGTGTTAATATTTGCTAATTTTGGAGTTGGCCGTTATATTTGTTGCATTTTTAACCATGAAGCAATATTTAGAAACCATATGGAATTTCTAACTCTATAAATGATTAAATAGTCTTCATTGCTTTAACTCCTGAATTGCATGTATGTTATTATTGACATATGTGGTTTTTGTCCCCCATTTTAGGTAACGCATAAATAATACCAATTCATGGATTCCAGCAATTCGAGTTCTTTACCTAACAAGAGACTCCAGCGATTCTGTCTCTTGATGTGATGACACTCTTCATAGACTGATTTATATTTATAAGCCACTTGCTGCATGACCCCCGAAGTAGACCTGTGGCTCGAAATAAAGAAAATGCAGCAGAAAGAATGCTATAGAAACATTTGGTGTGTTTTTTAACATCAACCATAAGATTGGACCAGCCACCTTTGGAGCTGACCCCTCCTTTGCCATCACTTCCTGCCCCATTTCCTCTAAGGTCTAGGAATAATCCAGATCCTGTCCATTGGCAGCTTCCCTCAAGCATAGTCAAAAGCTGATGGGCCAGGATTTGATTCTCTGCACTACACACACTAGATCAAGCGGTTATTACTAACTGGCTAAAAATGAGCGACTTCGTGTTTCTTTTCAGAAGACCCCAAAAGTTCTCTTTTCTGCATATGAGGGAGACCACAGAATCTTCACTGAATGTTTAAATGGAATCCTCTACTAAATTCTTATGATGAACATTTAGTATTCTGATAGCTTAGATATTTTTCTGAAAAGTATTTGCCAAAACCAAAATTCTCCAGACATTTTCCATGGTCTCGCTAATTACACTGAATTGCTGTCTGGGTTTTATAGGGAAGGACGCTTTTTCCTTTTTTCCCCCCCATCTCTCCTTTTTATATTTTTTACTTTATATGTATTACATACATGCCTATATATTTTATATACTGAGGGTAGCCCATTTATAAATTAAGAGTACATTTTACATGGCCTCACTAATTACACTGAATTTGTGTCCGGATCTTATAGAGAACACTTTTTTTTTCCTTTTTATATTTCTTACTTTGTATGTATTACATACATGCCTATATATTTTATATACTGAGGGTAGCCCATTTATAAATTAAGAGCACATTGTATTCAGTAGTTTATAATGGGGCTGGTCTTAAGTGGACCACTATGTGTATAAATATTTTGGGGAAAACAGCTATATATGTTTTGGGACGACAGTTATTCACATTACTTGCCAGGAAAAATTCTTTTCTTAAAGAACCAACATTTGAAATAAAGTATGTATTCTATGTCAATAAAAGAAAATATACTTTATTGTGACTTCAACTATATTTCTTATACCTTACATTTTTATTTAAATTTTATAGCTGAATATATACTAAAGAAAGAACTGTGGAATACTACAGTAAATATTGTTTTCAAACACAAGTACTAGTCCATATAAAGTTATTTTCCTTTGACATAATTTTAAACATATTTGGGATCCTTTTGAGGGGATGTCAAAAAAGGTTAAAAACCTAAGTAAAAAACAAATAAAAACAAAACATCTTAGGAATAAAGCCAAGATCACTTTCTATCCAAATATGTTATTAATTGCTGATAAGCAATTATAATTTCTATTTGGGATGACAGAATTACTTCTGCTTGCTGTCATAACAACTAAAAAAGGTTTACTATTAGAAATGGCTTCCAGTGATATGAAGGCTTTCTCAAAATATTTAGTATTGTGTGTGCCTAATCTAACTTCTTAATGTTGATTTTAAAAACATCTTAAAATTAATTGCTGTTTACTACGAACAAGAATATACTGCCTCCTAATTATTCAATCAGTGCTGAAGATGGAAAAATATTTATATGTTAATATAAAAGGTTTTGTTTGGAATTCATACTAACTTGGATTTGCAGTTCTCATTGTGCTGTTTCTAAATTGCTGAATCCGCTGGATTTTACTGATGCTGCTGCCACTTTAGTGACATACATATTATAGAAAGGTACTGTGAAATGACCACTTTGTGGCAGGGTACTTTTAAACATAATTATGTTTCTACAAAGGTAGGTTAAGTTCATTGTAAATAATTGTGAAAATCACTGTTCAGATAATTTTAAGATGACATTAATTTTCTATAAATTGCAATATTTATAAATGTTTGAAATTGTATGCATTGCTATTTCATGATAAATGTACTTAAAATAAATTGACCCCTCATTCTTACTTGCATTTCTCATTTACAGACTTTAACTTAGATCTAAGTTAAGTTAAGACAGATGTTTAAGAAACGAGAAACTCGCCCTGGCCGGTTTGGCTCAGCGGTTGGAGCGTCGGCCTGCGGACCAGAGAGACCCGGGTTCGGTTCCCGCTAGGGGCACGTACCAAAAACACAAAACAAAAAAAAAGGAAACGAGAAACTCACCTATTAGCACTTGGTCAGGCACATTCTGAAGAGTTAACCAACAGCCGAGGAAGTAGTTTCTGAAATGATGAGCACCTCAATCATTCTATTACAAAAGGCTTCTCTGTCCTATTTCGGCATCCAGAAAACACCCCGGCAAGGTCAGCAGCCATTATCAATATGGTCTTGCGTGAGTAACCATGACCTCCTGGTTTCATTCTGTGTTTGCTTTTCTCTACCTGGACTAGTCGGTGGAGTCAAGTATACCATTGTTCTCCCAACTCAATAGCCAACACTTGAATCTTTTGTTCTCCAACTAATCAGTAAAATAAGTAATGCATCTTTGCTTCTGTAACAGCACCTTCGAATTTTTTCGTGTATGTCTTTTGAAGTGCCCAAAGCTCAGTCCTTTGGTTTATGGGTGTTTTATATCATACAGGAATGAAGAATGATAGCTATTTAGGAGAAACCACCAAATGAAAGATGTTGTAGCAAAGAAACTAACAGCATTGACAGTAGAGCAGGCAGTATTTACCTCATAGTATCTACCTGATAGTAAATAGAAGTACAAAAATTATTTTTATAGCTTTAATGAGGTATAATTGATATATAGAAAACTGTACATATTTCATGTATGCAATTTGATGAGTTTGGACATATGCATACACCTAGCATACCATCACCACAATCGAGGTAATAAATATATCTATCACCTCCAAAAGTGTCCTTGTGTCCCTTTGCTCTTTTGTGTGTATGTGTGGTAAGAATGCTTAATACGAGATCTACTCTCTTAAATGTTTTTATTGATTTTTTTGGAGAGGAAGGCAGAGGGAGAGAGTGATAGAAACATCGATAAGCAAGAGAAGCATCAACATGGATTGGCTGGCTCCTGCATGCTCCCTACTGGGGATGGAGCCCAAAACCCGGGCCTGTGCCCTGACCAGAAATCAAACCAGCGACCTCTTGGTGCTAAGGAGGATGCTCAACCACTGAGCCACACCAGCCAGGCTACCCTCTTAAATTTTTAAGGGCACAGAACCATGCCGTAAACTATAGGCACTGTGTTATACTGTAGATCTCCAGGATTTATCCATTTTGTATAACCTTTATGCCCATTGAACAACTCAGCATAATGTATTCTAGGTCCATCCATGTTGCCACAACTGGTAAGATTGCCTTCTTTATTTAAGGTTGAATAATACTCTACTGTATGCACACCTCAAACTTTCTGCATTGATTTAGTAAATATCGTCACCAAAACATCCATCAAAGGGAGACTGGTTAAATAAATTGTGGTATAGCCACAAAAAAGGAAATTTGTAGCTTTAGAAAAGAATGAGGACACTGTAGAAACATATGGAAACATCCAAGATAAGTGAAAAAGCAGGGTGCAGAGGGGTGCGTGTGTTACCTTTCTGTTTTTTTTTTTAAAAAAGAGCTAGGATGTTTGCCCATGCTGGAAGGACATAGAAGAAGCTGTTATAATAGCCCAGCCGGTGTGGCTCAGTGGTTTAGCATTGACCCATGCACCAAGAGGTCGCCAGTTCGATTCCCGGTCAGGGCACATGCCCAGGTTGTGGGCCCAATCCCCAGTGGGGGGCGTGCAGGAGGCGGCCAATTGATGTTCCCTCTCGTCGATGTTTGTCTCCCTCTCCCTTCCTCTCTCTCTAAAAATTAATAAAGAAAAAAAAATTTTTAAGCTGGAAGAATGGGCATCGCTGGGTGGAATAGATGCTTGAAATGAGATTTTAGGTGGGGCTGAGGCGAGGCCCTTCGTGCCTGGAGGCCAGGGCACTGCTCCCTTCTGTGCTCTTTCATCCGTGAAGGGGACAGAGGGGACCAGTGCGGCTGAGATGGCCAGCCCGAACTGCCCAGGGTTAATAGCATCCTTGTTCTTGATCTGGCCCAGTGCCCAAAAGGAAAGCTGCATTCCTCTTGGCTGAGGTTCTTTTCCTCTTTGAAAAGATTTTTAATTTTTCAAGTTTCATTTTGCAGTAACTTCAGACTTAAAAAGTTCCTTTCAAAACCGTCCAAATGATTGCACGACGGTGTGAACGTACTAAATGCCGCTGTATTAGACTTTCAGATGGTCACCTTTAAGTGATGTGACTGTGAGCCCAATTTAAAAAATACCTTCCAGGAAACAAATAAAATAAACCAGTGCACACCCTTCCGTCGCTCCCGCCCAGATGACGCAGAGGGTAGCATCTTCCCGGCCTTGCAGTGATGATCAGTGACCAGGAAACCTCAGGGCCACGCTAGGATTTGGTCTATCAGCCGCCTTCATGTCTGGGCAGCTGTGACCGTGGTGTCCTTGAGTAGATTGGAGCCCTTCCTCGGGCTTCCTTTTCCTCCACAACCAAAGCACTGCTGACAAGTGTGACACATGATTTAATAGAATGTTTCCTGATTTGGTTTGTCTGATGGTTTCTCGTGAATAAATTCCAGTTAGGCATTTTCGGCAAACATACCGCAGAGGTGACGGTCACTTTGACTACACCATCTCGATGAAACACACACGTGTGATGTCGATTTGTCCCTTTCTGGGTTTGTTGACTTGGATGACTTCGTTCGGGTGGTGTTTGCAGGATTCCTCACCATCATGTTACTCCTTTTTCGTGTACTTACCAAGACATATTGTATGATTTCATTTATATGAAATGTCCAGAACAGACAAATCCATAGAGACAGAAGGTAGATTAATGGTTGCCAGAGGCTGGGGGGAGGGGAAATGGAAAGTGAGTGTTAATGAGTACAGAGTTTCTTTTGGGGTGATGTATGACCCTGAAATGAATCCTCTGAAGGAAATGAATTTTATTTACTCCTTGAAAATGGACGTTAATAAATTTAACTCCTTTTTATTCCACTTTCACTGTTTTCAAGCATTTAATATTGGAAATAAGAAAAATGCTTTAGTCACTAGTATATAAAAGATGGATGCAACAAAAGGTCCAGTGTTCCATTCACTTTCCCAGGGGATTTCATAGTTTGTCCAATAGAAAGTACTGATATTAAAGCATACAGTTAGCTCTGGCCAGGTGGCTCAGTTGGTTAGAGCATAGTCTCATACAACAACCAAAAGATTGCAGGTTCAATTCACCCAATTGCAGGTTCGAGGCCTGGTTGGGGCACATACGGGAGGCAACCGATCGATGTTTCTCTCTCACATCGATGTTTCTATCTCTCTCCCCTTTCCTTCCTCTCTAAAAATCAATAAAAATATATCCTCAGGCGAGGATAAAAAAAAAGTTTAGAAAAAAGAATAGAAAATTATTCATAGTCCTAAAATAATGCTTGTGGTTATTTTGATCTTTCCCCTCAAGCTTTAAGGGAGTATTTTTATGGATTTCAAATGTTCATAAACTTTATATAAAAACTTAAAATGCAAAACAATATGAGGTGTCATATACATGGACATATACAAGTGAACTAGAAGTATAAAACTTGCATAGGAATGATAAATACCAAGTGTAGGGTGGTGGTTACCTCTGGAAGGTAGATGATGAAATCAGGGAAAGGGACTTCACTGGAACCTGAAAGATCATGATTCTTTTAAAATAGCAAAAGCAAATATAGCAAAATCTTAAGATTTGACTGAGTGGTGATATACATGTATGTGCTATATTCTCTACTTTTCTGCATGCTTGAAATATTTCATAATAAAAAGATAAGGTGGGCCCGGCCAGTGTGGCTCAGTGGATTGAGCATCGTCCCAGGGACTGAGAGGTCCCGGTTTGATTCCCGGTCAGGGCACATGCCTGGGTTGTGGGCTCGATCCCCAGTAGGGGGCATGCAAGAGGCCGCCGATTGATGTTTCTTTCTCACAGTGATGTTTCTATTTCTCTCTCCCCTCCTCTCTCTCTAAAAAATCAATAAAAACATTTTTAAAAAGATAAAGTAGATTGCCATCCTAATTTTATCTAAGTCCATCACTCACTGTCCATTAGCTAATTTTGTTTATCCTGATAGCTTTCTCAATTAAAAGGGTTGAAATCTTATTGATCTGGCACAATTATTTCAAGCACCGCATATAAAGTATCAATATACAGAAGAAATAATATGTATTAGAAATTATATCCTTGCTTAGCCATTCACTTGTTATGAACCGAATTTAGAAAACAAAGAAATACCCATTTGTCTTCTTTCCTATATAGTAACTTCCACAAATTTTATTTGCACTGCTGTAATTCCACCACATTTATAATTATATATTAAGGGTAGAAATTTTCTGGACAGAAAAGTCTTAACTCTACACCTAAGTTCAATGTCAAGGGAAAAGAAATCATTGTGATCATCACTGTATTCAATTTTAGGTCAAGCACAAAAACCAGAGCCAGGTTCTAGTTCACTAGAGTCCAAATAAAGCACATTATTACATTATTTAAATAAAATTGGATGAAATTTGTCTTCTGAACATGTGCTCAAAAGACCACAAAGATACAATGGTAGGATGGCGATCAGAATGATTAGCACCTAATATGAAAGAGAAACCTGGGTCCAGCCAGTGTGGCTCAGTGGTTGAGTGTCGACCCATGCACCAAGAGGTTGCCAGTTCGATTTCCAGTCAGGGCACATGCCTAGGTTGTGGGCCCGATCCCCAGTGGGGGGCATGCAGGAGGCGGCCAATCGATGTTCTCTCTCATCGATGTTTCTATCTCTCTCTTCTTCTCCCTTCCTGTCTCTCTAAAATCAATAAAGGAAGCCCTGGCCAGTTTGGCTCAGCAGTTAGAGCGTCGGCCTGCGGTCCGGAGAGACCTGGGTTCGGTTCCCGCTAAGGGCATGTACCTCGGTTGCAGTTTGTCCCCGGCCCTGGTTGGTCGTGCGGGTGGCGACCACTCGATGTGTCCCTTTCACGTCGATGTTTCTCTCTCTCTCTCTTCCTCTCTCTCCCTCCCACTCTATCTGAACAACAACAAAAAAAGAAAAAAATAAATAAAGGAAAAAAATATGTTTAAAAGAAAAAAAAAAAGGGAAACCTGGTCTCTGGAACTGAACAATTTTCCAGCTTTACCTATGCTGGGCTTTTTATTCCCCCTTATGGCTTGATATTTCACATCTCTGTTCACACTCAGTAAGGCCAATATTAAGTGACTATAACATGAACAGATGCTGAACCACTTCTGTTGAAATGTCTTAAATAGCCAGTTACAATTAATGTGTACTATTCAAGATTCCCCTATCTTTTTAAAGTCCATCACCTATAGTCTAAAATCATATCAGCTTGCTAAAGGGCATGTAGAATAGGATCTAGTAGTGACTAGCTTGAAAAGCTCCTTTCTTGTTAGAAACAAATTCAACCCTAGGTGGAGCTGTTTTCCACACTCCGGCTTTTCTGTCTTTCCCATCAGTGTGTACTGCAGAGGTTGCTAGGGTACAGGTTTTCTGGTGATCATAATTAAACGAAACCATTGTAGTGACCATGGGAGATGTCCAGGATGCTTTCATGCAATACGGTCATAAAAAACAAAGGCTTACAATCAGAGAAAGACAAATACCACATGATCTCACTTATTTGTGGAACATAATGAACAAAACAGACCCAGAGACATAGAAAGGAGTACGGTTCAGACTGACAGACCTCAGAGGAGGAGGGGGGGGATGGATGAGATAAACCAAAGAACTTATATGCATGTATGCGTAACCAATGGACACAGACACAATGCTGGGGGGTGGGGGTGGGGAGGAGTGTGTCTAGGAGGAAAAAAGGAGAAACATCTGTAACAAAACAAAATTAATAAAAATGGGGGAAAAATAAAATAATAATTTTAAAAAACAAAACAAACACACACACACAAAGGCTTACGTGAAGCCATCAATCCATTTACACTTTCCTGCAGCTCTGATTTTCCTTCGACTTTTTCAGCTCATGATAAAAGTCAGATTTATAGATATTTTTCTTCATAATCTATAATTTAACAATTTTAAAACTGGAATACCTCTACTAATTACACATGATATACTCATCTAATAAATTCACTCAATCATAAAGATCTTAGTTTTTTTTTAACATCTCTTTTAAACATCTTTTTTTTAAACATCTCTTTTAACTCTTAGGAGATACCATAGTAGAACCAACCAATCAATTCCAAGGCAAAATTGTGCCCACATTATTTTCCCAAAATAACCAAGTTATTTTCATTCTTCCTTATTTTATTGTTTTCTCCTTTCATCTCTTTGGTGCTAGAAAATTATAAAGAAATTATCTCTTTTTTTTTTAATTTTTTTTTTTTTATCCTCACCTGAGGACATTTTTTGTCCAGATAGAGTGGGAGGGAGAGAGAGGAAGAGAGAGAGAGAGAAACATCGACGTGAAAGGGACACATCCAGTGGCTGCCACCCGCACGACCAACCAGGGCCGGGGACAAACTGCAACCGAGGTACATGCCCTTAGCGGGAACCGAACCCGGTCTCTCCGGACCGCAGGCCGACGCTCTAACCGCTGAGCCAAACCGGCCAGGGCAAGAAATTATCTCTTTATAACAACCCACAAACATGATCAAATCAAGACAAAGCCCTTATGTTGGTATCATCATTATTGTCTCGATATCAAGCAAATCTTTTTTAACTCTATTATCATTGTCATTAGCTTTTTACATATTGAGCTTTATGAAGTTATTAAGAAAATATTCTTTATTGCTACAGTCCATCAGCATTTTAATCATATGTTCTGAGCACCACCATAAGCAGTTTAGCATCCAAATGTAATAAAACTTAACTAATTTGGAAAATAGTGAATAATCTAATTTATAGACTATTTTATGGTAAAATCATTTTCCACATATAGACGAACGAGACAAAGAGTATACTTTTAAAAAACAATCACAATAGATTTATTTCAATGCTAATAAGCTACTAGTAGGATTAAATTTTTTAAATCATAAAACAGTTACTGAGACAAAAATTTTAACACTCTTCCCTGGTTGGTTTGGTTCAGGGGTTAGAGCATCTGCCCTCGGACCAAAGGGTCTCGGGTTTGATTTCTGGTCAAGGGCATGTACTTGGTTGCAGGCTTGATCCCAGTCAGAGGGATCGATGTTTCTCTCTCTCTCTCTCTCTCTCTCTCTCTCTCTCTCTCTCTCTCTCTCTCTCTCTCCCTCTCCCTTCCATTTTAAAAGAAAAAAATTTAACACCCTAATTCTTTACATATCTTTTGGGTAAAGTGTATTTTAAGTGAAATTATTTTTATATAAAGTAAGATTTTTTTTAAAAAATGTTTTTCCTTTATTGATTTTAGAGAGAGAAGGAGTGAGAGTGAGAGAGAGATAGAAACATCAATGAGAGAGAACATCGATTGGCCGCCTCCTGCATGCCCCCCACTGGGGATCAGGCCCACAACCTGGCCATGTGCCCTGACCAGGAATCAAACTGGCAACCTCTTGGTGCATGGGTTGACACTCAACCACTGAGCCACACCAGCCAGGCTAAAATAAGACATTTTTTAAAACAAATTTATTTGAATGCACTACTCTTTTTTTTTAATCCTCACCCGAAGATATTTTTCCATTTATCTACAGATCAAGTGGGAGGGAGAGAGAGAGAGAGAAACATCAATGTGAGAGAGATACATCGATTGGTTGCCTCCTGCACGACCCTGACCAGGGCCGGGGACCAAACCGCAACCGAGGTACATGCCCTTGAGCAGAATCAAACCCAAGACTCTTTGGTCCACGGGCCAACGCTCTAACCACTGAGCCAAACCAGCCAGGGCTGAATGCACTACTCTTAAAAAAATCATACAATACTTTGTAACTGAGTAATTCAAATTAATTTTATCTAAGAGAAACAATGATGTTTTGTTTTGCATTGCACTATTAGTGAGAAATGCAGATGTATAGATGCTAAAAATACACAAGGAAGAAGGCATAGTGAAACATTGCCTTGCTTCCAAAACTCTTCTTGGAGCTCTGCTGTAGAAAGACACTAAAAGGGTTTTTATTCAAAACAGTGAGTAGGATGTTAACTTGCAATCAAGTGAATGGCCTTAGAGTTATACTATTCCTTTCTCTGCCTTCAGGTTTCTAGGTTAAGAAATAATGAGTTCTGTTTCTAAAATTACTTTTAGTGGAGCTAATTTTAGTCCCCTTGGGACAGGGATTGTAGAAAGAAAGGTAGAGTTTTTCTTACATGCTTTAGTGATCAATTGAGTTTAGTATATCCAGAAGAACTTGGCCATTCTAACCAAGAATACTTAAAGATTTTCTGAAATCAAAAGGAAAAAGGGATTAAAATCCAATTCTGCCATCAAATGTTTGGTTACTAAAGTACAATTAGATTGTGCCCGGCTGGTGTGGCTCAGTGGATTGAGCGTCATCCCATGGACTGAGAGGTCCTGGTTTGATTGCCAGTCAGGGCACATGCCCCAGTTTTGGGCTCAATCCAGGGTGGGGGTTGTGCAGGAGGCAGGCCATCAATGTTTCTCTCACTCTCTCCCTCTTCCTTCCTCTCTCTCTAAAAATCAATTTAAAAAATCTTTGTTGTTGTTAATCCTCACCAGAGGATTTGTTTTCCATTGATTTTTAAAGAGAGTGGAAGGGAGGGAGGGAGCAGAGTATAGGGGAGAGAAATATCCACATGAGAGAGACGAATGGATTGGTTGCCACCCACATGAACCCCAACCAGGGCTGGGGACTGAATCTACAACCCAGGGACATGCCCTTGACCAAGAATTGAACTTGCAACCCTTCGGTCCCCAGCCGATGCTCTAACCACTGTCCCACACAGGCCAGGGCAAATGTTAACTATTATCATTTAATAGGAAAAATAGTCATGATACAATAAGGTGTTACAAAAGGAAGAGGGTCTACTGGGGTTTTTCTCCTTCTTTCTGGATCCTCCTGACCCCTTCATGCCCTATGCCCAGGTCAAAATGTCAAATGTCCACAGAGGCCAGACAAGAAATGTAAAGAGGTAAGAGATAAAGTAAAGAAAACGGGGAGAAACATCTCTGTAGAAACAGACCACATAACCCTGTGTGAATGGGGAATATTGTCATGGGGGAATGCAGGCCTCTGTTACAATATCTTTTTTTAAATACGCTTTTATTGAATTTTTTTTAGAAAGAGGAAGGGAGAGAGAGATAGAAACATTGATGTAAGAGAGAAACATCCATGTGAGAAACATCAATTGGCTGCCTCCTGCACGCCCCCTACTGGGGATCAAGCCTGCAACCTGGGCATGTGCCCTGACCAGGAATCGAACCAGGACCTCTCAGTCCACGGGACGACTCAATCTACTGAGCCACACCGGCCGGGCACATGTTACAATATTTTAATTAGCACAATCCTACTCATCATATAAAGTAGACATTTGGGAAATAAGAATAAACTATATTAAATTCAGAAGCTCTTAGGAGACAGGTTAACAACGTTTAAAAAATATGGCGTGTCCTTAAAAAGGAGGAGCCAGAATTTGAATCTAGATCTGTTTTCAGGGCAAAATGCCTGAGAGGGTTAATATAAAGTATTGACCCTCTGGTTTATAAAATGGTGTTCATGAGAGGTGATAGGTATGCAAAAAAAATAATAATATTTAGTGAGCTGTTAATATATATTCAGTTTAATTGCTTTACATTCTCATATATTATCACATTTAATTCTCATAAGTACCCTTTAAATTAGTTAATACTATTTCCACTCTGCCCAGATCATTTATTGAGCTATTACAATATGTTTTGCTTCTGCCCTGCTGGTGTGGCTCAGTGGTTGAGCGTTGACCCATGCACCAAGAGGTCGCCAGTTTGATTCCCGGTCAGAGAACATGCCCAGGTTGTGGGCCCAATCCCCAGTGGGGGGCATGCAGGAGGCGGCCAATCGATGTTCTCTCTCATTGATGTTTCTATCTCTCTCTCCCTCTCTTCCTCTCTCTCTAAAAATCAATAAAGAAAAAAAATGTTTTGTTTCTGCTGTATTTTTTTTTACTTTTATCCTTTGGAGAGGGAGAAAGAGATAAATGCTTCTAAGGGCAGTGAGTGAGGAAAGAAAGGAGACAAAGCCCTGAGTTTCCATCTCAGGGGAGACCCAGGTTCTTCTCCCTGCAGAGACTTGGGGAGGGAACTTCAGAGGCATCTCAGGTGGACAGGAGTGGGGAGGAACAGATGATAAAGGGGTTGGTGCTCAAGAAAGCTAATCTGAGGACCAGAGTCTTCCCCAGGAACAGACAAGCTCCCGGAACCCCTTAGAAGGCCTCTCAGAGAAGTTGAGTGATTGGCCCAAGGTCAAAGAGCAAGTGAGTAACAGAACTGAGACTCAAGCCCAAGTGTGTCGGACTCCAGAGCCAATGCTCTTAACCAGAATTCTTAGCCTCATTGTCTCTCTTCTGATCATGATTAACTGTTGTTCTGACATATGCATTTCTGGGACCAAAAGCTGAGTAATGTACACTTTTAGAGATGTTACCAAGAAATGGTAGTGGGACAGTAAATGTTGACGTGGAATTCAGCTACATGCCCTGAAATCCTAATGCATTACCTTTTTATTTATTTATTTATTTTAATCCTTACCCAAGGATATTTTTCCATTTTTGTTCAGATAGAGTGGGAGGGAGGGAGAAAAAGGGAGAGAGGGAGAGAGTGAGAAACATCCATGTGAGACAGACACATCAACTGGCTGCCTACCACACGACCGGACCAGGGCTGGGGACCAACCGCAACTAAGGTACGTGCCCTTGATCAGAATCGAACCCGTGACTCCTTGGTCCCTGGGCCGACACTCTAACCACTGAGCCAAACTGGCCAGGACCTAATGCATTACCTTTGATTCCACATTCTAGTGTATGACACAGGCTTGCCTCCTAGAAATGTGACCCGCTTTCACTCAAAGTTGTTATGATGAATATTTGCAGGTGTATTTACTTGGAAGCCATTATTTTCTACTTCAGTAACCTCTGCCATTAATATTTATTATGAATTCATAAAGCATACGTAATTGTACCTAATTAGGTGACCCTAAATTAGCAAATTCCTATCCTGTCACCCACAAAAGATTTATCCATTCCAGGAGTAATTCATTTTTTCATCACTGATTCTCTAGAGGGATTTCAGAGCTTCTTTTCATGGCCATTGCTTTTCAGATAACTGGCAAAATAGCCTGAGCAGCCTTAGAAAGTGCCGGATGTTTGATAAATGTCCAGAAGTTCCATTTAAAGTTGAGGACAGAAGGTGATCCTTCCTCTGTGAATAATAATACCAGAAAAGGAAAGAATGTCTTCATGTACTTAGGATAAAAAGGGCACAGTGAGCGATACACTTGATAACTTAGTTTAATGAGCAAATTTCTTACCCACCTGTTCTGGCAACAGACAGGTGTAGAAATAATAGACAAACTAAAATGTTTTTGTTAATTTCATAAATAAAATGGCCCGGCCGGTGTGGCTCAGTGGTTGAGCGTCGACCCATGCACCAAGAGGTCGCCGGTTCGATTCCCGGTCAGGGCACATGCCCAGGTTGTAGGCCCGATCCCCAGTGGGGGGCATGCAGGAGGCAGCCAGTCGATGTTCTCTCTCATCGATGTTTCTTTTCTTTTTTTTTTTGAATTTATTTTTGTTACAGATGTGTCTCCTTTTTCCCCCCCATTGACACCCTCCTCCCCGTCTCCTCCCACCCTGTCCCCAGCTTTGTTGTCCATGTCCATTGGTTATGCGTACATGCATATAAGTTCTGTGGTTTATCCCTTCCCTGCCCCCCCTTCTGAGGATTGTCAGTCTGTACCCTACTTCTATGACTCTGGGTCTATTTTGTTCATCAGTTTGTTTAGCTCACTATATTCCAGAAATAAATGAGATCATGTGATATTTGTCTTTCTCTGCTTGGCTTGTTTCACTTAGGATAATAGTTTCCAGGTCCCTCCATGTCATCTCAAAGGATAAGAGATCTTTCTTTCTTACAGCTGCATAGTACTCCATTATGTACATGTATCACAGCTTTTTTAACCACTCGTCTACTGATGGACACTTGGGCTGTTTCCAGATCTTAGCTATTGTAAATAGTGCAGCTATGAACATGGGGGTACATATATCCTTTCTGATTGGTGTTTCAGGCTTCTTAGGGTATATGCCTAGAAGTGGGATCACTGGGTCAAATGGTATTTCAATTTTTAATTTTTTGAGGTAACGCTATAGTGTTTTCCATAGTGGCTGCACCAGTCTGCATTCCCCCCAGCAGTGTACTAGAGTCCCCTTTTCTCCACACCCTCACCAACACTTGTTGTTTGATGATTTGTTGATGGTGGCCATTCTGACAGGTGTGAAGTGATACCTCATTGTTGTTTTAATTTGCATCTCTCTGATGATTAGTGATGTTGAGCATTTTTTCATATGTCACTTGGCCATTTGTATGTCCTGTTTGGAGAGGTGTCTCTTTAGGTCCTCTGCCCATTTTTTAATTGCATTCTTTTGTCTTCCTTTTGTTGAGTTGTGTGAGTACTGTATATATTTTGGAAATTAACCCCTTATCTGATGTATCATTGGCAATTATGCTCTCCCATATAGTGGGTTTCATCAATGTTTCTATCTCTCTCTCCCTTTCCCTTCCTCTCTCTCTAAAAATCAATACAAATCAAACTAAAAAAATGGATAAAAGTAAAGGCATGTCAGATAAATAACCATTATTTAGGGAAAAATTGGAAATAAGAAGTTGAAGAAATAATCTACTGTGTCTTAAACCTTTTTAAAAACCACATTTTAAACATCAGGGTCATGGTGGGGGAGAGAGAGAGAGAAATGTAAAACTGAACAAGCGAACCAACCAACTCAGGAACTCAGTGTGGCCAGTAGATTTAAAAGATGTCATTGAAAATCCTTTATTAACCCTGTATAGATCAAGGACAGTGAAAGACACATGGAACTGACCCAGGTTCACCTTAGATTAGCAGACTCCCCAGCTGCCCCACAGACATGTAAGCAAAATCAACGTTTATTGTTGTATGCCATAGAAATGTGGTATTTTGTCATTACATACGAATAGCTGACTGATACAATCATAATGTCTGTTAGCAAAGACATTTTTAGAATGAAAAGCTTACATAAGCAAATGTATAGTGATCCATGAAATACTTGGAGTCAAACACAAGACATCTGAGACCAGAAAATAATTCAAAATTTCCTCATTAGAAGCCCAAAAAAATCACAAGAAGTGATCTTGCAGTGGCTGGAGAGCCAGCCAGGGTGTCAATGCATCACAGCCGTGGAATCAGGAGGACAGCCAAGGCATGGGATGAGCATCACTGAACTCTGCTCTGGTCTTGACCACTGAGGACATACATTATGTCACCACAGCCAGACACTCAGTCAAATAAATAGTGGTTTTGCCTAGATAATAATCTATTGTGTCTATATCATGTAAATAAGTCCCTGAGATCACAGGCAATCCTCCCATGAGTTTTGAAGTCGCTCATAGTTAAAACAATGAAACCATGTGTGGCAGGTTGTTTCAGTAATTGTCCCCAATTTGGTCACAGCTCTCTATATCCATGGCCCTGACAGATCCTCTTGGGCAATAACCCTGGGGGAGACGCATGTGACTTGCTTTGTTCAATGAGACAACAGTAAATGAGGCGCAAGCTTGCAAAGCGACAGCACTTAGGGAATTGCTACTCTTGTTATTCTCGGGAGCCCGGAGACCACCAGGTATAGAAGTCAGGCTTGCCCACGGAGGAAGAGAAGATCACGTGGCACAGTCCTTAAGTTATCAGCTGAGGGCTCTGAGGCAGCAGAACGGACAGCTGGCTGCATTCACATGCGTGAGCCCAGAGGCTAGCAGCAGAGGAACCACCCACACCATAAATGTTGTTTTAAGCCATTCCATTTTCCGCGTGGTTTATGACAAGGTGGAAGCTAACCGATAGACTATGTAAACCACCTCACGGATTGCCTTTGCAATTCTTATCCAAGAGAGAGTGTGACTTTGTTTCCACCTCTAACAACTTGGTAACGTGACATTTCGATTTATAATAAATATATATTTGGTCTTCATCTGGGTTCCTGGCACAGGGTTCCTAAAACCCTTGGAATTTCCTGTGTTGAGAGCCTAAAGGTGTCTTTTGTTATGTTAATGAGGTGGCTTTTGGAAAGTCTCTAGGTCACCTAGGAACCGGGGCTGGTTGCCACTGAAACCAACTACCGACTAGAGGGTTGAAACTTTCAGTCCCACCCCCAGATCTTCGGGATAGGAAAAGGCTGGAGGTCGCATCAATAAGCAATGGCTAATGACTTAAGCAGTCAAGCCTGGGTAATGAAGCCTCCGCAACAGCCTAAAAGGAGGGCATCTGGAGAGCTTGCGAGTTGGTGGACGAACACGTGGAGGTGCCCTTTCCCCAGGCCTTGTCCTACGCGTCTCCTCCATCTGGCTGTTCCTGAGTTACACCTTTTTATAACACACTGGTGATCTAGTAAGTAAAATGCTTTTCCGCGCTCTGTGGCCACTCTAGCAAAGTCACTGAACATTGAGGAGGGGATCCTGGTGTTCGGGGCGGCAGGTGTTTTTAGATATGTGGGGTCAGACCGGACCTGGGTTCAGCAACCTCGGTACTTGCGTTCTGGCTAGGAAAGAATTCAGAGCCAAGACTCAAACTATAAGGGAACATTTATTTGCAAAATCACAGAGGTAGAAGTAATTTGTAGAAGAAATGGGCTTAGGAAACAAGTTACAGAGGCAAAGGAAGGGCCCTTGGAGCTTGAGAGTGAGGAAGGTAACAGTAACAGGCCCGGGGGAGGGGAGGGGAGGGGAAGGAAAAGGTAAAGCAAAGGCGCAGGGTACTCCCAGGAGCCAGAGCACGCTGGGTCCTCCACCCTAAGTGTTTTAAGGGTGAAGATGTTAGGGAAGGTCCCAGGGGAGGTTTTCAATAGAATACTCAGCAGTTTTCCAGGTATATCCTTTCAGGGTCTAGGTCTCCATGGATTGATTGGTCCGTGCCAGGGCCAGGGGTCATTATTCAATGCAGCTGGTTCTGAGGTCAGCCCTGGTTCTGCTTGTTGGGTTTTGCTGCTTTTCTGGGCCTGGAGCTGAACTACAACTGAGGCCTAGATGTTATTTCCAGGGAGGAAAGGCAGGGGGTCCAAACTGCTTGAGCAGCGTTATGCTAGGGGAGGAAAGTCACCCTGGGGCGGAGTCCCACCCTGCAGTTGTCCTTTGCTAGGCATCGGGTGACCTTCTGTACCTGGCCCATCCTTGCTCTGCTCTTGTCTAACTGCCCACCGCATTGGGAATCTCTGAGCTATATAGCTGGTAGGTCAGAAGCACAGTAAACCTTGGACTTGTGATGGTGTCTGAAGTGGGGGGAAGGGGGCAGTCTTGTAGGACTGGATCCCTAACCTGTGAGATCTGTCACTATCTCCAGGTAGGGTCCCAATTGAGTTACATTGTATCCAGCTGGTGCTGGAGAGAATTGAGTGGTGGTGGGGAAAAAACGCACACATTGGAATTGGGTGCATAATCATTGGTAGAAACTTGACTAAAGATATTATTGAACCATCTGGGGACCTGGAGTCAGCTTTGATACCTCTCTCTCTCCCTCAGCCTGCATATACCCTTCACCAAAGTCTGTTTTTACCTCCTATAAATCTGAAATCCATCTCCTGGACTAAACAGGGAATCCTCCTACCCATCTCCCCGCATCCACCCTGGCCCCACTTGGATCCGTACCCCAATGTAACAAATCATTAAAAAAAATTGTTTTTATTCTCACCCGAGGACACTCTTACATTTATCTTCAGATAGAGCAGGAGGGAGAGAGGGAGGAAAAGAGAGAAACATCGATGTGAGAGAGACACATCGACTGGTTGCCACCCACACGACCCCAACCAAGGCCAGGGACAAACTGCAACCAAGGTACGTGCCCCTAGCGGGAACAGAACCTGGGCCTCTCTGGTCTGCGGGCCAATGCTCTAACCAGTGAGCAAAACCGGCCAGGGCGTAACAGCAATCATTTAAAAAAAACAAAACAATCTGACTATGCTCCCCTCTCACTTAAAACCCTTCAGTCACCCTCGGCCAGTGTGGCTCAGTGGTTGAGCATTGACCCATGCACCAAGAGGTCACCTGTTCAGTTCCCGGTCAGGGCACATGCCCAGGTTGTGGGCCCGATCCCCAGTGGGGGGCAGGCAGGAGGTGGGCAATCGATATTCTCTCTCATCAATGTTTCTATCTCTCTCCCTCTCCCTTCCTCTCTCTCTAAAATCAATAAAGAAAAAAATTTTTTTAAAAATAACTCTTCAGTCACTTTCATTTATCCTCTGGATTTCCCATGACCCACGGTCCCTTACAGCGTGAGCTGTCCCCCGTCCCCCACCACCAGCCTCATCTCCAAAACTTTTCACATCCTCTCCAATGCTCATCCTGCTGGAGCCCTTCTGTGTACTGTGGCTTTGCCACTGATTCCACTCCTCGTCTTACCCTAGGCATCACTTACTTAGGGACGCCTTTTCTAGGCCCCAAGTGCAGGTTCTGTTCTTTTTCTTTATTGTACTTATCTCTTATTTCATTTTGTAATTGAACATACTCACATTCGTGTGATTTTAAGGTTAATGTCTGTATTCCAAACACTACAAACTACAGAAACTAAAGAATGCCAAACTTTGCTCACCCTGGGAGCTCTGATGTCTAGCATACTGCCTGGCACAAAAATGACAGTATATATATATTTGTTGACTGAATGAATGAGTTTCATATGCAGAGCTATACTTGCATTTGGCATGTATGAAAAATACTCAATAGATAGTTGCTGAATGAATACAGAATGAATGAATAAACCTGGGATAGGGAGGGCATAGCAAAAGGAAAAACCATATCTTACATGGCCTTGTGTTCCTTGCACATAAGAAGCTAAATAACTATTTTTGGAATGGATGAGTAATCTAGTTGGAAGATTTTGAAGGGATAAGAATACAGACAAACAGAACAATAATTTGTTTCCTTTATATTTAAACTAATCAATTAAATGGTCTTTTGTGTAGATATGGAACTGATTTGTAAACAAAGAATACATTTAGATGGGTACTTCTCTGCATGTAGATCTATAAACAGTGGTGTGATTCTCTGGGAAAACACCTTGTGATCATAATTACTTCACATTTCTATAGTCTACAAAATGAATTCTCTTGGTTGTAGAACACTAAATTTTCCCAGTAGAAAAAAAAATTTTTCCCAGTAGAAAAATGAGCATAAGTTGAGGTCAACTTTCTTAAACATAAATAGAAATCAAAACAGAACATATCCTGTCCCCTGATCATCCTGCTTATTAACCTTATTTAAAACATCATCTCTCAAATGCACACAAATGTCATATATATATATATATATATATATATATATATATATATATGTATGTATATCTTAAATATCAATGTCACCAGTGCCAAAGAAAATCCACCCACAAGTTCTTAAGTAACTCATAGATGACACAATGAAACTAACTGTCCCAATCTTGCTACTCTGAGTTATCTAAACATGAACATGACATGCCATTCCACTACTTAAAAACCTTCAAGCCCTGGCCGGTTTGGCTCAGCGGTTAGAGCGTCGGCCTGCGGTCCACAGAGACCCGGGTTCGGTTCCCGCTAAGGGCGTGTACCTCGGTTGCAATTTGTCCCCGGCCCTGGTTGGTCGTGCAGGTGGCAGCCACTCGATGTGTCCCTTTCACATCGATGTTTCTCTCTCTTTCTCTCTTCCTCTCTCTCCCTCCCATTCTATCTGAACAATAAAATAAAATAAAATAAAATAAAATAAAATAAAATAAAAACCTTCAAGATTCAGTAGTGGCCCTGAGGACGGCACCCTCAACTCCGAGGGGTCAAGGGCTGGATGAGGAGGTCTCCCAGAAGAGAAGTCGAGATTTATTCAGTAGTTCGATCAGATCTATATCTTCGGCTGGGTCAGGGAAAGGCTGTCCATTAAACTACATATGTTTCTGTAGAGTCTAATCTAGGGGCAACTTTTTCACCTTATTTTGAAAGTTTGAAAGAATCTAAAATATGGAAACATGGATTGGGAATTTTTTTTTTTTTTTTGCCACGTGTGACACTGACTGAGAGTTAGTCACGGGGAAGGAGAAATGTTGGCAGTCATTTCTCCTTGTTGGATTCCTTTGCCTTGCACACTAAGCATCTTAATGCAGCACTCTGGTTAGGATGCAGTCCCCTTCCCATTGTTACACAGTGACAAATAGGTCCAGATGCTTTACATTAAAAGGACATTTCAGTTAATGTTCCTTGAGGAGAAGCAATAGTAACCAGTGTTGCCCATTGGTCTGGTCATTCTGGGCTCCAGATGGCCTCCTCGGTGCTTGAGGAAATAGGGATGTTTTATTGAGCTGGAAGATAAAGTAGTAAGTGCAGAACCACTTCGACCACAGGGAGGGGTTTTAAGTGTAAGCCTCCAGCATTTCTGGTAAAATGCACACCAAGTGTGACAAAGCAATCAAAACCACTCTCTCTGGCAACAGGATGAGTGAGCTGTTATTGTCTTTTCCAGAAACAATGATTTATAGAACTGCCCCCCTTGCCTACTAGCAGAAAAGCACTTTGGAGCATTACTGGCTAAATTTACAAAGGAAGTAGTTTCAGGAACATATATATATGTATATATGAATATATATATGAATATATACATACATATGAATATATACATATATACAAGTGTCTTCGAAATCATTAAATATCCTGTCCAGTCCTTGAAAATGGGATTTTACCCTGTTAAAATGCCAGTAGGATATTGCTTTGAAGTCACTGTGGATTTATAAACTTCAAATATATTTCTTGTAAAGTTTGCCTCATTAGCTTATGTGACTGTTGTGCCAGTGAGATACGATCATAAGCATTATTTCACATTAACACTTTTAAAAAATGTTTTTATTGGTTTTTAGAGAGAGGATGGGAGAGGGGGAGAAAAAGAGAAACATCGATCAGTTGCCTCCTGCACGCGCCCCAACCAGGGACCAAACCCACAACCCGAGCATGTGCCTTGACCATGCTCTTTCAGTGCACAGGACAACGCTCAACCAATTAAGCCACACCAGCCAGGACCACGTTATCACTTTTTAAAAATTAAATTTAGTTTCTATGGTAGTTAATCACAAGTAATAGGAACCCAATTTGAACTAGCGCAGTAGATCGCAAACATGGCCAAAATTCTTTTCCTCCCTTCACAAGGTACAGTCTACTTATCCATCCCTTGAATCTGGGTTGACCATGTGACTTGCTTTGGCCAAGGGGACACTAAAAAATGTGATGCAATCAGAGGTTTGAAAAGTGCTTGCACCTTTGGGCTTGTCCTCTCCTGTACACATCTCATGAAACCCTCAATTGTCATGTTAGGCTGGCGTGCTGAGGACAAGAAACCACACAGCCCAGTCATTTCCACAGCCACCCACCTGTCAGATGTATAAGTGAGGTCATCTTCTAGGACATCCAGCTACCAGCATGAGGGGTGCGTGAGTGAACTCGGGTCGGATCAACTAAGGCAGCTCAGCCCCTAATCACCCAGCTGACCCACAGTGTCATGAGCTCAGTGAATGCTGGTTTTAAGCCTCAGAGTTCTGCCGTAGTTATGTGCTAAAAGCTAACTGCTCTATAGCTTTAATCAAAAAACAAGGCTCATTGGCAGACCCCCATGTGTTGTGAGCTTGAACCAAGTGTAGGAAAGGAGGGGATACACTTGGGCCTCTGAATAATAGTACCAAGGACTTGAGCATCAGCACAAAATAACACCTTCATCCAGGGTGAAGATATTTTTAAAGGTATACATATGTATATGTGTGTGTGTGTGTGTGTGTGTGTGTGTGTGTGTATATATATATAAATAATATATATATATAATATATATATAATTGCTTACCAGATATATCTATCTATATATCTATCTATCTATATATATAGATAGATAGATAGATAGATAGATATAGATAGATATATCTGGTAAGCAATTTAAAAACTCCAATGTTAACCCAAATAGAACTCCAAATCCAACTTTAAAAATATTTCCTGTGCTCTGGCCAGTGTGGCTCAGTCGGTGGAGCATTGTCCCGTGTACTGAAAGGTCACTGGTTCGATACCTGGTCAGGGCACATGCCCAGGTTGCAGGCTCCATCCCTGGTCAGGGTGTGTACGGGAGGCAGCCCACGGATGTTTCTCTCTCACATCACATCTCTCACATTGATATTTCTTTCTCTTTCTCTCTCCCCCCTTCTGTCTTCCTCTCTCTCTCTCCAAATCAATAAAAACATATTTTAAAGAATATTTTCTGCATGATTACTGCAAGAAAAATAATCTGCCCTTGCAATTTTCCCTGTCCATGTTCACTAGTGCAGGTACTGCCTAGAATTCCAAGCAAGCGATTCCAACCTTCACCTGGAGTCCTGATGCTGGTTTGGTTATTTATGAAAGTCAAATCCATGTTAGCTGCAGAAGCTATTAGCCCATCAGCAGAATGTTTCATTTGAATCTTCTGCATTAATAAATACAAGCCACCGCATGGGCCACATAGACTTTTTCAAGGATTGCCTCAAAACACAAGACTAAAACTTACATTAGTAACGTACATTAATGAATAAATACACGAATATTTCAAAGAGTATGGACTTTTTTTTTTCCTTTATTGATTTTTAGAGAGAGAGGAATTGAGAGGGAGAGAGAGATAGAAACATCAATGAGAGAGAACATTGATTGGCCGCCTCCTGCATGCCCCCCACTGGGGTTTGAGCCCTGACCAGGAATCGAACTGGGACCTCTTGGTGCATGGGTCGACGCTCAACCACTGAGCCACACCGGCTGGACAAAGAGTATGGACTTTTATAATTTCTTTCAAAAAATTTTATTGATATAATTGCCATATACTACTCTGTAGGTTTAAGAAGTGCAATGTGTTGATTTGATATATTTCTATATTGCAATATGATTACCATGGTAACATTGGCTGACACCTCCATCATGTCCCATAATTATCATTTCTTTTTTTGTGGTGGGAACAATTAAGATCTAGTTTCTTAGCAAACTTTTGTATGTGTACACACGCTCCACTCTTCTTGCTCCCTCTTGTGGCAGAATGCTTAAGCTTTTCTGTGTTTTCTGGTTCTTACAACTTACCAGGCTGGCTACTAGCAACTGCTTTTGTTTTCCAGAAGGTGGCGCTGCAGTTCAAGTTTGTGGTCTCTCCCTCGCCCACAGACCCTGTTTTCTGAGCATGCTTCCCTATCTTACCAGATCTTGCTCTGGCGGCTGCTCTAGCTGCTTGCAATCTCCGTGCACCGGGAGCCAGCGGCCCAGTGCAGGGAGGTTTGTGTTCAGCACTCAGGGTTGGGGGTGCCAGCGGATATTGTAGGGAGTTCTCTGGGTGTGATACTCCCAGAGGCTCTTGGTGAGACTTCCTGCTGAGTGCAATCAGCAGAATGGTGTCCCTTTTTAAACAAAATATGTTTTTATTGTTTTTTGTTTGTTTGTTTTTGTTTTTTAGAGAAAGAGGGAGGGAGAAACATCGATTACTGCCTCCTGCACGCCCCCTACTGGGGATCGAACCCAAATCCCAGGCACGTGCCCTGACCAGGAATCCAACCGGGACCTCTCAGTCCATGGGATGACGCTCAATCCACTGAGCCACACTGGCCTGGCAGAACAGTGTCCCTTTAATGCCATTTTATGTTATCTGCCTCTTTCCCTGTTTTCTTCGCCGCACTCCCAGTCATGGAGGTCCCGTCTCTGTACTCTGGGAGCTGCTCCAACTGCATCCCGGACCCCTGGAGCAGCTGGGCACTCACTCACTGCTCTCCTTTTCCACTGCAAGAGAGGTTGGCACCGCCTGATAGTACAGCCCTGTGCAGTGTTGCCTTGGGGGAGAGTAGTCCTGGTAAAGTTCTTACTATCTCCCCTGTGTTCCAACTTGTATATATATTTTTGCTGCAGTGGCATGGTGGAATCGCCCCTTTGAAATGCTGGACTTCTGCAATTTCTCTGTCTTCCACGGGCATCTGCCCAGGTCAGCACTCTCCAGGTTTCTTCTTAACTATGATGCTGTAGCCTGTACTGATGTCTCTATACCTATTTCCAGATGCACAGGTGGGCAAGAATCCCCCTAAGTCCCTTCGTAGAGGGGTGTTGGATCCCCCAATTCCTACAAAAGCGATTTTGTTCAGGGATAGGTTCTAATTCTTTGTTTAAAATGAGAACAGAAAGGAGGAACATCTTATGCCATCATAGTGCTCTTATAATTTCTTAATAGAAATCAGTTTTAATGGGAAAAATAGAAATGTATCTGTGTTCACAGTTTTGAGATATCGGTGTTTAGCTTAGGCTGAGGTTTAGAGGACCATAAGAAAAGTATAGGCTCTGGAGTCTGACAGATAGGGTTGAAGATCATCTGTGCCACTATCTAGTTCTGTGACACTGGACATTGCACTTAGCCTAACCGAGCTACAGTGTTTGGTTTTTTTAACTATAAGATATTTAGCGTAGCCTTGGCTGATGTGGCTCAGTTGGTTGGGCATTGTCCTCGTGCACTGAAAGGTTGCTGGTTGGATTCCCTGGTCAGGACACATGCCTGGGATGTTGGTTCAATTCCCAGTAGGGGGCGTGCAGGAGGCAGTCAATCAATGTTTCTCTCTGTCCCTCTCCCTCTCTCTCTCCCTATCTCCCTCCCCTCTCTCCCTCCCTCTCTCCCTCTCTCTCTCCCTCCCTCTTCCTTCCTCTCTCTCTAAAAATCAATTTCAAAAATCTTTAAAAAAAAGATATTTGGTTGCCTGGCCAGTGTGGCTCAGTGGTTGAGCGTTGGCCCATGCACCAAGAGGTCGCCAGTTTGATTCCCGGTCAGGGCACATGCCCAGGTTGTGGGCCCGATCCCCAGTGGGGGGCATGCAGGAGGTGGCCAATCGATGTTCTCTCTCATCGATGTTTCTATCTTTCTCTCCCTCTCCCTTCTTCTCTCTCTAAAATCAATTTAAAAATTTTTTTTAAATTAAAGAAAGATATTTGGCATAATGTCTAAAACAGTAAATACTCAGTACATTCAGCTGTTGTATTAATTATGGCATTAATAATGGACACTAGTCTCTGAAATTAACTGAGAAAAAACCTCATAGTCGACTAGAGTATGTGTTAAGATAATTTAGAGGAGAAGGTGGCTACATCTCTACATGATTTATTTCTTTTGGAATGAGATGACGGTGTATACCTCAACAGTGCACAGGCCTGAGCCTGTGACAGGAGCTCACTCTACTTAGTAAGGAGACATTTGGATTAAACAGGGTGATGATTTTATAGGAAAACTTTTGGTTGTAAGCAACAGAAATTAGCTCTAGCCAAGGAAACAAATGCATTTATTGGATAGACCTTCGGGTATATCTTGGACCCCAAGGACAGGAAGGTAGCTCAGCCTTAGAGTTATATTATAGCCAAGAACTAAATCACCTTCACATCCTGTCACTCTTTCATCTCTCTGCAGGCAAAGATCCTTATTCTCTGTCACTGTAAACCAGCATTATCTGTTTCTAATTCACAGGGTATAAATTATAACTATCACAACTGCCCAAGTTTTTTGTTTGTTTGTTTTTTTGTTTTCTTTATTGATTTTAGAGAGAGAGGAAGGGAGAAGGAGAGAGAGATAGAAACATCAATGAGAGAGAACATCAACTGGCCGCCTCCTGCATGCCCCCCACTGGGGATCGGGCCCACAACCTGGGCATGTGCCCTGACTGGGAATCGAACTAGTGACCTCTTGGTGCATGGGTCGATGCTCAACCACTGAGCCACACCGGCCGGGCAGGTATTGCTTTAAATAGATAGTAAAATAGCAAATTTAGGTATATATTTCGGTGGTTTGGGTTTACCTAAAAGCACTCCAATAGTAAAAACTGAATGGATGGAAGGGACCATGTTTAAAAGCCCTTAAGGTCATGCATTTAACTGCAAGTTCGAAGCAGTACTCTGGTATAGGCTAGTCTAACAACTTGCTTCTCTTTATCTCATTTGGAAAGCCAAAAATAAAGGACAGGGAGAATGTGATTGTAAGCAAGAATCATTAGAATACTAAATCTGGGCCCAGAAATACTTGGTCACGCACCATGACCATAGATAAGAGAGCAAGAAAATGTTTTTGTTTTGTTTTTTAATCAGAAGTTTACCAAAAGGTCTTTTTGTTTATTTTCCTTAGTAAATTATTCCTGAATTAAATATTGTGTGCTAAAAGAGATCAATCTAATTGTTATTAAAAAACATAACATATGTCTGGCCAGTGTGGCTCAGTGGATTGAACATCTCCCTGAGGACAGAGGTCCTGGTTGGATTCCCGGTCAGGGCACATGCCTGGATTGTGGGCTCGATCCCCAGTAGGGGGTGTGCAGGAGGCAGCCAATCCATGTTTCTCTCTCACATCGATGTTTCTCTCTCTCTCCCTTCTCCTCTCTAAAAAAATCAATAAAAACATATTTTTAAAATAGCATAACATACTATAAAGTTTATTTAATGTGCTGAAGAGTATTTAAATTACTCTCAATATTATGTGAAAAGTATCTATCTGTATCTGCACATTTTGAATATAGTTTAAAAATAGTGATTCTGATTCCACTCAATAGATTTGTCCTTTTAAAAACAGGCTATCTGCCCTGGCCGGTTTGGCTCAGCGGTTAGAGCGTCGGACTGCGGTCCAGAGAGACCCAGGTTCAGTTCCCGCTAAGGGCATGTACCTCGGTTGCAGTTTGTCCCTGGCCCTGGTTGGTCGTGCGGGTGGCGGCCACTTGATGTGTCCCTTTCACGTCGATGTTTCTCTCTCTCTTCCCCTCTCTCCCTCCCACTCTATCTGAACAAATAAAATAAAATAAAAACAGGCTATCTGGCTTCCAAGGGCATTTTCTTAATTATTATTTGCGTACATTATGCTATCAATAAATTAAACTTTGTCCTCTTTGATATACTGATTACAGAGTTAACTTATGGAAAAATTGTTTCATATAATCTAGAATTTATTGCTTTCAGACTGCTTTTTAAAAATGTGTATTTATTGATTTGAAAGACAGAGAGAGAGAGTGACATCAACTTATTGTTCCACTTATTTATATATTCATTGGTTGATTCTTCTATGTGCCCTGACTGGAGATCAAACCTGCAACCTTGGTGTATCCAGACGGTGCTCTAACCAACTGAAGTACCTGGCTAGGGTGACTGTGCTTTTCCATTGTTGTGTAGCTTTTGTGTTTAAAAAAATGACATTATTGCTTATTTAAAAATGACATCATTGCTTTACCACCTACATAAAGTCCTATAAATATTATTTTAAAAATAGCTTACAACTGTCTGCTTAGTTAAATCAGTATATTTTGTCTTCAAGTCATTGTCCAGTATATTCCAAAAGTATAAATTACGTGTACTCACACATTCAGATATATTAATATTCTAAGGATTTTATCACTGAATTTCTATAAGCATGAATACTTTCATTATTAAATGGAAAAGCACTCCTTTCTTTCCAAATAACATTTTGGAAAAAAAGTATAGTGGTGAGGACAGCTATTGGTTAATGCACTATCTTCTGTGGCCAGAATTCCAGAGTACTGTTCAAAGTACTTCATGAATATGTTCATGCTTCACGGATATGTTAATTGGGGGTATTCATAGATCAAACTGCCCTAGGGGGAGCAGAAATTTATCATCTCATGTAACCAACCAACAGTGGAGCTAGATTCATGAACACAAAGGTATCAATGATGCCTACCCCCCCAACACACCCCCCCCCCCCACACACACACACTATATTATTTCTGCTTCTCTCTGCCTGGTGATCTCATTCTCTCCCACAGCAAAGCAAATTCTCCACAGAGAATACCTGGCATAGGACATGGAAGCTCTGGGTACCCTCCTCTACTGTGTTCTGACTGAGCAAGGAAAACTTCCTCTGTAGCTGCAATACAGAAAAGTCTGGGGCAGAACTTTGGCCCAGTTGGGGCCATTCACCCACCCCTCAGACTACTTATTATAGATTAGGAAAAGAAGGATCTATGGTTGGCAGTTCCAGAAACACCCAGATAAAGTGAGGAAGGAACAGCTCCTTAAAGAAGATCATTGTTCTGATAAGATAGATAATATTCTCCAAGTAAAGACTATAATCCAATAGATTTAAGCACAGAGAACAGAATTGCAAAAAGCCTTACCAAAGATTCTTTTTCTTTTGTATTTTCTTTTATTTTTAAAATTTATTTATTTATTTATTTATTTATTTATTTATTTATTTATTTATTTATTTATTTTTAGAGAGAAAGGAAGGGAGAGAGAGATAGAAACATCAATGTGAAAGAGAAACATTGATGGGCTGCCTCCTGCACACCCCACACTGGGGATCGAGTTTGCAACCTGGACATGTGCCCTGACCAGGAATCAAACCCGGACCTCGCAGTCATGGGATGATCAGTCCACTGAGCCACACTAGCCAGGCCCAAAGATGATTTTTAAATGATCAGTATATTATGATAAACATTTTGTAAAGAAGTTATAACAAATAATACATTTTATGCACTTAACACAAATATAATCTGATATAATATAAAACAATATAAGAAACTATATATTTAACATATTACATAATATACAGAGTGGGGCAAAACTAGGTTTACAGTTACTCATATAAAAATAATGCAATAATTAATAAATAATAATACAAAAATAAAGTTTTGCATACTCACAACTGTAAACCTACTTTCACCTCACCCTGTATCTTTTTGAGTTAGTGATTTCATTTTTTAAAGTTCTTTATTGATTTTAGACAGAGAGGAAGGGAGAGGGAGAGAGAGATAGAAACATCGATGAGAGAGAACATTGATTGGCCGCCTCCTGCATGCCCCCCCACTGGGGATTGGGTTCACAACCTGGGCATGTGCGCTGACCGGGAATCGAACCGGTGACCTCTTGGTGCATGGGTCGACACTCAACTAGTGAGCCACACCGGCCAGGTGTGATTTCATTTTATTTGGATATATACTCAGAAATGAAATTGCTGCATCATGTGGTAGTTGTCCTTTTAATTTTTTGAGGAACTTCCAAACTGTTTTCCGTAGTGGCTGTACCAATTTACATTCCCACCAAGAATGCAAAAGAGTTCCCTTTTCTCCACATCCTGACCAGTACTTATTTCATCTTTTTGGTAATCGTCATTCTAACAGTTGTGAGAATGGTGTGAAGTTTCATAGCTCTGAGCTATGAAACTTCACACCATTGCTGAGGATTTACTGTTGCCAGCGGCCAAAGACATTGTTCGAGTTATGATCGGAGACGAATTTGTTACGAAATTGAGTGCAATTTCCTTATCTAACGACACTGTCTGCAGAAGAATAGATGACATGTCTGCTGATATTCTTGATCAGGTAATCCAGGAAATTAAATCTGCTCCACTTCCAATATTTAGCATCTAGCTTGATGAACCTACAGATGTTGCAAACTGTTCACAGTTACTGGTTTACGTGAGGTATATTAAGGATGGCGACTTTAAAGATGAGTTTCTTTTTTGCAAACCTCTTGAAACGACAACTACTGCACATGATGTATTTGACACAGTTGGTTCATTTCTGAAAGAGCGTAAGATCTCTTGGGAAAAGGTTTGTGGTGTTTGCACAGATGGTGCTCTAGCTATGCTAGGATGTCGATCTGGATTTCAGCGTTTGGTACTGAATGAGTCACCAAAAGTCATTGGAACTCACTGTATGATTCATCGGCAAATATTAGCAACGAAGACGCTGCCACAAGAGTTATAAGAAGTAATGAAAAGCGTCATAAGTTCTGTCAATTTTGTAAAGGCGAGCACTTTAAACAGTCGACTGTTTTTGAACTGTGCAACGAGTTGGATGCGCCAAACAATGCTCTGCTATTTCACACTGAAGTGAGATGGTTGTTGACAGGAAAAGTTTTAAAACGTGTTTTTGAGCTTCGTGATGAACTCAAAACGTTTTTTAATCAGAGAGCAAGAGCGCAGTTCGAAGCACTTTTCAGCGATAAAAGTGAACTGCAGAAAACAGCTTACTTGGTTGACATCTTTGCCATCTTGAATGAGTTAATCACTGCAAGGACCAAATGCAACATGTCTTGATTTGTCTGAAAAGATCTGATCATTCCAAATGAAACTTCAGCTTTGGCAAAAAAAATTGGATGAAAATAAAATTTACATGTTGCCAACCCTATCTGCTTTCTTTGAGGAACATGACATTGAACCAGACAAGAGGATTACAATGATAATTTCTGTGAAAGAACACTTGCACATGCTTGCAGACGAAATTTCATCGTACTTTCCAAATCTACCTGACACCCCATTTGCACTTGCCAGAAGCCCATTCACGATCAAAGTTGAAGATGTTCCTGAGACAGCACAAGAGGAGTTCATTGAACTTATTAACAGTGATGCAGCAAGAACTGATTTCTCTACAATGCCAGTTACAAAATTCTGGATCAAGTGTTTGCAGTCATATCCTGTTCTGTCTGAGACTGTGTTACGCCTTCTTCTTCCATTTCCAACAACATATCTTTGTGAAGCAGGGTTTTCCAGCTTGTTGGTTATCAAGTCTAAATACAGAAGTAGACTTGTTGTGGAAGATGATCTTCGTTGTGCTCTTGCTAAGACTGCCCCGAGAATTTCTGATCTGGTGAGAAAGAAGCAATCTCAACCTTCACACTGACATTGGCTTTTTACGCATACTGTCGCAAAATGTAGCAATGTAGTTTACTGTTGTTATATTAAGACTGTTACCCATGCTACACCATGCTTCAAGTGAAAATTTCATTTATTTGTAATTAGAAATAAATATTTCACAATATATAATTACATATTGTTTTTGTGATTAATCACTATACTTTAATTCTATTCAATTTGTAACAATGAAAATACATCCTGCATATCAGGTATTTACATTACGATTCATAACAGTAGCAAAATTACAGTTATGAAGTAGCAATGAAAATAATTTTATGGTTGGGGGTCACCACAACATGAGGAACTGTATTAAAGGGTCGCGGCATTAGGAAGGTTGAGAACCACTGACCTAAACCTTCATGATGGGAAGTTAGAATTCATTTACTAGTCCTTCCTCCTTCTCTCCTCCTTCCTTCTCTTCTTTCCTTTCAGTAAGTTAGTAAGAAATGTGTAACCCCTCTGAATTGTGTAACCCCTCTGTTTAGATTAGTAGCAGGTCACTAAGTCAATGATGGGTTTATAATTAGGGTAAAGTTCTTTCTATTTACCCATATTACTTTTTAACCATGTGTAAAGTCTCAGTAATGAAGTAGAAATCTGGTAAATTGAAACAATTTAAACTGCATTCATGTGACTAGTGCATTTGTAACAATTTGTAACAATTCTGAATGGGAAAGACCCCGAGGACACACCAATGCACTTGCTAAAAGTTCAACAAGAAAGTCAATGGGAAATTGGTCAGGGCAGCCAAGAGCTGAATACGGAGCACATGAAAAACTGGAAGCTGCTGAAAGAATACAATATAGTCTGTGTAAAAAACAAAACCTCTTATTTATTTTTACTGATTTTTTTTTTTTTGAGAGAGAGAGATAGAAACATCCATGTGAGAGAGAAACATCGATCAGCTGCCTCTTGCATGACCCCTACTGGGGATCGAGCCTGCAACCCAGGCATGTGCTCTGACCAGGAATCAAACCAGGATCCCTCAGTCCACGAGACGATGCTCCATCCACTGAGCCACACTGGCCAGGCAACGAAACCCCTTTTAAAAAGGGGAGATGTCTTTCACTCTTGCGTGGAGGAGGTACTGTTGGCACAAGTCCCTTGTAATGAGTCAAGTAAAGAAAATGTTTTTGATTATATGAGGATTTTTTTTAAAGAAGGAAAATAAAGCATGTTTATTTATAACTTGTCAGTAATTGTTAGTTTTACGGCTGTGACTTCTTATTTGCTGCCAAACAAGCAAGTGAATGTTTTCTGTCCTGGCGATTTATCAACCACCATTCCTTGTGCCCTATTAACAAAAATTAAATGGTATGTCAGTTAAATTGGTTTTTCTTTCAACACACAAATGTTTTTTGTTGGTTTTTTTTTAATGTTTTTTTGTTTTTGTTTTTGGGTTTTTTTGTTTGTTTGTTTGTTTGTTTGTTTGTTTGTTTGTTTTTTAGAGAAAGAGGAAGGGAGAGAGAGATAGTAACATCGATGTGAGAGAGACACATCAATTGGCTGCCTCCCATACAACCACAACCTGGGGCGGGGATCGAACCTGCAACCCAGGTACCTGCCCTTGACTGGGAATTGTACCTGTGACCCTTTGGTGCAAGGGCTGACACTCTAACTGCTGAGCCAAACCGGCCAGGGCCAAACATATAGATTTCTAAGCAAAACTGTAGCTGGCTCAGAAAGCAAGCAATCAGAAGAAAAGAAGAGATGGGAGATAAGAAAAGGGAAGATGGAAAAGATGCACCAGATTCAAAGCCTGGTGCAGAATCTGAATTGTCAATACTTAGTGACGAAGTAGCTGTGGAGGGTGAAATCCAAGGAGGAAATATGGGTGTATAACATTTTGAAAAATATATGGAAGGGCAAGTAATTTTTGAAATCTGCTGTGTGCCACGCATTTCGCACTCAGTGTCTCCTTCAATTTTTATGCCAGTCCTAAATGAGGTAAATATTATTCTTCCAATTGTACAAAAGAGAAAACCCAAGCCCGAGATAGCTTGAAAAATGTACCCCATTTCAAGTTAACATTTGAACGCAAGCCCATGTAACATCTGGTTGGGTGGAGGAATAGTGGCATCATGAACATGGGACAGTGTAGAGAGAGGAGTTGAGTTGAACTTCAAATCTACTGCAGCTGACGCATGGGCAAGCATTCAGGTGTGAACGTTCAGCCACCAAAAGGAATAGGTGTCCAACCGGTGTGGCTCAGTGGTTGAGCATCGACCCATGCACCAAGAGGTTGCCAGTTCGATTCCCGGTCAGGGCACATGCCCAGGTTGTGGGGCCTGATCCCCAGTGGGGGGCATGCAGGAGGTGGCCAGTCGATGTTCTCTGTCATCAATGTTTCTATCTCCCTCTCCCTTCCTCTCTCTCTAAAATCAATAAAGAAAAAAAAAAGGAACAGGTATTCCTGAGGGTCTTGGAAGAGGCCAGAAAGCAAATTGGGGTCAGCTGCATATGCCTTGAATCACACAATATCCTCATACATACACTGATTAAATTTTTTTTTTTTTTTTGGTACGTGCCCCTAGCGGGAACCGAACCCGGGACTCTCTGGTCCGCAGGCCAATGCTCCAACCGCTGAGCCAAACCGGCCAGGGCTAAATTTAATTCTAAGTAAAACCATGCATATCAATTTGGATTCTAGGGAAGTTATTCAAAAAGTTCATCTAAGCCAACAAAGTCAAATCTTTATCACTTTGAACAGAGTGAGTGCGTTCTCTCTGAACCAAAAATAACGCATCTTAGTTGAAGCATTTTTTTCAATTATTTTCAAGGCAACAGTGGCACACGTCATCAAAGTCTTATATTACTGATGCTGATTTACTGTCTCTTGAATTTACAGGAAGCAAAAATGGAGAGTCAAATGCAGGTAAAACATTTGGAGGACATGATGAAATACATAACATTTATCTATATTTTATATAAACATTCTTCTTTTCCCCCCTAGATAAGGGGTTGGCAAACTTCTTTTGTAAAGGGCCAGAGAGTAAATATTTTAGACTTTGCAGGCTAAATGGTTTTCAACACAACTCTTGAATTCTGTTGTAACTACTCAGTTCAGCCATTGTAGCAAGAAAGCAGCCATAGATGATGTCGAAACAAATAAGTATGGCTGTGTTCCAATAAAACTTTATTTATATCCAGACAGTAGGCTGTATTTGGTCCACAGGCTACAGTTTGCTAACCTCAGCCTTAGATAATTATATAAGCTCATAGTGATATTTTTTATTTACATGTACATTCTAAACCCTTTTTTTGGAATGAGTACTTTAATGTTTTTAAAAATTATGTTCTATTATCTATGAATCTGGAATATTAGAGATCGTTCCAATTTTTTTTTTTTTAATCCTCACCCGAGGACATTTTTTCATTTTTTGTTCAGAGTGGGAGGGAGAGAGAGGAAGAAAGAGAGAGAGAAACATCGACGTGAAAGTGACACATCAAGTGGCTGCCACCCACACGACCAACCAGGGCCAGGGACAAACTGCAACCGGAGTACATGCCCTTAGCGGGGAACCGAACCCGGGTCTCTCTGGACTGCAGGCCGACGCTCTAACCGCTGAGCCAAACTGGTCAGGGCGAGATCGTTCCAATTTTAAGGGAAGAAACCATATCTTACTCATCCTTGTATCTGCTGCACTTTGCTCAGTGCCTGGAGTATATTAAGTACTCAGTTAATGTTCTTTATCAATTGCTGAGTTAATAGCATCTAGTCAACCCCCTTGTTTCAGAGATGAGGCTATGATACTCTTAAAGAAGTGCTGTGTGGCCAGTAGGGGATGCTCAGAACTGCATAGTGAGAAGGTACAGATTCTGGGTCTGATTCTGGCCCCAACACTAAATTGCTACAAATCCCTTTCCATCTCTGGACCCATCTTCATCGTCTGTAAAACCAGGAGTTGGATTGTAGCTGACTCAGTCGGCTGCCTAGCTGACTGCCATTCCCAGCCTCCTCCTTCCTTGCCTATCTCCCCATGGAGGCTGAAAATGCCAAATCCTCATTTACCCAGCCAACTCTGCAGTCAGAATCGGCCATGTGACTCAGATCTGGCCAATGAGATGAAGGGAGTTCTAGGAGGTTCTGGGAAAGGTTCCCCTCCCCCTAGGGAAGGAGCAAGGCATGTAAGGAGAGTAATGCCTGAGCTGTGGCAGCTGTTTCACAGCCATAAGGCCATAAGCCTTTAGGAAGCCATTGACATCTCTAGTTTGCTGCTATTTTTCAGCCAAATTCATTTAACCAACATGATAATTTTTTTGTTGTTGTTATCCCGAGGCATTTATCCTCAGAGAGCAGGAGGGAGAGAGGGAGGAAGAGAGAGAGAGAAACATCGATGACCCCAACCAGGGCCGGGGACAAGCTGCAACCGAGGTACGTGCCCTTAGCGGGAACCGAACCCGAATCTCCCTGGTCCCCAGGCGGACGCTCTAACCGCCAAGCCAAACTGGCCAGGGCGAACAAGATAATCTTTAGGGTACCTTTTAGATCTGTGACTAAAGTCACATATGCAGTTAATCAAAGCACTAAGCCTTGAACTCAGTAATCTTAATTCACGTGCCTTTACTAGTATATGAATCTGTGTCTTTATTTAATGTTCTTTTATATTTCACTTAACCATTCATTAATTTAACTAAATTTATTGGGACTAGTCTACAATGTAGTCGTTCTGTCCAGCCAACATTGATACCCACAGATGGTATTTTACATGGATGATCTCAAAAAGGACCTGCAGCCCTGGCCGGTTTGGCTCAGCGGTTAGAGCGTCGGCCTGCGGTCCGGAGAGTCCCGGGTTCGGTTCCCGCTAAGGGCACGCACCTCGGTTGCGGTTTGTCCCCGGCCCTGGTTGGTCGTGCGGGTGGCGGCCACTCAATGTGTCCCTTTCACGTCGATGTTTCTCTCTCTCTCTCTCTCTTCCTCTCTCTCCCTCCTACTCTATCTGAGCAAAAAATGAAAAAATGTCCTCGAGTAAGGATAAAAGAAATAAATAAAATCATTCACTCTTTAAAAAAAAAAAAAAAAAAGGACCTGCAATCAACTGATGTATGGCCTCAATAAAGGCTGGGGTGTTTGGTGGTTGTTGTTGTTTTAGATATATGATCCAATCCAAAATCATAAGTGACTTTTTAAAACTTTAGTTGAAAAACACTGAGCAGTGTCATTTTATGTTTGATGAAAACCAAATGGTTCAGTTCTAATTAGGCCAAACAGAACACTTCTGGTTTGGCTGGAAAAAAAAGTAAGTTGCTGTGACAACCTCAAAAACAAACAAATACACTCAGATCCTACCAGAAACATCTAGAAACTATATGCTAATCAAAGTTTATTCAGTTGCCCCCAATTTAGAAGATTTTTCGTGAGGTGTTTTATTTCTTTTCTTTTCACTATGAAGTCAAAACTACCCTTGTATAATATAAAACATTTGAGACCAAGTATTAAGTGAAGATTCAGTTTATGCAGTCTGTGGACCAAAGGGGATTCTAGAAAACTAGGGACAAATCTGAGAGCTAGAGGAAAATTAAACAAAATCTGATAATCTGGGTCATTAATGGGACAGATGGCAATGTCAGGAAATTAGAATATAAAAATGGTATTAAGAATTGAGCTGTTGCTTACTATTGAATTAATGACAATATGGCATCTTGGAATCATTTTACAATTTTTAATTATAAGAAGTTTATGAAATAGAAACCAGAAAATAATAACTGAGAAAAAAAAAGGCAACAAGTTCATGATATAAGTAGGAATGACAAGTTAAATGTTAGTTCTTTCTAAACAATAAATTATTTAGAAAAAAATAGTTTTTATTTTAGTAGAGTTTTTTTTGGTGAAGAAAATATCATAACCAGCCCTGGCCAATTTGGCTCAGCCGTTAGAGCGTCAGCCCTTGGATCAAACAGTTGCAGGTTCAATCCCTGGCCCTGGTCAGGGTTGTGTGGGGGCAACTAATGGATGTGACTCTCTCACATCGATGTTTCTCTCTCTCTCTCCCTCCCTCCCTTTCACTCTATCTAAAAATCAATGGGAAAATATCCTCAGGTGAGGATTAACAACAAAATATGTCCTAATCAGTCTATCTTTCAAAAATGACTCGATTTATTATTATAATAATAAATGGTTGCATGTTTTTAATATCTTGAGTTTTGTATTTTATATTTACTGTATACCAAAATATTATTTTGGACATTCATCTTCCATACATTTGTGTTATCATAGCATGTCTCACTTTCAAATCATGTAACTAACCAGAATTATGATGGACTAACATTTTCATTGCCCCTGATATTTAGTCTTAAACTTGTTGGTCCCTGGATTACATAGCAGATTTCTATTTCAAAATTTAAAATACAGCCTGACTGGTGTGGCTCAGTGGATTGAGTGTCATCCCATGGACTGAGAGGTCTCAGTTCAATTCCTGGTCAGGGCACATGCCCGGGTTGTGGGCTCGATCCCCAGTAGGGGGCGTGCAGGAGGCAGCTGATCGAGGTTTCTCTCTCATTGATGTTTCTATCTCTCTCTCCCTTCCTCTCTCTCTAAAAAAAGTCAATTAAAAATTTAGAATATGACTTTTTAAAAAATTTAACTCTAAACATCATTAAAATATTCTTTCCATGTTGTTTACCAAAATCCAAGTGTAACTTTTAAATTATTGACTTATAAACTGTAACAGTACTAAATGAATGCTGTTAAAGCTATCTAAATTTTAGCCCAGATAATTCTATGTTACACAGGTAAGGTTCCCAGTGTCTGAAAATTTATTTTATTTTATTATTAAAAAAAAAATTTTTTTTTATCCTCACCAGAGGACATTTTTGCATTTATCTTCAGATAGAGCAGGAGGGAGAGAAGGGGAAAGAGAGAGAGAGAAAAACATCCATGTGAGAGAAACACACCGACTGGCTGCCACCCGCATGACCCCAACCGGGGCCGGGGACAAACTGCAACCGAGGTACGTGCCCTTAGCGGGAACCGAACCCGGGACTCTCTGGTCCACAGGCCGATGCTCTAACAGCTGAGCCAAACCGGCCAGGGCTGAAAATTTATTTTTATTCTGTTATGTATATGTGGTAGATTGTAAAAATGGCTACAATATTTTGCAGTTCTTCCCATTAAGAGGTGAAGTTTCTTTCCTCACCCCTTGAATCTGGGCTGACCAAGTGACCCGCTTTGTTGAATAGAATGCAGTATAAGAGTTGTGCAGCCCGGCTGGTGTGGCTCAGTGGCTGAGTGTCGACCCATGCACCAAGAGGTCGCTGGTTCGATTCCCAGTCAGGGCACATGCCCAGGTTGTGGGCCCAATCCCCAGTGGGGGGCATGCAGGAGGCGGCCAATCAATGTTCTCTCTCATTGATGTTTCTATCTCTCTCTCCCTCTCCTTTTCTCTCTCTCTCTAAAAATAAATAAAGAAAAAAAATTGGGGAAAAAAAAAAAAAGAGTTGTGCAAACTTCTGAGCCTAGGATTAAAGAGGCCTTACAGATTTTGCTTTCTTGTGACTCTTAGAACCCTTTCACCACCATGTGATTAAGCCAGGGCTAGCCTGCTAGAGAATAAGAGACAAAATGAAGCAGAGATAAGTTGTCCTAGCTGAGGCCACCACAAAACCAAATAGCTCTCAACCACCCTGGCAGCTAACCACAGAGACATGAATGAACCCAGCCAAGACCAGCAGAAGAACTTCCCTACTGATCCAGCCTAAACTGCTTACTCATAGAATCCTACGCTAAATGAACGATTGTTCTTTTTACTTGTTTGTTTGTTTGTTTTGTTGTTGTTAATCTTCACCAGAGGATATTTTTCCATTAATTTTTAGATAGAGTGGAAAGGGAAGGGGGGGGAGAAAGAAAGAAACAGCGATATAAGAAAGACACATCAATTGGTTGCCTTCCACACAACACCATCCAGGACTGGGGATTGAACCTGCAACCCAGGTATGTGCCCTTAACTGGGAATCGAACCCAAGACCCTTCGGTCCATGGGCTGACACTCTAACCACTGAGCCAAATTGGCCAGGGCTGATTGTTCTTCTAAGACAATAAATTTGGGGGTAGTTTGTTACACAGCAATAGCTAACTAATACAATCTGCATCTAAGGGACTGAAGTACAATACATTAGTGCATTTTTTCACTTTTATATTTCCATTTCTACATGTTTATTCTCTTAAACTTTGGTGAACCTTAAAGGTCATGCAAATGATCCTAAAAAAACAGTCACTTAAATTATAGTCTTGGGTATGACAAAAATAGATGTGTGTTGGAGTTTGAGGGAGATCAATAATAACCTCCTTCTCCTCAATCTCCCATCAAGTTAAAAACCAATGAAGTGGCCCTGGAGTAAAACGGAGAATAAACTCTCACTGTAATTACTACTTAGGCCTGGGCGGGAGGAAATGGCCTAGATGATAAGCCCCGCTGCTGAGCTACAGATTGAGAATTGTTCCCCACTCAGAGCCCCTGGCTGAATTGAAAGACTTCAGGGTATGCAGGGTGGGGAGGCAACCACTGCTAAATTTAGAGCAGGGAGGAGCAAAGAATAGTCTATTCCCTCTGTAGAAAGGAAGTGCCTGAGGACAGGGAGAAAAAAATATGTCAGGACGAGCAAGTTTCTTCTCCTAGATCAGTCACCACCCTCAGCAAAAAGAGCAGAGAAAGGCCAGGGATATTGCTTTAATGGACTGTTTCTCCAAATGTAAAGCTCCATCAGGAACATTGAGTAACCACTCCTGCCTAATACTCTCATGAACTGAAAATGATATGGGTAGCCCTGGCCCATTTGGTTCAGTGGTTAGAGCGTCGGCCCACGGACCGGAGAGTCCCGGGTTCGGTTCCCGCTAAGGGCACGTACCTTGGTTATAGTTTGACCCCGACCCTGGTTGGGGTCGTGTGGGTGATGACCACTCGGTGTGTCTCTCTCAAATCAATGTTTCTCTCTCTCTCTTCCTCCCTCTCTCCCTCCCGCTCTATCTGAAGATAAATGCAAAAATGTCCTCAGGTGAGGATAAAAAAAAAAGAAAAGAAAATGATATGGGTAACCTGAACATCACTCAGAAGTTAGATTTAAAGTTAGAAATATACCATCTTGAGAAAAGGCAAAAAACATTTTTCATAGGTAATTATAATAACAATAATAATAGTGATGATAACAGCTAATGTTTGTTTTAAATGTACCATTTGTTTTTAATTTTTTATTATTTTTTTAATCATCACCTGAGAATATGTTTAGAGAGAGGAAGGGAGGGAGAGAAACATCAATCGGCCACCTCCTGGTTGGGGATGAACCCGAAACCCGGGCATGTGTCCTGACCAGGAATTAAATCCACAACACATGTCCCCCCACCCCCCACCCCTTACGGGATGGTACTCTAACCAACTGAGCCACTCTGGCCAGGGCTGATAAATGGACAGGCAGTATTTCAATGAAACTATTTTATTTTGTCCTCATATACCCTATGATATAGATATTATTGTTAACCCCCTTTTTTAAAATATGCTTTTATTGATTTTTTAGAAAGAGAGAAGGGGAGAGAGAGAGAGAGACAAACATCTATGTGAGAAACATTGATCAGCTGCCTCCTGCACGCCCCCTACTGGGGAAGGAGCCTGCAACCTGGGCATGTGCCCTGACCGGGAAATCGAACCTGGACCTGTTAGTCCATGGGATGACGCTCAATCCACTGAGCCACACCGGCCGGGCTTGTTACCCCCTTTTTACAGATGGGACAGCCTAAGGTACTGGCCCCACAGTAAATAAGATGGAATGGAGTTGGGATCTGTTTTGAATTACTTCCATCCAAGAGTAAGAAGTATATTTTGAAAGACATAGCAAGTGTTGGCAAGGATGTGGAGAAATTGGAAACCTCATATATATCTGATAGGAATATAAAATGTGGTGATTTCATTTCCTTCAGATATAAACCCAGAAGTGGAATTGCTGGATCATATGGTAGTTCTGTTTTTAATTTTGGGGGGAACCTCCATACTGTTTTCCACAGTGGCTACACCTATTTACATTCCCACCAACAGTGAGTGCATGAGGGTTCCCTTTTCTCCACATTCTCATCAAAACTTTATCTCTTGTCTTTTTTTATAATAGCCATTCTAACAGGTGTGAGTTGATATCTCATTGTGGTTTTGATTTGCATTTCCCTGATGATTAGTGATATTGAGCACCTTTTCTTGTACCTGTTGGCCATCTGTATGTCTTTGTTGGAAAAATATCTATTCAGATCCTTTGCCCAGTTTTTAATTGGGTTATTTGGTGCTTTTTGTTTTTGTTTATAGCTTTTGACTTGTATGAGTTTCTTGTATATTTTGGATATTAACCTCTAATCAAATATGTAGTATGCAAATATTTTCTCCCCTTCCATAGTCTGCCTTTTCATTTTGTTGATGGTTTTCTTTGCTGTGCAGAAGCATTTAAGTTTGATGTAGTCCTGCTTATTCATTTTGCTTTTGTTGCCTTTGGGTTACATTACCTATTATTATAAGCTACAAATTGGAAAAGAAAATTCTTCTAACCATTCTGAAAATTAGCTAATAATTTCTTCTCTTTACAAGTTCAATTTGGCAAAGAAATAAAAATTAATAATGGCTCATAATTATCGAATCTTTTATTGTTGCATTATCAATATTTTGAGCACAACTATTTTCCTCCTTCTTTACCGTTTTTTGTCTTTAAATCTTTCTAGTGAAACTTTTTATTTTGTGCCCTGGCCAGTGTGATTCAGCTGGTTGGAGCGTCATCCTGTACACCAAAAGGTTGTGGGTTCGATCCCTGGTCAGGCACGTGCAGGAGGCAACCAGTCTGTTTCTCTGTCACACTGATGTTTCTCTCTCTCTTCCTCTCTCTAAAAATCAATAAAAAATAAAATAAAATAAAACATGTGGGCACAATTTAAAATGTATCAATGCATATATTTAATGAAACAAGTATCTTTTCAAATGGGTGGTCCTACCATAAAAGAAGTATAAGGAATCCTTTTCTTTTCCCTCCCTTAATATTAGTGAGTAAACTAGTTAGAAAGTCTAATTCTTTTTAATAAGGTCATTTAAATGACAACCATTCATGATCTTCTAGAGCAAAGGCTAGTGGAGCTTACTGCTTTATTATTTTTTTAAGTGTTTTATTTTGGAATAATTTTAGATTTATAGAAAAGTTGTAAAGATAGTACAGAGTTCCCATATACCTTTCATCTGGCTACCCCTAATGCCCCCTCCGCCACCTTTGGGGAAGGCTATAAAACCACTGAGACCATTTTAAGTCAAATTTCCAACATAAGAACAGTCTGCATATTTTCAGCTCATCTTCCTTTAAACCTGTGGTTGCGTTTCTCCTGCAAGATAAACCTAACAGTTGGAAGCATTACTTAACAGAATTTGATTTAGATTATATTAAAGCCTTACAAAGGACACCATAGCTTTGGGTTTATAAGACAGACTTCCAATTACAGTGTACATTCAATATTATTCTGTATTAGTTTCAGATGTATGGCTTCCCCTAATGCTAACATCTTTTTTTTTTAAATATTTTTCTTTACTGATTTTAGAGAGAAGGGAAGGGAAAGGGAGAGAGAGATAGAAACATCGATGAGAGAGAACATCGATTGGCTGCCTCCTGCATGCCCCCCACTGGGGATCGGGCCCACAACCTGGGCATGTGCCCTGACCGGGAATCGAACCGGCGACCTCTTGGTGCATGGGTCGACGCTCAACCACTGAGCCACACCGGCCGGGCTAATGTTAACATCTTAATAATCATAATACATTTGTCAAAACTAAGAGATGAATATTGGTACATTATTATTTACTAAACTAGACTTTAACCAATTTCCTTTTTTCTGTCCAGAATCCAATCGAGGATACCATAGTGTGCTTAATTTTGGCATTAATAATAAGAATTCATCCAGTGTGTTTGACAACAAAAAAGTTATATAGCAATTCTGTTCTGATCCTAAAATACTTGCATGTTAAGATGATATCCAAATCTAGCCATTTAGTAAATAATATTGGTTTAACATTTTCCCAGAGAAATCTGCCCTCATACTCAGAGAAAATATTGAACCAATAAACTGAGGGGCCATTAGGTATTTCAAAACTGCTTAGGGAATTGTGTTCATATTGTTTTATGGTTATTTGCTTGAGAGAGACTTAGAACTGAGATATTTTTAAAAGAAAAGTTGAAGGTTCACAAAAGCAAGTGCTTTTGTCCTTCAGCTTATTCCCACTTTCTGGGTGGTGGAAATATAATATGATAATTATTTTAGTAGAAGTCTGCTTTCAAGCTTACTCATTATTTATTTAATTCAACCTTCTTTTAACAGATGTTTATAGAATACCTATAATATGCCGGGGGGTGGGGGAAGAAACTTGCCTCTTCCTCCTAGGTTCTTCTAGGTGGTCTAATAATTAAACCTACATGAGACAGATAAACAAGAGAAAATAAATTTAATTACATACATACATATGGTAACCCCACATAGATGAGAGGTTCAGGGACAGAAAGTGAAAATGAGGTATGTATGAACATTCTGAGCTAAGGATGAGGTAAGGCACCCTGGGGCTTCAGAGGAGATGAAGGTCATTCTCAGGACTCTAAGAAAAGTAGATAGATGTTCAGTAATTAGAAGTGTGCCCTGCCCTATAGACAGGGCATAAAAAGTTGTCTCTCATGATAATCGTCATGTTATGGGCAAGGGCCCTAACTTAAATTCTTTTAGGTAGTCAAAAGGTAGGGGGCAGGTGTTTCTCTTGAGCCCATAGGGTCTCGTTTGCCTTTAGCTCAAATAATCCACATGCCACATCTTGGGGTGACTCAATTTTTTATCCTCGCCCGAGGACATTTTTCCATTTTTGTTCAGATAGAGTGGGAAGGAGAGAGGGAAACAGAGAGAGAGAGAGAAACATCGACGTGAAAGGGACACATCGAGTGGCTGCCTCCCGCTCGACCCCAACCAGGGCCGGGGATGAACCGCAACCGAGGTACGTGCCCTTGACTGGAATCGAACCCAAGACTCATTGGTCTGTGGCGACGCTCTAACCGCTGAGCCAGATTGGCCAGGGCAGGGTGACTCATTCTAAACCCTTACAATGCCAAGCACTGTTTTAAACCCTTGGGATTCATAGGTGCAGTGTGGACATCCTGATTCTAAAGGGGTCTTAGTCTCCACTCACAAATCCCACCAACTGTCTTAATCACTCTGGCTTATATCGATCCTATTTGCCTCTGCAGATAGATGCGTGTCACACTGAAATATTAAGCATTCACTCTCCTCCAATTGTTACTGGAAAGGGTCCTGGCCCTGAGCGGGTCCGCCTAGGTCTAGCCATAGTGTGTGGGTTCTTGACTTCCTGCAGGAAAAGTTTCACAACACGAGTCCAGGTGAATTTTCGGGGATGTTTATTAAAGCTGGGGACAGTGAAACAAGGAAGGGCTGGGGAAATGAGCCTAGGCTGGGCTGCTTTGGCTCACTAAGAAGTCACAGAAAGGGGGGCCTTGGGGACAGGCTCAGGGGGTTTGCCTGGGATGAACTGCCACTGGCCGCTGCTGCCCTGGTTGCAAGCCTCCAGGGGTCCCTTAGAGTCTAGGAGATGCATGCCTGTGAGGGGAGGAAAGGAGGGGGGCCGCTGGCCTTGGGGGTGCTCCTGGGAAGGAGAGAGCTGTCTAGGTCCTTTGTCTTGAGGCTTTTATTTCTCTGTTGGAGGCGGGAATCTCAGGGGAGGTCCCAGGGGAGGGTTTCAGCAAAATATTCATCCGTTTTCTAGGTGTGCTCCTTCAGGGTGGCGGTCCTCACTGATTGGTCATTGTGAGGGCAGGGGGTCGTTAGTCATTGCAGCTGGTCCTGGTGTCATCCACCTGGTTTTGCTGCTTTTCTGGGTCTGGAGCTGAAATACAACTGAGGACAAATGTTATTTCTAGGGAGGTGACCTTCTGTGTCTGCTGTAAATTGCTCTGTCAGTTTGTTCAGCTGTCTGTCTCAGTTTCCCTGTCCCACTTGTCCTGTCTCACAATGAGACTATGCTCATGATCAACTCGCCCTTTTCAAATAAGCAGTGGTGTCCCTAGCTGCTCTGAGAAGGGTTTTATAGCTCAGCCCAGCTTTTTTGGTAGAAGAGCATTTCAAGAGTGAGTGTGACTTGGAAAGGGACTCCTTGTATTCTGTGTTTGTTTTTCTAAATCCCACCATTAAATGTCCTCTAGCGTACAGCAATCTTAGTCCAAAAGGAAACGGTCCTGCCCGCCAACTGCCCTGCACGCAAACTATGATTTCTTTATATGAAGTTCAAAACGGGCAAAACTGATCTATAATGATAAATTAAAATAATGGTTATCCTTTGGGGAGAACTAAACTTATGGACAAAAAAGGGCCACGTGCTAACCCGACAACCTCAGGGAAGGCCTTCGTGGTGGCCTTGCAAACTCAGAGACCTAAAATAACCACAAAGGATGATCTGAAATAAAAACCTTAAAAATTTTTTTTTGTTTGTTTGTTTTTTTTTTAGAGAGACATAGAAACACTGATGTGAGAGAGAAACATTGATAGGCTGCCTCCTGCACGCCCCCTACTGGGGATCGAGCCTGCAACCCCGGCATGTGCCCTGATGGGGAATCCAACCGGGACCCCTCAGTCCATGGGATGCTGCTCAATCCACTGAGCCACAATGGCCAGGCTGAAATGAAAACTTTTAAATTAAAAGCAGTTTATAGCAGGTAGTCATGTCCTAGGTTAGAATCTTCCCTGATAAACATCAATCTTTACCCTAACCGAGCCTGTCTATTGTCTTTTGCATCTAAGATAACAGTACTTTTGGAATGTCAGGGTAAACTCCCCTTTTTCCTGACCCCTCAGAGCACAGCCAATGTACCATAGCAGAGACTACAAATCCTCTCATTGTTATTAGTATCATGTTAATTGTTGACTATTAAATATCCTTCCTGTACCCACCTACATAAAAGATGTAACATTTTACTTTTTATCCAATCCCAGAGATTTCTCCCCACCCCCTTTGCTTTCTCCCACCTCCCTAATAGATCACCAATGAATTTTTTTTTTGTTTTTTTGTTTTTGTTTTTTTGTTTTTGTTTTTTTGTTCAGATAGAGTGGGAGGAAGAGAGAGGAAGAGAGAGAGAGAGAAACATCGACGTGAAAGGGACACATCAAGTGGCTGCCACCCACACAAGCAACCAGGGCCGGGGACAAACCGCAACCGAAGTACATGCCCCTAGCGGGAACCGAACCCGGGCCTCTCTGGACCGCAGGCCGACGCTCCAACCGCTGAGCCAAACCGGCCAGGGCGATCACCAATGAATTTGATGTAACCCACTTACATCTTCTCTTTTGATTGTAATGGATAAAATAAGGTGCAAAACTCCCCTTCTCTGGAGCACTATTTCAATGCCTAGAGATTTTGCTTCCCAGCAATTGTTGACAGTTTGGCTCAAATAAACTCAGAAAAACTCTTCACAGGTTTGAATGTTTCTTATGCTGACAAACCTTTCTAAGAGTTGGTAATGTTCCATGTCTTGATGCTGTTACACAAGTATCTACATATTGTAAAACTCTTCAGGCTGTGTGCTTAAGATTTATGTACTTTTATATGTCATCAACAACATATAAGGAAACAGACCCTTATTGTCCTCTCTCATTAAAATATTTTCTTGGTGTGCCCTGGCCGGTTTGGCTCAGTGGTTAGAGCGTCGGCCCGCAGACCAGAGAGGCCCGGGTTCAGTTCCCGCTAAGGGCATGTACCTCAGTTGCAGTTTGTCCCCGGCCCTGGTTGGGGTCGTGTGGGTGGCAGCCACTCGATGTGTCTCTCTCACATCGATATTTCTCTCTCTCTTCCTCCCTCTCTCCCTCCTGCTCTATCTACAGATAAATGTAAAAATGTCCTCGGGTGAGGATAAAAAAAAATTTCTTGGTGTGATATTATGATTAATAATGAGAAATATAAATTGGATTCTTGTCACTTTCCTGGCACAGACCTAAAACCCTGGGGATTTCTTGAGTGGTGAGAATGAGAAAGGTGTCTTTGTTATGTTAATGACGTGACATTGGGTAGCCCCTAGGTCACTTAAGGATGGGGACTGGTTGCCAGGGGAACCAACCACGTGATTGGAGGGTTACAATTTTCAGTCCCAGCCCCTGGCCTCCAGAGAGGGGAGAGGGGCTGGAGATTGAGTTTAATCAACTGTGTAATGATTCCATAAAAACCCAAAAGGATGGGGTTCGGAGTTAGTGAACATGTGGAGATTTGGGGAGAGGATGCGGAAGCTTCATGCTTTTTCCCCAGGCCTTGCCCTACGCGTCTCTTCTATGGCTGTTCCTGAGTTAATCCCTTTTATACAGCAGCAGTGATCTAGTAAGTAAAATATAAAATATTTCTTCTTTTTTTATCCTCACCCGAGGACATTTTTGCATTTATCTTCAGATAGAGTGGGAGGGAGAGAAGGAGGAAGAGAGAGAGAGAAACATCAATGTGAGAGACACATCGAGTGGCTGCCACCCACACGACCCCAACCAGGGCCGGGGACAAACTGCAACCGAGGTACGTGCCCTTAGCGGGAACCGAACCCGGGTCTCTCTGGTCCGCGGGCCGACGCTCTAACCGCTGAGCCAAACCAGCCAGGGCAGTAAAATATTTCTTTGGGTTCTGTGGCTGTGCTAGCAAACTAATCAGACCTGAGGTCATGGGGATATGCATTAAGTTTTTCTTTTGCTCTAAGTTGCTCCTGAACAGGGAATGGAATTAGCTGGTAGATGTTGCTTAAATCTACCTACCAGAAGATTCAAGTCCCAGCCCTAAGTCAGCCAAAAGTCTCAGTTACATTTCATATATATATATGTGTGTGTGTGTGTATGTGTGTGTGTGTATGCATACATATATACACATATATACATACATGTATACATACACACACACACACACACACACACATACATATATATGTATATACATATGAGAGAAAACCTAAAATCTTCCATGGGGAAGCCTGTCCATTACCCAAAGGTAATGTATTTATAGCAGTCCCAATAAGTGGTTATCAGAAAACAAGCCAGAATTCTGAAGCTAAAATTTAAAAATAAGTGGTAGTGGGGGTGAGATGGGGAGAGCGCTCTTTTCATCTGACTTTCTGGTGCCAAAAACAAGGGCACAAAATTTGTCAGAGTTGAAAAAGAGAGTTAGTGATGTAAGGGCACTTCAGGCCAAATATATTGTGATGAATATGTGATTCCACCAAATCTGTGAGTCACTTTGAATGAGGATACATGTAAACGTCTCGCAGGGAAAGAGCCCCATTCCCGTGGGATTGGCAGATTGTCAGGACAACTCATTGCTTTGGGTATTTCAAGATCTCTGAGTATGTCACTGAAGTGTAGGTGATGTCGGCAGCACAAAATCCTAGCGCTCAGCCCGGCCGGTGTGGCTCAGTGGTTGAGCGTCGACCCATGCACCAAGAGGTCGCCAGTTCGATTCCCGGTCAGGGCACATGCCCAGGTTGTGGGCCTGATCCCCAGTGGGGGGCATGCAGGAGGCGGCTAATCGATGTTCTTTCTCATCGGTGTTTCTCTCTCTCTCTCTCCCTTCCTCTCTCTCTAAAACTCAATAAAGAAAACATTAAAAAAAAAATCCTAGTGCTCAAACACTTTAAACAGGCTAGTCTAGTCCAGTGATTCTAACTGTTGGTTGGGTTAGAATTACCTAGAGAGGTTTGTTAAAATATCGATTCCTGTGGCACAATATCCATAAATTCTGATTCAGGCGGACTAGGGTGAAGTCTGAGCAAGAAGTAATGCATAGAACATCACTGTGCTTTTAAAAGTTGGGGAATAAATACTTGTCATCCACATTGGTTTAAAAAGATAATAAAGGGAATAAGATAGCAATCCATCCATTAACTGAAATTCCTTAGCTCCAGCAATCTTAAGGGACCCAATTCATGTACCGTGCTGCAGGCAAACATCCTTAAAGACTAAACCGAATGTGGGAGGTGGCAGGAAAGGCACCAGGTGTTAGACAGGTGGGGGCAGACTGGACCTGGGTTCAGCAACTGACCTCTGTACTTGAGTTCTGGCCAGGAAATAATTCAGAGCCATGACTCAAACATTTATTTAGAAATCACAGAGCTAGCCTGGCTGGTGTGGCTCAGTGGTTGAGCATCGATCCATGCACCAGGAGGTCACCAGTTCGATTCCCAGTCAGGGCACATGCCCAGGTTGTGGGCCCGATCCCCAGTGGGGGGCGTGCAGGAGGCGGCCAATCGATGTTCTCTCTCATTGATGTTTCTATCTCTCTCTCCCTCTCCCTCTCTCTCTAAAATCAATAAAGGAAAAAAGAAATTAAAAAAAAAAAAGAAATCACAGAGCTAGAGGAAATAATTTGTAGAAGAAATGAGCTTACGAAACTAAAAGGTCTGAGCCGGTGGGAGATCACAACCACAACGCAAGGCCAGTGTAGAGCAAAATGGCTTTACTGCATATGCCTGGGTGCAGGCAGGCTGAGTCGCAAATTTCGAGCTCAGCATCGAAATCTCTTTGTTTTCTGGGTTTTATAGTTGCAAACTACAGAAACTTAAAAAAAAAAAAAAAAAACAACTACATTACAAAAAAAACCCACATTCTCTTGGCACCGTGTAATTGGTGTCCGGGTTGGTACGAGCTGTCTCAGAGTTAAGGAGTCTGCTCCGGCAGAGGTCAGGGCCATCATTAATCTCTTTCTTCTCATGGTTCCTCTAAGTTTGCCAAGGCCTTCATTAACCCCTTATCTTTGTAGTTCTGTTTGGGTTTCTCAAGGCCCTTATGTTTACAAAAAAAGAAACTGCCAGGGTGTGTATGTGCAGTAACTGAGGGTCAGAATGGAGTTTAATTTTGTTAAAACATTATTAACCCTTTCAGAAACAAGTTATAGAGGCAAAGGAAGGGCCCTTGGCGCTTGGGAGGGAGGAAGGCAATGGTAATGTACCTAGAGCAGGGGTGGGGGTGGGGCAAAGGCAAAAGAGGCAAAAGGCAAAAAAGTTGTGGGCATGCTCCTGGGAGGGAGAGTGTACTGGGTCTACTGTCCTAAGGGTTTTTTTTTTTTGTTTTGTTTAAATATTCTTCCTTTATTGATCCCAGAGAGAGAGGAAGGGAGGGGGAGAGAGAGATAGAAACATTGATGAGAGAGAACATCAACTGGCCGCCTCCTGCACGCCCCCCACTGGGGATTGGGCCCACAACCTGGGCCTGTGCCCTGATCAGGAATCGAACCGGAGACCTCCTGGTGCATGGGTTGATGCTCAACCACTGAGCCACACCAGCCGGGCTGTCCTAAGGGTTTTAAGGGTGAAGATGTTAGGGAAGGTCCCAGGGAAGATCTCAATAGAATACTCAGCAGTTTTGCACGTGTGTCCTTTCAGGGTCTAGGTCTCCATGGATTGATTGGTCTGTGCCACGGCCAGGGGTCATTATTCAATGCAGCTGGTTCTGAGGTCAGCCCTGGTTCTGCTTGTTGGGTTTTGCTGCCTTTCTGGGCCTGGAGCTGAACTACAACTGAGGCCTAGATGTTATTTCTAAGGAGGAAAGGCAGGGGGTCCAAACTGCTTGAGCAGCGTTATGCTAGGGGAGGAAAGTCACCCTGGGGCGGAGTCCCACCCTGCAGTTGTCCTTTGCTAGGCATCGGGTGACCTTCTGTACCTGGCCCATCCTTGCTCTGCTCTTGTCTAACTGCCCACCACACAAGGACAAAGGCTATCTGCTCAAAGCTAGAGTACCAAACTTATCTCTGCAGAGATATGCAAGTTCTACCCCGTTGCTGGAGATGAGACATGGTTCACTGGAGACCTAGAGACCAAAAATGAGATCCGTAGATGCTTTTTGTCAAAATACCCACTAGTGAGAGTTACATCGAACTCAGGAATATAAAAAAGCAGTCCATTGGAGAGTCCTAAGTTCTGCCAAAGCTTACTCAATCCTCCTGGAAATGATCATCATCCTTTTTTAGCTGAGTGTCAGAACCATGGACTTTAGCCATGGTTTAGAATTCTAAACCTTTTTGTATGTGTGTATGATACAATTTATAAAACCCTAAAAATCAGGCAGAGCTTAAATAGTATTTGAGATACACTTACGTACACTCACACAATTTTATACCTACAATACATACTGCTTCATTTATTTTATTTCAGCTCTCTGGGGAAAAGGTATGTAGAAGAATTAATTTTCAATTGAGGAGTAAGGCATGGTCTATAAGAATTTTTTAAAATATCTTTTTCTTGATTTTTTTAGAGAGGAAGGGAGAGAAAGATAGAAACATCGATGAGAGAGAACATCGATTGGCTGCCTCCTGCACGCCCCCTACTGGGGATCGAACCCACAACCCAGGCATGTGCCCTGACGAATCCAACCGGTGACCCCTCAGTCCATGGGACGACGCTCAATCCACTGAGCCACACCAGCTGGGTGATAAGAATTTTTATCAGGGCACACACAGTGATTCTGGGGGAATAGTGGAAATCTAAGCAGACAGGGTCCATTTTTCTTGTGTCTTATATTTTTCTATGAATGGACAAAGATTCATATCCCCAACAGCACAAGTACATGCAATTTTTTTTATTGAGGTATAATTGACATGTAACATATTAGCTTCTGGTGTACAACATAATGATTGGGTATTTGTCTATATTGTAAAATGATTACCACAATAAGTGTAGTTAATACCTGTCACCATACATAGTTACAAAATTTTTTTCTTGGGATAAGAATTTTTAAGATCTATTCTCTTAGCAACTTTCAAATACACAATACAGTATTAACTGTGGTCACCATGGTGTACTTTACATCCCATGACTTATTTCTTTCATAACTGTTTATAACTGGAAGTTTGTACATTTTTATCACCTTCACCCATCTTCCCCCACCCCCTCAACCACAAATCTCTATCTATGAGCTTGGTTTTTTGTTTGTTTTTTTGGTTTGGTTGGTTTTTTTGCTTTTGGTTTTTTAGATTCCACATGTAAGTGAGATCGTACAGTATTTGTCTTTCTCTGTCTGACTTATTTCACTTAGCATGACGCCCTCAAGGTCCTTCCATGTTGTCACAAATGACAAGATTTTATTTTATTTTTTATGGTTGAATAATGTTCCTTTGTATATATATCCCATTTTTCTTTTTTTGAGTAAGGAAAGGTTTATTGATCAAGAAGGCTTAGCTCCAGAAGATGAGAGAACTTATTCTCAAATCCATTTTAAGAGCTCAAAATTCAGGCATCTTATATATCAGGGGAAGGGAGGATGAGAGAGACGAAGAGGTGGGTGGGGACTGTGGACAGCCAGGCACTACAAAGGGGGTCCAAGGAAAAGCGTCAAAATTTCTTTTTTTTTTTAATTTTTTTTTCTTTATTGATTTTAGAGAGAGAGGAAGGGAGAGGGAGAGAGAGAGAAACATCGATGAGAGAGAACATCAACTGGCCACCTCCTGCATGCCCCCCACTGGGGATTTGGCCCACAACCTGGGCATGTGTCCTGACCTGGAATCGAACCGGTGACTTCTTAGTATACCAGCAGGGCAAAAGCATCAAAATTTCTAATGGTTGATCCCTTTTCCCTATCTGAGTCCTGTTCTGGAGTCATTACTTTGTGTATATTTCCCCACCTAGGGTCTGCTAAAGCCTCAAGCAGACTTTCTGTAGTTAATTATCTATAGCAGGAGCTATTTAGTCTACAGGCCATCAGAGAGAGGAAGCATTTCACTCTTCCATTGGGACTTTATCTTGAGGTCTCAGAGGAATAACGGACTTGGGAGAGCCCTCTGGTGGACAACTGAAACTGGAGGTGGGGGGCCAGAAAGAGGTTGGGGGCAGGGGTCCCACCAGGTTCTAGTAACCCCTTCCCCACCTTGCCCCTGAAGGCCTAGGGACAGAAAGGGCTCCCACTGATGCTAGCCCCCAGTGCTGCACCAAGCCTAGGTGGCCACTGAACCTAACCTGCAGTTCTGTAAATGGCTCCGTGATTGAATGCTCTTCAAATACTCAACTTGATAAGAAAGACTGTTTTCATCTGGGACCTTTACATACAGCCTGGGGCCAAGCTGTAGACAGAAATTCTGCATGGGGCTGGCGGGCCAGAGCAACACTCAATGATGCCCAGAAAGGCCCAGTGCAGGACAGGGTGTGGGTGGCAAGGTGAGGTGAGTGCTAACACAGAACACTGTCAGGGCCCTTGCCATTCCTCTCCACCTAGTACCTGGGCCCCTTTCATCTCGGAAGGCAGAAATGCCACATACTCATTTCCCCAAGGGCCAGAGCCCAGCTAGTCAGATGTACCCTCCCTGGAGTTTGCTGTGGGTTGGTGACCAGTAGCAAGACAACAGAGACTCTGCTTTGACGGCAGCCAGGCAACAGCATGTGGTGTCTGGGCCAATGGTGAAGACTGGGTACACATTTTCTTATTCCATTCATCCATTGATGCACACTTGGGTTGTTTCCATATCTTGGCTATTGTAAATAATGCTGCAGTGAACATGGGGGTGTAGATATCTGTTTGAATTAATGTCTTTTTTTTATAATAGCCATTCTAACAGGTATAAGCTGATGACTCATTGTGATTTTAATTTGCATTTTCCTGATGAGTAATGTTGAGCATCTTTTCATGTACCTGTTGGTCCCCTCTGTCTTTGGGAGCATGTCTATTCAGATCTACCCTTTTTGTTGTGTTTTGTTTTTGTTAATCCTCACCTGAGGATATTTTTCCATTAATTTTTTAGAGTAGAAGGGTGGGGAGGGGAGAGAGAAACATTGATGTCAGAGAGACACATCCATTGGTTGCCCTCCACATGACCCAAACCAGGGCTAGGGATTGAACCTACAACCCAGGTACGTGCCCTTGACCGAGAATCAAACCTGTGACCCTTTGGTCCACAGGCCGATGCTCTAACCACTGAGCCAAAGCAGCCAGGGCCAGATCTACCCATTTTTTAAGTGGATTGTTTTTTTGCTATTGAATTGTATGAGGTTTTTAAATATATATTTTGGATATTAACTCCCTGTCAGATATATTATCTGTAAATATTTTCTCCCATTCTGTAGACTGCCTTTTATTTTGTTGATAGTTTCCTTTGCTGTGCAGAAGCTTTTTAGTTTGATGTGGTCCCACTTGTTTATTTTTGTTTTTGTTGCCTTTGCTTTTGGTGTCAAATCTAAAACATCCTCACCATGACCAATGTCAGGGAGATTACCACCTATGTTTTCTTAAAGGGATTTTATGGTTTCAGGTCTTATGTTCAAGTCTTTAATACATTTAGAGTTAATTTTTGTGTATGGTGTAAGGTAGCGGTCCAGTTTTATTCTTTTGCATGTAGTTGTTTAGTTTTCCCAAAACAGTTATTGAAGAGACTGTTCTTTCTCCATTGTATATTCTTGGCTCCTTTGTCATAAATTAATTGGCCATATAGATGTGAGTTTATTTCTTGGCTCTCTATTCTGCTCCATTGATCTCTGTGTTTGTTTTTATGCCAATACCGTGCTGTTTTGATTACTATAGCTTTGTAATATAGTTTGAAATCAGGATGTGACAAAGATTCACACCCTCAACAGCAGAAGTGCATGTACATTTTAACACCATAGTTTTATTTTTACAAAGTAGTTTTTTAATTTTTAAAATGGATTTTTCTTTTACTTATTTATTTAAATATACTTGACATATGACATTGTATAAATTTAAGGTGTACAGTCTGGCTGGTGTGGCTCAGTGGTTGAGCATCAACCCATGCACCAAGGGGTCACCAGCTCGATTCCCAGTCAGGACATATGCCCAGGTTGTGGGCCCGATCCCCAGTGGGGGCATGCAGGAGGTGGCCAGTTGATGTTCTCTCTCATCCATGTTTCTATCTCTCCCTCTCACTTCCTCTCTCTCTAAAATCAATAAAGGAAAATTTTTTTTTTTTTTAAATTTAAGGTGTACAACATGTTCATTTAATACAGGGTGGGGCAAAAGTAGGTTTACAGTTGTGAGTATGCAAAACAGTTTATTCTTGTACTATTATATTCTTATATTATTATTTATTTTCTATACAAACAACTGTAAACCTACTTTTGCCCCACTCTGTATGTAGTAATGTATTCACCATTGTAGCAATAACTAACACTTGTATCATGTTACATAATTATCCTTTCTTTTTAGTAGTTGAATTAATGCCATAATTTTGTGTTTTTAAAAAAATGGTTTTGGCCATTCATGCATCACGCTTTTTTAAAAATATTTTTTATTGATTTTTAGAGAGAGAAGAAGAGAGAGGGAGAGAGAGAAACATTGATGTGAGAGCAAAGCATTGATCAGCTGCTTATTGGGGATCAAAACCACAACCCAGGCATGTGCCCTGACTGGGAATCGAACCAGCAACTTTTAGGTGCACGGGATGACACCCACCAACTGAGTTACACCGGCCAGGGCTTAATGCCATAGTTTAAAAAAAAAAACACAACTTTATAACTAAGAAAGGAGTATTGAAATGTTTACTTTTGATATGTTGTTGAGGAAATCTATAATTGGGTTTAAAATCAAAGTGGAAATTATTATATTAATATGAGTTTCGCTTCAGTTTAATTAAGATATTTGAAAGTCAACATTACAGAGCACTCTTTTAGAAATGTATTTATTGATATTTGAGCAGGAGGGAGAGACATTGATTTGTCGTTCTATTTGTTTATGCATTCACCGGTTGAGACTTGTATGTGCCCTGACCGGGAATCGGACCTGAAACATTGATGAATCATCCTGATGCTCTACCTAGCCAGGGCTATAGAGCACTCTTTTATAAATGAGGGTTTGTACCAACATTGTGAAAACTAGATCTGATCTGGATGTAGCTAGCATTCAATGAAATCACTTTGGAGAGCAGGGTTATGGTTTGGGTACCTAAGACAATTTGATGCTTTGTTCTTTTTTAAATGTTATGGCATTTTGTAGATCATATTGCAATTACCTGTTTGCATGTCTGTATTTTTCTCTATTCTTTTTCTTTAATTTTTCTTTAATTTTCTCTATTTCTTTTTCTTTAATTTTTCTATTACAGTTACTTTAAACTACAATTGACATAAAATATTATTAGTTTCAGGCATACAACATAGTGATTAGACATTTATATACCTTACAAAGTGATTACCTCATAAGTTTCGCACCCACCTGACACCATATATAGTTATTAGAGTGACAATTTGATGTCTTTACAAACCTTTGATTCCATTTTTTAAACTTTTTTTACTATGAAATAATTAGGGACTCACAGGAAGTAGCAAAATAGTACGAAGTTCCATTAACCCTTCACTCAGCTTCCCCCCAGTGGTGACATATTATATACTGTAGTATAATATCATGACATCATTTTATATTAATAATAATTTTTGAGTCGAGTCAGTATTTGCAGCAGAGAAAATAAACTAATTGGCCAAAATAATTTTCTCTCAGATGTAATTTCATCTGGCTCTACTGAAGATTGCATAGAAAAGGAGTGGTGGCATAACCTGATAGCTGGTAATGTGATCCCTCCTACTTTGTTCTTCTTTTTCAAGATTCCTGTGGCTATTCGGGGTCTTTTTTGGTTCCATATAAACTTTTGGAGTGTTTGTTCTAGTTCTGTGAAATATGCCGTTGGTATTTTGATGGGGATTGCATTGAATCTATAGATTGCTTTGGGTAGTATGGACATTTTAATGATGTTAATTCTTCCAATCCATGAATAAGGTATATGCTTCCACTTTTTTATATCTTCCTCTATTTCTTTTTTTAATGACCTGTAGTTTTCTGTGAAGAGGTCCTTTACTTCTTTGGTTAAGTTTATTCCTAGTTATCTTAATTTTTTTGCTGCAATGGTAAATGGGATTGTGTTTTTAGTTCCTCTTTCTGTGATTTCATCATTGGTGTATAAGAATGCCGTCGATTTCTTGACGTTAATTTTGTATCCTGCTACAAAGCCACTGTAATCAAAACAGCCTGGTACTGGCACAAGAACAGGCAGATAGATCAATGGAACAGAATAGAGAACCCAGAAATGCACCCAAGACAATATGCTCAATTAATATTTGACAAAGGTGGCAAGAGCATACAATGGAGTCAAGACAGTCTCTTTAATAAATGGTGTTGGGAAAATTGGACAGCTACATGCAAAAAAATGAAGCTAGACCACCAACTTACACCATACACGAGAATAAACTCAAAATGGATAAAAGACTTAAATGTGACTTGTGAATCCATAAAGATTCTAGAAGAAAATGCAGGCAACAAAATTTCAGACATCATACGCAGCAGAATTTTCACTGATACAACACCTAAGGCAAGAGAAACAAAGGAAAAAATGAACACATGGGACTACATCAAACTAAAAAGCTTCTGCACAGCAAAAGAAACAACCATCAGAATGAAAAGGGATCCCACTATATGGGAGACCATAATCGCCAATGATGCATCAGATAAGGGGTTAATTTCCAAAATATATAGAGTGCTCATACAACTCAACAAAAGGAAGACAAAGAACCCAATTAAAAAATGGGCAGAGGACCTAAATAGACACCTCTCCAAACAGGACATACAAATGGCCAAGAGACATATGAAAAAATACTCAACGTCACTAACCATCAGAGAGATGCAAATTAAAACAACTATGAGGTATCACCTCACACCTGTCAGAATGGCCGCCATCAGCAAATCATCAAACAACAAGTGTTGGCGAGGGTGTGGAGAAAAGGGGACTCTAGTACACTGCTGGTGGGAATGCAGACTGGTGCAGCCACTGTGGAAAACACTATGGTGTTACCTCAAAAAGTTAAAAATTGAACTGCCATTTGACCCAGTGATCCCACTCCTAGGAATATACCCTAAGAAGCCTGAAACACCAATCAGAAAGAATATATGTACCCCTATGTTCATAGTAGCACTATTTACAATAGCTAAGATCTGGAAACAACCCAAGTGTCCATCAGTAGATGAGTGAATAAAAAAGCAATGGTACATATACACAATGGAGTACTATGCAGCTGTAAGAAAGAAAGATCTTTTATCCTTTGAGACGACATGGAGAGACCTGGAGAGTATTATCCTAAGTGAAACAAGCCAAGCAGAGAAAGACAAATATCACATGATCTCACTTATTTGTGGAATATAATGAACTAAACAAACTGATGAACAAAATTGACCCAGAGACATAGAGGTGAGGTACAGACTGACAAGCCTCAGAGGAGGGGGGTTGGGGTGGGGGAAGAGATAAACCACAGAACTTATATGCATGTATGCATGACCAATGGACATAGACAACAAAGCTGGGAATAGGGCGGGGGGGATGGGGAGGAGGGTGTCAATGGGGGAAAAAGGAGAAACATCTGTAACAAAAACAAATTAATAAAAAAAAAGAAAAAGAAAGAAAGAAAATACCAAATGGAGAAAAAAAATAAAAAGAAAAGGAGTGGTGGCATGCTCTTTTAACATTGTTGACTGCTCACGAGTTAACTCGTCTTTGCACTTGCATTAGCTATTTCAGTTTTTGAAACTCAGGGTGGCACTTTATTCACTGCATTCAAAATTTACTGTAATTACAATAGACAAAATAAGATACAAAAAATGTCTACTTGAAGTAGCTAGGGAATGGATATCTGCTGGTTCAAATGAGTGCAGCTCAGAACCTAACACTTCTTCTGGTACTTCTAAAAGAGCTCCTTACATTGATTCGCCTTTTAGCCAGTGGTTCTCAACCTTCCTAATGCCGCGACCCTTTAATACAGTTCTCATGTTGTGACCCCCAACCATAAAATTATTTTCGTTGCTACTTCATACCTGTAATTTTGCTACTGTTATGTCTTAGGCGACCCCTGTGAAAGGGTCATTCGACCCCCAAAGGGGTCGCGACCCACAGGTTGAGAACTGCTGTTAGGCTTTCAGAACAACTAAAAGACCACGTTTTAGAAAAAGTAGTCACTGGTATAAAAAAAATCCAACTAGAACGTGTAAAGTGTGTGTTTCAAAAGGTGATTGCTATAGAGTATACCACACCAAAAAAATCACTAAAATATATAATATGTATAAAATATAATATGTAGCAGATATGTACAAAGTTTCATTTAAATTCATTATGTATAAGTAAAATATACTGAAGTTTATTTAGATCGTTTCACTTTCATACGCAATTATGAAAAAATAGCCGGTGACATGAGAGAACTTCTGCGTAAAATTGCCGGTCAACAATGTGTTAAGATAAATAACCTTTAGCCCTGGCCGTTTGGCTCAGCGGTTAGAGCGTCGCCTGCAGACCAGAGAGACCCGGGTTCGGTTCCCGCTAAGGGCACGTACCTCGGTTGCAGTTTGTCCCCGGCCCTGGTTGGTGTCGTGTGGGTGGCAGCCACTCGATGTGTCTCTCTCGTGTTGATGTTTCTCTCTCTCTCTTCCTCCCTCTCTCCCTCCCGCTCTATCTGAAGATAAATGCAAAAATGTCCTTGGGTGAGGATAAAAAAAAAGATAAATAAATTTTAGCCTGGCCAGTGTGGTTCAGTGGATTGCGTGTCATCCCATGGACTGAGAGGTCCTGGTTTGATTTCCGGTCAGGGCACATGCCCGGATTGTGGGCTCCATCCCTGGTGGGGGGCGTGCAGGAGGCAGCTGATCAATGTTTCTCTCTCACATCAATGTTTCTATCTCTCTCTCTTTTCCTCTCCCTCGAAAAATAATCAGTAAAAATATATTTAAAAAAAGATAAATAACCTTTAATCATATAAGAGGTGGTAATTCTTATTTTAAAAAATATGTTTTTATTGATTTTAGGGAGGAGGGGAGAGGGAGAGAGAGATACAAACATTGATGACAGCAAAACATGAATCGGCTGCCTCCCACTGGGGACCGAGCGGAAGCCATGTGCCCTGACTGGTAATGGAACCAGCGATCCCTCGGTGCATGGGTCGATGCTCAACCAACTGAGCCACACCAGCCAGGGCGAGGTGGTAATTCTTGGATGCAAGAGAATGTTTCAACATGTTTTATTTAAACAAGCTTCACCTGCTTTAAATTTAACAGAGTGCATAATGGTTAGTCGATCAACCTTTGATTCTTTCCAAATTCATATATTCTTAAAATTTTAGTTGAACATCTTCTATATTCACTTTCCTATAATTAATTAATTAATGTGACAATTTTATTTATTTATTTGTTTATTTATTTTTGTTATTCCTTACCTGAGGATATTTTTTCCCATTGATTTTTTTTTTAAGAGAGAGTAAAAGGGAGGGAGAGGGAGGGGGAGAGAGAGAAACATGGATGTCAATTGGTTGCCTCCCACACATGCCCGGAGCAGGGCCAGGGATCGAACCTGTAACCCAAATATGTGCCCTTGATAAGGAATCAAACCCACAACCTTTCAATGTGTGGTCTGACGCTCTAACCACTGAGTCACACCAGCCAGGGCTTAATGTGACAATTCTTTTTTTTTTTTAATCCTCACCCTGAGGATATTTTTCCATTGATTTTTAGATAGAACGGGAGGGAGGGAGAGAGAGAGAGAAACATCTATATGAGAGAAACATATCCATTGGTTGCCTCCCACACGACTCCAACCAGGGCCAGGGATCGGGCCTGCAACCGAGTTATGTGCCCTTGACCAGAAATCGAACCCGAGACTCTTCGGTCCGAGGGCCGACACTCTAACCACTGAACCAAATCAGCCAGGGCTTAATGTGGCAATTCTTAAATCACAACATAAGACATTTAATTCTGTAGAATAAATTGTGCTATTCTAAGAGATAATATGGCAGTTTAAAACCTAATAATACTCCTACACATTAATATCTCAATATAAATAATCATTATATTCACTACTTATCTGCTTTAATTGAAATATATATAAATATTTTGGCAAAGCAGCCCATCCGTGTGGATAGATGAACAGAACTAAGATCTCCTGTGTCTTTAGGTTTAAAATCTACTCCGTAGGCATCTTAAAATGCCTTCCAGGCATGCTGAGAGCTCAGTGATATGGACTAGCAAAGTGGAAGAGAAGCTGAGAACCATCAAGGCCAAGACGAAAAGAACTAATTCAACCACACACCTGGTTCTAAGGAAGCATACTTTGCATTTTTAAAACAGAGCATTTTCCATAACTGAACTTTTAAACGTGCTGGTATGATCTGTGCATCTGGTTTTCGAGGGGAGGAAGAAAAACATAATCTTTTGTAGGAAAAATCCCCAATTCAGAGCCCATCATTTACTTTTACCTTTTAATATCCATTACAAGGTTGGATGATTCCAACCATATTTTTAAGAAAAATAATCTTGCCCCCAGCCTGTGTGGCTCCGTGGATTGAGCATCATCCCATGGACTGAGAGGTCCTGGTTCGATTCCCGGTCAGGGCACATGCCCAGGTTGTGGGCTCAATCCCCAGTGGGGGGCATGCAGGAGGCAGCTGATCGATGTTTCTCTGTCACGTCAATGTTTCTATCTCCCTCTCTCTCTAAAAAATCAATAAAAACATATTTTTTAAAACAGGAAATAATCTTTTTTAAAGTATTTTTTTTTAATCCTCACCCGAGGATATTTTTCCATTTATTTTCATATAAAGTGGGAGGGAGGAGTAGAGACAGAGAGAGAAACACCAATGTGAGAGAGACACACGGATTAGTTGCCTCCCGCACAACCCCGACCAGGGCCGGGGACGAACTGCTACCAAGGTACGTGCCCTTGACCGGAATCGAACCTGCCACTCTTTGGTCTGCGGGCCAGTGCTCTAACCACTGAGTCAAAACAGCCAGAGCAAAAGGAAATAATCTTGCCCGGCCGGTGTGGCTCAGTGGACTGAGTGTCATCCTATAGACTGAGAGGTCCTGGCTCGATTCCCAGTCAGGGCACATGCCTGGTGGGGGGCATGCAGCAGGTAGATGGATAATGTGTCTCTCTCACATCGATGTTTCTATCTCTCTCCAAAAGATCAATAAAAATATATTTTAAAATGTTTAATAAAAAAGAAAACTTAAAAAAGAAATAATCTTTATATGGGGGACTTGCACTGAGCTGATTTCAGCATCTTGTGGACAATGGTGTGCCAACTCATCTGGCTGGGCCTTGGGATATAGTCTGGATCATAAAAAAAATATTTTGGAGAATCCAGGTACATAATAGCATAGTATGTACCAGGCTCTGAGAAGGTATGCCAACAGAGAAGCCAGCCCTCTTTTCCTTTCTGGAGAACACACAATATACAGGGTGGGACAAAAGTAGGTTTTCAGCTTTGAGTATGCAAAACAGAGTTTATTCTTATATTATTATTTATTGTATTATTTTCCATTTGAACTACTGTAAACCTACTTTTGCCACTGTAGTATAAGAGCGGTGGTCTCTGCGAAGTGGAAATAGGCCATCAAAAGACCTTTACTTGCCACTCTTAGCCTTCTGAACAAATAGAATTTGATACAATGGTGAGAAATGATCATCTTTTATAAAAACAAAATTTTCCTTCCATCTAAGGTTCAAATAAGAATTTTAGGTGTAAGCCCGGCTAGTGTGGCTCAGCGGATCGAGCATCGTCCCATGGACTGAGAGGTCCTGGTTTGATTCCCGGTCAGGGCACATGCCCGAGTTGCAGGCTCAATCCCCAGTAGGGGGCGTGCAGGAGGCAGCTGATCGATATTTCTCTCTATCCTTTCCTTTCTCTCTAAAAAATCAATGAAAACATATTTAAAAAATATAATTTTAGGTGTAAGATCCCCATGGAAGAAGGGGCCCATGTGGTATTACAACAGAGGAACAATACCAGAGATCTTTGGACTCCCTATGCCAGAATCACTTGAGGGAAGAGTGTCTTATTAAAGTGAAGATTCTAGGCCCCTCTTGGGATCTACTGAGTCAGAATTCCTCAGGGTGGGACCTGATTATTTGCCTTTTTAAAGTAGAGGTCCCATATGAGCATCTTTTTCTATTTAAAAAAAAATTTTTTTTTTCTTTTATTGATGTTAGAGAGAGGGGAAGGGAGAGGGAGAGAGAAAGAGAAACATCAATGAGAAAGAACATTGATCGGCTGCCTCCTGCATGCCCCCCACTGGGGATCGGGCCCACAACCTGGGCATGTGTCCTGACCGGGAATCGAACTGGCAACCTTTTGGTGCATGGGTCGATGCTCAATCACTGAGCCACACCGGCTGGGCTCTATTTTTTAATTGTAAAATATGTGTAACAAAAATTGCCACTTTTTAAATGAATTGCATTCTCATATACTTATTTATATGTTTTAAAAATTGATTTTAGAGAGAGAGAGGAAGGGAGAGCAATATTGATTTGTTCCACTTATTTATGCATTCAGTGGTTGCTTCTTGTATGTGCCCTGACTGGGGATCAAGCCCGCAACCTTGGAATATCAGGACGAAGCTCTAACCAACTGAGCTACATAGTCAGGGCTTATGTTAACCATTTTTCAGTGTATAATTCAGTGGCATTCATTATATTCACAATGTTGTGCAACCATCAACACTATCTGTTTCCAAAACTTTTTCACCACTCCAAACAGAACTCTGTAACCATTAATCATTTGCTCCCATTTCCTCCTTCCCCTGGTAACCTCTAATCTACTTTCTGTCACTGTTAACTTGCCTTTTCTAGATATTTCTGATAAGTGGAATTATACAATATTTGTCCTTTTGCATTTGGGTTATTTCACTTAGCATAATGTTTTCAAGGTTTATCTATGTTGTAGCATGTGTTAGAACTTTATGCCTTTTCTTTTAAATGTCTGAATAGTCCATTGTGTGTATATACCACATTTTATTTATCCATTCCTCTACTGCTGGACACTTTTGTTATTTCCACCTGTTGGCCATTGTGAATAATGCTGCACTGAACATTGATATCCAAGTATCTGTTTGAGCCCATTTTTGTTCTTTGGGGTATATACCCAGGAGCAGAGTTGCTGGGTCCTATGGTAAATTTATGTTAAGATTTTTGAGGAACTACCAAACTGTTTTCCATAGCAGCTGCACCATTTTACATTCCCACCAGCAAAGTCCAAGTGTTCCAATTTCTCCATATTCTTGCCAACACTTGTCAGTTTCTGGGGTTTTTTAAATAGCCATCCTAATAGTACCTCACTATGGTATCAGTTTGCATTTCCCTAGTGACTTAATGATGTTGAGCGTCCTCTCACATGCTTATCGGCCATTTCTATCTATATCTTTGTAGAAAGACTTTATTCAAGTCCTTTGACCATTTTTGAATTGTTGATTGTAGGAGTTGTAAATATTCTATATATTCTAGATATCAAACTTATCAGATACATGATTTGCAGATATTTTCTCCCATTCTGTAGGTTGTCTTTTTTACTTTCTTGATGATGTCCTTTAATGCACAAAAGGTTTTAATTTTGATGTTCATATTTTTTATGTCACATCTAAGAATTCATTGCCAAATCCAAGGCCATGAAGATCTACCCCCATGGTTTCTTCTAGGAGTTTTATGGTTTGAGCTGTTATATTTAGGTCATTGATCCATTCTGGGTTCATTTTTTCTGTATTTGCTGTGGCATAGGAGTCCAAATTCTTTCTTCTACTGTGACAATCCAGCACCATCTGTTGAAGAGACTACTCTTTTCCCTCATTGAATGGATCTGGCACCCTTAGTAAAAATCAATTTGCCATAGACACATGGATTTATTTCTGGACTCTCAGTTCTATTTTATTGTTCTACTGGTCTACCCAGACAATGTTTTGAATACTATGGCTTTGTAGTAAGTTTTGAAATCAGGAAGTTGAGTCCTCCATCTTTGTTCTTTTTCAAGATTGTTTTGGCTATTCAGGCCCCTTGAAATTCCATATGAATTTCAGGTCAATCTTTGCATTTCTGCAGAAACAAAGCTGTTGGAATTTGGAAAGGGATTGCATTGAATCTGTAGGTCACTTTGGGTTGCGTTGTCAACTTACCAATATTGCCTTCTTACCCATGAACACAGGATGTCTTTCCATTTATTTAGGTCATCTTTAATGTTTTTCAGCAATGTTTTGTAGTTTTCAGTGTACAAGTCTTTCACTTCCTTGGTTAAATTTATTCGTAGGCATTTTATGCTTTTAGATGCTATTATAAGTGAAATGATTTTCTTAATTTCATGTTCAGAATGTTCATTGTTGGAGTATAGAAACACAACTGATTTTTGCGTGCTGTTCCTGTTTTGCTGGATTTGTTTAATAGCTTTAGTAGCTTTCATGTGAAATTTTCTATATATGGAATTATGTTTTCTGAGACTAGAGATAGTTTTACTTCTTCCTTTTCAATAGGGATGCTGTTTATTTCTTTTTCTTATCTATTGCTCTGTCTAGAACTTCCAGTACCATGTTGAATAGCAGTGGTAAAAGCAGGCATCATTCTTTTGTTCCTAATCTTAGGGTGAAGAGATTTTAGTCTCTCACCATTGAGTATGAGGTTAGCTGTGGGTTTTTCATAAATGCTCATTATTGTGCTTCTAAGCAGTTTCCTGAGTGTTGTTATCATGAAAGAGTATTGATTTCTGTCAAATGCCTTTTCTGCATCAATTGAGATGATCATGTGAGTTTTTCCCTGTTTTCTATTATTGTGATGAACTACTCCTGCATTCCTGGGATAAATCTCATTTCGTCATGGAGTATAATTCTTTTAATATGCTGTTGGATTCAGTTTGCTAGTCTTTTGTTGAGGAAATTTTGCATCTGTTGCATAAGGGATATTGGTCTATAATTTTATTTTCTTGTGATGTCTTTATCTGGCTTCAGGATCTATCTGGCTAGCCTCATAGAATAAGTTAGGAAGTGTTCCCTCCATTTCTATTTTTTGGAAGGGCTTGAAAAGGATTGGTGTTAATTTTCCTTTAAAGGTTTGGTAGAATTCAACAGTGAAGCAAGCGATCTGGTCCCTGAGCTTTTCTTTTTTGGAAGGTTTTTGAAAACAGGCCTGTAACAAGGAAAGATACTGAATCAGTTATGATTTTCTGTTGCTTCTTAAACCAGTTAGGTAACTTTTATGTTTCTAGGAATTTGTCCATTTCATTTAGTTTATCTAATTTGTGGATATGCAGTCATTCCATCATTAATGTCCCCACTTTTATTTTTGATGTTAAGTATCTGTATTGATTCCCTTTTTTTGTCAAGCTACCTAAAGGTTTGTCCATTTTGTTTTTTTCAAAGAGTCAACTTTTGGTTTCATTGTTTCTCCTGTTTTTCTACTCTCTGTTTTATTTGTCTCTGCTGTAGTTTTTACGTCCTTCCTTCTGCTAGCTGTTGGTTTTGTTTGTTCTTTGTCTAGTTCCTCAAAGTGTCAAGTTAGGTTATTGTTTTGAAATTTTTTTAAAATATGTTTTAATTGATTTTTTAGAGAGAGATAGAAACATCGATGTGAGAGAGAAATATCGATCAGCTGCCTCCTGCACGCCCCATACTGGGGATCAAGCCTGCAACCTGGGCATGTGCCCTGACCAGGAATCAAACTGGGACCTCTCAGTCCATGGGATGACACTCAATCCACTGAGCCACACCAGCCGGGTTGAGGTTTTTTTGTTTTTTAAAAAAAGTTTTTTTTCTTTTATTGATATTAGAGAGAGAGAGAAAGGGAGGAGAGAGAGAGAGAAACATCGATGAGAGAGAACATCAATTGGCTGCCTCCTGCGTGCCCCACACTGGGGATCGGGCCCACAACCTGGGCGTGTGCCCTGACCGGGAATCGAACCGGTGACCTCTTGGTGCATGGGTCGACACTCAACCACTGAGCCACACTGGCCGGGCTGAGATTTTTTTAATATAGGCATTTATAGCTATAAAATTCCCTCTGAGCACTGCCTTCACTCCACCCCAAAAGTTTTGGTATGTTCTTTTCCTTTTCATTTATCTCTAAGTATTCTCTAATTTCTCTTGTGATTTCTTCCTTGATCCATTGGTTAAGTATGTGTTGTTTAATTTGTACCTATTTGTGAATTTTCCAGTTTTCCTTTTATTGATTTCTACTTTCATTCCATTATGGTTGGAGAAAATACTTTGTATGATTTCAATCTTTTAAAATGTATTGAGAGCCCGGCCGGTGTGACTCAGTGGCTGAACATCAACCCATGCACCAAGAGGTTGTCGATTCGATTCCCAGTCAGGACACATGCCCAAGTTGTGGGCCAAATCTCCAGTTGGGGGGCATGCAGGAGGCGGCCAATCGATGTTCTCTCTCATCGATGTTTCTATCTCTCTCTCTCCCTCTACATTCCTCTCTATCTAAAAATCAATAAAGAAAAAAAATGCACATATATGTTAAAAAAATAAAAAATAAATAAAATGTATTGAGACTTATGTGGCTTAATATATGGTCTATCTTGGACAATGTTCCATGTGCACTTGAGAAGAATGTGTGTTCTGCTGTTGTTGGAGATTCTGTGTGTCTGTTAGGTGTAGATGGTGTATAGTGTTGTTCCAGTTCTGTTTCTTTATTGATCTTCTGTCTAGATGTTTTGTCCATTATTTAAAGTTATATTGAAATCTCCAACTATTTTAGAACTATTTCTCCCTTCAATTGACTCTTCGCTTTATATATTTTGTAATACTAGTGATAGGTTTTGCCCTGGCCAGTGTGGCTGACTTGGTTGAGCGTCATCCTGTGCACTGACAGGATGCATTGACAGGTCACAGGTTCGAGTCCTGGTCAGGGCACATACCCAGGTTGTGTGTTCGATCCCTGGTCACGGTGCGTATGGGAGGCAGCCGATCCATGTTTCTCTCTCTCTTTCTCCCTGTCCCTTCCTCTTTCTCTAAAATCAATTTAAAAAAAACATATCCTAGGGTGAGGATTAAAAAATAAAGATTATGTGGGTCACTGCTCAAATATCTTAATCCTTAACTGCAAAGAAAGCATTAAATTTTTCTACTTTTTTCCTGGAGCTTTACTTTTCTTGATTAGAAATTACTTTATTACAGAGTATAGGGAAGACAGGAAAGTTCAATGTTTTGCTAAGCATTTGTTTTTTTGCCCTTCAATAAACACCAGTGGGAGCTGCTTTGGGTATTTACTGTGGGCTTGAAATTTGTTCCCTGGAATCCTCAGCTGGGCCAAGCAAGTTTTTCCTCCATGTCCACTGTGGCAGCTTGCAGATACTGGGTGCGTTACACCCCTTATCTATGTGGTAAAACCACTCCCACTTAAGTGCCTTGCTTATTTAGTGAACCCTGGTATGAGACAGAAAGCAAATGCGACAGTCTCCATGCTTCCTGTCCAGTGCACAGATCCTTCCAGGCCCTCCCAGACTTTGTTGGTCTTTCTTTTTTTTAATCATCCAGAGTGGGAGGGAGAGAGAGGATGAAAGAGAGAGAAACATCGACGTGAAAGGGACACATTGAGTGGCTGCCTCCCGCACGACCCCAACCGGGCCGGGGACAAACCGCAACCGAGGTACGTGCCCCTTAGCGGGAACCGAACCCGGGTCTCTCTGGTCCGCAGGCCGACACTCTAACCGCTGAGCCAAACCGGTCAGGGCGAGTTTGTTGGTCTTAATGGGTTCTGTTGGGAAGTCCTATAGACCTGCTTTTTGCAGGCTGACCTTCACTGATGGCTGGAATCATGGGCGGGCTGACCCTGGCTGCTACTGCCCTCCATACAGTCCCATCTGCATCCTGTCAGTTCTGACCTCCTGAGAACACCCTTTCCTGTTCGCCAACCCTTAAACATGTTTTCATTAGTTATTTCAGAATTGGGGTAGAAAAGCTCAAACTGTAACCTTGAAACAGGAGTCCCCTCCTGCCACGTGTGACCATTTGATTCATTGTTAAAGTGTATAGGAAATACAAACTATTTTATTTCTATATATATATACACACACACACACATACATATATATATTTACATATATATATAATTTTTATTTCCTCGTCTTTCTTACAAAAAAAGCTAACATTAAATATATGTTACATATTGTTTTTTTCACTTTGCTTTTGCATTTAATAATAAATATAAAAAAATCACATTATTTCATTTCTCACTATTTGTTGTACGTAGCTTTATAGTAATCCATTGTGTGGGGTGGACCATAGTGTATTCAACCAAACTCCTACATATGAGCCTTTAGGTTACTTCTGATATTTTGTAATTTCAAACAAAAATGCAATTATCTTGTATATATCCATTTTCAGATTGTTGGCAGAGTGTCTACAGGGTAAATGATTAGAGGCTGAATTGCTGGGTCAAACGCATATATAGTTTTGGAAGATCTACCAGATTTCCCTAGGTACGGGTGGTACCAATTTGCATTCCCACCTGCGGTGTATGGGAGGGTCTGCTTCCCCACAGCCTCGCCAACAAAAGGTGTCAGGCTTTCATTTTAGCAGTCTGCGAAGTGAGAAATGATATCTCAGTGTGGTTGAAATGAGCATTTCTCTTATTATGAGTGAAATCGAACATTTTTCCTATGTTTAGGAGCCATTTCGAATTATTTGTTCACTTCTTTGGCCAATGATTGTATCAGGTTTGAATTGTTTTCTCTAAATTGTAAAGAAATCATTATTTTTATATATATATATAGATAGATAGATTCATAATGGGTTAATATATATGGAATATTAGCTCTTTATCTGTGATATATATTATACAAATGTTTTCTCCTAGTTTTTTTTTTATTGTTGAAGTATTACAGATGTCCCCCTTTTTTCCCCATTGACCCCCTCCTTCCTGCTCTGATCCCCCACCTGCTTTGCCCAACCTAATGTCTGTGTCCATTGGTTGTGCATATATGCATATAAGCTCTTTGGTTTATCTCTTCCCACCCCTCCCACAACCCTTCCCTCTGAGTTTTGTCAGTCTGTTCCCTACTTCCATCACTCTGGATCTCTTTTGGTTGGCACCATATTTTGTTCATGATGATCCACGAATAAGTGAGATCATGTGGTACTTGTCTTTCTCTGACTGGCTTATTTTGCTTAGCATAATACTCTCAAGGTCCCTCCATGTAATCTCAAAGGATAAGAGGTCTTTCTTCCTTACAGCTGCATAGTACTCCATTGTGTATATGTACCAGAGCTTTTGTATCCACTCATCTACTGATGGGCACTTGGGCTGTTTCCAGAACTTAGCTATTGTAAATAGTGCTGCTATGAACATAGGGGTGCATATATTCTTCCTGATTGGTGTTTCAGGCTTCTTAGGGTATATTCCTAGAAGTGGGATCACTGGGTCAAATGGGAGTTCCATGTTTAATTTTTTGAGGAAGCACCATATTGTTTTCCATAGTGGCTGCACCAGTCTGCATTCCCGCCAGCAGTGTACTAGAGTCCCCTTTTCTCCACACCCTCGCCAGCACTTGTTGTTTGAGGATTTGTTGATGCCCGCCATTCTCATAGTTGTTTTAATTTGCATCTCCCTGATGATTAGAAATGTTGAGCATTTTTTCATATGTCTCCTGGCCATTTGTATGTCCTGTTTGGAGAAGTGTCTATTCAGGTCCTCTGCCCATTTTTTAATTCGATTGTTTCTGGTCCACAGGCCAACACTCTAACCGCTGAGCCAAACCGGCCAGGGCTTGGATTTGTTTCTTTGTTTCACCATTTTGGCTGTCTCAGCAGGTTTTGGAGCCTGCCAAATTTTCCCTGTGAGCGTCAGTGTTCTGCTGATTATGGCTCCCTCTACTGGGTTTGGATAAGTATGGAAGGGACCACGTTAAACACCAAGGTCTAGTCTTACTTTCCTGGGTAGAGTCACAGGCCAAGCAAAGATTCAATTCTCCCAGAGCTATTGCCTGCAGGCTATTAGTCTCAGTTATTTAATGAGCCTCAGGTTGTAGCTCTCAGCTGAATGAAAAATCCCTCAGGTGGGCAGGGTAAGAAGATTTCCAGTGGGTGGGGCAGTTGTTTTCCCCTGGGTTAAAGTTACTTTGAGAATAAAGTGGTTTCTGCAGTGTGGGTTATTGGCTCAGTGCAGGGATCCAGGCCTCAGCCTTCACAGCTCAGTCCCCAGAGCCAGGACACCCAACACTGAGGGTTAGGCCCAAGGCTCAAAGCCTTCAGAATCTCGTCTCTGCCTACTGGCTAGCTGGTATTCTTTGGCTGTTAATGAGCCTCAGGTTGCACTTCTCCAGCCTGGTGATATTAAATTTCCGAGGGAGGGGCAGTTGCTTCTCCCCCAGGCTACAGCCATCTAGAAAGGGGCTCTTTGAGGAAGATGGTTACTGTTTGTGGGGGGGGTGACTCAGCATAGAGTTCCTGATGGCCTCCTTCCCAGCTCTCTCCCCAGTGCCCTGAACCCCTGACTCTCCTCACACAGCTCCAGTTCAGTCCACCCTCCCTCTTTTGGAGCCCAAGGTGAGTGGCTGTAGCCATAATTTAGTGTACTGGCCCTTCAGGGAGGTGCCGGTGTTCCCTGCCAGACAAAACCTCTGCTTTGGTGATTTTCTTAGCCAGGTGTTATGTGGGCACCTTTCCCTGTTCTGCCACTCTGTGCTGGGGAGCAGGCTTGGGGTTTTAACACCTGACTTCTTAGAGGGAACTGCTCACAGCTACGACAGCCCTCAGCTGCTGCCCGTGGGCACCCAGCCAGTCCTCTTGTGCCTCTGCAGGTCCTACAAGTCTCGATTTGGGGTCCTCTTTACATCCCTGGTTATAAAGGTTCTCTCCAGCTGCTCTTCATTTGGTTTTTCCAGATTACTTGTCTTTATTCTGGATGTGATTACAGTTTGGTCCTGGTAGACAGTCGATGTAGCTTCCATTCACTCTGCCACGATTTTGGATCCTTGGAAATACAAACTATTTTAATATGCTAACCCAATTCCCCCCACCCCCACCCCCAAATGCCTTTCAAATAAAGTGTTTTTTTAAAATCATGCACATCCAAAGCAGACTATTCTTAGTGATTTAAGTCAGAAATGGAAGATGGGATTTAGAAATGGCTATATGTTAGTGGTTCTTTTCTTCTTTGTGTGTGTTAATTCTCACCCGAGGATATTTTTCCATTGATTTTTTAAGAGAGAGTGGAAGGGAGAAAGGGAGGAGGGAGAGAGAGACATCAATGTGAGAGACACATCAATTTGTTGTCTCCTGCATGACCCTAATGGGCTGGGGATCGAACCTGCAACCCAGGTATGTGCCCTTGACTGGTTATTGAACCCACGACCCTTTGGTCTGCAGGCTGATGCTCTAACCACTGAATCCACTGGCCAGGGCTATTATAGTTCTTGATCAAGGGAACAGAACTACCTGAAACAGGCTCAGTCCTCAAGACAATAAATTATACATTAAGTCCAAAAAAAGCAGAGTTTATAATATAGAATATAGTAAGTAGCATTTTGTTCCCAAACCACAATGCAAAACTTTAGGAAACTAGGTTGTATCACCCGACTTTTCTCACAAGCCATGGAAGGGTGGTCAAAAGCACACCCACCACTGTTCAAGAGGCAGGAGCTGACTGCTCTGAGAATCTGGAACTGGCGAACTAAAATCTCACCCACATATTATAATCCCTATTAAAACCTTTGAAGCCTCTGACACCAAACATCACCTGGCTAATGTCCTAGAAAAAGGCCAACAGGCCAAAGTCAGGTCAGGACGTCTTTGTAGAAATGCAGGTGGGAGACAAACACTGAGGATCCCACACCCAACAGTTCCCCACGCTTCTGTGTGGACATCTGAGCTAGTCACTACCTAGAGAAATCATCATACAGATAGTGGATCACAGATAACATAGTTCCCACGGATGCCTCTCTAATTACCCAAATGAGCACCATAATGAATCACTATTGTAACCAGATTTGAAGTAATTTTCTATTTTATTTATTTATTGTTCTTTTAAAATAATTTTCCATGTCTAAATAAATCATTTAAAAGAGACAAGCCCTGGCTAGTGTGGCTCTGTTGGTTGGGCATCGTCCCATGTACCTAAAGGTTGTGGTTCGATTCCTGGTCAGGGCACTTGCCTGGGTTGTGGGTTGGTCCCCAGTAGGGGGCATGCGGGAGGCAGCCTACAGATGTTTCTCTCTACCTCCCCCCCTTCCGCTCTCTCTAAAAATCAATAAACTAGTCTTAAAAAAGACAATCCAGGATGTGGGAAACGATGACAAGGGGAATAAGAAAAATACATATCATTTTTAAAGTTATCTTTGATGTTCTTTCTGTAAGATGTGGTGGAGGGTAACCAAATAGTTGATGAGCTAAACTATCCTTAGGATTTCTGAAAGAGAGGGAAAAATATAAGCAGATTAAAGGTATAAGAGACATAACAATTTCAAGTATTCTATTTACACCCTCATTTAGATGTAGTTGTAAAAAAATTCGTGAGCCTACTTGGGTAATTTAACATTAGATATTTAAAAATACATTATTTTATAAGGTGTGATATGAGTATATGGTACTTATGTTAAATTTAGATGACTTGCTATGTCTATTTGTTTCAAAATAATCAGGGAGGTGGATGAGAATATAGATGAAATAAGATTGCTTATATATGGATAATTTTGGGCATTGGGTAATGAGTAAATGAGGGATCATTACGATTCTTCTGTACTTGCCTATGTCTGAAAATTTTCATATGGTAAAAATATGTAGTAGAAATTGTTTTGACTTTAAAATACATATTCTTAATCACTGAAAAGCCTATCTACTATTAGTCATCTGTGATTTCTGTGCAGAAGTTGGGAAGGTTGACTCCAGACCCTAGAAAAATAAGGTTCCGGGCCTCTGTGATTACTTGCCTTTGAAAAACTAGCTACAAATGATATAAAGATAAAAGAGAAAGTTACTTTCTTTTGTAAGTAACATTGAAGTGGAATAAATAATGTAAGTTACTAACATATTCCACCTTTTATATAAAATTTGCTTTTATATACTTTAACCCAATTTTAAGATTAGAATAATGTATACTTAATACCTCAAATTTAACATTACTATATGTTCTAATAGAACAGAAATGGGATCAAAGATTACGTTTCTGAGACAGCATATTTCAATCCAGAAATCATATAAGTGAAGTGTTGGAACTAGGACAAGTTTCATACTGCAAGTCATTTCTAACTACACAGAAAAGATGCAGAATGTAATGTTTACTTTTAGTTTATTAATTTATTTTGCAGAAATCATTGACTTTCCGAATATGTACTGTTTGGAGGTACAATGCATGCACAGCCTTTTAAAATGCCTTTGTACAATTTCACTTCAAAATAATTTGATTCACAGCATACACAGAAATCTAAGAGACATGGTATTTACAAGATTTAATAAGCTCTTGCGTTTTAATAAAGAAACTGATCAATTCTTTTTACAGTAGGGAAACATGGACATTGGGTATCATTAAAAGAATTCAGAATTGTTCAGTCTCAAAGTAACTTTTCATGGCTTTAAAAATTAAAATCGAGCCATTCTATTAATCTCTGAATGCCCATGCCATGCAAAATCTACTTGTTTTAAATATTTGGAGTTGCACGTAATATAGGAAAAAATGCATTTCTGGTGAATGTGAAAACGTCATCAGAATTAACTTTTACAGTAAGAAAATATTGTTAATTCTTTCAGAAAGATACAGTAGTGGTGCAACACAGACAGTGCCCAATTTATTGATTTTTTTAAAGTAACATTTCAATTATCATTTTTCCTTCTCTACAGATATACAGACACACACACTGTAACATGAATTCATTCAAAGTCTGAACAATGACTACAGTATTAAAATAAATCAATTTTAACTATAAAGGGACATCTTCACATTCCAGGATACATTGTTATTTTCAAAGAACAATTTTCCTATACCTTATATTCTTTTTGTTTATACTGTCAGACATTACAATTACCTTTTAAAATACTATATAAAACTCGAGTTGCCACAGGAAGTTGGATATGAACCCTAGATAATTGGGACAAAGCAATGACAAAATTTAAGGAAATAATTAAAAAGTACTAAAATTGAGACCAGCTCCTTAAAAATTATTAAACTGCTCATCACACATCCCATTTCTTTCAGGGAAATAAACAAATTAGCAACACTTTCCCCACCATCGTTAATCTGCTCTACAAACTACCTTTTTTACAATGCATTTCTCTGTTTCTTTAAAACTCCTTGCCTCTCCCCTCTCCCAAACAAGGTCATTATCAATATGAAACACTTTTACATTACTTAGAAAGTTTCTGGCTCCATTAACCTCTATAAACTTTTAAGACCTACTCCAAAATTTAGGGGGCAATGCACTTTAACAAAATGGTAAATGTGCTCTCTAAAAACCCAGTTTACTAAACAGTGAACTATTTAAAATGTGTTGTTAGGTCTGTGTGTTAAGAAAAATAACTTTTTGATAGAAACAAGAAGTGCACCAATTGATCCAAAGAGCATAGGCACCCCTCAGCAGGCAGGCCCCATCCAATGTGTACCCTACCATTTATATGCCAATTGTCTGTACATATCAATCTAACTAGGAGATCCTTTACTTTGAAAGTTGACTGAATTCTTGTTCAAACTGGTCACAGACAAGAAGTAGTGGATATCTGGGACACAGTTAAATGTAACAAATTTATCAGTGTCAAATGCTTTTGCTTATTTAAAAAACTGAATACTTGTGCACAATCAGAAATGAACACATACAAAAAACTTCCTTCAAATCAATCTGATGTCTCATACCCCACACCCTCTACCAGGGGTCGGGAACCTGTTTTCTGCCAAGAGCCATTTGGATATTTATAACATCATTCACAGGCCATTGCAAAATTATCGATTTAAAAATTAGCCTGCTCTATTTGGTCAGGCTAATTTGATGAGGTGTGTGATGTTAGCTGGTATTGACTTCTTGGGCCTTCTACGCCTGTGAGCCGGACGTTCCCCACCCCGCTCCACCTCTCAAACAGACTGGTTTCTCATGTTCCCTGGCAGGTGAAAACAATGATCGACTGGATATATCACCAAAGGACTGGAACCATGCATCTACTGTATGATAGCAGCTTAGTAACCTGGATGTATGTTCATGCAATAGTTTTAAGTCATCTAAATGGTTTTAATAAAGCATCAAACTGTTTTCATACATGCTACTTTCATTCTCAACTGACAACTGCCCAGTTAGTTGCTGCCACTTGAGCACATCACTAAGAATACTGGTAAACCTTTAGCTAGAACACCAAGCAGTATATATATTTTCCCCTAAACTGTTACTAAATACCAAGTGGGGTCCACCATCATTAAAGAGATATGAAACCATACAAAGGCAAAGGCAATGGCATGTTACAGAATAGGACTTCTAGACTGTTGTTGGAGACTGACAGATACCAGTGTTACAAAAGCCTTTGAGGAATGCTGTTTTCAGGTCAATGCTTTTAAGTCCATCTGCTTTCTCACCATCATTTTCACAGTTGTTGTATGAGAGATGTTTTATCAGTGTAATTACTTAGCCATGCTTTGTGAAGTGTGAGAGTATGATTTTGATGGAAAACTATGATGAGTTGTTGTGCCTTTGGTTTCATTATGCTAGTAAGTACAGCTTATTTTTCCAGGTCTGCCAGAGATTACTGCCGAATTAGAATACAGCACATCTTGAAGTGTGGGGGGAAGGGGGAGTGGATATTCCTAAAGTTATAACCTCAGGTAAAAACCTGAAGGATTAGAATACCTACCGATTGTATTGCTGTTTATATTTACCCAAATAAGGGAGATTCCAAAATCCAATTGTCCAAGATGGTAGAGTCCTTAATTCAATGTCTTAGTAATAATTTTCCAGTGGTGCATTCTAGTGAATCATATGATTTTATATCTCTTCAGTTATGCGCACCCTAAAATTCTAAGTTTAATAAATAAGGAGTGCTTCAGTGTCACCTGAACTACTTAGAACAAACTCAATGTTATTTCTGAATACAGCATGTTCAACTTGAAAAATTCTTAGTTTCAAAGTCCTTTGTATTCACCTTATTTTTAATCATATTTCTTGACTAGCCTTCTCTTCCTCCCCAAATAACGCAGTGTGCAACTTTATGATATTGGCCAACTGTAATTTCCCTCACTGGTTTATTAACGTATGTGCAAATAAATATTTATTGAACTGGTATTAATTTTTTTCAGCTAAGTTAGGATTATGGCACAAAGTATTATCTGTGCTGTAAACATCATGAATTCCTCACAAAACTGAAAGGAGGGGGCAAAAAAAAGGCCCTATGCACTGCTGAGATCAAGACTTCCAAATGGGTTTTGGAATGGATTTACATTTGGCATACATTCTCTGTGCTACCGGCAAAGCACAGCTTTACGAGAAGGTCATTCATAAAATCATACTTTGTAAGGACTTATTTTTAAAACCAATGACCTAATAAAAGCATGCAGTAACTTAAAAAATATATCTATTATGTGGCATAATTAGGTCTTAGTTACCAGTGTTGATACAGGTTGATGAATCATTGTACAAGCAAAAGGGATCTTATCACCTCTGATTGTACTTTTGACAAAGGGCACAATCTGCTTAATTCCTGACTACTGCAAATCACATTTTATAACATCTTGTGTGTTGGAAATTACCCCTGAAAAAAGCAGCAATTACAAATACCCTTATTATTTGGCCCCACCCCCACCCCCAAATCATATTCTAATGAGTGCCTTTCCCTGTCCTTCTCTTCAGTAGGAAGCAATGGGAAAAAGCATGGGGAGCCTTGGTTTTCCAGAGAGCTGTGACCAGGTGAGTCTGCTCTGGGGATTCACAGTTTGTCTGCATAAACTGTAACATGTCACACTATGATTCAAAGTTCTAGTTTATAAAATAAGGGCCACTCAGCAGTAACTTAAACAATTGGGATTCCACAGAAGAGTTCTTGACTTCTCTGTGTACATTCTTCCAGGAGTGAATCCTTTCCCAGTTTCAAGTATCCCTTTCTGTCTCTCGATCAGTAATGAGTTAAGAAAGGGAAGAAAAAAAAACAAAACCCTCCCCATTTTTCCTGTAGTGAGCACAGGCAGCTACAGTGCCGTTCCTCCTCCCCCTATGTAATCTGAAATGAAAAGGCTGGACAGATGAAGATTCCCATGGTCTCCTTTTCTTCTAATGGGCGCTCGGTTTCACTGTCAACCTGGTGCAGGCTCTTCTGAACTCAGGTGTACCGGGGCATCTCACACTGCTCACAGCGATTTAGTGCTGGGTGGTTCAGAAAGGTGCAGCTGTCACAATTCCATGGGGCCCCTTCATAGTCTTCATCTCGGGGTTGTGTCTGAGTACTCTGTTTGGAGCCAGCTAGATGCTCTGAGGGAAGTTAGGAGGGAAAGAGAGAGAAGATTGTTTCTTTCCAAGTATAATCCAAACTGAAATTTAAAACTACCAAATAAACAAAGACAAACAAGTAAAAAAATGAGAGAGGTAAGCTTCCTACCTTACCTAATGTGAAAGCCAATTAGTGTACATAGCTATTGGAAACGCATAACCAAACAGGAAGTTTATGATATATATTCTACTTTGTTCTAAACAATTTACTTTTTTGCTGTAAGATGATAGAAATCCAGCATAGATTACCTTCCCAGCTTGTTATCCATTGGTAGGGGGTAGTTATTCCAGCCAAATGGAAAAAATGAGATGTTATGTAGCATGTTAAAATTTAAAATGTCTATACCTAGCCACATAAAATGCTGGCAAACTTATGTTAGTCCTTGGGATTTTAGTTTTAAAAAACCTTCAAACTAAGCCTTGGCCAGGTAGCTCGGTTGGTGAGAGCATTGTCCCGATATACCAAGGTTGTGGGTTCAATCTGCAGTCAGGGCACATACAAGAATTAATCAATGAATGCATAAATAAGTGGAACAATGAATAGATGTCTCTCTCTCTCTCTTAAAAAAAAAAGCAATGAAAACAAAACTAAAAAAACCTTAAAACTTAACTTATACCTCTTCCTAGGTCCTCATTCTCTCTGGCCTTGTGCTCAAAAAGACTCTTTGCTTCTAGAGTTAATTTGTAAATCCTGCCTTTCAGGAACAGTTGGTACTGCAAGTGGGGTCAGTAACTAGAGGCTAATAGAAGCTAAAGATCTCCAGATGGAATTCACCCTGGAATCTGGAGCAAGGTCAGGAGGCTGTGAAAATCCACCGTAAAACACTGGAAAATCCTCACTGTGAGCTGGAGATGACATTATAATCTAAGGTAAGCAGCCTTCCTAAGCAGGTAACAAAAGAAACAGATCTGGGAAAGTTTTAATCAGTTACCATTTGAGGTTAAGCATATCTTCCATTGGAAATGGTCTTTAATGACAAATGGCTGGTGTGAACGATCCTCAAGAGGTAAAGAGAACTGAGTGTTAGGCCTTGAACCGTACAGCAAGCTCAGGCTCAATCAGGAGGTGATCTTAGCCTCACAACAGAAGAGAAAACCACTGGGTTCTCTCCTCTGTGACTATAAAAAGGAGATGGGGTTGTTTCTCTGGCCTCAACTGTCGCTTTTAACTGCGATCATCACCATTTAATAGTTTTCTGTTTTTGTCTCATGGAGGAATGAAAATCACATTGTCAAAGCTTTCTGTTAAAAATGTTCTACATGCCATTCATTTTCAGGAAAGATCCTCTCTTGTATAGTAATCTTTATCTTTTAAAAGAACAAAATGCCCTGAAAGCCGAACACGTATAATTTAAGTATTTATCACAGAGTGAGAAAATTTAAAATGTTTAACCCTTAAACTGTTACATTACATCTTTCTATGTTAACTCCAAATGTAGCCTCCAATTTTATTTATTTATCCTATCTATCTATCTATCTATCTATCTATCTATCTATCTATCTATCTATCTATCTATCTATCTATCTTTTATTCAATCCTCACCCGAGGACACCTTTTTCCGTTTATCTTCAGATAGAGTGGGAGGGAGGGAGAGAGAGAGAAACATCGATGTGAGAGAGACACATCGACTGGCTGCCTCCCGCATGACCCCAACTAGGTCTGGGGACAAACTGCAACCGAGGTCCGTGCCCTTGACAGGAATCGAACCCGCGACTCTTCGGTCTGCAGGCCGATGCTCTAACCGCTGAGCCAAACCAGCCAGGGCTAGCCTCCAATTTTAGACTGTAGCAGTGCACATGTTTAATATGGAAAGGTTTTTCAAATTCCTCTTTTCTCTAAACTACATAAACCTAACTAATCCAGGAGGACTCGCTTCACTGTTTAGTACTGTAAGGGAGGAAACATTCTCCTCTCTTCTGTTTTCAGAGCTTCTCTTGCACCTACAGTTTCTCAAAATAATCCTAATGCCACAGGCATATTTTGGGGTGGCATATTTGCTACCCATTGGTACCCTAACAATTTCATTTGGCAAAATAAAGCACTCTGAAGTAACTTCTCAAAAAATATATTTAAAAGGCACCTAATTTAGAATTAATGTTGGTCCTAAAAAAAAAAAAAAAAAAGACACTGCTTATTTCATTATAAGTAGTGTTTAAACAGAAGCATCTAGCCCTGGCCCATTCGGCAAAGCGGTTAGAGCATACCTAGGTTGCAGGTTCAATCCCCGACGCGGCCATGCGGGAGGCAACCAATCAGTGTCTCTCTCTCTCACACACATTGATGTTTTTTGCTCTCTCTCTCTCTCCCCCCTCACACTCCTCCCTTCCACTCTATCTAACAAACAAACAAAATTAATGGAAAAATATCTCCGGGTGAGGATTAACAACAAATAAAACACAGAAGCATCTAAAACCCAAAATACATTTTAGATGTCTATTTTTATTTGACTTACAGGTGTGAAATCTTTATGAAATAGTTTATAAAGTTAACATATTTCAGGACTCATGGAAAATAAAAACAAAAGAATATGCATACTTATATACATTAAACCGGAAATGACCTTTTCTTTTAATAGGCTCACTTTCCATAAAATGAGCATCCTCACAAATATCACATCAATCTAATCAATATTGTTTATATTGTTTGTTATATAGTAATTAGCATACAGAAGACAAAATGCTCAAAAGGATGCAATGAAAATTTTCAAAAATTCTAACTATTTTCTACACAGTTTTATTTTTCCAATAATGGGAAATATGCCGATGATAAAGAATGAAGGATTTGTTTCTTTTAACTATATGAAGTGTAATGTAGTTTCATGCTTGGTTTGTTCTTAGGTTGAGATCTTTCCACCTAGTTAATATAATAATACCAAGAAATACCAAGTAGAACACTTGTACAAACTCAAACATGTACAATATTTTTAGAAACCTTATTTTCACTGAATCACAGGATAAAGTTCAGGAAGAATTATAAAACTTCAGTGAGAAGTTATGAAGTCCAGAGCTTTCCATTTATATTTACTTGGCCTTGATTTCTAGATACTGTTATCTTAGAGCAATCTGTTCAATGTGGTAGTTACTTGCAATGTAGCCAATCTGAATTAAGATGCACCAGATTTTGAAGATTTAGTACGAAATAACAAATGTAGCCCTGGCCGGTGTGGCTTAGTTGGATGGAGTGTCATCTCATGCACTGAAATGTGGGTTCAATTCCCGGTCAGGGTGCATACTCAGGTTTCGGGTTTGATCCTGGTCGGGATACGTTCGGGAGGCAGCCGATCAATGTTTCTCTCTCTCTCTCTCTCCCCCTTCCTCTCTCGAAAATCAGTTTTTTTTAAAAAAAGAACTATATAAAAAAAGAGTTGGCCTTTACTTATGATAGCTCTACATGGGTTAACACATGTCTTTGGACATTTTGCACAAACTCTGGACACACAAACACAAACCATCTGCAGCTGCTGCCTGGGTGTCATGGACGTCGGCCTGTACTTTGGAGGTCACGCTAATTCTTCGGGCTTTCCTCTCAATTGTGCAGGGGTCTGATGAGTCTGCATGAGAAAAAGTGAAGCCAGTTAGAAGGGATCAAGCCATTTACTTAGAAGAGTGGTCAGGCTCACAAAAATCTCTCACAGGACATGCACAGTTGAGTGTTTACCCCTTCTATTATGGCATGTCACCTTTAATTCTCCTGTGAGGGCAAGTGCCATATTTAATACACTTTTACAGCCTATGCAGAGCAGTGGCTCTTAAGACTTTTTCCATCCTCTCCAATTACATGGAATAAATGCCTTATTTCACCACTTTTCCTTCCCACTTTCTAGTGGGTTAGGGGTACAAACTCAGTAATTAAATGTCAAAGTGAAAGCAAAATTTGGGATGTTAATACTTTAGCAATTCTCTGATTAAGCAATAGTTATTAGAAAATTATGGGTTGAAAGTAAACTGCCATATAAGGCTAACCAAAGAATGGTATAATGGTATAATAAATTAAACTACAGCATTTTATAATTAAAGAACAAGAATAGCAGTACTTGAAAAGTCAGAACCAATTCAAAATAATAATATGTACTGACAATACATGCTCCCCAGTCATTTCATAAATTCCAATTACCTATGCGTGCAAAAGACCAGCAGATATTTTCCAACATGGACTGCAGGCATTCCAATATTTTGCTAGAATACTGTCTCTATTAATTTATAGGTTATTAGTAAGTAGTCCTTTGTAATAAGTAAAAAACAAGAAGTTGCAAAACTCACATTATTTGCCCTTAAGAACCAAAAAAAGATCTTGCATTTTCTAATTAGTTCTTAGCACACAAACAGTTCACCAAGTACAACCCACCTTTGGAAATCAGTGCTCCAGAATCCTAAGTGTGGTGCTTAGACACTAAAGCACTTCATTATCAGAGCAAACAAAAGCAGAGTAAATTTCTCCTTAGGCTCCAAAGACTAAGGTACCTCTTAGATTTGTAAAGCACTTTATAGCATCACATGCCTCCTCCTTACTGACCCTTACTTAGCTTGTGTATTTTACAGCACTGATCACCTCTACGGTACACAGACTGGACCAGAACAAGGTCAGGTGGCCAAGAGAAGCAGGACCAGTGCTCAAGTCATGGGACACCAAGGTCAGTGCTCTCACCACTATGAGTCACAAATGACCGGGTGGGGGTAGGGGGCCTTTCTGAATCAGCTGAGGAGCTTACATGTACACTGTATTGCTTAACTACAAAATCCAGTGCAAACTTCTGTCTCCCTTTCTATCATCTCTCATTCTCTCTACTATCACACTTATTATCCAGATAATCAGATAAACGTTTATATTCCACTTGGATTTCTAGTATGTAACTGTAATCACCCTAAGACATTTTTTCTAACTAATAAAACAATTCTCGTTATTTACATTTTACTTGCTTTTAAAATGTAAGTGGTAGGCAAGATGATTTGCATTAACCCAGGTAAACTTAAAAGGCCAATTTAATTAAAAAAAAAAAAAGAGAGAGAGAGAGAATCTGTGTTAAAAAGTAAACAAATTTGCCCTGGCTGGTTTGGCTCAGTGGTTAGAGCCTTGGTCCATGGACCAAAGGGTTTCAGGTTCGATTCCCAGTCAAGGGCATGTACCTGGGTTGCAGGTTAGATTCCCAGCCCCTATTGGGGTGTGTGCAGGAGGCAACCAATCAATGTGTCTCTCTCACATTGATGTTTCTCTCCCTCCCTCCCTCCTACCCACTCTCTCTGAGAATCAATGGAAAAACATCCTCTAGTGAGGATTAACAATAACAAAAAAAGTCATTAACAACAACAACGAAAAAATCTTGTTCTATCTAGAATTTCATATAAACAGAATCATACAGTATATATTTTTCTGTATTTGATTTCTTTCCTTCAGCATTATGTTGTTGAGATTCATGTATCATTAATTCAGTTTTTTGCTGAGTATTAGTAAATGGTATGACTATATCAATTTGTTTATCCATTCACATTTTGATGGACACTTGGGCTTATTTCTAGTTTTTGGTTATTGTGAATAAAAATGGTATGAATCTGCTAAAAAACAAGTCATTTGTAGACATATGCTTTAGATTCTCTTGGATAAATCTTTAGAATTGTTTATGGGCTACAGGGCAGGTGAATGGTTCCACAAGAAGTAGCTGAATTGTTTTCCAAAATTTGGGCTTTTAGCCATTCTGGTGGGTGTGGGTTGGTACCTCAGGATTTTAATTTGTGTTTCCCTAATGTCTACTCAAGTTGAGCATTTTCATGTGCTTATCGGCCATTTATATATATCCCTTTGTGAAGTGTCTGCTCAAATGTTTTGCCTTCTTACTGGGCTTTTTATTACTGTCGTAGAAGTTCTTAATATATTCTTGATACTCGTTCTTTACCAGATATATATTTGGCAGATATTTTCTCCCAGTCTGTGGCTTGCCTTTTCACTTTGTTAATAGTGTCTCTTGATGCTTCCTGTGTCCTGTCTGAAAATCTTTATTGACATCTAAGTTGCAAAGATAATCTATGTTTTATTCTGGAAGCTTTACTGTTTAGCTCCTACATTTAGGTGTATATGACGTATCAATTTTTGTGTATAGTATGATATAAGGATCAAGATTTGTTTTTTTCCACATGGCTATCCAGTTCTTCCAGCACTGATTACTGAAAAGACTTTCCTTTCTCCACTAGTTGCTTTGGTGCTTTTGTCAAAAATCAAATGGCAGTGTAAGTGAAGGTCTATATCTGGGTTCTCTGTTCTGTTGCAGTTATCCTTTTTTATTTATTTATTTTAGAGAGAGAGGAAGGGAGAGAAAGACAGAAACATCGATGAGAGAGAACATCAATTGGCTGCCTCCTGCACGCCCCCCACTGGGGATCAGGCCCACAACCTGGGCATGTGTCCAGACCGGGAATCAAACCTGCAACCTCTTGGTGCATGGGTCGACACTCAACCACTGAGCCACACCGTCAGGGCTATCCTTTTTTTATTTATCCCTATGCCAGTGTAGCTTTATAGTAAATCCTAAAGTTGGTTAGCACAGTACTTCCAACTGCACTCTTCTTTTTTAAGATTGTTTTTAATATTCTAAGTCTTATGCATTTCCACATGAGCTTCAGAATCACCTTAATAATTTCTACCAAAATAAGGAAAAGCCTAGTGGAGTGACAGTTGGTATGGCATTGTATCTACAAATCAACATGGGAGGAATAGGTATCTTAACAATATTGATTTAATCATAAATATGGTATATTATTCTATTTAGGTCTTTAATTTTCTTTTGGCAATGTTTTATAGTTTCCAATGTACACATCTCTAGTTAAATTTATTCGTGTGTCATGTTTTTTGATGGTATTGTGAATATATATTAGATTAGCAAACCATTGGAAAATTAAATAAAAAGATAAAAATACGGTTTTTGCATCATGACATTATATCCCAAGACCTTGTTAAACTCACTTATTTCTAATAGTTGTTTTTCAGTACCCTTAGATTTTCTTTGCAAATACTCATGTCATCTACAATAGCTGCTAAAAAATGTCAGATGTTGTTTTCTCAGCTGTATCTAGTGAAATGATCATATGCTTTTTCTCCTTTAATATTGCATTCCTAAGCTAAACCCAAGTTGGTCATGATGCATTATCTTTTTTATATACTGTAAATATTTTATAAAGGATTTTTTGCCTTTATGTCCATGAGTGATATTGATCTAGAATTTTTTTTCTTTTGGGAGTGGTGGGTAGGTAATGATGTCTTTATTGGGTTTTGGAATCAGGGTTCTGATGGCTCCATTTTAAAAAAATGGGAAGCTTTCGTTTTTCCTCTGTTTTCTCAAAGAGTTTGTGTAAGACTGGTATTATCTCTTCCTTAAATGTATGATAGTCTGGAGTTTTCTTTGTGGAATAATTTTTGATATATTAATATTTCCTATTTCATCTTGTTTTCAGTTTTAAATGTGTCAATTTCACCTAAGGTGTCCAGTTTATTGACATAACAATGTTCATCACATTCCCTTATTTGTGTTCTTTTTTTTAACCAGTTGACTTTAGAGCCTATTGATTTTATCTTTCAAAGATCAAACTTTTGGCTTTGTTAACTATTCTTTCCTTCTACTTTTTAGTTTCTTAGGGTGGAATATTAGGTCATTGATTTTAGATCTTCTTGTCTTATACTAGCATTTAAAGCTATAAATTTCCACCAGGCTAGTGTGGCTCAGTGACTGAGTGTCGACCCACACACCAAGAGGTCGCCGGTTGGATTCCTGGTCAGGGCACATGCCCAGGTTGTGGGCCCGATCCCCAGTGGGGGGCATGCAGGAGGCGGCCAATCGATGTTCTCTGTCATCGATGTTTCTATCTCCCTCTCCCTTCCTCTCTCTCTAAAAATCAATAAAGAAAAAAAAATTTTAAATAAATAAAAAATAAAGCTATATGTTTCCTTCCAAGCACTGCTTTAACTATTGTGTAGTAAAGAATTTGATCCTGCCCAAAGTGAGGCCTAGCTATGTCCCCAGCTCCTCGGAGATATGAAGTTTCCCAAGTGATAGAAGTATCTTTGTTATTTATGGTGGGACCTTCAGACCATACCTGAGAGTTTATGCTAATGAGGTGGCTCAAGGTGGACATACTGTCCACCATTTCTTACCAACTTAGTCCTCTGTTCCCAGGTAACAACCTTTTTTAAAGAAGATTTACTGATTGTTTTTTTAGAGGGAGGGGACAGGAGAGGGGGAAACATCAATGTGAGAGCGGCACATCCATCAGCTGCCTCCCTCCTTCACACTGCCTACTGGGGGATTGAGTCTGCAACCTGGGCATGTGCCCTGACCGGGAACTGCTCAACTGGCCATGGCCCAGGTAATAAGTTTTTAATGCACTGCCTTAAATAAGATGATTCCTACATGATAGCCCTTGAATCAATTTGATTCCTACATGACAGCCCTTGAATCAATTAACTGAAGTTTATCTGTTGGATTACCAGTAAGCAATGCTTCCTTAGTAGACATTCAAGCAAACTCAAGTTTAAAGATTCATATTATTAATTCAAATTAAAGTGATCAATGATATATAACCCAGTTATTTTCAACCTGAAGCTGTATATAATGTTGCCATAGTGCCAAATCTGGTACTGGGCAGTCATCCACTAAGATTCTTCTTTGTGCCATTTTTAGAAATTAGTAGGCTATTTTAAATGCAGATCAGATGAAACATCCATGGCAGTATTAAACAATAAAAAGAACAACAGATACTGTGTTGCAACCTATAAATGAAATACTTAAAACACTCTGTACTGAGCTTTAAAATACATAGAAAGTTGTTCAACCAAAATAAGTAATTTAGGTCAGGTAACATTATTTAGATAGAATGTATACATTCCCTCATTAATAATAATTCTGATGAGATTTTAAAATGTTTACACCCCTTAATGTTTTTTTAAATAAGACATTCTCCACTATTGTATGTCTTCATGATCAATCTGTTTTGAGTTGCTTAAAGCCTTAAGATCTGAAATGCATACTTTAGCTCAGTCTTGAGAATTATATTTATAAAATAACATAAGTTATTAATAAGAATAGGGCAGAAAAAGTTTAATAACTCATTTAAGTTTAATTCAACTTAATTTTTTAAGGTAAGTGAAATGCCAATTAAACATTTGGTACATAAAAATACGAAGAGATTTGACACCTTTAATATTACATGGGAATGATTTAATAATTATTCAAAAGTGATTCTTCTAAATCTTGGATTTATATAGGATCTAACTGTTATGCTCCCCTGTTGAGTACACAAGTATTCTTTTGTGGCCTATCAAATAATCTTAGATCCGCTGTAGATAAAACTTTCCATTCTAACACAAGACATTTAAAATTCTCACAATTTTGTAAGAATTATCTTTTAGGATTATAGTTTTTACAGTGCTGGGTAAATTTTAACTATATAATACAGTTTCAACTTAAAAAAATAAATGATATATCCCATTTAAATTTTAAAGTTTGGGGACATTTGATAATTGCCACAGTAGCATCATGGTAACATTTTTTGCTGAACAAGTTAATGAATATCTCTAGTGGAAATTTCTTCAGCTATAAATGTGAACTGCCAAAGAATTTTCATATTTATTTGTATGATGTGTTTGACATTTCCCTACTCACCTTTTTTAGATGGCTTGGGTGGTACCACTGGGCCAGGTTCTATGTTGTCATAAAAATTATTCATGGCCTTTGGGTCAAAGTTTCCTATAAAGAAAATAAAATTACAAGGCATTTAGAGTTATTTCTCCTGTTAGTTGAATTTTTTGTTAAAGAAAATGTGGAAATAAAACATGTAAGAAGGGAAACTCTTTTCCAGGGTTTCAAAACTCATTATTTTTCCTGTTCTCTTCCCATTGAAATTGTTTTATCATTGTGAGAAAACACCCAAGCAAACTAACACACCAGTGTCTATCTACAGTGTTCACCTAAAGGAATATTTTTCTCACTGTAAAGCTAGTTTCTTTAGGCAGGACTAAGCATGTGGCATGTTTAGGGAGGTACATGAAGGAGAGAAATGAAACGATGGCTGAACTGTTTTCTCTCTTTGTTTTGATTTTAATGAACAAACATAAGAAGATTTTAATAGTGAAAGCTCACTTCCATATCTTTGAAAATTTACCTTAAAACTTAATCTATTATAAATTCAACTATCAAAGAACCCAAATACATAAATTTACAAAGATTTTTCAAGTGTTATGACATCAGCAGCTCCTGATTCCTATCATCAAGAAAAGGAGGATCTTAAATGTCACCTACAGATTTATCAATGATAAAAGATGATACAGTGCCAATTTCAGAATAATAGAACAATCCATAAGAATTCTGCCACAAAATTTTCATCTCTCTTAAAATGTTCCCTCCCCGATCCTAGTGTCTATTTCAACCTCATCTCCTGCCAGGACTCCTCCAAGGTCAATTTTGATCCAGGGCCAGCTTTTGGTCCTACCTTCACTTCTGTGAACCTATCACTGCAATCTGCTTGTTCTGGACAATTCCAATTAAGCTTTATAACTGTACCCATGCTTATTTCCAGAGGATGCTATATGGCACTGATAAAGTTCAAATATATTAGATCTATTTCTAGACTAATTTTTTCTCAACATTTAAGTTTTTCTCACCAAAACCAACCATAAAGCTGCTTTTCATCAATTCATGCACTGCCCTGGCCAGTGTGGCTCAGTTGGTTGGGCATCGTCCTATGCACTGAAGGGCTGCCGGTTCGATTCCTGGTCAGGGCACATGCCCAGGGGGGTGTGCAGGAGGCAGCCAATAGATGTTTCTCTCTCTCTCTCCATCTCCTTTCCTCTCTCTCTACAAAATCAATTTTAAAAAAAGTTAAAAAAATAATCATGCATTGATTTACATCTAATCTAAATCTCCCCAAATGTCTAGATTCCTTCTCTCACTTAGAGGTTTAGATTGGAAATTCATATAAAATTTTTCCAGAGCACAGAAGAGATTTAGAAATGCTTAAGCACCCAAAAGAGCTCTTTGTTGCTCAATGGAGACCAAAAACACAGCTCTTCGCTTATAAAATCTTAATAGTGGTTTCCCTTGCAGGTCCTATTACAAATGCTTTTATCCATTTGGCTATGCTATTTTAAGATTTTTTTTTCTGAAAATAATTCCTATGACAGTTCATGAAAGCCACAATGCTATTTGATATATTAATTGGATCTTTTTATGCTTTAAGATGCTGCATATGTATTTCTTCAATTACTTAAGTTACAGCTGATGTTCTAATTTCTAGATCCCATTAGGCTTACTATAAATATCCTAACCAAATGTTTAAGTGTTTGTTTTGCTTGAAAGAACACACAAGCAAAAAAAAAAAAAAAAAAAAAAAAAAAAAGAAAAAAAGCAACGCTGTCTTCTAATATAGTAGCAATAGTTTGTATAGCCCCCACATTAAGCACAGTAATTCTTTCACTGCTTAGTAGGCTATAGAGTAACTAGGCTTCTGAAAATAACTTTAAGTGCACCTAACTAGATCATTCAACTTTCACATTGAAATTTACTTCTATTCAGATAGTTCCACATCTTTTTGTGTTTCCTTGCTTAAGCCTACTGTTTAACCTTGCCTAAAAATGGCAATGGGGTACTTTTATATATACCTCTTAAAATACAGTAAAAGCTCTCTTAGCTGCCACAATTAAGAACAGTGGGGGGGGGTGGCGCTGATTAAAACACAGAACTGTTAAGAAGAATTACACATCAACGTTAATATAACAAAACATAAACATAATATTTTAGTGTCGGACCAAGACCTTTTCTTTACCTGTATGTTGACTGAAGGTTCTGTATTGTCTTTCTTATATAAACTACACCTGTGATGAGCTAAAGTATAGTGGGCAAACTTTATCTATAAAGGGAGATAATAAATACTTCAGGCATAGTGGGCCCCTCAACTGTGCCATTGAAGCACAAAAGCAGTCCAAAGCAATATATAAACAAATGGACGTGGCTATGTTCCATTAAAACTTGATTAAAAAACAAACAAACAGGCAGCAGGCTAATTTGCTGAACCCTAATCTATAATTTCTTGTTTTCATTTCTTTAGAATGGAGCAAGAATGATCCTATAAGAACATGTAATTTGAAGGCAGAATCCTCTTAGGTTTTTAATTTTCCCCTTAACCCTTTACAGTTACTTTCACCCATGTCTAATTTGCAGTCCCTACATGATTTGCCTTTGAGTCTTTAAAAGGTATTGGCCTTTGAGTTTTATAGGAAAAGCAGCTTCTCCTGCCCTCATGCCAGTTTAAAAACTGATAAACAGGTTTAGGAAATGGCACAACTGACTCATGATAAGCAGACAAGTCCACTGATGGGAGCAATAGTAAGAACATCTCTACGCTGGTGAGCTGGGCAAATGAAAGTCAGTTAAGAGAGCTTCTACTGTAGTGCACTTCTATAAGAAAGCAAAAAAAAAAAAAAAAGGGAGGGGGACTCTAAGATATAATTGGATGTTTTCATGTAACATAACTTATAAAAAATGGAACATGGAATTTACTTTAAAACCAAGAAATCTGATCTTCTGATTTGGCATCCCTAATGTTATAAATAGTTTAGATGACTCACATAATATGAACCTACTAAGTTTTAGAGTTAAAACCCATCAACTTATAAAATATTTACAGTAAATGACTAAAAGAGGATAAATGCAGAGTAACAACATAGAATGTTCTTAATAATGAAATTACCAAAGTAAAACTATTTTTTGATCCCCCAATCTGATCTATGACCACGGGATGGAGTGATCTCTTTACCAGGATTATAACCTTATAATGGATAAAAACTATCTTTTAAGTCTATAAAACCAAAATGATTGCTACTTAAGCAGCTTAAAATACCACACTATTACTTATGGTTTACCAAATAATCAAGTCTATACCTCTAGATTGAAGGAGGTCAACTTCTTTCAGTGTACAGTCAACATTTATCTGGAGTTGTCTGTTCATGCTTCTCAATCTTGTCATTTCCTCAGGCTAGTAAGAAAGGACCCAAAATAGCAATTGTGGGAAAGTCATTATCAAGCCCAACATTTAAGAACTGCTATTCACGTTAATCGTTCTGATTGGTTATTACCAAGAATATGGCCACAGTCCATAAGAGGGCATGATTAAGAAGTCCTATGTGTTATTTTTCAAGGATTAGTCAAGTAAAACAGGGACATCAGTATGGCCACATATAAACAATCTGCATATAACGTGGCAGGCTATAATACTAGACTGTTCTATCATACAAAATACTACCATTTTAATCACAGAGCACTGAGAATATTTTATTTCTACGTTTTCATGGTAATGGAAACTGTAGTAAGTATGAACCTTTTAAACAAGCAACATCCATGAGTTTAGTCTTGTCCAGAATGGTTAAAATGACAACAGTACTAATTTTAATTAACACTGACTGAGTGGTAGGCACTGTGTTCACCAGAATTCTCTCATTCTTTTCTCAAAACAATCTTTCCAGGTAAGTACTGATATCACCCCCAATTTATACATGAGGATAGCTGAGACACATAGGTTATATAATTCTCCCAAGGTTATAAAAGAGACAGAATTTATATAAAAATCTTCTATATAAACTTATATAGAAGCAATTAATCTTGTACATGAAAATTTCAGGAACAAATGAATTCCATTCTCCCTCCAACTTCATTTCCTTCTGCCTCAACCTTTCCAGCCCAACCTATTCCTTAGGTCTTTCGGAGACACTGAAATGTGAAGAGAGCCCTATTCTTCAGTTAAATAAAGCTTTTTGGAAGCCTTTCTTTCACCTGGCATTCTGAATTCCTTTACTATTTTACATATATGTACAGTAAAAAAGTTGGAGTTTAGACCCCAGAGGCAAGAGTACTGGAAGCTTTCAGCACAGCCTACATATTAACTCAGTTTTTTAGGATGATTCTGTAAAGACAGGGAGACAAAATAAAATCCCATTCTGTTAAAAACATTTTTCTAAAAACTAAATACATTGTGATAACAGTGAAGAAAAATGAGCAAAAAGGGTTATTTTTAATTCACAATAATACAAGATCTTATGCTGTTAGGAGGTATTAGAGTAACTGGGAACGCCCATTAAATTAGCAGGTATCAAAAGTTTAAAATAAGTGCTATAACAGGCAAAACATAATAAGAGCTACAATCCAGGGGAACATTAAAGTCATTTAGAAATATCTATTAGGGATTGATTTTCTTTTCTCATTCCTATGGGTAAATCATGTGACATTAACATGTAAGTGCTTATTATACCTTATCTAGCAACCAGGCAATATTAAGAGTTTAAAACATACCTAAGCAGTTATATTAAAGATAAAGCACTTGTTCAAGGATTTCAAAGAGTGATGCTATCTTCCTAGGAATATGTGAAAGAACCTATTTTCTTTGTAGAATCATATAAGCAAAGTCAAGTACCTGAAGGAGCTGATCCTTACTATATATTGGGGTGGGGGAGAATGTTTCAGCCATGGTGTCCCTGAATAGTGAAGCTCTGTAACTACGTATGCATATATTATAATACACTTTGTAGTCAAGAAAGAGGCTACTGCACATCTGCTTATAACAACAACAACAAAACTCTTGTCGACAGGCTCATTTCTAAAGACAGCAGAACTACTGGAACTCACTAAATTAACAGTTTATCTGTGAGATTTCTATGTCCTTTTTCATAGCTTGTGATTGAGGGGGAAAAACCATTTGTCAAAAAGTAGTTTTTCATGGAGAAGGGGTTTCAAGATTGGCTGTGTGTAATTTACAGTTGTCTGTAAAATACCAGCATGTTTATCTCAACTTTCTTCAAAAGGTGACAGAAATACCTTGAGCCAACTGTTTCAGCACTTTAAGAAGCTGTCTCACAGATGGTGGCGTGGCCCCAAGTATGCATCTGGGACTCAAAGCTGTGGGTTAGTCCAAACACCCAATTCGTCAGAACAAGATGAATGGGAGAAAAAAAATTGGGGAGAGGGGGTAACTGACAGCTCTCTGCCTATTAAAATCTTATTTATCCTTCAAGGTATAACTTAAATTTTCCCCTTCTCCGTGAAATTGTCTCATCTTTGAACCCTACCAGCAAAAAACTAACATTTCTATCTCTGAACCCCAAAGGCATTTAATATCACTACCATTCAGTTGGAGAGCACTTATGATTTACTGCCTTACATGATCTTTCCCCTCCTCACACACACACACACACACAGACATCTCCCACAGCATTTAATAGATTGAGGGAAAATGACGGTGGTCATGCATCTTGCACTTTCGCCCTCCTTAGTTTCTCTAAGTTTCTGCACTTGTACACAGAGCTGGTCAGAAATGTGCATTCCAGTCTCATTAGTCACACTTCTAACCAATTTTTTATACAATGCTTGATAAGAAATAAATTTGTTTGAAAACCTGAAGGTAGCAATAGGTGCTCAACAGCAAAAAAGTCAATTCTCTATTATGTAATCCTACACAAGTGGGACAATGATAAAATAAGGATAGCCATTTACTGAGCACCTACAACATGCCAGCCACTTTACATACATTGTCTCTTTATTAAAATAAACTGCAGAGCCCGGCCGGTGTGGCTCAGTGGATTGAGCGTGTCCCATGGACTGAGAGGCCCCGGTTCATTTTTGGTCAGGGCACATGCCCGGGTTATGGGCCTGATGCCCAGTGGGGGGCGTGTGGGAGGTGGCCGATCAAGGTTTCTCTCTCACATCGACATTTCTCTCTCTCTCCCCCTTCTTCTCTCTCTAAAAAAAAAATCAATAAAAACGTATTTAAGCCCTGGCCAGTTTGGCTCAGTAGTTAGAGAGTAGGCCCACAGACCAAAGAGTCGTAGGTTTGATTCCAGTCAAGGGCACATACCTCGGTTGCAGTTTGGTCCCTGGCCCTGGGGGTGGTCGTGCGGGAGGCAAACAATCAATGTGTCTCTCACATCAATGTTTCTCTCTCCCTCCCTCCCTCTCTATCTGAAGATAAATGGAAAAATATCCTTGGGTGAGGATTAAAAAAGAAAAAAAACATATTTAAAAAAAATCAACTGCAGAGAAATTAGATATAACCAGTGAGTGCCAGAGCCTTTCTGGCTCCAGAGCCTACGCGGGCACTCATTCAACTATGTCATGGTGCCTCAAATGAGCCTCTATGAACAAAAAGGAAATTCTGACAAAATCCTTTGTTTTCTGATTAAGTTCCTACATATAATATACCCTTGTGTTACACATGTTCCTGAAGTTAAAATCATTTTTACAAAATGTTTCAGATTTGTGTATGCATCTCAAGCAGATTTTTCCAGTATCTTGCAACTAACCTTTATTTTATACTGTTTGTTGAGCATTATATAAATTGTTTAATGTGTTATTCTAACATAAATCCCATCAGATAGATGGGTACTGACACATATTATCAGTAATAAAACAAGCATAAAGAAGGTCACTTATCCAAGGATATGTGAGTGACATGAGTGCACCAGAAACCTGAATCAAGAGCTCACTGTCTTAACCATAACTGTCCCTCAGCCATGCATTCCTAATAGTCCTCCATTTTACTCCAGGCCTGGCAGCAGAAACACAGGGGAATCACACACTCAAATTTCTCCCTTCTCATATATTATCACCCACAGGAGCTATCAATTTCTGAAGCTGGGTGATGTCTGCATGGGAGTTCATTATTTTATCTATCTTTGAAATTCTCTATAATAAAAAGTTAAAAATAAATTACAGCCCAAGACAGCAGTTTTACCAACTTCCCTCTTTCTCTTTTTTAAAAAGAAGCCTCATCAATAAAAGCTCTCATCTAAAATCTGGGATTTTTGACGCACTGACTGACTTGTGCTACATTAGACAGTTCTCTACTTCCAACAACAAAAACCAACAGGGTTTTATTTAGCAGGGATTATCACACAGCAAGAGGTTGCTCATCAAAGCGTATATGGTTTTGTTATAGAAAATAACTTCTATGATGAGAAAATTTGTTTATGCCCTACAAGTACCTAAAGGACTCCAAGGTGCCTAACGACCATAGGTGGTTTCCTGTATGAGTTACATTCTTCAGTATCTCCCCTCATCAGAGGATTCAATTAAGATTTTAAGTGAGAACAAATGAGGCAGAAATATCACCTTTCAGTTAAAGATAGCTTTGGAATATTCCAAGAGTTTTCAATATTAGAAAAATTCTCACTAAATTATTAAATATGCCTGTTTCTCAGCCCTGGCCAGTGTGGCTCAGTTGGTTGAGTATCGTCCTGTGCACTGAAAGGTTGCCGGTTTGATTCCAGGTCAGGGCACATACGGAAGGCAGCCAATCAATGTTTCTCTCTCACACTGATGTCTATCTGTCTCTCTCTTTCCTCTCCTCTCTAAGCATGTCCTCAGGTGAGGATTTAAAAAATGAATACATATTTAAAAACAACCAAAAAATGCCTGTTTCTCAAAAACATCCACTGGTTCCACATGACCAGCAGAACGAAGGTCAAACACCTGAGCCTAGTGTTCAAGGGCTAAGCCCCATTCCACTTGTGCACATTAACCTGCTAAGACAACAGAAATCTCAGCTTAAGCGAGGGAACTTGAACTGCTGCCTCCTGAAAGTCTGTTGTCTTCAAGTCTTCGTTGCCCCATGTTCTTTTTCCCCTTCTAAAATGCCTTCCCCTTTCCTCTCTGCTTACACAGCAATATTATACTGTTTAGGGCAGTGGTTCCTCACCCTTTTTTGCTTCAATCCAATAATAACCTTATGAAAATCGGATGAAAGCTATAGACCTGCTTCCCATATAAACACACATACGAAACTCTGCATATCATTTCAGGGATTCACAAATCTTCTTTGAGGCCATGCACCTCAGTTAAAAACTTTTCTTTGGGGTCATAGCTACAGACATGCTGCCTGCAAGAGGCCTGACACATATGTCCACTTCTCTAAACTTGTAAACTTTGAGAGATTACCCTTAGTTTAGCAGCAGTTCTCAATCTGGGATTGCGACCTCTTTGGGGGTCGAACAACCCTTTCACAGGGGTCGCCTAAGACATAACAGTAGCAAAATTACAGTTATGAAGTAGCAACGAAAATAATTTTATGGTTGGGGGTCACAACATGAGAACTGTATTAAAGGGTCGCAGCATTAGGAAGGTTGAGAACCACTGGTTTAGAGAGAGAAAGAAAATGAGGAATGGCTCTGAAAAAAAGTAGAGATTGAGTTGAGCCCTGAAAAACAGGATTTGTACATGCAGAGCTTTAGACTGGTATTCCAGCAGAAGGAATGTGAGAGAGCAGAGAAGTGTATTGAGTACATACATAAACTAGTTAATGTATGAGTTCTCTTATCACTAACCGTAAGCATACGAGCACTTACCACTGCATTATCTGTTGATGGATCTATTTCTCCCACTAGCAGTTATGTACTAAGCACCTAGCATTGGACCACATTCACCAACTATAAAATACGGTAGTTGACTGAATGAATGTTAAAAGGTGAAACGACAGGTGGTTGGATCAAAGAAAGTTTGTGCTGTCACAAGATTTTAAAGACTTGTTTCAAATTTTTCAGAACTGTTTAAGATCTTTATTAAATATTAACCAACATGTTAAAAATATATTATCCAAATCTTTTCATTAGAGCAGTTCCAGTTAGGACTGTTGTCAATACTGTTATTTTAGTTTCCACAATTATTTACACTTAACAAAATTGCTCTGCCTAAAAATAGTCTATACTCCCCAAATTCATATTGATCTCATTGTAGCTCATCTGAATTAATATACTTAGAAAACTAATTTTTAAATGTTTGGAAAATATATATAATATGCTTAAAAGAATACATGAATACATAAGAACAATTTATAAAATATTTGCTCAGGGTGCACTCTTTATTTCTATTTTGACAGAAAGCCATTTTTGTAAATGAGATCGACAGCTTGATTATAACTGTCAGTATTTGAAAATACTCATGAGCCTATGGAATTCATACATATGAAAAAAAATAAAGCATCAAATTATTTTGATGAGAATTACCCAAGGTGAAAGATCTTCATCCATTGTTTAAAAACAAAAAACTCTGCCAGAAACAGATCACCCCCACCTTCCTATCCAACATACCCCAATAGATCACTTACCGTTGGAATTGGAGTGGTGCAGCTGACCCTTCTGAGCCGTCTCTGCATTAGGTCATGCTCCATACTGTTAACTTCAGCCTTCAACCGCTCTAGCTCCTCTTTCTCAAGTTTCAATTGCTTTGCTAACCTCTCCATCCTTGCTCGCTGATGTAACAGCAAGGCTATATAGCATTACAGATAAAGTCATTGCAAAAAATAACATTGAACAAGTGACCCGGAAATTTCTATACGCATTGCTAATGTATAGATACCTATAAGGAACCCCGTTATCCAACTTGAGTTGGCATTTACTTTCATGTCTTTCTAATGCTATTCTGTAATACTTCCATATCTGCTTTAATTTAGCTTGTAACTGCTGCCAAAATGTCATCATCTGTACGTCCTTCTTGTTCTGTCATCCACAGTTTCCCTAAGATTTTCCCCATTTTAAATATCAGGCATACTGAATTACAAATACTTCCCTCCTTATATACTAAAAGAACACTAAATTCTCAGATGTCTCGAAACAATCTTAATAGACTTTTTAAAAACGCTATTCTCCTTTATATTTAGTTAGATCCATTTTTAACTAATCTAACAATGTTCTTCATTACCAACATTACCAATCCAACTTCTTATAGATATCACTGCATCCTCCAAGCCATCCTCTTTTAGAAAAGATTCAAATTCTTTCACCTTGATCAATTTTAGTCTACCCTCTATGAATCTTTTTCCCACTCTTGTAGTTTGTATTTTTAACAGTATCAAGTTCACTTATCTACATTTTTCTCCCAATGACTGTTCTTCCAAAATAAATGTCTTATTAGGTCACTATTCTACATTTTCATATATTTTAAAATTAAGCCTGTAGCCGACTCTCAAGCATTAACCCTATTCTTAATAGCAATGCTACTGCCCAATATTTAATAAATACTACTACTAAACGTTTAATTAAAACTAAATAGCTAATACAAATTACTTCATTTTGAATAGGAGATTGTCACCCCACAACAAAGATTAAATTTCATATAAGTGATAAAATTACCTTGTGTATAGGCATAGTCATCGGATCCAGAACTAGAACTCCTGTGATATTTATGGCTTCCCTTTTCTCCCCCCGAGCCTGGTATCACTGAAATGGGCTGAATAGGTTCTGGGGCTTCAGAAGGTTCTTCTTGGTCCACTAAATTTAAAAGATTTTCAGGCGTTGCTCGGCCTACGGTAATTTTAAAAACTGTAGTTGGGTTTGGTATCACCCGAGGAGATGGTGATGGAGCGCATGAAGGTCCACTTGGCTGTGTATATGTAATATACACAGGATTAACACTAAATGGAGGTTTTGGTTGACTGGATATCCCTCTTGAAGGAGAACTTGAAGGTGGAGTGGTGGCTGTGTACATTGAGTGCTGATTCCGTGGAGACGGCTGATTACTGATAGGCGAAGGACTCCTTTGAGAGGGTTCAACTGTAATTTCTATCTTCTTCATGGATCCTTTGGGTAAGCTAGATGTTGTGTATGGGAGATAAGCTACTGAGTGGTTTCCCTGTTTGTGATAGCTAGGAGGTCCTTGTTGATATGGATGAGGTGGAGTAGTTGAAGGACTAGGTGGCATAAAGACGTGAGAACTCGGGTGGCCCAACTGTGAAGGTTGCACTTGATGCTGTGGAGAGCTGAAGGGTGAAGGACACTGAGAAGGAGGTGGCGAATGGTAAGCAGGTTGAGGGATCTGTTGTTGTTTGGGAGAATACTGAGAAGGTTGATAGTTCTGTTGATGTGGATAAACAGGTAAAGGACGTTGGCTATAATGAGACACTGGGCCCTGTGGTGAGGACTGCCATGGTGTATTCTGAGGAGTTCGTCTTCCTGATGGACTCTGAGATGTCTGTCTAATATAAATAGAACCAGGCGACCCATAGAGATTGCTTGGAATTTGTGGAAGAATTTGTAAAGCTCTTGGTACAGTCTGTCCAGAAGGGAGGTTTTGGGATACTGTAACAGTAATTGGATTTGTACTATACCGAGGTATGTGCATGTATGAAGGAGGTGGCGGTGGTGGTGAAGGCCCCTGCATAGCAGATGGATTCATTCCTGCTTGCATGGAAGATGGCTGTTGAGGTGGCTGTGAAGGAGGAGTAGCTGCGCTTCTGTTCTGTTCATTCATAAAAAATGGATTGTAGTTGGGAGTAGCAGCCACAACAGCTGGGGCCGAGTGTGGTTCCGGAACTAAATGTATCAGCTGTTTACCTGCTGCATGCTGTGGATCAATATGTCCATCACTTGAACTATGTACCAGTGTTCGACCACCATTAAGTTGCACTCCATCTCCTGGGTGGTAGCTACTAGGAGAATGGATACCCAGGTTAATATGCAAAAGGCGATTCCTGTTCATCCTGTTGTCATCTGGACTATGGTATTCCATATATAAGTATTTGCTACTCTCCTGGGAAAGGGCTCGGCAACAGGCTTCAAGATTGTTGTTATTCTAGGAGAGAAAAATGGTAAAAGTAACATTGGCAAAATCAACACATCCTAATAGTGGAAGTCAAGCTTTGCCAGAGTTATGCAAATATGATTGTCATAGAATAAGCAGAGAACAATATTTTAAGCACAAAAGGCTTCAAGGTCATCTATACTGAAAAGGAGATCTCAAACGATTCATATTATTTTACAGACATTTAGCTCACATGACTAGTACTACCGCTACTGCTACTGCTACAGCTACAGAAATACCTACTTCTGAACATTGTGACTCAAGCCCAACTTTTCTGACTCTAATTCCAGGACTCATTTTATACTTGTTGCATCTCAACAAATTAAAATGTTGTGCTAATCTTAGATTCACTGCAATTGCTGCAATATACAAGTATGAGTAATAGCTATCATTAATATTTAAACTGATAAACATGATTTTAACCATGCTTTAAGTTTTCTAAAGGCACTAAAACTACAAGAAGAGAAAAAACTTATAATAAAAATTCCTACAGTCAAAACAATAAACATTCTTTTTTTCCCTTTATTGATTTTAGAGAGAGAGAGAGAAACATCGATGAGAGAGAACACTGACTGGTGGCCTCCTGCATGCCCCCCACTGGGGATTTGGCCCACAACCTGGGCATGTGCCCTGATAGGGAATTGAACCAGTGACCTCTTGGTGCATGGGTTGACACTCAACCACTGAGCTACACCAGCCGGGCAAAACAATAAACACTCTAAAGCAGCCTTCATTTTGCTTTTTACCAAAGTTATCCCTATATAACTTCAACTGTCTGTATCATTATAAAAGATTAAGCTAAACAAAAAATTAAGTTAAAAAAAAAAGTCTATTTTTTGAACTACGGCTCTACAACTTCACCAAAGTTATGGTAATTTAACACAAGACCAGGTCTTGACTGACTTAATGAAATTCCTCACACGTCTCGAGTTTTTACCTGATGAAAGGTAGCTTGGTAAACTTTCAAAATCATTTAAGGATTTGAACTTTTTGAGTCTCACACACACACACACACAGATGGTAACAGCAAACAAACATTTTAGATGTTCCAGTTGACAATAATGAAACTATTAACAGGTTCTCTTTTAAAAATTTTAAGATATAAGGTAGTTTTCCACTGAAATACAAAATTTGGAACTATTTTATTAGCCTAAAACACTATTATTCATTGCCTTTGAAATAATCTATTAATGTTTCTAGCCCTGGCTGGTGTGGCTCAGTGGATTGAGCGTGGTCCCATGGACTGAGAGGTCCCAGTTTGATTCTCCAAACCCAATCAGGTCAGGGCACATGCTGGGGTTGTGGACTCGATCCCCAGTAGGGAGGCGTGTAGGAGGTAGTCAATTGATGTTTCTATCTCTCTCTCCCTTCCTCTCTCTAAAAAATTCAATAAAAACATTTTTTTAATTAAAAAAAAGAAATAATCTATTAACATTTCTCAACTATCACATTCTCTGTAGGTCATAAATACATACAAATATGCACACTAATACCTATCACCATATATTTATTTTAACGAAAATTATATTTTATACAAAAATCTAAGGAAATGCTATACTTCTGCCGAGAAACAAATAAGGTTAAACCTAAGACAGGACATACAATGCTGCAATTTTAGAGCTGGGAGAAGAACTCTTAGGGTTCAGGGTTCATTTACTCCAATGTAACTAACTCATTTACAGATAAGAAAAGAGATGCCTGGAAAATTGCATGGCCTGACAACAAGAACTTAACTATTTAACAGGAGAGCCAGATCTACATTCTAGGTCTCCTGACTTCAGTGCTCTTTCCCCTAAAACACAAAAATTTCAAGGGAGAGGATGTTAGGCCAAAAGTATATTACTATACTAAAGCTTTAGGAAGTAAAAGAAATTCGGTCAAGCAAACCTTTGCAAAATAAATTCTCAGAAATTTAAAGAACTGGTGTTATCAAAACTCCATAGGTAACATTTATCCTGTTCGTTATATAAAGCTTTTGATACTCAAATTCTAATACTTTTAAAAATACTTTCTGAGCCATAGAAAAACATAATGTTGAAATTAGAAATAATCAGAACTCAAAGTCTGGGTTTTTTTCTTATCCTTCTTGGAAACCATGCTGATCAAGGCAGAAAAGCTAGCTATTAAGCAAATTTAGAGCCAAAGGACTGAAATTGATTGCAAACTAGAAGATATGACTGACATAGCTGAAGGAAAAAAATATGAAAAGTGGAAATAAAACTCTCTCCTTAAAGTTTTTCTTATAAACCAATGGATTAAGGGGAGAACACAAAATTAGAGAGTTTTATTTAAAACCTAAAGTAGTCATGGACACTTTACTATTTGGCATTTTTATCAATGATCCTGAAATTTCATGTTTTCTACATTAAATTAGGTAGCCTAATTGGTACTGTTGCAAAAAGGATCCAAATTACAAATTATACAAAGTTTGATTTGTCAGCCTATTTCAAATATGTCTACAGTGACAAGCTGAGTAAATTTTCCTATGAAGAAAAAATTTTTAATCACAGAAAAAGATATTTAAGTATTTTAAAATAGAATACACCAGAATAAGAATAGATTCAAATGCCATATTTAACCTGGTGAATGTCTTAAAAAGAAAAAAAATGGATAAAAAACTTTTCAAACAGTAAACATGAAGAATAAAAAAATCAAATTGTTTAAAGAGGTCAGAATTTTTATTAAGACATATATGAACACTCTTGGAAGGACCAAGGCAGAAAAACATCACTCAAAAAGTGATCCTAGCCCTGGCTGGTTTGGCTCAGGGGTTAGAGCATCGGCCCTCGGACCAATGAGTCCCAGGTTCGATTCCGGTCAAGGGCAGGCACATGCCTTGGTTTCGGTTCGTCCCAGGCCCTGGTCGGGTCATGCAGGAGGCACCCAGTCCATGTGTCTCTCTTACACTGATGTTTCTCTCTCTCTCTCTCTCTCTCTCTCTCTCTCTCTACCTCTCTCTCTCTACCTCTCTCCCACTCTATCTAATGATAAAGAGAAAAATATCCTAGGGTGAGGATAAAAAAAAAAAAGTGATCCTGAATTGAGGGATGGTAGCCCAGAGAGAGGCTGTAAGGCTTATGTATTAAATGCAGATGACTGAGTATCATGTATTTCAATGCAAACAGAAACTTTCCAGACCCAGTAGGAGGTAAATTCCGTATCAATTAGCTCTATTAATCCCAAAGGAACAAAAAAGTAAAAGACTAAGGATAATGTAGGTTATCACCAAATATTCATTGAGTTGAATTTACAGTTCCATTCCTTCAGTTTAGTAAGTGACATGAAGACACTAAGCCATGACAAAAATACAGGTAATAAAAGACTGAAATAAAATTAAATAAAAAGATCAGAGCTAGGTGGTGGGGCCCTAGGAGATTGTTAGTGGTTTAAACCAGAGCCTCACTTGGTTTCACTCTAGTGGGAAATACCTTTGATAGATACAGTTGTAATTAGCTAACTATTAATAAGAAAGGAGCAAAGGGAAGGCCCAACATTATAGGCACATTTCCTGCAAAACACGGGGGTACAGAGACTGGACAAAGGGAAGACTGGTGCATGCACAGTAAAGTTGGTATGACTAGGAAAAGTGCTTGTGGTCAGTCACATTGGGGAACAGAGGTCTTTGGCCTGAATGGGCGTGGCCACTGCAAGCACTTGAAGATTGGGGATACTTAATTCCTGAATAAAGAAGTTCACTCTCTTATGCTCTTGGCTCGCTTGGGACTCTTGGGACTCTGGGCTTGTGGGGCTCTTTTATAACCGCTTTCCTGCATTTACCCACACACAATGGACTAATGGGCTGCAGCTAGTCTGATGCTGTACTGGACCTGTCTCCAACATGGAAAGGAAATTCTGGCCACTGGCTTTGCTTCTAGCTTCACTGAAATCCCAGCTACACTTCTTCTATGACCAGACTAAGAGAAATGGAACTCTGGAAACAAGGGCATTTAATTCCACACAAAAATCACTCATTCTCCCGTGCAAGTCAGAAAATTCTTTTCTCGAGGACTCTACCACCAGCAGCACCCAATGAGGAAGGTGACCCCCTACTCCGTCTGGTATCACCTTTACTCTACCAGAGACCAAAATGAGAGGCTAGCCTGGTGTGGCTCAGTGGTTGAGCATTGACCCATGCACCAAGAGGCTGCCAGTTTGATTCCCAGTCAGGGCACATGCCCACGTTGTGAGCCCAATCCCCAGGGGACATGCAGGAGGCGGCCAATCAGTGTTCTCTCTCATCGATGTTTCTATCCCTCTCTCCCTCTCCCTTCCTCTCTCTCTCATATCAATAAAGAAAAAAAATTAAAGGGAAAAAAAATGAGAGGTTAAAGTAAGGAGCAAAAATTCAGGCTGGAAATGTGTGTTAGAAAAATCAAAGATAGGCTATAATACTAAAATCATAAGCCCAAGGTCTAGACCCAGTAAAAGGGCTTGTAAACAAAGGAAGCACCTCTGTTACCACCACTGTTCTGTGAGTCTCTCTATTCGTAATTCACCTCAACTGTATATAGGCTTAGGTTATATCCTGAGGCATTCATACTGCAATAAGGTAGAGTTTGAACTGATTGTGTGAGGGAGTCCAGTGGGCAAGACAGAATTGCTGCTCCCAAATGTCAACCAAACAGTGAAATGCTATAATCCAAAACACTGAGATCCTCTGAAGGATGATATAAGTCAACAGAGGAAGTGTTAGGCCTGTTTCTCTGTTGCCTCTTGAGTGGGAAGACATGGTCTATCATAATCAGAGATGAAAGATCTTTATTTCACTAGAAGACAAGACAAAAGGAATGCGATTAAACTGAAGTGGCCTTACACTTAAATTCTGCTCTAAATGTTACCCCCACCCCTCTACACAAGAAAATTTAACTGAGTTCTAGTTGCCACAACACAAAGCCAGCTCTAACAAAGAAAAATATAGCTTAACATCACTATAATTGGTGGGTAATCTACCTGTAACATGCACTGAGACACCACACCCTCTGGAATCTCAGGGAAACGTTGTCGGAGGTCATAGAGAACCTGCATATCAAGCTGTGGACTGCTTTTCGCCATGCCAGAGCAAAATGGTGGTCAGGTTTCTCTTAGGAAATGTATGCTAACCGGCCTTCCAGTAGTAATGGTCTTCCAACACCACAGTCATTTTCTATGAAAAGAAATTAAGGTATGGTTAATTATATATTTCACTTTATTCAAATAGAAACCATTAATATATTAAAATAGAAAGTTGGAAAACTGACAAATTCAACTTAGCAAAAGTCTTTTCTGATGTAATATGGCCATCACAGGTTTAGAAACAAACAAAAAAGGCCAAAAAATCCCCCCAAACTCCAATTTCATTTAATCATTTAAAAAAAAGCTATATTAAAAATACATAGTATTATTATTTGGCAATCATATTTTTCTAGCCTTGAGAAATCCTACTTAAATATAATCACTCATGTTTTCCCAAGGGCTATCATATGTATCACTTCTTTAAAGCAGCGTAATTATTTTGATGTCTGAAATAATAAAATAAGGAAACAAGTACTTGATAATATCACCACAAAGCATGCTTGTCCTGTTTGTCTTACAGTCTCCATCTTTGAAGCCAAAAGGTTTGAATTTGAAGTCTGAGTGAAGGAAACCCAATGCCTAAATGAAATAGCTGGGCAAACAAAAATGGAAATGTAGAACTTTTGTTTTCAAAAATGATGCTGGTGGCCCATCATTAACCAGACCTGCCCCAGCTAGGCTTTCACCTACTTCTGATGCCACTGGCAAGGTGCTAAAATGGCAGGATATGGGAGTACAGTTTAAGTACAGGAACTGACCCCCGGTCTTACTGGCACTAGTTGAGTTAAGCACCCATGTAAACAAGGCAACTAATGCAGTAATAATGAAATCATAAATTAACTGGTAGCATCAAGGGTCAATTAATTAACCAATCCAATTTTTAATCTTTATTTCCTTTTTTTTAATGTTTTGATTTTTTTAGAGAAAGAGAGAGAGAGAGAGAGAGAGAGAGAGAGGAAGGAAGAGATAGAAACATCAATGTGAGAGAGAAGCATCAATCGGCTGCTTCCTGCACGCTCCCTACTGGGGATTGACACTGCAACCCGGGCATGTGCCCTGACCGGGAATCGAACTGGGACCTCTCAGTCCATGGGATGATGCTCAATTCACTGAGCCACACCGGCAGGGTTCCCTTTTTTTAAAAAACTGATTTTTAGAGGAAGGGAGGGAGGGAGAGGGAAAGAGGGGGAGGGAGAGGGAGAGAGAGACATTGATGTGAGAAATACTGATTGGTTGCCTCCTGCATGCACCCCAACCAGGGATCAAACCCGCCACCCTTTGGTATACGGGATGATGCTCCAACCAACTGAGCCACACCAGCCAGGGCTTATTGCATATTTTTAAAAGTGGGAAAAAACACAGTGTATACCATACAATCTCATATTTCTGCTGTGCTCAGTTGCTAGTCAAATATTTTTAACAATGAGAAGTAATCACCTGCATCTTCATAGGATTCCATGCAAACCATAATTATAAAACATGTCTAAACCACACACATAAAGGAGAGTTATCCCACACCAAATCTTCTATTTCTTGCAAATAGGCCCCAGAACTTTAAATCATACCATTACTTAAAGCAATGTAGACAACAGAGAATATTTTAAAAATAAAAAGTATTTAAAGAAAATATGGAATTACTTTTGCTGGTTTATAATTAAGTAGATAATTAAAAAATAAATACCATGGAATCTCTAACTGGACTTTCATTATAGGCACGGAATTTCATTTTGCATGCAATCTGCTGATTTTTACCGGGCATCTAGCTGTCTCTCTTCTTCCTTCCAAGCTAAGACTATTAAGAGTTATGTACTTTTTGTGTCTACAAGGTGGCCACAAAGCCCCTATGTATAAGACTCTGCCTAACCATATGTAAAAAGAGCCATTAGGGACTGCTTAATGACTTTCAACCATTAACAGGAAAGATGCCTAAGGAACATGAGGAAAACAGAAAAATGTAGGCGAAGAATACAGATAAATTCCAGTGTGCACATACATGGACCTTCTGGCCACCTTGTACTATTCTGACCCTTGCAATTCATTCTTGTTCTAATGTGGCTCATCTCACTGTTCTTCTGCAACACTCTATCCATCACCTATCTCTCTGCCTCTAAATCCAGATGATATATCTTCTGGTCCCTATGCCTCTTGACCTCTGAAGCATCTGACACTTTTGGCAGCCTCTGTGACATCATACTAGCCTGGTTTCTTCCCACCTCTCATCACATTAATGTTTCCCTCATTTTTGCCCTAAACTGCCTCTTTTCATTCTACCTGTTTTTGCCCAGTGATCATACCCACTACTAAAGTTTCAAAAACATTTAAAGGCTGATGATTCCCAAATTGGTATCTTAAGCATCATACTCTCTCCAAAACTTCAGACACATACAGCCAACTGCCTGAAACATAGCACCATAAGGATATGCCTGAAGATATCAGTCACTATGTCCAAAAAGGAACTCCTTACCACAACCCTTCCCCAAAGGCTCTCTGTTCTCTCCATGAATGTTAACACTCAGTTAACAAAATTAGAAACCAGAGTGTGATCCTTGACTTCCCATTCTTGCACAACCAACTAAACAGCGTGAAATCAAGTGGGTCATGGTTTACACCCTGGTTTTGGCATTTATTAGTCTCTAGAAAAGAGATTCAACCCTTACACCTTTGAAGTTTCATCTGTAAAATGGAAATAACAGAATTTTTAAAATGTTTTTTAGAGAAAGATAAACATCCATCAGCTGCCTCCTGCTGTGATCAAGCCCGAAACCCAGGCATGTGCCCTAACCAGGAATCGAACTGGGACCTCTCAGTCCATGGATGATGCTCCATCCACTGAGCCACACCGGCCGGGCAACAGTAGAATTTAAATGGAAAATAGTCGTAAATCAGGGAACATTAGTTATTATTATTCAGGGCATGTCTGAATATTATTCTCATCAACTTTCTGCTGATCTCCCTCCAGGTCTTGCCTTCTTCCATGTCACAGCCAGAGTATGTGTTTTCTAAGATGCAAATCTGATCATGTTCCCTACATTCTCTGTATCCAAACTAAACAGCCATGTGCGACCCTTGCCATGGATGTCCTGTACTGCCTTTTCTCAGGGCATTAGCCCATGATCATCTATCTGCCTGAGACTCTTTTCTATCTTCCTCCCTCCTCTCTGCTTCTCCAAGCCTTAATGATCCCCCACATGCTAGCACTGGTGGCACCTTCCACTGACCCCTCCCTTCCTTAGTCCTACTGCCTTGTCTCTCCTCCTACACTGGGCTAGAGGACCCTCCACTACAGTACCACAGCAGGCTATGCTTATCCTCATGGGAGAACTGAATACATTATACTGAAGCCACCTGTGTACCTGAAGGTCTCATATAAAACTGCTGATCCACCTAAAATGTGCTGTTATGCCAGAGAGTGAGGAAGTACCCAAAAATTTATAGGAGCTAGTCACAGGACCTGTGAGTCAGCTTAAAGAGACTCCCACTGGCTAATTCTGTGACAATTTGAGCGCCAAAATAATTAATGACAGTAGTGAATTATAGGCCTATAGAAAAGAGGAACCCATGAGTCCATGTCAGTAATAGTTAAATATACACTTACATAGGTGGAGAGGGAGGGCTTTTGCTAAAATCCAACTGGTAAACATGCAGAGTGATGGAGCTGGAAAAATCATCATTTTGTAGCCATCACAGTATACAGACTGCTTCAAGCAAGAATCAATGGATACTAAATCTGGGGGAAACCTGAACAATGAGTAGGATATATAAATGGTCTTAAATTATCTCCCCAAAGAATTGCTGATTAGTTGCAAGGGGGAAAATTTAACTATACAGTGGATAAATTGAGCAACATCTTGACTGGGTGATCAAATTAACATCGATGAAGGACAGATGGACAGTGCATGCCTCCAGATGTGCTACCCTGAGAAGAACATATCACTTTATTGTATTCCAGTCATGAGTGCATAACCGGAAACTACTCAAACTACTCATGAGGAAACAGACAAACCCCAAATGAGAAATGTTCTATTAAAAGGGAAAAAAAAAGCAGGGGGTGAGGGGTAGTGAGAATATCATCTTAAGAATGCCAATGTCATAAAAGATTAAGGCTAGAAAAATATCGGAGATTAAAGGAGATAGAGCCATGGCAACTAAATTGAACACCTGATCCTAGACTGAGTCCTATACTAAATGGGAAAATATTTTTAAAAATGAATGGATCAACTGAAAAAACTGAAATGTGGATGGTAGATTAGAAAAAGCATTCTATTGTTAAATGTATTGAATTTACTAAGTTTAGTGACTTGATAACTGTGCTGTGCTTATGAGAATAGCCCTATTTTTAGGAATTAGGCAATGAAGCATTTAGGGGTCAAGGGTATAACATATGCAGCTTACTCTCAAATGATTCAGGAAAAAAAATATGTATATACAAACACGCACGCATACATATGCACATAGAGAGAGGCAGCAAATTATACAGCAGACAAGAAAAAATATTAACAATAGGTGAATCTGGGTAAAGGGTATATGGTGTTCTTTTGTACTATATTTTTTCTTGCAATTTCTGTAAGTTTGGAATTATTTCAAAATTAAAAGTATAGCCCAGCTGGTGTGGCTCAGTGGTTGAGTGTCAACCCATGCACCAAGAGGTCGCTGGTTCAATTCCTGGTCAGGGCACATGCCCAGGTTGTGGGCCAAATTCCCAGTGAGGGGCATGCAGGAGATAGCCAATCGATGTTCTCTCTCTTCCCCCCTCTCTCCCTTCCGCTCTATCTGAAGATAGATGCAAAAAGTGTCCTCGGGTGAGGATAAAAAAATAAATAAATAAAATCAATAAAAGAAAAAAAATTAAAAGTCAAAACAAAACAAAAAGCAAGCCTGTAGTTCTACCAGGGGCTATGCCTTGTTCACCATTACCCAGAGTCTTACCCTAGTGCCTGCTCAAATGTTTATTAAATGACAAAGAATCAATTTTACTATACTAAACCAATCTAGCTAGTAAGATAGAAAAATATATAGCTGAACCTTGCCCCATACCTCCTGCACACCCCCCCCAAAAATATTGGGGATCAGGAATCACCTATGTAGAATAATTTGTGAATTCTTAGGAAAAAAGAAAAATAGGTTTAGGCTACTGAATCAATGGGTATATTTTTCCAGTTCTGCCCCTTTTAAAACATCCCAAATCTGAAATGCTAAGAGATTCTGCCAAATTAACAATCTAGGCTTTAATTTAAAATGTAAATTATTGCCTTGGCAGGTCTGGCTCAGTGGATAGAGCGTCAGCCCGAGGACCAAAGACTCGCAGGTTCGATTCTGGTCAAGGGCACGTACCTCAGTTGTGGTTCAGTCCCCAGCCCTGGCTGGGGTCATGTGGGAGACATCGACAACCAGTCGATGTTTCGATGTCTCCTCCCCCCCCCCCCCACCTCTCATTCTATCTGAAGATAAATGGAAAAATTTCCTTGGGTGAGGATTTTATTTTATTTTATTTTTTATCCTCACCCGAGGACATTCTTTCATCTTTTGTTCAGATAGAGTGGGAGGGAGAGAGAGGAAGAGAGAGAGAGAGAAACATCGACGTGAAAGGGACACATCGAGTGGCTGCCACCCGCACCACCAACCAGGGCTGGGGACAAACCGCAACCGAAGTACACGCCCCTACGGGAACCAAACCCGGGTCTCTCTGGACCGCAGGCCGACGCTCTAACCGCTGAGCCAAACCGGCCAGGGCTTGGGTGAGGATTTTAAAAATAAATAAAATAAAATGTAAATTATTTTAAAGTCCTTAATTACTTCCCATTTTCACAAAAAGGCAATCTATAATATTTTTAATATTTTTAATTTTTAAAAATGTTTTTATTTTTATTTTTTTAGAGAGAGATAGAAATATAGATGAGAGGGGACACATCAATTGGCTGCCTCCTGCACGCCCCCTACTGGGGATCGAGCCCACAACCCGGGCATGTGCCCTGACTGGGAATTAAACCAGGACCTCTCAGTCCATGAGACAACCCTCAATCCACTGAGCCACACTGGCAGGGCGAGGCAATCTATAATTTTACAGTAGTCACAGGAGTCCTACTTTGGCAAGTCACTGAAACTCTAAGGCAGCACTGTCCAATAAAAATATAATGTAAGTCATTTAAAATGTTCTAGTAGCCACATTAAGAAAGTTAAAATTAATTTCACCTGTCTTTTATGTATTTTATTAAACTCAATATATGAGATTATTGTTTTAACATGTAATCAATAAAAAAATCAGATAAGCTAGTTTACATATTTTTTTCAAACTAAGTCCTTGAAATCCAGGGAGTATTTCACACTTACAGTACTTCTCAATTCAGACTGACCACATTTCAAGTGCTCAGCAGCCACTTATAGTTTGTTGTGGCTACCTTACTGGACATCATAGCTCTAAAGCTTTGGGATTTTCATTTAGATGACAGGAAGACCTACAGCTCCTAGATTCCCTAATTCAGTATCTCCTTTGAGGGTGTACAATTAACTAGGCAAAGGGCCTAGCACAGACTAGGTGTTCAAGAAATACCTGTTAGGTGAAATGAAAAAAAAAGTGAAATTTATTTAATTTGATGATAGGAATGATCTTAGGTAATCAAAGCTGCTTGTATTTACAGAAATGATAACAGCGTTCCTGCCAGGAAATGATTCCTTTATATTTCAGGGGCTAAATACATTCAGAACACTTGATGAGTATTTAATCACCATCAATAAAGAGCTTCTGAAGCACCCAAAGGCTTAACTCAAGCTTTCCTGGTAGCTTCAAAGAATGGTTTTATTCATTTCTCAACCCTAATTTTAAGTCTTTAAAATATAAGGGCAATGCAGTAGCCTTGTAGCCTTTTTATGAGAAAGAAGAAAAAGTGACAAGGGTCAATAAGAACAAAAGCTTCAAGTGTCAAGGGCTTGGCTCCACATACTTCAGGACTCTTAGGAGCTATTAGCTTTCAGCTAGTTTTGTCAGCCTTCAGAACCTCTGGTGCTACCTGGGCTAAAGTTACCATTAATTTTTATCACAGTTGATATCAGCTACCCTTTACTGAACACCTATGCACTGAAAGGTAGCTATGATTATCTCCTTTTCACAAATTAGAAAACAAATTCTGAGAATAGACATATGGCAGAATTGTGAATGAAATCCAAACCTGCCTTCTCCAAACTGTGTTCTTTCCATGATGTCATTGGCAGGTATCAAGGATGTTACCAGGAGAGTGATGACATGTGCCCTTCTTTGGGTGGGAAAAAAGGGCAGCAAACATCAAGTTTATCACCCAAATGGGGGGGGGGGTTTACAGGTATGTGGGAGGTGGAGGACTGAGAAGGGAGAAATGAATCATTGTACAAAATAGCTGCTTTAGGATATATGAGAAGCAGAGCTAAAGAGGAGAAATTGCCTTTAAAAAATTGTACAAATACTTGCCTTTGAAAAAACATTAAAAAGCATCTTTAAAATTGAAGCTAACAACTCACACACCCTCAAAGATGGCTACCATCTGAAAAGATGATTAATAGATCTACTTTTCATTATGAATAGGAATCTAAACTGATTTAAAAATGTCTTCTTAAGGGACTATGTATGTAATCTTAATGGTGGTTAGCACTCTACCCTACACAAACATTCACTCACATTAGCACTAACTGATGTGGATAATCATTAAGTATTTCACAATATGTAACACTCTCAAACTTAATAATTTCTTGATGATTATAAAATGTTAAAACACTTCTTTTAAAAAAGCAATTTCCTTTCTGCTCACCGGGAGGTTAAGCCAACAGATAGAAAATATTCCAGCCAATAAGACAAATCACACTTAGTTTGCACTGGCCTGTGTGGCTTGGTTGAGTGTTGTCCCATGCACCGAAAGGTTGCCAGTTTTGATTCCTGGTTAGGGCACATGCCTGGGTTTCCGGCTCAATCCCCGGTAAGGGATGTGCAAGAGGCAGCCAATGGATGTTTCACTTTCACATCGATGTTTCTCTCTCCCTCGCTCTTCCTTTCTCTCAAAAAAAATCTTAAACAAACAAACAGCCCTGGACAGTTTGAGTGTCAGTCTGCAGATCAAGGGGTCATAGGTTCGATTCCTGGCCCTTGTCAGGGTCATACAGGAAGCAACCAACTGATATGTCTCTCTCACATCTCAATGTTTCTCTCTTTCTCTCTCCCCCCCCCCCACCCCGTCCCCTCCCTCCCTCCCTCCCTCCCTCCCTCCCACTCTATTTGAAAATCAATGGAAAAATATCCTCAGGTGAGGATTAAAAAAACAAAAAACAAAACAAACAACTTAATTTTACAGTAACATACTACACTTAAATACTTAAGACCATAAAATACAACTAAAATGAAGCATATATAGTATCTAATAGATTTGGATATGATACAGATCAAAACATACAATCTATTCTTGTCCATATACATTTGACCCTAAAACAACACGGGTTTGAACTGCGCAAAAGTCCACTTACATGCAGATTTTTTCAATAAACAGACAGTTGGCCATATGTATCCTTGGCTTTTGCATCTGCGAATTCAACCAACCTGGATCAAAAACAGTATTTTTGATCCTTAGTTAGGAATTCCCAAATCCAGAGGGCCAACTGTATACATTGTTCTATGCCATTTTATATAACAGACTTGAGCACATCTGCAGATTTTGGTTTCTGTTTCTGCAGGGGGGTGGGGGTGGGGTTCTGGAACCAATCCCCCATAGATACTGAAAGATATCTGCGATTAAGTTTTGGGGGAATCAAAAGTTATACAGATATTTGACTGTATGAGGGTCAGCACCCCTAAACACTGTTCAAGGGTCAACTGTATATCAATGTATGCAACCACTATGCAAAGTACACATGGAGTTTGTCTCTTAACATTATATTGAGATGCTAGTTTTTATACAATATTGAAGTGATGAGTGATGATTTGATACCTTAAAACCAGGCAGAGGACTCAAACATTATCCAAACTGTACTGGCTAGGCTAGGACGTGACCAAATTCCTAGGACACCCTTGAAACACTAAAACACAGATGGCCACAGCTGTGGACTGGAGCTGTGTAGGTGGTAACCCTAGATCAAGAAAGGAGAAAGAGTAAAGGCATAAATCACAGTTCCAAAGCCATAACACCCAGAAGATTCTGTGGAGTTGAGCCTTTACTGCCTGTCAGATTTGCAGGGGCTCCTAATTTCTGAAGGCAGGATGAAGATGGGGGGTTTTGAAATAGTATGCTTAGCAGTGGAATCACTCAGGCTTCCTCCAGTACTGCAGCTTAACCCCCGCACCCTCCACTTCAGGCGTGCGGGCAGCTGCTGGGATTTCTCCCAATAGAATTCCTCCTCCCAAACAGAGGAAGCTCCCCAGAGCTCTGCTATGATGCTACAATTCTCTAAACTCTAGTAAATGATCTTCACATCTAGTGCTTTCTTTCCACAAACTTTTCTGAGTCCAGCAAATATGGACAGTGCTGTTATGGCCCTGATTGTTTACCTTTGCCAGAATTTTAGCTCACTTCCTAAAATAATTAGATCACAGATTCCAATCCAGTGGTCTGTGAGCTGAATCCAGCCCACCCATCTGCTTAAAAAAACAGCCCTGGCTGGTCTCGCTCAGCGGTTAAGAGCATCGGCGAGTACCGAGGAGTCGCGGATTTGATTCTGGACAAGGGCATGTACCTCAGTTGCAGTTCGGTCCCCAGCCCTGGTCAGGGTGGTGCAGAAGGCAGCCAGTTGATGTGTCTCTCTCACATCAATGTTTCTCTCTCTCCTTCTTCCCCTGCTTCCCTCCCACTCTGTCTGAAAATAAATGGAAAAATATCCTTGGATGAGGATTAAAAAAAAAAAAGTGGCCAGCCAGTGTGGCTCAGTGGTTGAGCATCGACCCATGCACCAAGAGGTCGCCAGTTCAATTCCCGGTCAGGGCACATGCCCAGGTTGTGGGCCAAATCCCCAGTGGGGGTGGGAACACAGGAGGCAGCCAATTGATGTTCTCTCTCATCGATGTTTCTATCTCTCTCACTCTCCCTTCCTCTCTTTCTAAAATCAATAAAGGAACAACAAAAGTAAAACAGAAACAAAAACAGTTGAGCCTCACTTTGAAATAGGAAAATTTTACATACAAATTTGAATATCTAGGTTTCCTCTGAAAAATCAGAAGATCTCGCAAAAGTAGGCAAATACTGGTTGAAGTTGAGGAGTCACTCTCTGGTTTAGAAAGGTCACATGCTCTCCAGGCTGCCTAGTTTCCACGGTGTCCCAGACACTGAGGCCTGGCCTTGCTTTATTCATTGACATACTTGCTGGATCTGACACATGAAATGTGTTCGAAAGAGAAGCTTAAGCCCTGCCGGTGTGGCTCAGTGGATTGAGCATTGTCCCATGGACTGGCAGGTCCCAGTTCAATTCCCCATCAGGGCACATGACTGAGTTGTGGGTTCGATCCCCAGTGGGGGGCATGCAGGAGGCAGCCGATCGATGTATCTCTCTCACATTGATGTTTCTATCTCTCTTTCCCTTCCTCTCTCTCTAAAAAAAAAAAATCAATAAAAACAAATATATATATATATACATATATATATATATATATGTATATATATATATATATATATATTTTTTTTTTTTTAAGAAAGAGAAGCTTAAAGATAGTACTGTAGCCCGGCCGGTATGGCTCAGTGGATTGAGTGTGGTCCCACGGACTAAGAGGTCCTGGTTCTATTCCTGATCATGGCACATGCCCGGTTACGGGCTTCATCCCGTAAAAGTTATTATTTCCCCTAAATGAGCATTCCAAATAATTCCTAAACTAATTGTTCTATAGGATTTTCATTACAGTGAAAAGCATTTTGAAATAGTCACATATTTGCTGTATCTATTTCATATTCTGTTATATTCTCAAGAGATACTCTATGGACCAAAATAATATTCACATTAAAAGAATCATCAAAAGCATTGTCACATTAAATATAGTCCCTATAAACAAACAGAAGCATATTCAGATTAAATTTAAACTTAATGAATGCTCTTCCCCATAAGTGAATATCTATTTGCCAGCTACCACCTATATAGGACTTATCATATGTGCCACTCCCTGCCTTCCCCTATCAACCTTCCCAAAAAATAAAAATAAAGGTACTTGGGTTCTCCTCCCAATTCTGAGGTTAGTAATGAGGAGATAGGATATTAAAAAATAAACAAAGCTTAATGACCTTATATACTGGTATGTGAAAAAGCAAATGGGAAAGCCTTATTTGTTATTAGAAATATTTTGTTCAATAAATACTGAGTTGGTGTTTGGAGAACAATAGTATATAGGTTAGAGAAATCAAAGATTGCCTATAAAGTGACTTTAAAAATATCTCAAGAACATTTTGGAAAAGGCAAAAGATCTGTAGTTGCCAGGGGTTGGTGAGGAGGAAGGGAGGGAGGGAGGGAGGGTTCACAGGTGAAGCATAGGAGAATTTGTCAGGTGGTGAAATTATTCTGTATGATGCTATAATGGTAGATACATGACATTATGCACTTGTCAAAACTCATAGAACTTTATAACACAAAGAACGAACCTTAAAGTATGCAAATTATTTTTAAAATTTAGGAGGTCAGGAGATCCCAGGAAGAAATAGACATTATGCGACAGAATCCAACTGTATTACAAATGTATGAAACAGTATCACTGCAGGGGATAGAGGAAAAGGTGCTAATCTAAATGACTTTGGAAATGAGTGGAGTCTTTAAGTCTTAGTAAGACTAAAGGCAAAAGGAACTACACATAAGCACTGTACTCTAGTTGATAAAGTTGTTTCCTGTGGGAGTACAGGTTAACAATTCAGATACTGTTACCCATGGGGGTATCAGGCTAACAAAACTGATATACATCTATACATGTATATTAGGATTGAACAATTAAGTAAATGATGGTGAATGGTGGGAACCATATTTCTCACTGCTGGAGTGGGAGGTTATAGACAAACAGGGGGAGAAGATTAGAATGATCCATGTGATGATGGATCAGAGTTGGAGACATCAGTATGAATTCATATTTAGCAGATAAATATAGATACATATTTATATATAACCGATTTACAGAAATGGATACATAGAAATATTTATAGATATGCATAAATGTACAGCGCAATACTCCAGTAGCAATGAGCACACCTAGCACCCAGATCTTGCAAAAGCATTATCTAATAAAAGGACCCAGGGCTTTGTAGAGAAACTGCTGATTCTAGAACTGGAACAGGGGATATACAGGATGAGCCTGGAGAGTCTTGTAGTGTAAGTAAGGAAGTGCTCAAAACAAAAAACACAACCCTATGACAATGAGGGGATGTCAAAGTGACACAGGGACCCCAAAAGGGCTCCTAATGGCCAAAGCTGGAAAAAAGAAATTTAAAAAAATGTTTTTATTGATTTTAGAGAGGGAGGGAGAAACATTGATGTGAGAAAGAAACATTGATCAGCCGCCTTCTGCACACACCTGACCTGAGACTGAGCCCACAACCTGGGCATGTGCCCTAACCGGGAATTGAACTGGCAACCTTTCAGTGCACGGAACAACACTCAATCAACTGAACCACACCAGCCAGGGCCAAAGCTGGAAAATTTTAAGCAACAAAATAAAGTAGTATTGGATTATGACCCAAAGTATAAAATAAATATCCATAAGCTCATAAACAAATAAATAGGGGAAAAGAGACCCAATCTACCATGCAGAAGAATTCCCAGTAATTTATGTAGAACACCCTCAAGGAGATGGAGCATAACTTTCTACCCCTTAAGTGTGGACTATATACATAGTGACTTCTTTCCAAACAGCACAGTATGTAAAGAAGTATTTTGTTTTAGTTTTTTAAAGAGTAACCTTACAGTGGAGAAGCCTGATAAACACCTTCTCAGCCAAGTGACCAAAGTCAACATTAACAGTGATAAATCATGTTGATAGTGTATACTCCTGATATGATGTAATGAGAATGGGAGAAAGACACTTTACCTCTGTGGTCTTCCTCCCTAAAACCCATAACCCCAGTCGAATCATGAGAAAAACATCAGACAAATCTCAGTTGAGAGACATTCTACAAAATACCTGATCAGTTCTCCTCAAAACTGACATGATCATCAAAACAAGGAAAGTCTAAGAAGCTGTCACAGCTAAGAGGAGCCTAAAGAGACATGATGACTAAATGTAATATGGTATCTTGGTGGGATTCTGAAACAGAAAACATACATTAGGTAGAAACTAAGGAAATCTGAATTAACTAAAGTATGATAACAATGTTTCAATATTGGTTAATTAATTTTAACAAATGGACCATGCTAATGTAAGCTATTAATAATAGGGGAAACTGGGTGCAAGGTATATGGGAACTCCTTGTATTATCTTCTCAATTTTTCTGTAAAATTAAAAATGCTCTGAAAAATAAAATTTATGTAAAACACATTTTTTTAATTACCTCAAAGTGGTTCTTGAGCCCTGGCACAGGAGTCTTATTCACATCTCCAGGTCTTAAAGCACCGTCTTTTCAGTAGCCTGGAATTCTGACAAAATAAGACAGTTATCCTTTTGCTAATTCCAAACTCAACATGGGAGGACGACAAAAAATCATATAATTCTGGTGCCTTAAAGTAACAGGAGACAGAAGGCTAGACCACACTTTTAGGGCAAGTGGTTCTTTCCCAAGTATCATCGCAGGCTGAATCATCTTCTTTTCCTTTAGGTCACAAATATCTGCTACAGTAATTAAACTCTACGTTATCCCATAGAAGAGAGCAGCACTTCAGAATAACAAAAAGGTAGTCCACCATTCATTTCTTAAGGCTTCTGCAGCATACCTGGTTGTGACTTACCATCTTAAGCCTCCCCCCCCCCCCCCACGCCCATTCTATGTAGAGAAGAAAGGATGAGCCGGGGCCTATCAAGCATGTATAAAATTTTCGATTGCATAGCCAAAATAGCACATAACTTTTCTAAAAATACTATTATATAACCCATTTCTGTTCTATGAAGAACAATTATACATAGAATAATAATAGCTTTATTGGCTTATTTTGACAAATGAGCATTCTCTTTCCCCATCATTTAGAAACTAGCTTCATTCCCCGTAAACCTAGTAATTCAATGTTAACTTTATTATTTTAGGGCAAATATTGGCTTATATCAGAGCCATCATGCACACAAGTTTCTAATTAATCTCCTGACTCAATGTCATTTTATAACGACAGTAGAGCTAAAATAACATACCTTGTTTATACTGTATAATTTCGACACTTTACCATACTTTTTATCTTAATTTTTGTTACTTTATCTTAAACATTACCCAAAAATGAACTTCAAGTATGAGCAAGAAGTACTGTACGCCTACATGAATGCTGTCTTCTACCATGTGCAATTGCTTTTTCCAATCTCCTGACACATGACAATGCAAAATCTACCCCACATTCATGTTAACTGCCTTCCATCAACTTCAATCAGCACAGCTTTCCACCTTTCCTAAAGGCCTACTAAAAGTCATTGTGTGTTGCCCTGGCCGGTTTGGCTTAGGGGTTAGATAGTCGGCCAGCGGCCCAGGGTCCCAGGTTCGGTTCCCGCTAAGGGCACATACCTCGGTTGCAGTTTGTCCCTGGCCCCAGTTGGGGTCGTGTGGGTGGCAACCAGTCGACGTGTCTCTCTCACATTGATATTTCTCTCTCTCTCTCTCTTCCTCCCTCTCTATCTGAAGATAAATGCAAAAATGTCCTCAGGTGAGGATTAAAAAAAAAAAAAGTCATTGTGTTATTATCACTTTCAGCAATTGAAATAATGTTTATTAATTTTTAATTGTCCTCTAAATTTTATCACTATAAATCTTGAGAATTAAAACCAAACATGCTCTTTTAGCTACACTGCCTTGTGCACACTAAATCTTTTGTAGGACTTTTAAATAATTAAAAAACTCATTTGCTCTGGTTGAGATGTTCCGAGGTCTTTGTTGGATCAATTATCAAATGACATTATTTAAAAAGAAAGTTAGGACAACCTATTGGTAACACATGCCAGAGGCAGATCATCTCCACATTTTATTACTTAAATAAAGAGATTACTTAGAACAGTGTTTTTCAAATGGGGGGTTGTGACCTCTTAGTGAATTATGTAATAAATTTATAGGGTGATGTTAAATATTTAAGAGAAAAAAAGAAACATAACAGAAAATATTAGAGTGCTTCACACATAGCAATGGTAAATACTGATTCAAAAAACTTATCTGAGGGATATATATATTCTAGCTCATGATTAAAATGTGTTTCTCTCCCGGCTGGTGTGGCTCAGTGGATTGAGCATCATCCCATGGACGGAGAGGTCCTAGTTCGATTCCCGGTCAGGGCACATGCCCGGGTTGCAGGCTCCATCCCCGGTGGGGGGGCGTGCAGGAGGCAGCCAATCGATGTTTCTCTCTCACATCTATGTTTCTATTTCTCTGTCCCTTCCTTTCTAAAAAAAAAAAATCAATAAAAATAATTTTTAAAAATATTTTTCTTTATTGATTTTTTTAGAGAGAGAGGAAGGGAGAGAGAGATAGAAACATCTCTATCTCTCTGCCAGCCAATAAAAATATATTTTTAAAAATTGTATTTCTTACTGTGAGTTGCTTTGATAAATACTGACTTAGAATATGGTGAGGTATTCTAGGTTATATAATAAAAATATTTAGTACTTTTTCTTTTTACTTTTATCTGAATAGATGGCAGTTTTTTAATTAACAAAATGGAATTATTTGAGAAACTTCTGGATATGAAAGTTGAAACAACTCTTTGCTATACATTTTTATATCATTTTTTTTTCTCAAATGCAGCCTCGATGTGTTTTGTGCAGCTCTCTCACATTCTAGTCGAGGCTCCTGCCTTCTAAAAGATTTTTTAAGAACTGAGTTATCAGTCTCATTAACCTAGACATTCAAGATCACAAATTATGGGAATTTCCTACTGTAAGGGTTTGAAAGATTTACAAAAATGCCATTGATAATCATTTATTTAACAATGTCTAGCCTGACAATACTCCTGAATCCCTTGCTCATTCACTTAATAAAATCTGAGCACTCCACTTAGAGATACAGAAGACTCATGCCCTCACAGTGAGAGAAACATACTGATAGTTTCAATAGAGTGGGGTTAAGTCCTATAATAAGTTGTCAAAAAAAGAAGCACTGAAGAAAGCTTCATGGAAAAGATGATATTTAAGCTGGGGTACACAGAAACCCTGAACCCAACCTTGTTTTACTTAAGAAGGTAACTGAAGGCTAGAGGGATTTAAAAACTTGCTTAAAAGCCAAGATTATAAAATAGGCCTCATAACATCTTGTTCAGTGTTTAAGTCACAACATGCACCCACGTTTGTTATTATACTAGGAAATAGCTGTTAAAAAGAGTGGTAACATCTTTATAAGGTGGCAAAACAAGCTATCTAAAAATCAAAGCTGATATTGTTAAATAGCCTTTCTTGATACAGATCTACCAATGGCTCAAAGCAAGAATTACACTACATTTAAAGAATTATACAATGATTTGTTGATAATACTAGATTTATCATCTATTCAACTGTTATTGAACACATATCTAAGAATAAGAAAAATTACAATAAAAATCAGGAAAGTGGAAGATCAGCATATGCACGCACATCCAGTTACTCCATGGGGCAAGTCTTTCAAGCTCCACCAGCTCTCCAACCAAATCTGGGACCTAGGTAGGATTGATTAGCGCTTTTTATTCAAAATAAACTGCTAAGTTACCCTTCTATTTCCTGCTAAGCTTTCTAATAATAAATGAATTGTACAAAAAACTTCCTGATTTAGGGCCTAAATCTATACACATGAAATCACCTGAACATCTTTTCCTTGCTCTTAAATGCACAAAAGGGATGGGAATGAGGAGGTAGGGTAATATTAATAGCGATATGAATTAGTTTTCAAAAAAGTTTTTACTTTAATATATTACAGGAATAACAGACACAAATATATACTCCTTACCTCCAATTTATCAACTGGTGAAACTTCAACTATGATACCTTGTCCAGTTTGACATGCGATAATTCACGATAAAAACCTTGAAGAAAAGGCTGAGGACACTATCCTAAAAAAAAGAGAAAAGAAAGAAAGACCCAAGAGGTAAGATTCAGACTGTGAAAGGTTTAAAGAATACAGTATGAGCAAGTGATACGGCATGCAAACAAAAGGTCACAAAATGCAGCCATTTGTACATCTTTACTACCTGAAATTTCATCGGATAAAGTTTATGTTGCTAGACACTAACAGAAAGTTCACGTGACTGCCTGAACCACCCTGCTCCACTTCCCAGTCAGTCACCTCTAATACCTAAGGCAGAGCTGGCAACAGCAGAGGGAACGGCTAAAGCTTTTCTGAGGTTTTGACTTCAGAGAAAGCTAACAAGAGAGACTTTAGTTGCATCCTTGGCAAACCATTAGGGGTCCCCACAGCTCCCCATGATATACTAGTTATTAAATTTGAATGAGTTTGATTACAAAACAGTGCCAAAGCCATTAAAGGACTGGAATTCAGAGAGGTGAGCCAAGCAATCCAGAAGAAATTAAGAGGTTAAACTATCTGACAGCCTGATAGGCTGAGAGGGACAAAAGCAAAATCCTCTTCCCCCACCTTCAGGTTAGGAATCTGAAGGGCTGCACCTTAGAAATGGGGGTGAACCAGGAATTAATCAGGCCATACACTGAATGCAACTTGGCCTTGAGTCATCTGGTGGGCCCAGAAACATCTCGAAAGCAGGGATTAGACTAAGTAATCCTGGATTCCCTAAAGGAGAAGCCACCAAAAAAAAAAAAAAATCCTTTCTGGAAGACATCATCCTTAGTCTCAGATGATTTTTTTTTTTTTTTTTTGCATTTATCTTCAGATAGAGCGGGAGAGAGAGAGGGAGGAAGGAGAAAGAGAAACATCGATGTGAGAGAGACATATCGACTGGCTGCCACCCACACGGCCCCGGTGGGCCGGGGACAAACTGCAACCGAGGTACATGCCCTTAGCGGGAACTGAACCCGGGACTCTCTGGTCCGCGGGCTGACGCTCTAACCGCTGAGCCAAACCGGCCAGGGCTCAGATGATTTCTTAAACAATTTGTCAGCATACAGTTAAAGACAACCAGGCACATGAGGAGACAAGAACAAAATTGAAAGCTGTAAAAACAACAAAAAGAGACTCACAGGCACTCCAAACATTAGAATGATCAAACACAGATTTAAAATTATGTTTACTATGTTCAAGGAGGTGAAAACCAAACTTAATGATCTCAGCAATTAAGTAGAAACCATAAAAAGTGACATAGCAGATTTGCAAAGGAAATAGAGTAATTCTGTAACTGAAAAATACAAAAACTGAAATTAAGAATTCAATGAACAGATTTAACAACCAATGGACACAGTTGAGACAGTGTATCAGAAGATAGGTCAAGGGGAAAGCTCAGAATGAAGCCAGGATAAGAAACATGAGGATACAGTGAGGAGGTCTAACATCCAAGGCAGTTCTTTGGAATCCCAGAAGGAAATGAGACAGAACCATTATCTGAATGGCTGAAATTTCCTAAAAACGATGAAAGATATCAAATAACAAATTTAAGAATCTCAATGAATTCCTAGGTGAAAATCGACAAAGAAAAACTTAAAAGCATCCTGAGGGTAGAAAATATTACTTTCAAAGCAACAGTTAGATAGCTAGCTTAATTCTCAACAACAAAAATGGAAGCCGAAAGACTGTGTAATGGTATCTCTAAGGAGCAGAAAGAAAAACAACTGCCAACCTAGTATTGTACTGCAGAGAAAATATCCATCAAGAATGAAAATGAAATATCCTCAAATAAAAACAGAGTTCACATCTAGCACACTAAGAAATCATAAAGCAACAGAAAACTGACCAAAAACAGAAGGTTATAGATGCAGACAGAAACGAAGAACCATGAAAACGTAAGTAAGCATGCGAAAAATCTAATGGAACACTGTGAAAAATAATAATGTCTTAAGGGAGTTAAAATATGTACAGAAACGTATCTCCAAACTCATTTAAGTTAAATACATTAAATCTGTACAGCTTCTGAATATACATAAAGACACACATACATATACATACAGAAAATTAAATTATAGAGCAACACACAGCATGTATGTCAGGAGGTAAGTAAGTGGACTTAAGGTATTTTTAACATTCTTGCTTCAACCAGGAGGTAGGTAAAAGTATCAATTAACTCTAGGCTTTGGTAAGTGCTAAGGTAATCATAAAAAGAATTAAAATAAATATGTGATATCTGAACCAATAAAGGAAAAATTGATATAATCATTCAAATGAAAGAGAAAACAAAATACAGAATGGGTGGGACAACAATGTGATACTGTATAGAACCTCAAAATACTAGTAGTTACATTAAATATAAATGAATTAAATGTTCCCAAAAAGAAAAAGATGATCAGACTAGACTTTTAAGTATCTACATATATGTTGCTTTCTAGAGACCCATGTAAAACATAATACAAAAAGGTTGAAAGTAAAAGGATGGAAAAATACATCATGTAAACATTAACAAAAATAAAAATGGTATAGCTAAATTATTTTCAGACAAAATAGAAAAGCATCACTAGAGTTAAAGGAGTCACATTAAGAATGATAAAATGGCCCTGGCCTGTTTGGCTCAGCGGTTAGAGCGTTGGCCTGCGGTACTGAGAGACCCGGGTTCGGTTCCCGCTAGGGGCATGTACCTCGGTTGCAGTTTGTCCCCGGCCCTGGTTGGTCGTGCGGGTGGCAGCCACTCGATGTGTCCCTTTCACGTCGATGTTTCTCTCTCTCTCTCTCTTCCTCTCTCTCCCTCCCACTCTATCTGAACAAAAAATAGAATGATAAAATGTTTACTTCACCAGAACAATGTAATTAACTAAATTTGCGTGCAGTAGATAACATGGCCTCAAATTATATATACAGCAAAAGTTGACAGAATTAATAGGAGAAACAGACAAACATCAGTATCATAGTGGCAGATTTTAAGATACCTCAGTAGTTGAAAGAATAAGCAGACGAGTAAGGACACAGATACACATATAAAGTAAATCTCAAGACATTTTAAAAGACTGAAATCACTCAAAGAAAGTTCTCTAAGGAAACTGTGATAAAACCAGAAACCAATGACCAAATATGCAGAGTTAGAAAATTCTCATATTACTGGAAATTAAGAAATACTTTAAATAACCCATTGATCAAAGAAAAAATTACAATGACAATTAGAAAATGTACAGTTAACAATGAAAATATTACATATAAAAAATGATGACCCTGGCAGGTTTGGCTCAGCTGTTAGAGTGTCTGCCTGTGGACCGAAGGGTTGCGGGTTCGATTCCGGTCAAGGGCACGTACCTGGGCTGCAGGTTTGATCCTCGGCCCCAGTCCGGGTTGTGCAGGAGGCAACCAAATGATGTGTCTCTCTCACATCGATGTCTCTCCCTCCCTCCCTTGCACTATCTCTAAAAATATATATATATGGGATGCTGGTAAAGCAATGCTTCAAATTGAAAAGTGTGGTCTTACATGGATGTTGGGAAGGAAATAAGGGTGCAAATTAATACCAAACTACCCCGTTAAGCAATTAGAAAAATAGCCCTGGCCAATGTGGCTCAGTCAGTGGTTGGAGCACTGGCCTGCACACCGAAGGGTCGCGGGTACGATTCCTGGTCAAGGGCACATACCTGGGTTGTGGGTTCAATCTCCGGCCCTGGTCAGGGTACATGTAGAAGGCAACTAATCGATGTGTCTATCTCACATCAATGTTGCTCTCTCCTCCTCCCTCCCTCCCTCCCACTCTATTTATCTTCAGACAGAGTGGGAGAGAGGAGAAGGGAGGGAGAGGGAGGGAGAAATAGAAACAGAGAAACATCAATGTGAGAAAGACACATTGATTGGTTGCCTCCCACATGACCCTGACCAGGGCCATAGATGGAACTGCAACTGAGGAATGTGCCCTTGACCGGAATTGAACCTGTGACTCATTGGTCCTCGGGCCAATGCTCCAACTGCTAAGCCAAACCGGTCAGGGCCCACTCTCTAAAAAGCAATGTAAAAAATATCCTCGGGTGAGGATTAACAACAAAAAAAACAACACAAAAGTTAGAAAAATAAAAGCAAAATAAACCCTAAAGAAGTAAAAGGAAATAATGAATATAAAAGCACATAACAACAAAATAGAAAAACACCCATACAATTGGTTCTTTGAAGAATTACTATAATTGCTAAACCTCTAGTAAAATTATTTTTTAAAAGAGAGGAAAAAGATATGTATACCCAGTATCAAGAATGAAAAAGGTCCATGAGAAATAAAAACACATATCTGTATAAAAATCTGTACATGAATGTTCATGGCAGCATTATTCATAATAGCCAAAAAGTGAAAACAACTCCAAATGTCCATCAACCGAGAGCCCAGAAATAAACCCACATTTATATGGGCAAATAATTTTTGACAAAGGAGCCAAAAACACACAATGGAGAAAAGAAAGCCTCTTCAATAAATGGTGCTGGGGAAATTGGAAAGCCAAATACAAAAGAATGAAACTATACTGTTTGTCCCTATGTACAAAAATTAATTCAAAATGAATCAAACACCTAAATATAAGATCTGAAACAATAAATTACACAGAAGAAAACATAGGTAACTAAACTTATGGATCTTGTCCTTAGAGAGGATGTTTATAAATTTGACCCCCAAGGTAAGGGAAGTAAAGGCAAAAATAAACGAATGGGGCTGTATCAAACTAAAAAGCTTCTGCACAGCAAAAGAAACCGCCAACAACAAAAAAAAAGGCAATCAACCAAAGTGGGAAGATATTTGCAAACAACAGCTCCAATAAGTGATTAATATCCAAAATATATAAAGAAATCATACAACTCAACAGCAAACAAACAAACAATCCAATTAAAAATGGACAGAGGACCTGAACAGACAGTTCTCCCAAGAAGACATACAAATGACCAATAGATATAAGAAAAGATGCTCAACTTCACTAGCTAGTAGGGAAATGCAAATCAAAACTACAGTGAGCCCTGGCTGGGTAGCTCAGTTGGTTAGAGCACTGTCCCAATATGCCAAGGTTGCAGGTTCAATCCCTGGTCAGGGCACATAGAAGAGTCAATCAGTGAATGCATAAATACATGGAACAACAATTTGATGTTTCTTTCTCGCTCCCCAATTCCTCTCTCTCTCTAAAACAAACAAACAAAATGACAGCCCTGGCCAGTGTGGCTCAGTTGGTTGGGCGTTGTCCCATGTACTGGAGAGTTGCCAGTTTGATTTCCAGTCAGGGAACATGGCCAGGTAGCAGGCTCATTCAGTAGGGGGCGTGCAGGAGGTAGCCCATCGGTGTTTCACTCTCACATAGATGTTTCTCTCTCCCTCTCCCTTCCTCTCTCTCTAAAACTCAATTTAAAAATCTTAAAATAAAATAAACTACAATGAGATACCACCTCACACCTGTTAGAATGGCTATTATCAACAAGACAGGTAATAACAAGTGTTGGAGAGCTTCTGAAGAAAAAGGAACCCTCATTCACTGCTGGTGGGAATGTAAACTGGTACAACCACTACTGAAAACAGTTTGGAGGCTCCTCAAAATATTAATAGGGTTACCAATGACCCAGCAACCCTGTTTCTGGGTATCTACCCGAAATTTTTGAAAACATTTATTCACAAAGATATATGCACTCTTGTGTTCACTGCAGCATTATTCATGATGGCTAAGACATGGAAACTGAAGTGTCCTTCAATAAATAACTGGATAAAGAAGATGTGGTACATATCATACAATGGAATACTACTCAGCCATAAAAAAAGATGAAATACTGCCATTTGTGACAACATGGACGGATCTTGAGAATATCATGCTAAGTGAAATAAGTCAGACAGAAAAAGTCAAGAACAAAAAGTCAAGAACCATATCATTCCACGCACATGTGGCATATAAAACTGAAAGCAACAAATGAACAAACAAAAACTCATAGACACAGACAACAGTATGGTGGTCACCAGAGGAAAGGGGAGTGGATGGGTAGTAAAGGGTAAGGGGGGCTAAATATGTGGTGATGGAAGATGATTTGACTTTGGGTGGTGGGCACACGATACAATACGTAGATGATGTATCATAGAATTGTACACTTGAAACCTATATAATTTTATTAACCAATGTCATCCCAATAAATTTAAAAAAGAAAAAGGGCCCTGGCTGGTTTGGCTCAGCAGTTAGAGCATTGGCGCTCAGATCAAAGAGTTGTGGCTTCGATTCTGGTCAAGGGCATATACCTCGGTTGCAGTTCAATCCCCGGCCCTGGCCCTGGTCAGGGTCATGTGGGAGGCAACTGATCATCAATGTTTCTCTCTCTCTCTCCCACCCTCCCTCCCACTCCATCTGAAAACCAATGGAAAAATATCCTCAGGTGAGGATTTTAAAAAATAAATAAATAAAAAAGAAAAATGTGGTATGTTCATACAATGGAATATTATATGGCAATAAAAAGAAATGAAGTGCTAACATATGCTACAATATAGGTGAACCTTGAAAATGAAAGAAATCCGTCACAAAAGACCACATATTAGCCCGGCCGGTATGGCTCAGTGGTTGCGCAAAAACCCATGCACCAAGAGGTCACAGGTTCGATTCCTGGTCAGGGCACATGCCCAGGTTGTGGGTCCGATCCCCAGTGGGGGGCATGCAGGAGGTGGCCAATCAATGCTCTCTCTCATCGATGTTTCTGTCTCTCTCCCTCTCTAACATCAATAAAGAAAATAAAAATTAAAAAAACAAAAAACCACATATTGTATAATTCCATTTATATGAAAATTTCAGAATAGGCAAATCCATATAGACAAAAAGATCTGTGATTGCCTAGGGCTGATGAGGAGGGAAGGGACTGAGGGACAACATGGAGTGACTGCTAATGTCTTTTTGGGGTGATGAAAAATGTTCTTAAACTGATTGTTGTGATGGTTGTACAACTTTGAATGTATTAAAAACCATTTAATTTTATACTTTAAATGGGTGAATTGGATGGTTGTATCTCAAAACTATTTTAAAAAAAGGGTGGGAACCTTACTAAGAACTATGTACACATTAAATGACAGAAGAGCATTAAACAACATGGTACTTAAACAACTAATGCATCAATGGAGAAAACAAGACAGTCCTGGTCAGTTTGGCTCAGTGGTTAGAGTGTCAGCCCTCAGACCGGAAGGTCTCAGATTCAATTCCCGGTCAAGGGCCAAGGGCATGTACCTGGGTTTCAGGTTTGATCCCAGGCCCTGGTCAGGGTCTTGTGGGAGACAACCTATCAATGTGTCTCTCTCACATCAATATTTCTCTCTCTGTCTCTCACTCCCTCCTGCCCCCATCTAAGAACAAATGGAAAAATATCCTTGGGTGAGGATTAACACACAAACAAAAAACCTAAAAAACAAAAAAGAAATCAAAAGACAAACTTTTAAAAAATACCTTGAGAAAAATGAAAAATACAACATACCAAAATTTATATATTCAGCAAAAGCAATTCTAAGAGGAAAGTTCATAGTGATAAATGCCTACCTCAAGAAACAAGAACCATTTCAAACAACAAAACATGAAACCTCAAGGAATTAGAAAAAGAAAAGAACAAAGCCCAAAATGAGTAGAAGGAAGGAAATAACAAAAATCAGAGAGGAAATTAATGAAATAAAGATGAAAAAGACAACAGAAAAGAGCAATGACAATAAGAGCTGGTTCTTTGAAATGATAAGCAAAACAGACAAACCTTTAAACTCACCAAGAAAGAAGAGAGGACTCAAAATCAGAAATAACACAGGAGACATTACAAAGATATTACCGAAATATAAAGACTATGAGACTAACAATTATATGCCAATTCCTAGAAACACAACCCATCAAGACTGAATACTGAAGAAAATCTGAACAGACAAAGAAGAAAGAATGACCAATACCAATCCTTCTCAGCCTCTCCCAAAAAACAGAAGAGGAGAGAAGACTTCCAGACTAATTTTTCGAGGTCAGCATTACAAGTGTTGGCAGGGATATGAAGAAAAGGAAGCCCTTGTGCACTGTTGGTGGGAATGTAAATTAGTGCAGCTACTATGGAAAACAGTATGGAAGTTCTTCAAGAAATTAAAAACAGAACTACCATATGATCAAGCAATTCTACTTCTTGGCATTTACCCAAAGAAAATGAAAATACTAATTCAGAAAGATATATACATATCCATGTTCATTACAGCATTGTTTACAACAGCCAAGTTATGGAAACAACCTAAGAGTCCATCAATGGATGAATGGATAAAGAAAATGTGGTATACATATACAATGGAATATTCAGCCATAAAAAAAATGAAATCTTGCCATTTGTGACAACATGGATGGACCTGGAGAGCATTATAAGTAAAAAAAAGACAGAAAGACAAATACCATATAATCTCTATTATATGTATTACTTAAAAAAAGAAATAACAAGTATATTCCTTAACTCATTTTACAAGGCCACCTAAACCTGAAAAGGACTGTACAAGAAAACAAAATCTCAATCTCACTAAAGAACAAAGATGCAAATTTTCCAAGCAAATAAAAGGAAAATGTGATAATGACCAAACTGGGTTTATTCCTGGAATGCAAAGTTGATTTAACATTAGGAAATCAATCAATATAATTTGATTCAAGGAGAAACAGCAGGAAAAACATTTGATAAAATCCAGTATTATTCATGATATAAGCTCTTACTAAGCCATTAACAGAATGAAACTTCCTTAAACGAACAGAGTAACTAGGAAAAAAATTAAAGCAAATATTTAGTGGATAAATGTTCGGTTTTCCCTTTGACAAAGGGAAGAGACAATGGTACCCTCTATTACCACTTCTATTCACCAGTATAATATAATAGGCAAAATAGGCAAGGAAATACCTGACACTTTTGAAGGAATTTCACCCAAAATAGTTACGAAAACACAAACCTTGTTACCTAGCAGATTTAGTTAAAAATATTGACCCTTTCCAGTTCTGCCATTCTTTCTCTAGTTAGAACTCTAGAACATATTAAAAAGTCCTGTTTAAGAAATCTTTGCCTATGACAAGGTCACAAAGACATTCTCCAAAAACAGACCTACCTACATATCCATCAACAACAGAATGATGTATAGTGATATATTCACACAATGGAATAATATAGTAATGAGAAGGAATAGTCTACAACTACACACAGTATAGATAAATCTCATTTATAATGCTGCACAAGGGAGTAGGATTCCATTTGTATAAAGTACAAAAGCAGGCAAAACAAATCTGTGATGTTAAGAGTCAGGGTGATGGTTGGGAGACAGGGCGGAAGTGAACAGAAGGGCAAACAAAGGAGCTTCTAAGTGGCTGGTAATGTTCACTTTCTTGACATGGGTGCTGGTACCCAAGTGTGCTCAGTTGGTGAAAATTCATCAAACTGTTCACTACTGATGTGCACTCTCTGCATATATATTACGCTATTAAGCTTCAATAAATTCTTTTAAGAGTGAAGGAGTACCTGTTTTAAAAAACTGGTGAGGGGCCTGGCTGGTGTGGCTCAGTGGTTGAGCATCGACCCATGCACCAAGAGGTCGCTGGTTCGATTCCTGGTCAGGGCACATGCCCAGGTTGTGGGCCCAATCCCTAGTGGGGGGCATGCAGGAGGCGGCCAATCGCTGTTCTCTCACATCAATGTTTCTATCTCTCTCTCCCTCTCTAAAAATCAATAAAGGAAAAAAAATTGGTGAGGGGATATGAGAGCAAAAAGGTTTGAAGTCCACGCTACTTCAGGTCAAAGCATAGAAATCAACTAACAAAAACTTAAAAAGCAGGTATTACACAACATGCTAACTAACAAAAAATACTCACAGGTGTCAAACCAACTAGTGACTCTCAAACTTACCATAACACTGGTTTGAAAGAAATTACCCACCCCCAAATAAATTTATTTATATCTAGATTTAGTGACTAATGTTGATTTATAAAGGTCTAAGACAAGCAACTTGGTCTTATAGGTTTTTATTAAATAGCAGGGTCTTTCAAATCTCAGAGATGAACTTATAGTTTCACATATCTGGTCAAACCTCCTAATTTTACTAATGAAGAAACCATGGTCCTGTGCAGTTGGGTGATTTGTCCAAGGTCATAAACAGCTCTTGATTAAGTAGAAACAACTGAAGTTATTTAACTTCACTCCTCTACCAATTTTCTGGAAGTTCTAGGGGATTTCCACCCACCAAGAGTTAGTTTACTGGCAGTGTCCCTCAATACATACCATATTCAATGAAAACATTGTCATCCAAATGTTACCAACTCAAAATTAATTTCTTTGCCATCCATGACTAATAGCCAAAAGCTATTTCTGGGGCAGAAAAGATAAGACTTTTTCAAAGTAAAGTTCATGATGTGCAACCCAACAGATAACTTTCTGTTTACACTAAATGAAAACTTTGACATCAAACCTCAGCATATGTGATAATTCAGAATGACAATGGCACCTATAGCATATAGTACCCCTGAAAAATACTTAAAAAAAAAAAAATCAATCATGACCAAACACCAACCAGTACATATAAACAAACAAATGTGCTAGTTAGTGACAATTACTGTATGTACTAACAATAGTAATTTCTTATTAAGTCAATAATAATTTCAAGCACTAACAACCAATTTCTCCAATTCATTCCAATTAGCTTCTATCTCCAGTATAAAGTATGCTTTCTATTAACTTTAACATTTTTAAAAGAATGACATCATTTTGAAGCTAAATCCATCATAACTGAACAGTACATAAAACAGCTCATTTAGTCCTGTGAAAACATTTAATTCTAAAAATGCTGTAGTTTCCACTCCATCCCCATACCATTCTTTCCTCTATCATAGGACTCTCCCCTTTTATTTCACACTATAAATTCCAATGCCAAGATGAATCCCTGGACTTGCCATCCTCAGGGAAAACACCTGGCCTTTTGAGGACGAAATGTATTTACTAAAAGTAACTTAAAATACAGCCCTGGCAGGTTTGGCTCAGCGGTTAGAGTGTTGGCCTGCAGACCAAAGAGTCCCAGGTTAGATTCCGGCCAAGGGCACGTACCTCAGTTGCAGTTAGTCCTCGGCCCCAGTTGGGGTCATGCGGGTGGCAACCAATCAATGTCTGTGTGTCTCTCTCTCTCTCTCTCTCTCTCTCTCTCCCTCTCGGATGTTTCTTTTTTTTTTCTCTCTCTCTCTCCCCCTCCCACTCTGTCTGAAGATAAATGTAAAAATATATATATATCCTCAAGTGAGGATTAAAAAAAAAAACTAAATACAACATGGTAACGTGGATTAGATCCTGGAACAGAAAAACAATATTAGTAAGAAAACTGGTGAAATTGAATAAAATTGCAGTTTAGCTAATACTAATAATGTACCAATGTTAGTGACAAATGTATCATGGATATGTATACCTAGGTGAAGGGTATAAGGAGACTCTATAGTATTTTCACAACTTTTCTGCAAATCTAAAAGTATTCCAAAGAAGCTAATTTCTATCAAAAGTCAGTAAGTTTGTACCTCAAAATTCTGACCCAATTAAGCGTCCAGAGTCAACTATCTTCAAGTAAAGTATCTCCATCCCCACAAGGCCAAAAGAGGAAATGGCGGCAGGTTCACAGAAGGGACTCTAAATGCTACCTATTTCTCCAGTATTACTAAATAAAATAAACTCCAGAAAAGCCTCCAAAAAAAAAAAAGATGCTTACTTTAGGGAGGGAGGAAAATGAAAAACTATGAAACCATTTTTCAGTGGAAAGGAAGAATAATCAATCCTATTTAAGTACAATAGATACGGGCAGTGGGCTACCAAGTAGAGGGATATTCTCGAGGTATTAGAACAGTAAAGATTAATAGTAAATATATAACATTTGCTATGCACTCACCTATGGCCCAGGTGCTTTTTAAAGTGCTTTATATAAACACATTTAACCCTTCCAAGAACCCTATAAGGTAGGCAGTACTTATAACTAAAATTTACAGATGATAAGTTTTGTAAGTAATACAACAAAAATTTGAAGGCAACCACGATACTACACAGCTTTCAGAGGAGCCAGGCCAGGGAAATACTCCTGCCTTCTAGAGACCAGGTCATACTGGTCACCCTGTACTCAGCTTCCACCAGGGAAGAAATCCCTCTGCCCAAAGCTTGGGAGTCCTTGCTAGGATCGTGAAGGAATGTGACTCTACCACACTGTGTTCATAATTTTTCAGTACCTGATGCACTCAGTGCATTCTTGTTGAGACACTGTTATACATAGAAGCTAGTTTTTATAGTATTATCAGTTTCCAAATTCAGATATATTGGGCTGGCCTAGGAATCTGAAGGCCACGGGGTGTGACATTATTTCTGTGGGAAAATGGAGTTGATTTCCAAAAAGAAATTCTTATAATTGGACCATTTAGAAATTGAGGATCCCACTACACAGTTCCCAAATCCCAAGATAATATACACAAATTTTAATAAAGACACTAGTTACTCAGATAAGCCCTTTTTGCTCAAAGTGGCACAGTTCCTTATACCTAATAGAAATAGTGTTACTGAAAAAAATTTAGCTGAATATTTTATGGATTTCCTTCAATATGGCCAATTTTGGATGTATACAACAGTTAATATATCTCTCTGCTTGGACACCCAATAAGCTGTACATTTAAAAATTACTACCAAATAAACAAATATTTTTCACACACACCCAGAACAGAAGAGGTGTCATCTCAGAAGGTAGCCAAAGTAGTAATAATGATGATGACAAAGTAACAATAACAAAAAGGACTAACTTTGAGCATTTACCATTGCTAGGCATGTTCTAAATATTATACATCATTTGGCTCCTTTAATCCTCACAAAATTCCTGTGAGGTAGATATTACACTATCCCAATTTCAAAAATGAGGAAACAGGTCAGAGATTAAGCAACTTGCCCAAGATCACCGAGCTAGTTAGTGTCAAAAGTAAGATTTGAATACTCGAGCATTTTACCCTTGGAGATCATGTTTTTAACCACTATACTCTATGTGTAATTAAATAACTTGGTGAACTCTCAAAATAAAGGGGGCTGACTCAAATTCATTTTCAAAACAAGACTGGTTTGGAGACATCCCCCCAATAAAGAACCCCATTTGCCTTTTATTAGGACTATGTCCTTCAACCAAGCTAAAACTGAACACTTTATGGAGAATAAATTTAAAGCATATTTGGCTTTGCTTTTATCACTTTGAAATCCTTCACTTAATTGAACACTACAAACAGTGGTAACTGCATGTAACTTCAACAACAGATAAAACTTTATTTTAAAATCTTCAGGTAAAACACACTGTCCACGTTTACTACTAAATAAACTAGGGTAAAACAATTAAGAATTCCAATACCCTTGAAAAGTTTCAAAACAGCATCAAGATATAGAGGGAACAAGATATTCCTTTTATGACAAAGAAAAACTGTTCTTTCCACAACACTAACTAACATCTGCTTTAATGACAAACATTAACCTGGAATGGACTGAACTCAAAACATGTGCCTGAATTCTTAGAAGAATTCAGAAATTCTTCACTGACAATCTAAAAAGGCTATCAGTTTATTTCCCAGAAGAGCCATCTGATCCACATAACACATCTAATCTTGGGAGAGCTAAAGGTATGCTCCCTACCATCCCACTGCGTAATTAACAAAAAGCACGCAACTCCCAACTTCTGGAACACAAGCTGATTTTTTTTTCAATCCTCACCTGAGGATATTTTTCCATTTATCTTCAGATAGAATGGAAGGGGGGGGGGAGGAGAGGGAGGGAGAGAGAGAGAGAGAGAGAGAGAGAGAGAGAGAGAGAGAGAGAGAGAGAGAAACATCAATGAGAGACACACACATTATGGTTGCTTCCTGCACAACCCTGGTCGCACAACCCTGACTAGGGCCGGGGATGAACCAAAACCGAGGTATGTGCCCTTGGCTGGAAACGAACCCGCAACTCTTTGGTGTGTGGGCCGATGCTCCAACCACTGAGCAACCGGCCAGGGCACAAGCTGATTTTTTAAATCATCTATTTGAACCTCAGAACTTGCTTTCCCAAGAAACAAAGGTCTATGTGCCAGGTTTCCAAGCCAACCCACAAAAACTTAAACACCCATAAGGTTACAGAAGTATAATAAATTACCGAACCTATAGGAAAACCCATTTAGCATTCAACTTAGAATAAAAGCAACTACCCCCTGTCCCACTCAGCCCTGGAAGTAGAATTCTTCCCTCCCCCAACTGGGTGTCTGGGACCCACAGGACCAAAGGCCCAGGCTTCCATGATCAAAGCAGAGCACAAGGAAAGGCATGGAGGGTGGTTGGCAGTGAATTAGGCCTCAGAGTTAGGACAAAAAGGCAGAGCTGCAGTGAGAGGAGATCGTGGGATGAGGAAGGCAAGACCTACTTGAGAGAGAAGGATGAAGGGTAGGATGGCAGCTAAAAGGAACAAGGAAATAATGTGGGGGTCAGGGTGGGCTGCAAAAAGGACATGGAAACAGTGCCTGCTCCTGCAGCAGCTAGGCTTTTACAAACGTTCCCCTTTAACACCTAGGAGAGGGAAGGAAAAGAAAAAGAGAAACTGTGGCATGGGTCTTGACACTGCCTCCCTTACTCTGGCTACCCTCATTCTCCTTTCAAGAAAGAATGGAGGCCTAGCCAGGTAGGTCAGTTGTTTAGAGCATCGTCCCGATACACCAAGGTTCAGGTTCAATCCCTGGTCAGCGCACATACAAGAATCAACCGATGAATGAAAAATAGGTGGAGCAGCAAGTTGACCGTTCTCTCTCCTCATCAATAAGTTTTTTAAAAGGGTAAAAAAAGAATGAAGTGGGTTGCAAGGTCTTGTCCAGGTCCCTCTTGAACTCCTAGAGCACAGTGATTCGAAAAAGGGAGTGGACTTGAAGTTTTGTTGCCCTCCTTGTCAGCATCCACTCTGCCAAATACTTGTGTCAACTGAGAACTATGGGAAGGCTCCAGGTACCAGCAGAACAGTGTCAGAGAGAGAGGAAGGAAAGTAAGGAGAGAAATTTGAAGCAGGAAGGAAGTGGGATGTTACAGGGTCGAACAAATTAATAGGCATGCCAATGAATTAAACTATAATAAATGTTCTTAACTATTTAGGATTAATTCATTTTGACAGTTGCAAATATTTCATCAGCTCCATTTCACTTTTAGACAAATGAATATTTGTGGCCATGGTAATAAATTGAAGTTTATTATGCAGAAGGTATGAAGATAAGCCTCTAAAAACATCGGAAACAATTTCCTGGTGTCTTTTATTTATATAGCAGCAATATAAATCATTTCAGAAAGGCTTTATTTACTTGATGAGTACTCAGTTACATTATCATTTGTCGATTTTTTTGCTCCAATAGCCCAAATACCATGAATAATTACCTTCACAAATAAGGAAGTGTATTTAACTCTTTCTTGGGAGCATAACTATAATGAAAAACTTGCTCATTCAGACCAAACGTTGCTCATCAGGATTCCAAGGTTTTATTTCAAGCAAAGCTCCAGACTCCATATAACACACACATGCAGATGCATCCTGAGGAGCACAGGACTTCTTTTTCCTCTGCCTCTAATGCCCATGTTTCTGTGAGACATGGCTAGTTAACTGAAGACCCCCAATTTACTTTTTAAAAGATGGAGCAGCAAATCCCAACTTCTATAACTTCTCCAGTACTTCCAGCCAGGGATAATTAATTCGACAGGTAAACCTAACCAAAGGACTTGCTGGAGGATGAGGGCCAGCATCTAGCATTCTTTTTTTTTTTTAATTTCAGCTACTCTTACAGTTGAACTCTCTTAAGCAGAGATAATGACCAGGATGGCAAGCTCAGCAGCACATCAAAGATGCAAGAGCAAAGACCAGTGGGGGATAAAAGTAACCAATGGCCATGCACTAGAAAGATGTTCTTGCTGTTTCACCTCATCTAAGATACTGCCCTGGGAACCTGGAAGGTCTTTCACTCCCTAGCTCCACAGAAGATTATGCTGGATCCCAGAATAGCTACCGTGTTTTCTGCAAACCACGAACTAGATCCAAAACTTCTGTACTAAATTAAAGAGAAGAAAAACAGCGTCTGTTATCAAGTACTCCACTTGCTGGAGAAGGTAGGTGGGTGAGGGAGTAGGTGGGTGTGGGTGGGTGCGTGGATGTGTGTGTGTGTGTGTGTGTGTGTGTGTGTGTATACTCCAAGCTATGACAAAGCAAATTCAAACCCCTATAGTTGGTATTTTATTTTAATAACATAACTTGAAAAACTATTCAGGACCAGAATAAACAAAATATTTGAAGTATCTTGGGCATGCTGAAACTGCAGGCAAACTTAGTGAAAACATATGAATTTCAGATAGGTCACTAGGGCTACTAGGAATCCTTACTAATTAGCCGACCTGCCAAAATGTTACCTCTGGCTAGAAAATAAAGACATCTGGGGGGAAAAATATTGAGACTATCTTCAGCCAAGAACACTGAAAGCTTTCAAGATTACCAACAGAATTGAAAGGTCTCTTTGTGACAAAAATTTCCACTTTCATAAAATTTGTATCAGTCAGCACATACACTTATACAGAGCATAGTAGAAAAAACACATTCTAGAATCAGACACACATGAGTTTGAGTTCTAGCTCTGCAACTTACCAGGAAAGTTACTGAAGAATACTAGTTGTAAGTGTCGTTATCTGTACAACAGGGATAACGTTATCTTTGGCACAGGGCAGCTATGAGGATTAAATGCAAAAGTACATAACTCACCAAGCCCAGTGCCTGAATATGATCAATGTCAATTAACACCCTTTGCTCCAACACAAACTGTACAGAGTATGGTATCTATAATTGAGAAGAATGTCAAATATGTGGAAGAAAATTCAGAGGGACAGAAAGTAGATTATTATATTCAATCAAACATAATGATGAAAATCACATATTTAATATTTACCTTTACTAAAGTCTTTCCCTTGATTAAGCCAGCTGTAGGCAAATGGGAGGGAAAGCTAAAGCTGAAAAACTTCATATCATACACTGATTTAAAATTATGTATGTGTTTATGCTTGCAATCTTCCAGTGTGCATAAAAAGACACCATCACAAAACACACCATGAGTAACGATACCCTTTAAAATTTAATACTGTGAAAAATTAAACTCTCATCTCAAAAGCCTTTTTGATCTAAATGTTTCTCCTTACAAATGTTCTTGTATACTACTACAAAGAAAAAAAAGTAAATCCCCTTACACTTTCAAAATAAAAAAGTGTGCAAAAGTTTTTCAAATTGTCAAATTGTTCTTCTTTCTCATTCAGTCTAGTTTTTTACAAATCAGAAGTAAATCCATCCCATGCCAAAATTATTTTCTGTTTGACAAACGTCACTGAAGAACACATGGAATTGACAAGCCCTGTCTGGACCAAAGGTGACACATTTTCTTAAGCAATTTTTAGAAATTACGTTTCTGCAAGGACAGAAATGCTTTTCATCAACAGTATGAACTTTCATATGCAGCTTACTTTATAACCCACCTTGTCCCCCGTGCCACCTCCCAAAATCCTGCTTTTAGGAACTTGAATGAGCTGGCACACAGTACTAAACTATAGAACTCCACTGGTAATAACTCTAATCTGTTGGACCTCAGAGAACTGCTCGTGTGATCTCTAAATGAACGTAGACGATGTGTTCCCCTTACTCCACACCTGCCCACAATCATTTGCAAACCTCTTTCAGAACAATTACTACCAACCTTCCCCGCGATTCTCAACAACTCCAACCTTGGTGTGTTAGTTCTCATTCCAAAACGCTTTGCTGGGGCTTCCAAGTCCGGGGTCCGGCGAGGAAGGACATCATCCTCTCCGTTTGGGGGGCCAGGGCGAACCCAGGCCCCCGGCCACTCCCTCTCTCCTCGGCCTCCCGGGGCGTCCAGGGCGGACGCGCCAGGCCCTGCACAGACCTCCGACAGCCCCACAGCCCCAGGCCGAACCGAGCCCCCGGGACACAATCAGTCGCGCACACGCCCACCGCCTGGACGCGGGGTCACCGTGAGGACCCCGGGGCCACCTCGATGTCCCGGTCCGGGCAGGTGCCGGGCCTCCTCGCGGACACTCACCCGGCAGCCGCTGCTCCCCGCCTGCCGCAGCCGCCGTCTCGCAGTCAGTCCCGCCGCCTGTTCCCGCGGGGGGTCCGGGCCGGCGCCGCTTCCCCGCCCGACCCCCCCTCGGGTGCGCGCCGCGCCGAGCCCGGATACGGTGAGAGCCGCCGCCACCGCCCCCTTTCCTCCCTCCTCCCTCCGTGCGTCCCTCCCACCGAGGCCCGCCTCGTATTTCCTGGATCCGCTCTCAGCGCGAGCTTGGCGTGCGAACCACCAGCTTCAGGTCTCCCATCGGGCGCCGTCGCTCGCCAGGCACAAAGATGGCGCCGTCGGGGACGGCCGAAGGCGATCTCGCGAGCCTTCCCCCACCGCCGCCGGAGGGAGGGGGACCACTGGAAAGGTGGTCAATTAGAGTAGCCTGAGCTGGCTTCGGAGCGAACGCTCCCTCATATCGGCTAGGGGCAGTACTGCTACAGCGGCTTATTGCGCCTGCGCGAGGGCGGGCGGGCGGACGACCGCGCATGCCCAGAAAAGCCCCTTAAAGAGTACCCAGGGCTCTGTTTTTACCTGTTTCCTCTGGAGGCGCGGAGCGGAGAAGGAGGGGGCGGAGGAACCAGAATGAAACTCCGGAAAGGGCTGGGCAGGACCAGTTGGCGAAGTGAGAGGCGTCTTTTAGGGCTGGGTCATCCCTCTAGAGCCCAAAGGGCCAACACTACTTTGGCGTCCCCGGGAGTTCTCCGGCCTTCTCCTTCTCCTTCCCCTCCCTGTCACCGAGTATTCTTTCCAAATTCTCAGCTGTCCCTTCATCCTGTTGTCTATTCGCGTTATTTATTGAGAGCTTAATGGGAGCTCAGAGCTGGGCTCGCAGCTGGCAGCCACGGCCCCCCTGTTTCTCACAGCACCATCTAACTTTCTCTTTCATTTTGGCGCTATGTGAACCTTCCAAATCTCCTACTATTAACTGCTGTTTCTGTTTCATTCATTTATTCATTCAGACGTGCGTCGTTCAGTTTCCTATGTGCCAGGTGCTGAGGAAACAGATGTGTGCTGACCTCAGGGAGCTATTGGCCTCAGATGGAAATGGATGAGAAAAAACAAAACAAAACAATGATGACAGTTCACAGTAAATTCTATGATAAAAATGAGTACAGGGGAGTGACAGATACTAGGGGTGGGCTGTCATGAAATATATCAAAAAGAAAATGCTTGAGGGGAGTCTCACAGGCATAGGATTTAGTAGGGTGTTGTCAGGAAACAAACCACCCTGATTATTTTAACAAAGAATTTAGTGTAAGGAATTGATCGTTAGATAACTGAAAAAGCAAGAAGTGAACTCAACATATCGAAAGAATAGCAACTGCAGGAAGCAGCTACTATGCCTAGAACTTGGGGAACTAAGTGAAGAGGTTGCGATTATTGCAATTTAGACATTTAGAGGAGGGGCCTTGTAGAGCTGAAACTCAGATCTGTGACGACCAAGCAACATCTTCCTGTACTGGTGTCTCTGAGGGGGGCTAAAGGTGCTGTTTCCACTAATGTGGGCAAACGGCAAACTGAATCTAAGCGCTGCTATGGGAAGGAACTGCCACTGTCCTGAGAGCTAATCTCCCTCCAGCCTGGTGATGAGAATGAGACATGTAGAGCAGAGCTGAACTTGACCCACATCCTGAAGCAGAGCAGTTCGGGTGTTAAGAGCAACTCATTTTGGAAGCTGGATGTGGTCAGAAAGGGCATGCACTCCTGTTGCATATCCCACATAGTGGGGACCATCATGTTAAAACCAGCTTCAAGGTCAAGGTTTCATATCAAACAACTGCCCCAGCCAACTCACAAATCCATGAACGAGAAATAAGTGTGCATTGTAATATGGCACTGACACTTTTGCTTATTAAGTGGCAAAAGTGGACTAGTACGGCAGCTCTGTTCCACAAAGTGAGCAGGAGTTAGTCTCCTTCTGTCTTCTTGCTCCACTGTCCCTAGAGTGTTGTCCTAGTATATTTGGTCCAGAATGGCTCATCACATTCTAGTCATCGAGAAGGAGAACACCTACCCATTTCCTTCAAGGGCACAACCCAGAAGTTGTTAACATCACTTGTGTTCACAATCCATTGACAAGAACTTACTCACATTACTGTATTTACCTGCAAGGAAGACTGGGGAATGTGGTCTTATTCTAAGCAGTCTTGTACCTAGCTAAAATCTATGACTTTAGAAAAAAAGGTTGGGGAGACAACCAGCAGCCCCATAAAATAATCAAAACTCAGAACATGATTTAAAGTTATACCTTGTTCTCTCTCATCAGTGAGGAGTTTAAAGTCAAAGAAGCAGGTATAATCCTTCTCTTTCTGTTCCATAGACTTCTACATCTCCTCCCCCATTTTGCTAACCACAGTTTCTTCTCCAAGGATGAAGAGGGTGGGAATGGAGGTGGACAAGTTACTGCTTTATAGGTGCATTTATAAGATGCCTTTGTCTTCTCTGCACATGGCAGATGCCTAAAATTAGCTTTCTCTCTTGGTTTCATTTGGAGGTTCTTCTTAGGCTTCCACTGGGCAGGTTTAATAACACATCTGAGGACACAAATGATGCTCTTTCCTCTGTCTGGACTCTCTTTCCTCAGCCCCTGGTCTCTTTTACTTTTTGATACTGCTATAAGTCCTCTCTTGGTTGTCAATGCCTTCTATGTGACTGGCACCTAAATGCTGGCTCTCTCATGGGGTGAGTGTGATTCTTCAGCACCCTCCTAAAGGTATAATTCTTTGGTATGGACTCAACCTTTTCTAACTTCTCAGTCCCTGCCTCTTGTGGAATACCCACAACTTCTTACTGCTAGGATCCCCTCATCCACTGGCCGGGCACAAGCAAGAAGCTCAAACTTGCCCGGCTGGTGTGGCTCAGTGGTTGAGCATTGACCCATGCACCAGGAGGTCACCGGTTTGATTCCCTGTCAGGGCACATGCCCAGGTTGTGGGCCCGATCCCCAGTGGGGGGCATGCAGGAGGCGGCCAGTCGATGTTCTCTCTCATCAATGTTTCTCTCTTTCTCTCTCTCTCTCCCTCTCCCTTCCTCTCTAAATCAATAAAGAAAAAAAAAAAAGAAGCTCAAACTTGTTTGCTTTCTTTGACATTCACTTGATCCATGGGAAACTCACATGTCCTTGTCATGCTGAACAACAGACATTCTGCCCTGTCCTGCTGCTCCAGCAATCTTTCTGTCTTCATAATTCTGATGACAATAGGTAGGCAACAGTGTCTCTGCTGACTCCAGTCTCCAAACTCCAAGAATATGTGGTCAGCTCTCCCTAAAATTCTCTGCCTGGGTTGGACTTATAGATAGCCGCTGTTCAGAAACCAAGCAGCTAGAAGGTGATACAGCTTTTTAAAAAATATGTTTTATTGATTTTTTTTAGAGAGAGAGAGAGAGAAAGGGAGGGGAGAGAGAGCTATCAGCTGCCTCCTGCATGCCCCCTACTAGGGATCGAGCCAGCAACCTGGGCATGCACCCTGACCAGGTGTCGAAATGGGGAGTTCTGGGTGCATGGGACAATGCTCAACTGACTGAACCACACAGGCCAGGGCAAGGTGATACATTTTTTTTTCTTTTATTGATTTTAGAGCGAGAGGAAGGGAGAGGGAAAGAGAGATAGAAACATCGATGAAAGAACATTGACTGGCCACCTCCTGCATGCCCCTCACTGGGGATCGAGCCCACAACCTGGGCATGTGCCCTGACCGGGAATCGAACCAGCGACCTCTTGATGCATGGGTCGACGCTCAACCACTGAGCCACACTGGCTGGGCAAGGTGATACATCTTGAAGACACTCCTCACTCAGCTCTCAGAGGCCCTTCACTTGGCTTTGCCCTCCCTAGTGGGAGAGAAAATCTACATTTCCTCAAAAGTGGTAAGTAATAAAAATCTCCCTTCTAGTCTTTTTTGGGGAGGGGCAGAATTTTATGGTTTTATTAACACCAATGCAGTGTGCACACAAGCTGTGCACATATTCTTTACTGTGCAGCCTAACATTGGGGTTGGTGACTCGGATGGCCAGCTGGCCTGCTCTTTGCACAACGGCTTTGCGGTTTTTTCAGGAAATGTAAGCAATCTCAGCACAGTAAAATTTGTTGCACATCAGCAGCACTTTAAGCTCCTTGACTTTGTGGACCAGGAACTTCCTAAAGCCACTAGGCAGCATGTGTTTTGTTTTCTTGTTGCTCCCATAACCAATGTTGGGCATCAAGATCTATCCCTTGAATCTTCTATGCATACTAGTGTAAATGCCTCTGGGTTTCCACCAGTTATGCTTAATTTTGACAGATTGGTCTGACTGGTGCCGGAAGAACTTCTTGGTCCTCTTTTGGACAATCTTGGGTTTTACGAGGAGTCTAAGGGTAGCCATGATGCTGAGTAGGAGATGGCTGCCACCTCTGTAGGCAGGAGGAGGAAGAGCTAGTCTTCTTTTATTCAGGCTGGAGGAGGTGTTCCAGTGATAGTCATAAAACTGGTTTAGCTGCCTTTTCATGAGCCTTTAGGGAAAGGGCTAGAAGCTCTCTTTAGAATGTGACAGAACTTAGCAAGTATTTTCTTCAGCTGTATCAGATACATCTTATGTACCATTTCAAATATTTTGGCTTCACTTGTTGTGTCAATAATCTATTGCCATGTAACAAACCACTCCAAAACATAATAGTCTAAAATAATAACCATGGTATTTGCTCATTATGCAGTAGGTTAGCAATTTGGGTTGGGCTCAGCTGGGCAGATCTTCTTCTGGTCTCACTCAGGGTCACTCATGGTGACAAGAGTAGAGGCTATTCATGACACCAAAAAGAGCTCTCACTTAGCAAGTCACCCCAACTCCACAGTGTATTCTCTAAAAGCTAAAAAATTAGCTGAGCCTTTAATGGGCCATTTCATTAGGCTGTCTGCTTCTGAGTGATGAGGTATATGATGAGCCCAGTGGTTCTCATGGTCATGTGCAACTCCTTTGCAGTAACATGGGTCCATTGGTTTTAGGCAATACTGTATAGGATACCACATCAATAGATGACCATTTTGTAAACTTTTCAGTGGTAGTGCTGCTGGAGGAACTGTGGATAGGAAAGGCGAACTCATAATGAGAGTATGAATCAGTTCTGGAAAGAATGAATTGCTACCCCACAGTCACACACACCCCATGTGGAAGGGGTCCAAAGTAATCAATTCACCCAAGTGGCTGGCTGGTTTCCTTGAGAAATTATGCCATACTGTGGCTCAGTGTTGGTTTCTGCAGGTGGTGGGTTTGGCCAGGAGTAGCTAATTGAACTTTGGTGAGAGGGAGCCCCTGTTGGGCCTAAAGGGTGATCCTGGGTTCTACCTTCTTGTAGAACAAGCCTACAAGGAACCTTGTGGGAGATGGACCACTTGGGCCACTTGGTGCCAGGTAATCTGGATTCAGGGTGCCAGCTGTTTATAGGCATTGTCTGGGATCTTGAAACTGAATGAATATTACAGTCCTCCTATAGGGGGAGGAAGTCCAATGGGAAGCTAAGCTTGGGTACAGACCATCCCTCTGGGAGAAGAGTAGATCCCTGGTTCCAGTTAGCTTTTTGCCTGCAACCCAACATGAGTTCTTAGGATCACTTTCAGACAAATGTGCTCTTTGTACTAAAATACTAAGTTATGTTAATTTTAGCTTCTGTGTAGACCCATTGATTGATTTTCACCTTGTGATTTAATGAATTTCAATGGGAAAGGGGTTCCTTATAATCTAAATTTATTCCTATATTCTAGACCCTACTTTTTTGAATATATATATATATATATTTTATCCTCACCCAAGGATATTACTGATTTTAGAGAGAGAGGAAGGGAGAGAGAGAGAGAGAGAGAAAAACATCAAAGTGAGAGAGAAACATCTATCAGTTGCCTCCTGTACATGCCCCAACTGGGGATCAAACCTGCAACCTGGGTATGTGCCCTGACCAGGAATTGAGCCCACAACCTTTGGTGTATGGGACAACACTCTAACTAACTGAGCCACACCAGCCATGATTCGTTACCCTGCTTTGCTTCCCGCCTAACAACTTCCATTTAGCATTTGCCCCTGTACAGTACCACAACTAATGAGTGTGTCAGAATGCCTTCTTAGTTTGCTAGAAGAACTAAAGGCAGCCTATTTTAATTTTCCCTTTTATAACCACAAGGAACAACAGAATTGAGCCCTCTTATATCAAGACACTTAAAGAGGGGAAATAGCCTGGCTGGTCTGGCTCACTGGTTAAGCATAGACCCATGCACCAAGAGGTTGCCGGTTCGATTCCCGGTCAGGGCACATGCCCAGGTTGTGGGCCCAATCCTCAGTGGGGGGCATGCAGGAGGTGGCCAATCGATGTTCTTTCTCATTGATGTTTCTCTCTCTCTCTCTCCTCCCCACTCCTTTCCTCTCTAAAATCAATAAGGAAAAAATATTTTTAAAAAAGAGGGGAAATAAAATTATTAAGTGCAAAGGATAAAGAAGGAAGAGACACCAGTTGCCCATCACCCTCACCCTTTCATCCCTGGGGACATACTCATTGTCTCTTTGGTTCAGCATTCTCTGACTTGGGAATTGTGTGTCTGGTGATAGATAATGGGTTAAAGCTCCTGCTGGAACATGACTCATCTATACTTACCAGGATTCATTTTGGAACAAACCAGAGGAATTGGGTTGGGTTTTGGACCATCATCTGAACTGGATGGATATAGTATACAATCTCATTAATTCCAGCTGGTGACTAGGATCAACCCTTTCCTAGCTAGTTCCCCCACTCCTAAACACCAGTGTCCCCATCCAGTGGTCAACTCCCCATTGGCTTATCTCTACCAAAGCTGTCATCTTGGGAATAGTAACCTTTCTCAGAAGAAAAAGCTTCAATTAAAATTGGTTCAATATATTTTCCTTATTTGTAGTTAAAGTTTAATTAATAATAGGAATAAAAACATTTAGGAAACCAGTTCTCTTGACCGGTGCAAAGTAATCTCTATTTTCTTTTCCCAAAAAAGTACATTTCAAATAGAAAACATGCTCAATATCTACTTCTAAGTAAATTTATTTTGACTCTCAATTTATCTTTCTTTAATGCTAGATAAGCTCAATGATGCTCTAAGAGAATCCTTATACAAAGACCTGACAGTTGCCCTTCTTCTTCAACTCTCAGGTTGAGAGAATCACAAATAGATTTCTTCAAAAAAGTCTCTTGTCTAGTGAGCCAGCAAGGCAGGTTTGCTACAGATCCACTGGGTGGATAACAGTGGTAGAAGACAGGAGAGGAAAACACTGTTTTTGGCTAAGCAGGTAGAATGAGTGGGTAGGTGAATTAGAAAGAGTTCATATGGAGGGACCTCATTAAGATTATAGCAAAGGTAGAGAGCATTTGTAGTAGAAACTGTGGTGTTCCACCAAGATCCCCCCGTCAGGGCAATGCACCGATCCCTGAGTTGCTGGAGCTGTTGGTTCCTGACAGCTTACATCCGTGTTCCTCAACTAGCAATTGCCTTTGCCCTCAGGGATCTGCCTCACAAAGATTAGGCACTCTCTCAGTAGGTGTCCCACAGCTAGTGACTGGCTACTGTGGAAATACAGTCTTGTCATCCTTGCATTAATTTGGGACAACTCTGAAGGACCATTCCAGCTTCAGAGCTTCATGTGAGCTAGGCTGAAGCTTTGGTTGCAGCTTCATCCCAGGTCAGTGTCTCCCTCTGTCCAATGTTGGTTTCCTTAGTTCCTTACAGTCTATATTTTCTAAGAGAATTTCTCAATAAACCTTCTGCACTCAGTTATTCATCTCCTTTTAATACCTAAAAACATCATTTGTTTACTTTCAAATCTCATGCTCCCAATCAGAGTGGTGGCATCATAAGAATTCTTTCTAAACTTCTCATTCTATAATCTTCTGACCTATTATCATAAGCCTAGTGATGATGTAGGAAGGAAAAGCTGGGAGATGGTAAATCGGGTACATAAGAGTGGGTCCTTGTAATACTGTGATTTATAATAAGAAATATATATATTTGGTTTTTGTTCGCATTCCTGGCATGGGCTCATAAAACCACTGGAATTTCCTAAATGATATGAGTTATAAAAGTGCCTTTTGTTACTCATAACAAGCCCCTTTCAACCACACCTGAGTTTAGGTTAATGGGGTGACTTTTGGAAAGCCCCTGAGGATGGGGGCTGGTTGCCAAGGATGCCAACTCTGTGATTAGAGGGTTGGAATGTTCTGTCCTACCCTCCCACCTCTGGGGAGGGGGGAGGAGCTGGAAGTTTGAATTTATCACCAATGGCCAGCCCTGGCCTGTGTGGCTCAGTTGGTTGGAGCATTGTCCCGTACACCAAAAGGTGGCAGGTTAGGTTCCCAGTCAGGGCACATGCCCAGGTTGTGGGCTGCATCCCCAGATGGGGCACATACGGGAGGCAACCAACTGATGTTTTTCTCTCACATCCATGTTTCTCTCTCTCTCTCTCTCTCTCTCTCTCTCTCTCCCTCTCTCCTTCCGTCCTCTTCTCTCTAAAATAAAAAATATATATATAAAAAATCACCAATGGCCAATGATTTAATCAGTTGTGCCTTCTAATGAACCCTCCTTAAAAATGCAAAAGGGGTTCAGAGAGCTTCTGGGTTGGTGAGCAGGTGGAGGTACCAGGAAGGTGTGCCAGAGAAGGCACGGAAGTTTCATGCCCCTTCCCCCTCATACTTTGCTCTGGGCATTCTTTTCATCCGGCTGTTTCTTAGTTATATCCTTTTATAATAAACTGGTGAGTTTATTATAAACTGTAAGTACACTGTTTACCTAAATTCTGTGAGCTGCTCTAGCAAATAAATCAAGCACAAGGAAGGGGTCAGAGGAGCCAGTTAATCAGAAGCCAGTTAATCAGGTAACAAACTGGACTTGCAATTGGTATCTGAAGTCAGAAGGAAAGGAGCAGTTCTGCAGGACTGAGCCCTTCACCTATGGGATCTGACACTATCTTCAGCTAGATACTGTCATTGACTAGAACTTAGTCATATGACTACATCTAACTTTATATGCCCAGGAAACACATTAGAATGGATTCTAGTATACCACTAGCAGACTCAACCACAATAGTGTGTGTAAAATCTTTTTGTAGAGTCTTACTTTCCTTATCATTATATCATACATTTTCATGTTTCTTTATAGTCTTGATTATTGTGGTAGATTTTATTACTGTTGAAAATCTTTGCTGCCCCTTTCCTCTGGGACCATCTCTATAGGGCCAACTCCTGGTGGACCGACCTCCCTATAGGAGCAGTATCTGTCTCATTGGTATCAGGTGTGGTCATATGTCTTGCTTTGGCCAGTGGAATTAGAGCAGAAATTACATATCCCACATCTGAGCCTAAGCTTTAAGAGCTGTTGTATAATTCTATCTGTGCTCTTTTTCCACTGCCTTGAGATTACCATGTGGACGAATGCAAGAGAGCAGGAGCATGAGAGCCCCACAAACCAGGAGTCAACCAAGAGGAACCAAGGGAGACCAAGAGCAACCAAGAGAGTGAACTTGTTTAGGGGATTAGATATTCCAAATATTCCCGTGTTTGCAGTGGCCTTGCCTACTCTGACCAGTGACCTGTTCCCAGGTATGACTGACAGGCAGGTACCTTCCCTATGTCACTCAGACTTTACTGAGCCTTTGCCTATTCTCCCCTTGTCCAGTCCCTTCCCCCAGTGATCTGTTGGGAATAGACCCGTGGCTCCCTGGGGAGTGTTAAAGTGCAGCTTCCTGGCAAAGCTACACAAACGACGTGCTTATAATATTTGGTCTTTCCTTTACTCCTTTCCTGTTATTAATAACTAGGTTAATTACAATGGTACCAAAATGTTGTGAAGATTAAATGATATAAAACACTTAGCATAGTGCTTAGCATGTAATAGGTCCTCAATAAGCATTAGCTAATATAATTATTAGGTGTTATATAAAATCTTTAGATTGGTTTAATCTTCACTCCTTTCATGTCTGTATAGGAAAAACATTTTCCAAGTAATTTTCCTTCACCATATGTATATCCTCAAGAATTAATCGACTATTTATTTAATTCTTTTAACTACAGGTGTCTTGCTTATAAATTTGAATGAGTTATTAATATAGTATAGTTATTAATCCTTTGTCTATCACATTTTATATTTTGTGTTGCTCAAAACTAAAGAAGTTTTCATTCTTATACAAAGCTGGAAAATACTCTATTTTCTTTGTGGTGTCTAGAATTATATTATTATATATAATTACTTATTAATGAAGCTATAAGTATGACTGTATAAAAGATAAACAAAATATCTCCTATGAAAATCTAAGGGTCCTTCTATTTTGTTCTGCCATCCTTAGAATGCTTCCATGGTCTATTGATTCCAGATGGCTCTCTACCACCTCCGTATTCTAACTAGTAGGAAGGAGGGAAGGGAAAGACACGTGCCTAGTCTTTAAGGGCATAACCTGGAAGTTGTACACATCACTCCCTCTCACATGCCATTGGCCAGAATTTAGTCCCATGACCACATCTAATTATAAGGGAGACTGGAAGATAAAGTTTGTATTTTAGGCGGCCACATACTCAGTTCATAATTCTATTATGATAGAAGAAGGGCTAAACAGACATTGGGGGAAAACTATTAGCCTTTGCCATTCTGCTATTCTGGCCACACAAACATCTATGCATGCCCTCCTTCCCACACATAGAATATACCTGTTGTCAAGGGAAAGAACTCCCAAGTACAATCCTGTTACTACTGAAAGAGAGCAGAATTTGCCACCCCAAAAATATGCCTCTCTGGTCTATTGATTATCTTGAGTCCTACTGGCTTGGAAATGCAAAAGCTCCTGTGCTGGATTCCTTAGTTAGCTCATCAGACAGTCCTGAGCTCTGTTCTCTTAAAGGTACCCCTTGTCCATTGTCCTCTATGGCCCTAGTCTCTGCCCTCTGGAAGGTTAATTTCCATTGATTATTATGGCCACATCTGCAGTGAACCTTTCTTTTTTTTAATATATTTTATTGATTTTATTTTTATTTTTATTTTTTAGAGAGAGAGAGGAAGGGAGAGAGAGATAGAAACATCAATGTGAGAGAGAAACATCAATCAGCTGCCTCCTGCACACCCCCCACTGGGGACTGAGCCTGCAACCTGGGCATGTGCCCTGACTGGGAATCAAACCGGGACCTCTCAGTCCATGGGACGACACTCAATCTACTGAGCCACACTGGCCGGGCTACAGTAGACCTCTCCTGAGGATTGTTCAGCTTTCACAGGTTTCCTGCTGAACAGTTTGGGCATCCTAACTGCTTGGTGGTGAAGGGGAGCAGAATTTACCACCCAAAAACATGCCTCCTTGACAAAAGGATTATGGTGAGCTAATTATTTTAAAGAAACAGCAGATACTGGAGAAGCTCAGAAAACCAAGTAGAAGTTATCTTTTTGTAAGAGACGTTTACAGTTGTAAAAAGAAATCTCCATTTATAAGGGTGTCTTCCTCTGTATAGCAGGAAGAGGAGGATGACTCTAAATTTCTAGAAATTCTTATCAGTGGAGAAGGCAATGACTTCAATCTGCAAAACAACCTTACCCTTATTTGCTCTGCTTTGCCTGACACCCTCCCATAACTGACTCCCCACCCCCAACATCTTCCTTGTCTTTAGCTGGAAGTGGCATTTAAGGTGGTGGCTTGGACCATTCCCAGGAGTCACTTAGTTTTCCTGGGTCTCTCCCATGTATACAGGAGGTAAACATGTTATTAAGCTTCTGTTTGTTTTTTTCTCCCGTTAGTCTGTCTTTTATTGTGGGGGAGGGGGGGAAGTTCTCAGGCAAGAACCTAAAAATGTAGAGGGGAAATTATTTTTCCTTCCTTACAGAGGCTCTAATCATCATAGGCATTTGCAAACCAGGTTTTGCTTGCTTGGGCTTTCAGACGCCCTCTAATATTTAATAGGCTTCTGGTCTACTTGCTGCTTGTCATGTACATGTAGAAGTAACCATTGGGCAAGATCAGCTACCAGGCAGTGGGAATCTGTCTTGGCCATGAACTCCTGGTAGAAGGAGGCAGGAAGCAGCAGAGCCCAGGGGTAGAAGGACTCACAGACCCCAGGAACTTGACCAAGCCCTGTACCATGGGCCCTGAAGCTGGGGCTTCCCATGGGGGTTAACAGCTTTGTGTCCCTAGGCTCCCTCCTGCAGTTGACCCAGTTTCGCAGATTTTCAGCTGAAGAAGTGCAGTGAATGGTGGACAACAATGGGAAGCAGCAGTTTGCCCTGCAGCAGGGGGACCCAAGCACTGGCCTTCTCATCCAGGCCAATCAGTCACTCCCTGTGTTGGAGGCCACTTAACCTCAAGTCAAATCCAGGGAAAAGGCACACCTTTGAGTGGAGACCTAAGATGTTAATGAAGCATACGTTGCATGTTAGAGCATAGAACTCTTCTGCGCCTGCAAGAATCAGAGCCAGCCAGTCAAAAGGACCTGGAGAACAAAGAAATCCACTCTGTGCCTGTGCAAACCAGTATCAGCCCACTGATGGGGAAACCAAGGAACAAAGGAATCTGTCCTGTGCCTGTGTGAGTCAAGTGGCAGCCCACCAAAGGGGAAGGAGGAAGTGTGTGACCATGTGAGCCAGACCCCAGAAGTAAATTGGGGATCCGTACTATTCTCCATGCAGTGTGCACTGAGCTTTCTTACTTGATCTTTAACAAATTTCTTCCCTTCCGAATCCGCTTCGCCTCCTCTGTTGATTATGGCTCCTCCCTTGATTTCTGTCCTGGGAGGAGCAAGAACCCTCCAGCTGGTAACACCTGCAGGTAACTGAGTTGGAGCTAATGCCCACTGGAGAACCCACAGGCCCTGTCCTTGATTCCTTGATGCTCATCCATGGTACATTCTGGCAGCACTGGCCATCCATCTTGCTCAAGGGCCTGTCCTTCCCGGGAAGAATGTACATGCACCTGGCCCCGGAGCTGCCTGAAACTGATGTCACTGATGACACGGATGAACCCTGGTGTCATCAGTGACATGTGGCCAAATTGCTAAGTGGTTATGTTCATCAACTGACCCCTGACACTGCCTTTTGCCTTTTGCTCTGCCAGTGGGGTGATCCTGACTGCAAGGAATGCTAATAGCTTCCTGCTTCCCAAGTACTTTAAGGAGGCCCTGCAGCCTTGCCATACCAGAGAGACCCGAGTGGCCCCAAGCACAGCTCCAGAGGATGATCCAACAAGAAGATTTTTTTCTTTAAATGTAAAAAGATGACAAAAGCCCTAGTTTGAAAACAAACAAAAGAAGTAACTATAGCCCACGATCTCTTCCAGGCATATTCTCTTGCTTTTTCACTGTTCTCTGTGCTGACTCATCTTCCTGTCATTCAACTTGATAGTTCCTTCCTTACACTCTTCTTAATAGGTTTGGGTGGGAGGTTGACATTCTTAATACGCTCTTTACCTCTGCTCTAGCTCTCATTTACTGGTCAAGAAGGAAGGTGCTTGAGGAGCCCAATGTTATCTCTTCCCAAGTTTTCCCTTTTTTGTAGCCTCTTTAAACTGCTTCACTGTGGAGTTGCAGAAAGCAGTTGGCTTTTGCAATTGGGTGAGGCTCTGAAATTGCAGGCCACAGACAAAAATGACTCTTGACAGAGTTCTGTTCTCTTCCATTTTTGGTTGCTATCTAGCTCGTTCTGACTGGGGTCCATCCCTCTGTAGGGTGCTGCTAAAAGTAGCAAGAAGCAGCAGACACTGCTCAATGTTATAAATCTTTCTTATTTACCTCAATGCTATTGCTTTTGATGCCTGTGAGCTGTTTCCAAGATCTTGCCAACCTTTATTAATGCTGCGCCTAGCTAAAATTTCTATTTTCTCAGAAGAAAGAGAAAAATGGATGTTGGGGGAGAATTAGCACTCTATGCTACAGATGTCTATTGATTCACACAGGTTCTTAATTCCACTCCATAAAATGAGTCAGCAACTTGTAGGAGGCGTGGGGCCAGCAAAATAGAAAACTGGCACCTTCAGATTAGTATCAAAGGACTCACTTTGAAAAAGGAAACCCAGACAGTTCCCCCCTCGCCCCAAAAGCTAAACTTTTGCTAGTTTTGATCTGATTGGTATAAATGTTCAAATATTATCTCTTAACTAGCAATAAAGCTGACTTTCTGGGCCCTGTCAAAAACTTGATTTTGAAAGTATAGTAAAATAACTAAACAGTGACTTTTAAAACTGTGAAGCTGAGAAAACACATGCATGCACTGTTACAATTTTTCAATATGGTTATCAGATTGCTGGAGTTACTTCTAAAATTCTTTTATTTTGTTTTAGATATATTTATTGTGGAATTGAAGCTTGTAATATATTATAAATGCCTCATGATGTTTCTTCCCTTCTTACTTTATAAAATAAGCCTTTAAAGTAGGGGTGGGGACCGTCTGGCCTGAGGGCCATATAAGGCCCCTGAAATCAATACCAGCTAGCATCACATGCCTCACCAAATTAGCTTGCCCAAATATAGCAGGCTAACTTCTTTTCCTTTATTGATTTTTAGAGAGGGGAAGGGAGAGGGAGAGAGAGATAGAAACATCGATGAGAGAGAACATTGATTGGCCGCCTCTTGCATGCCCTCCACTGGGGATTTGGCTCACAGCCTGGGTATGTGCCCTGACCGGGAATCGAACTGGCAACCTCTTGGTGCATAGGTCGATGCTCAACCACTGAGCCACACCGGCTGGGCTAGCAGGCTAATTTTTAAGTTGATAATTTTTTAAAAATCTTTATTGTTGAAAGCATTACAGATGTACCACTTTTTCCCCCCATTGACCCTCTCCTCCCTGTTCCCACCCTCCTCCTGCCTTCCCCACACTATTGTCTGTGTCCACTGGTTATGCATATATGTATATAAGTTTTTTGGTTTATCTCTTCCCACCCTTCCCACCCCGCCATCCCTCTGAGGTTTGTCAGTCTGTTCCCTACTTCCATGTCTCTGGATTTATTTTGATCGTCAGCTTATTTTGTTCATTATATTCCATAAATAAGTGAGATCATGTGATACTTGTCTTTCTCTGATTGGCTTATTTTGCTTAGCATAATACTGTCCAGGTCCCTCCATGTCGTCTCAAAGGATAAGCTATCCTTCTTTTTTACAGCTGCATAGTATTCCATTGTGTAAATGTACCACAGCTTTTTTATCCACTCATCTACTGATGGACACTTAGGCTGTTTCCAGATCTTAGCAATTGTAAATAGCGCTGCTACGAACATAGGGGTGCATATATTCTTTCTGACTGGTGTTTCAGGCTTCTTAGGATGTATTCTGAGAAGTGGGATCACTGGGTCAAATGGCAGTTTTATTTTTAATTTGTTGAGGAAACATCATATTGTTTTCCATAGTGGCTGTACCAGTCTGCATTCCCCCCAGCAGTGTACTAGGGTTCCCTTTTCTCCACACCCTTGGCAGCACTTGTTGTTTGATAGGAAATGCACTTTTTAAAGCTTCAATATATATTGTCAAGTTTGGTGTAAATGGATGATTTTGTATGACCCGTGAATGATGTTATAAATATCCAAATGACCCTTGGCAGAAAAAAGGTTCCCCACCCTTGCAAGAGAATGAAAGAGAACTAAAATTTAATGAATGTCACAAAGAGATTTTTCTTTCTCTCCTTAGCATGCTCATTTTCTTTATTGTAGTTTATTAATGTTCATTTCATCTGATAAACTCCAGATTACTTCATCTCTGGCACTAAAGATTCCTTCATTAGTTTGCACTGTCAAAATACAAATTAAATACCAACTTTATTTGAGAATGGATACAGTGACCATTCTAAACAAGTTCTGGAGCAAAGTCAGCAGACTTTGAGAAGTTTTCATTATTGTAGTTATCTACGCTGGTATGAAATATAAGGGACTTTAGTCTACATATTTTGTTCACTGCTGTATACTGGGTACCTAGAACAGTACTTAGTGGGCACTCAGTAAATATTTATTGGATTAATATATTAATGGACTTTTTTTCTTTTATTTTTTAAATTGATTTTAGAGAGAGAGGAAAGGAGAGAGAGAGAAACATTGATTTCTTGTTCCACATATTTATGCATTCATTGGTTGCTTCTTGGATGTACTCTGATCAGGGATCGAACCCAAAACCTTGGCAAATCAAGACAATGCTCTAACCAAAAATCCAGGGCCTGGATTTTTTTTTCTTTTAAATAATCCTAAAATCTGCTGGAAAATATTTAACCAAAGTAGTTGGAAGAGAGTTGGATTTTTTCAATTCAAACAAGAAGGCATGGTGAGATTATATAATTTAGACTATTAAAATTTTCAAAAGCGTGCAGACTAGGTGAAAAGACATTTAATGTCTCTGAATATTCACACCAGGAGAGAGGAGGAGGAGCACAAACTCTGAGAACACAATTATGTGATGCAGTGTCTCAGATGTGTGTGTAGTGGAGATGATGGCTGAGAAGACACTGATCCAAATGATGGACAATGTTAACATTGAAATCAACATTTTCAAGTGTTCTGCATGTAGTCTCATGGTCTCACAACAAATTTGAGAAGTGGTTTCTATTACTATTGTCATTTTACAGATGTGGACATTGAGCTTCCAAGAGGTAATTTGTCGAAGTCCCACAGCTGATGATTGGCAGAGCCAAGACCTGAAAGTCTTTGACAATCAAGATCATATTGGATAAGAAGTCACGTTTTTGCTCCATTGGCATTCAGCTGCTCTGAGGTTCTTTCTCTGACCTTCACCCCTTCTGCAGCATCTCTCCCTTTCTTCTGGTTAAGGATATTGTACTAATGTTGTAATGTCATTATGTGCCCTGAGTTAATAAAGAGCTCCTTTTCTCTTGTGGTGTTCAAAGTGATGCATAATATTTGCTGGGTCTTCAAGAAGGAAATAATGATGACTGGAATGAAAGTCCCAGAATTCTTCACAAGCAACCTGCCATGTTATAGATTTCTGGGAGAGCTATTTAGTAGGAACACTCCATTATGGAATGAAGGTTTGTGTCCCCCCACCCCCAATGCATATGTTGAAGCCATAACCCCCAATGTGATGGTATTTGGAGATGGGGCTTTTGGAAGGTGATTAGGGTGAGATGAGGTCATGAAAGTGGGGACCTCAGGATGGGATTAGTGGCTTTATAAGAAGATCTTTTTCTCTCTGTCTGTTTATCTCTCTCTCTTTTTCTCTCTCTCCACTCACATGCACTGAAGAAAGGCAATATTGGGTATACTGAGATGCTGGCTATCTGCAATCCAAATAGAGAGCTCTTACCAGGAACTGAATTGGCCAGCACCTTGATCTTGAACTTCCCACCATTCAGAACTGTGAGAAAATAAATTTTTGCTGTTTAAAGCACTCAGTCTATGGTATTTTGTTTTGGCAACCCACGCCGACTAATATATACTCTGTATTGCTTTGGACCCCAAAACTCTATGTGGATATCTCAGACCAGGTGAGGTGGACTGGATCACTAGTGAAGAGTGAGCATTGTTTTTGCCTGGACTGGAAATTGGCCAAATGGCCTTTCCCATGTGTTTGTTCTCCTGAGTCTGACACTGGTTTCTGCTCAAGTTTCCAAGGGGATGCAAGTGGAGGTAGGGAGCTTCTTCTTAGCTGAGGCGTGAGTGAGAGAAAGAAGGGATGTGGCCTATTCGTCATTACCAGTCACCAAAAGAGCCCAAGAATAAGAATCCCAAAGGAAGATAATTCATGTATAGAGAAACTCTGTACACGGCTTATACAAGTCATTTACCTTCCCAGCTAATCATGGAAGCTGAGGTCATTGATTTCAGGCCTTTCTTCTTTTGTAATATAGGTGTTTAGTGCTATAACTTTTCCTCTAAGCATAGCCTTCGGTGCATTCCACAAGTTTTAATGTCGTATTTCATTTTTATACAGTTCAAATACTTTCTTATTTCTCTTTTGATTTCTTCTTTGCCCGTGCATTTTTAGAGTTGTGTTATTTGGGGATTTTTCAGAGTTCTTTCTATTTTTTATTTCTAATTTAATTTTACTGTGGTCATATAACACACTTTGCATAAATTGAATCCTTTTAAATTTATTGAGACTCGCTTTGTGGCCCAGAGTATGGTCTATCTTGGTAAATAGTTCATGTGTACTTGAAAAGAATGTATATTCTGGTGTTGGTGGATGTTAATTAGGTCACATTAGTTGATAGTGTTGTTCAAGTCTCCTATATACTTGCTGATTTTTTGTTTACTTGTTCTATTAATTATGGAGAGAGGGATATTTAAATCTCTGACTGTAATTATGAAACTACTTCACCTTTCAGTTCTATCAGTTTTGTTTTTTGTTTTTGTTTTTTGCTTCAAGTATTTTGAAGTTGTATTATTAAATTCATAAACAATTTATGATTGTTATATACTCTTTTTTAAAAATATTTTTTCTTTATTGATTTTAGAGAGAGAGGAAGGGAAAGAGAGAGATAGAAACATCGATGAGAGAGAACACTGATTGGCCGCCTCCTGCAATGCCCCCCACTGGGGATTGGGCCCACAACCTGGGCATGTGCCCTGACCAGGAATCGAACTGGTGACCTCTTGGTGCATGGGTCGATGCTCAACCACTGAGCCACATCAGACGGGCTGTTATATACTCTTGATGGCTTGACTCCTTTATTATTACCAAATGACCCTCTTTATCCTTGGTATTATTTTTTGCTCTGAAATTTACTTTGATGTTAATATAACCAGTCCTGCTTTATTTTGATAAGTGTTAGCATGGTGTATATGTTCCCATGCTTTTACTTTTAACAATTTTCCATCTTTAAGTTCAAAGTGGGTTTCTTGTAGGCAACATATGTGGTTCATGCTTTTTCAGTCAATCTGATAATCTCAAATATTATTAGAAGTTATATATATATATATTTAGTTTGTTTCACAACTTTAAAAATTCTTTATTTTGTGTGTGTGTGTGTGCACGTGCGAGTGTGTCTGTGTTGGCACATGTATATATTTTATAAATAAAGGTATATATATTTATATATGAGAGTATGATTAAAAATATTTTATTTTGGGGCAAATAATCATAAAAGCTTGGAGACATTGGCTTGAAGGCAATGTGAACAAGTGACCAATCCTTATTTTAGGTGAACAGAAATGGAACTAGAGTGTGAGACAGGGCCTAGACATCACACAACTCTAATTGAGTGGTACCCCTTGGATCATATACGTGAATGATGCTTCCCAGAATTGTGTTAAACTATGGCTTTTTCTAGAGGATCCATTTGGAGGGAAGAATTAGAGTCACATGTATAAAGGCTATGAGGGGCCTATTCCCAAGTGGACATAAGGGCAAGCAAACTCTCCCAATGCACATCATTGTCCATGTAGGGGAGGAAAAACAATTTTCTCTCTACTCTTTTAGGTTCTTGGTTGAGACCCCCAGTAATAAAAGACAGATTAACAAGAAAAAAGCAAACAGAAGTTTAATAATATATGTACCTCCTGTACAGATAGGAGAGACCCAGGAAAACTGAGTAACTCACCAAAATGGCCCATGGCATCACCTTAAATACCATCGCCAGATAAAGACAAAAGAAGATGAGGGGAGACGGTTATGGGAGTTTTTCAGACAAAGCACAGTAAATAAGGGTAAGATTGTAATGTCAATTTCTAGAGATTTAGAGTCATTCCCTTCTCCCAAGTACAGAGAGGGAGACACCTTTACAAAAGCAGATTTCCCTTTTAAATGTACAGGACTCTTACAAAACAGCAACTCGCCCTGGCCAATTTGGCTCAGCGGTTAGAATGTCAGCCTGTGGACCAGAGAGACCTGGGTTCGGTTCCCGCTAAGGGCACGTACCTCGGTTGCAGTTTGTCCCCAGCCCCGAAGCCTCTCTAAAATAATCAGCCCCAAATAATCAAGTAATCAAAATAATCAATAAGCCAAAGAAGCATATTTTGGGGTGGCATATTCTGCTTCTCTTCGCCCATGAGTCCAGAAAGATTGTCCAGTGGAGGGAGATGTGTATGCCGGGCAATGTACTGGAGAGCAGAGAACTAGACAGAAAAGACACAGAGACCCTCATATGGGTCCCTTTGAAGTCTGTGGCTGAATACTAAGCAGTGCACATGCAGGGGTTAAATGCATAGTGTGCCCCAAAGTCATGAAGGCTCTGAAAAGGAGATATTTAGAAAAGCTGATGCTTATAAAACATGCTATTTAAGTAGTTTACTTGGGTAAACAAGTGCGTTCTGCTGAAGAATATTGATAATCACCTATTTAAAAAATGATTGTTTTAAAGACTAAATGTGTATGTAGACTGTCTAAAGGTTACCTCACTCAGTATCAGGATTCTTGAATTTATTTTGTGAACTTCCCAAAGCAATCTAAAGCCTGATATTTTCCGAGTTGTGGATTGAAGGTTCGAATTTCCCTCAGCCCTGGTAAAAAGCACTTTTGAATTCATTTCCCTGACATGAGATTACTCTCCCCAAAGCAATTTTGGAGGGAACATTAAGTGCTATAGAACTGGAATTGGAGAAGTGGGCCCTAGAAAATGTTTTTAATCAGAGCTGTGTGGGCACCCATTTAATCACTGCGCAATAGAAGACATTAAAGGAATAACGTGTTGTTTAAGGTACTTATTGACTGAGAAGTTCATTTAAACTAGGTCCTATTTCTCTGGCTTCCCATTTTGGAATTGTTTGGCCAAAACTGAACTCAATACTTCTATTTGGTAGCTATTCTGTAGCCCACCCTTACCACCTGTCCCCAACATCCTCATCTTTTGAACTGTAAATGGAAATTCACATGTTTTGGTTTTTGTCCTTGCGAGTTATAGTTGTCTCTGACAATTCCCTCTCTGTTTGAGAAAAGCCAGAGTGGTGCTGTATATTTTCAGTCATATTCTCTGTGGTATCAAATGTCACAGCTGGGTTGTAGGAAGGTTTATTTGCATTATAATAGCATTTCCTTGAGACCTCCAGGGGCCTCTATCTCTAAAATCACTTGTCTACAGTAACTTCAGGGAGAATAACTTGACCTTTTTCAAAGTAAACTTTCCAACCGAATATCTCCCTCTGGATCTAGGTTCAGATGGTTCTGTGTGTGCACGCATGTTACTTGAGCTTTTAGGTTAATGTAGATTCTGACTTTTAAAGTGATATAGTGTCTTTGATTTCCCAAGCAGAGAGATCTTTCGTTGATTGTGATGATGAGTAAACTATTAAGTATTGCGGTGGGATGATTTATTGAGGGTGACAAGGAGAAAATTCTGAGATATCCTAAATTAAATTACAGCAGGCCAGAGGGAGGAAGGAAGAGACAAAAAGGGGTCAGTCAGTTAACTGCAGTGCATAACCAACAAAAGACTGCTCAGACTCCTTAGTGTATGGTGGAATTATTAAATTAACTTCCAGGTGGCTATTTCCGAGATTACCTGAAAAGAGAGTAGCCAGGCGCCATTGAACCCCCGGAGCCTCTGCTTTTTGTTTACAAATGAGCTTTAGGGACTCTGCTGGCCTATCCCAGATCTAGCCCTGATTCATCTTCTCTCACCTCTTTGTCTATAGCTAAGGTAAATCCTTTCCAAAGGCCTTACATATTTCCCTCTCAACTCCATATATGAAAAAACATTTGCAAAACTCCAGGATGGTGGACATGTCTTTTCTACCTAGCAATGCTGCTGGGGGTAGAACCCAGGCCCCAAGGCCGGGCCTTCTTTTTTGCTAGCAATAGCCTAGTAAACCCTTTCTTTTATTTCTTTTATCATCATTATTATTTTTTTTCTTTACTGATTTGAGAGAGAGAGAGAAACATCGATAAGAGAGAACATCGATTGGCCGCCTCCTGCATGCCCGCACTGGGGATTTGGCCCACAACCTGGGCATGTGCCCTGACCTGGAATAGAACTGGCGACCTCTTGGCACATGGGTTGACACTCAACCACTGAGCCATGCTGGCCAGGCGTAAACCCTTTCTTTTAAAAAGACTTTCATCTGTGGAAGTAAAAATTTTTTGTTTAACAAGGGCATAATGCCTGTTCTTCCTCCCCTATTCCAGAAGGTTAATCAATACTTTTTGTGCTCCTTCCCAAATGTATATTATACAGGGTGGGGCAAAGGTAGATTTGCAGTTGTTCATATGGAAAATAATATAATAATTGATGAATAATAATACAAGAATAAACACTCTGTTTCCTGTACTCACAACTGTAATCCTACTTTTGCCCCACCCTGTATTTGTAGGCAGAAATAAGGTGACCAGCCCTGGCGCGGTAGCTCAGTCAGAGTGTCCTCTCAATACGCCAAGTTTTTGGGTTCGATCCCTGGTCAGGGCACATATAAGAATCAACCAATGGTCCGGCTGGTGTAGCTCAGCGGTTGAGCATCGACCCATGCACCAAAAAGTCGCCGGTTCAATTCCCGGTCGGGACACATGCCCAGGTTGTGGGCCCAATCTCCAGTGGGGGGCATGCAGGAGGCGGCCAGTTGATGTTCTCTCTCATCCATGTTTCTATCTCTCTCTCCCTCTCACTTCTTCTCTCTCTAAAAATCAATAAAGGAAAAAAATATTTTTAAAAAATCAACCAGTGAAAGCATAAATAAGTGGAAATGTTGCTGGTGGAGGTTGGGTTCTTCCAGGATTGTGAAGAAATCATTCCAAGGACCCACACACTGGAGATTTTGGTGTGGCAAGATTTATTCGTGATGCAAAGTCAAAGAAGTTACCTTCCTGGGTTCCCAATGTCCCATCTCTGTTTGTCCCGCCATGGAAAAAGGGCAACCTTGTCTCCATTAAGGCCAAAACAAAGGCCAATATCCAGAGTTTCTGTTTCATATTAAAGTTTAGTCCTTTGAAACCCACACAGTGTGCTGAGGGCCCAAGTTGGCTGCATAGTCGCCATAGTCTCGTGTTCCTGGGTGACAGAAAGAATGCTCAATCAAATTGGGGGGGAGAGGGGGGAGAGAGAGAGAGAGAGAGAGAGAGAGAGAGAGAGAGAGAGATTGGCAGAGAGATCTCTTTGTTCCCCTCGGATTACGTATTCTCTGGTTTGGGAGGAACCAGGAGCTTTTTCAAAATAACCAATCAATTTCCTAAGCTTTTGCAGGCTTTTGATGGGTCCACCCCCTGACCAATGATCCCTTTCCTAGATTAGACTGACAGTCCTCTGTGGCCAAGCACCTCCCCCTGTGCGATTTTGACATTTATTGCACATGTGCGTACCACAATCCAGTACTGGAGGGAGGAAGGGAGGGGTGTTAATCCTTGGTGGGGCAAGCAAACAGGCTTATGCTTCCCAGCCCATTAGGCTCAACAATGTCTGATTCCCTTTGCTTCTATTATTGATAGAGTGTCCTCTATGAGCCCACCTTTTACTGGTAGAACTGGAGTTCTTGGGGTGCCACTGGCACAGAATTTCCTGAGGCCCACATAAGAGGATGAAGTATCTTGGAAATCTTTATTGATGATGTAAGATTAAGGGGGTTCCCTCCCAAGGTCCCATCTCTGTCCATCTTGCCATGGAAGAAGTCCAATCTAAGATCAAAGCCGCTGCCTAGAGTTTCCGATCCATATTAAAGCACAGTCCAGTCCAGCATCTGGCTAGGTTACCTTGTGTTCCCAGCTGTAGTTTATTGCATGTGTGGTCAGCTGCTAAGGCCACATGGTGAGCTAATTCACGGGCCAATGCAGGTCACAGAGCAAGCGATAAACAGGAGTGCAAGAGGGAAAGAACTCTTTGTCTCAGGATGGGATTATAACCAGGAGTTTAACCAATTAACCCTTCAGGATTTCGTGCACTTACAGTGGCTCCATCCCCCTAGCTAATGATCTTTGTTCCCCAGGCTAGACTGACAGGCAGGCATCTTCCCTACATCACCCTGACTTCACTGTGCCTGTGCCCATCTTCTCCTTTGTTTGATCCCTTTCTCCAGTGATTTGCAGGGAATGGTGAAGCTTCCCAGATGACCATGCTTATAATGTTTGGCCTCCCCTTTGCTCCTTTTCTATGATTAATATTAGCTAGCTAATTATGACGATAACACTTCCTTAATGTCTAGCTAACTAGGGTAACAGAACAACAAATCCATGTCTCTCTCTCTCTCTCTCTCTCTCTCTCTCTCTCTCTCTCATCAATTAAAAAATAAATAAATAAAAATTCAAAAGGAAATAAGGTGACCAACTGTCCCAGTTTGCCCAGGACTCAAGGAGGGCGAGTGGAAGTTCCTGCCACGTGGACATTTCAGTACAAAAACTGGATAAAGTCTTGGGCAAACCAGGACAAGTTTGTCACCCTAGGCAGAAGTCATGTACAAACACCTCCTTTTCTGGAATTTTTTTTCGAAATCTTCAGTTCACTGAAGAGAAGTATCCCTAAGGGCAAAAAAAAAAAAAAAAAAAGCGGGATACTATATTAATGTAAACTTTTAATTGAAATATAACAGATATAATGCACAAATCATAAGTGTGTACCTCTACAAAATTTCTCCAAGTGAACACACATATGTAACTAGTACCTAGATCAAGAGATTACTTCCAGAATTCCAGAAGCCTCCTTCTGTGTCTTTTTAGTCATGACCTGCTTGAATAACCTTCTAAGAAAGGGACAATAATTTTCTCTCTACCCTTGTGAGCTCTTGGCTGAAACCCCCCTGTAATAAAAGACAAATTAACAGGAGAAAAAACAAACAAAACTTAGTAACATGTATACCTCCTGTATATATGGGAATAGCACAGGATATCTGAATAAAACTCTCTGAAATGGCTCAATACCACCTTAAATACCATCTTCAGCTAAAGACAAGAGAAATGTTAGGTAGGGAGGTCAACTATGGAAGGTTATCAGGAAAAACAGATTGTACGCAGATTTAAGTCCACATCTTCTCCATTGATAAGAGTTTCTTGTGATTTAGAGTCACCCTTCTTTTCCTGGTAGAGAGGTGGAGACACCCTTACAAAGGGAGATTAACAAAAGGGTAAATTCTACTCTGTTTTTGTAATCCTCACCCGAGGATATTTTTTCCATTGATTTTTCAGATACAGTAGGAGGGAGATTGGGAGAAAGAGAAAAACATCAATATGAGAGAGACACACTGATTGGTTGCCTCCCGCATGACCTCAACGAGGGCCAGAGATCGAACCGCAACCAAGGTATGTGCCCTTGACCGGAATCGAACCTGTGACTCCTTGGTCCGAGGGCTGATGCTCCAACTGCTGAATCAAATCGGTCAGGGCTCTACTCTGTTTTTAGAGCTTCTCTTGTGCCTGCTTTTTCTCAAAAACATGCCACCTCAAAATAATCCTTATGCCAAAGAGGCATATTTTAAGGTGTCATATTCTGTTACTTTCACTATTATCCTTTTTTAAAATACTTTTGATTAGTTTTACCTGTTTTTAAAATCTATATCAATGGAACCATACAGTTTGTACTCTTATTTGTAGGTTCTTTCATTCTACATGAAGTTTGTGAGATTCATTCATGTTGTTGTGTGTCACTTAGTTTGCTCTTGTTGCTGTGTAATATGCCATACTGCAATATACTTATCCATTCTACTTCTGATTCACATTTGGGTTCTTTCCAGTTTGGGACCCTAATGAACAGTGTTACTATGAATACTTTTGATGGTAAGGATATACAGGGGGCAATGGTTTGGCAGGATCTCAGGAAGGCAATAACATTCAAAGGGATTGGTGCAAAATAGACATAGATCCTAGCCATGGGGGTCCTCACCTCTGCAAATTCTGTGACCCACCTATGCAGGGTACAAAAGCAGAGGATTACCATACTTCAAAGAAAACACAGTCTTTAACAACAGAACAATTAGGCAGGATGAAATAAAGGTTAGGGACCTGCATGGAGTTAGCCAAACTTTGAGGTTAAGAGTGGAGTCCTCCATGCCCTGGCCAATTTGGCTCAGCAGTTAGAGCATCAGCCCGCAGACCTAAGAGTTGCAGGTTTGATTCCCAGTCAAGGGAACATACCTCTGTTGCAGGTTCGGTCCCTGGCCCTGGTCAGGGTCGTGTGGGAGGCAACCAATCTATGTGTCTCTCACATCAATGTTTCTGTCTTTCTCTTTCTCTCCCTCCCTCCCTCCCTCCTTTCCACTCTATCTAAAAATCAATGGAAAAATATCCTCTGGTTAGGAATTAAAAAAAAAAAAAAAAAAAGTAGAGTCCTCCAGACTGCCAAGCCTGCCCAAGAATTCTGACACTAATTACTGATACAGGAGTTTCTTTCCTTTTCTGTCTTTTTTTTTAAAAAAAAAAATAATTTTTATTGATTGATTTTAGAGAGGAAGGGAGAGGGAGCAAGATAGAGACAGACATCAATGAGAGAGAACATTTACTGGCCGCCTCCTGCATGCCCTCTACTGGAGATCGGGCCCACAATCTGGGCATGTGCCCTGACCAGGAATTGAACTGGAGACCTCTTGGTGCATGGGTCGACGCTCAACCACTGAGACACACATCTGGACCCTTTTCTTTTTTCAGTTTTATTGAGATATAATTGACATGCAGTACTGTGTAAGTTTAAGGTGTACAGTATAATGACGACATACATATATTGTGAAATGATTACCACAGTAAGTTTTTTTTTCTTTATTGATTTTATTTTTGTTTTGTTTTGTTTTATCCTCACCCGAGGACATTTTTGCATTTATCTTCAGATAGAGCGGGAGGGAGAGAGGGAGGAAGAGAGAGAGAGAAACATCGACGTGAGAGAGACACATCGAGTGGTTGCCACCCACACGACCCCAACCAGGGCCGGGGACAAACCGCAACTGAGGTATGTGCCCTTAGCGGGAACCAAACCTGGGACTCTCTGGTCTGCAGGCCGATGCTCTAACTGCTGAGCCAAACTGGCCAGGGCTCTTTATTGATTTTAGAGAGAAGGAGAGAGAGATAGAAACATCAATGAGAGAGAACATCGATTGGCTGCCTCTTGCATGCCCCCCACTGGGGATTTGGCCCACAACCTGGGCATGTGCCCTGACTGGGAATTGAACCAGTGACCTCTTGGTTCATGGGTTGACGCTCAACCACTGAGCCACACTGGCTGGGTTACCACAGTAAGTTTAATTAATATCATCGCCTCATATAGTTACAAAAGAAAAAAATTTCCTTGTAATGAAAACTTTTATGATTTACTCTCTTTAAAAAAATTTTTTTTTATTGACATTTAGAGAGAAAGAGGAAGGGAGGGAGGGAGAAAGAGAAAGAAACATCGCAATTTGTTGCTCCTCTCATTCATGCATTCATTGGTTGATTCCTGTATGTGCGCTGACGGGGGGATTGAACCTGAAACCTTGGCATATTGCATCAATGCTCTTACCAACTGAGCTACTTGGCTAGGGCTTTAGGATTTACTCTCTCTCTCTCTCTTTTTTTTTTCCCCACATTATTTTAAAATTTTATTCTTACTTAGGAGCAAAGAGATAAACAAGTTGACCTTTATGCTTTAAATAAATTCTTTGTCCCATAAGATCCTCCTAATATAGGATTTACTCTCTTAATGTACTATATAGTAGCATTAACTATAGTCATCATGTTGTACATTACATCGCCAGTACTTATTTATCTTATTACTGGAAGTTTGTACCTTTTGACCACCTTCATCCAATCCCCCCCATCCCCTACCCCCCACCTCTGGTAACCACAAATCTGATCTCTTTTTCTATGAGTTTTTTTTATTATTATTAATATTATTATTATTATTATTATTATTATTATTATTATTTTTAATCCTCACCCGAGGATATTTTTTCATTGATTTTTAGATAGAGTGGAAGGGAGGGAGAGAGAAAGTGAGAGAAACATTTAAGTGAGAGTACACATCGATTGGTTGCCTCCCGCATGACCCTGACCAGCGTGTGGGATTGAACCTCCAACCCAGATACATGCCCTTGACCGGGAATTGAACCAGAGACCCCTCGGTCTGAGGGTTGATGCTCTAACTGTTGAGCCAAACTGGCCAGGGCATCTATGAGTTTGTTTTTAAATATGTTTTTATTTATTTTTTAGAGAGAAGGGAAGGGAGAGAGAGATAGAAACATTGATGTGAGAAACATCAATCGGCCCCCCTACTGGGGATTGAGCCCACAACCTGGGCATGTGCCCTGACCGGGAATTGAACCAGGACCTCTTAGTCCATGGGACGACACTTAATCCACTGAGCCACACTGGCCAGGCTATGAGGTTTTTTTTTTTTTTAAGATTCTACATATTAATATAAATGAGATTGTGCAGTATTAGTCTTTTTCTATATGATTTATTTCAGTTAGCATAATGCCCTCACGGTCCATCCATGTTGTCACAAGTGGCAAGATTTCCTTCTTTTTTATGGCTGCATAATATTTTATTATATATACTGTAGTTACCCTTATCTATGATTTCACTTTCCATGGTTTCAGTTATCTGTAGTCTGAAACCGTGCTCTGAATATATTAAATGGAAAATTCCAGAAAGAAACAACTTATAAGTTTTATATTATATGCCATTCTGAATGATGAGATGAAATCTTGTGCCATCCTGCTTTATCCTGCCCAGGATGTGAATCATCCCTTTAATGTATCCACACTATATATACTACCTGGCTATTAGTCACTTTGTAGCTGTCTAGGTTATCAGATATATTAAGAGAGAGACAACTCACATAACTTCTCTTACACCATATTGTTATAATTGTTCTATTTTGTTAATTTATAAATTAATATATCATAGGTATGTATGTATAGAAAAAAACATAGCATATATAGTGTTCAGTACTATACATCTGCAATTTCAGGCAGCCACTGGGAGTCTTCGAATGTATCCCCTGCAGATATATTACATTTTCTTTGTCCATTCATCCATTGATGGACAAACTAGGTTGTTGTTTTTTAATATGTTTTTATTGATTTTTTAGAGAAAGGATAGGAGAGAGAGAGAGAAACATCCATTTGAGAGAAATACATCAATCAGCTGCCTCCTGCACACCCCTTACTGGGGATCGAGCCCGCAACCCGGGTATGTGCCCTGACCGGGAATCCAACCAGGACCCCTCAGTCTATGGGACCACGCTCAATCCACTGAGCCACACCGGGCAGGCCAAAAGGTTGTTTCCATGTCTTGGCCATTGTAAATAATGTTGTAGTGAACATGAGGGTGCAAATATCTCTTCAAAATAGTGATTTAATTTCCTTCAGATATATACCCAGAGGTGGAATTGCTTAATCATATAATAGCTCTATTTTTAATTTTTTGAGGAACCTCCATACTATTTTCCATAGTGACTGACCAACTTATATTCCCACCAACTGTGCACAAGCAGGGGTTTCTCAAAACTACCTTATGCTTGGATAATTCTCTAGAAAGACTCACAGAACTCACTGAAACCCATTACACCCACAGTTACATTTATTACAGGAAAATGATACATTAAAATTAGTCAAAGATGCCCAGCCCATGTGGCTCAGTGGATTGAGCGTCATCTCATGGACTGAGAGGTCCCCAGTTTGATTCCCGGTCAGAGCACATGCCAGAGTTTCAGGCTTGATCCCCAGTAGGGGGCATACAGGGGGTAGCCAATTCGTGTTTTTCTCTCACACATTGATATTTCTCTCTCTCTCTCTCTCCCTTTCCTTTCCTCTCTCTCTAAAAATCAATTTAAAAAAATTAGGCAAAGATGCATAGGGCATAGTCTGGCAGGCCTCCAAAGGGTTCCAACCTCAAAGCGTCCATTGTTCTCAAGATGGATTACCCTCCTGGCACTGATGTGTAACAATGCACACAGAGTATTGCCAACAATACTCCATACATATTATCAATTCAGGAAGCTCACTCAAGCTTTGGTGTTCAGAGTTTTTTGTGTGGCTTTATTATATAGATATGATTGATTGAACTGTGGTTGAATGTGGCTGGCTCCACCCTGAGTCATCTCATTAATATAAACTATCAGGTGTGGTCCAAGGTGCTCACTATGAATAACAAAGACACTCCTGTCACTGGGGAATTTCCAAGTGTTGAGAAGTTACCTCCAAGAGCCAGGACAAAGAGCAGACCACTCTTGGCAAAGCCAAGTTCTTGACTACATAGGGCCCTTTCTCCTTTTTTCTATAAGTCTCCTGGATTCTGATTTAACAGTGCCAGGGGAATTGTCCTAATAATGATTGACATCATCTGCCCAGTGGGAATGGTGACTCAAAACAGAATTTAAGGTGATTTGTAGGAAACAAAGCAATGCCAAATTTTCTGTAACAGATAGAATAGTATTTTGAAATGTAAACTAATGTGTTTTTCATTATTGGTAATTCCTTTTTACCCCACCCCCCCACATCTCTTTCCTTATTAAAATGAGCAGAAAGAGAGAAAAGATAATCATTTACTTTTGTGTTACAAAATATGCTTTTGAAGCTCTTTGCAAACTGTTTTTGAGAGGAGAGGTTTCTGGATTGCAACAGCCTGAGTGGTTTGGGTATCAAAAGCGAAGGCCCTGAAGACTTCAGGGTTGACACAGAAAGATCTGGAAGGACATCAGATCAATCGGAACCCCCTAAAGCTATATAAAGGCATCCCAGGACTAGAAGAGGGGAGAATCAGAAGGAAAAACGAAACATACAAATGGGTTCCTGAAAAGAGACTCTATACTCTGCCTGCACTCTCTCCACCCCTACCTAGTCAAAGAGAGTGAAAGACAGAGACATAATCAAAAGTTGCTTGTAGTTGACACTAGTGCCCCACCCACAACCATCCGATATTAATCATTCCAGTATGCTCCCTCTGACTTACTGAGCAGTAGCTGCATCTTTGTGTCTAAAGCTTTTTCCTCCCCTGGAACTGCTCAGCTTGGTACAACAGTATAGAAGTCCCAGGGAGTCAAATTTCTGAGAACAGCCCTCAGCCAAAACTCTTATTATAATAATTAGCCCCCATTATAAATTATATCTCATTATTTTTTTTTTATACTCACCCGAGGACATTTTTCCACCTTTTGTTCAGATAGAGTGGGAGGGAGAGAGAGGAAGAGAGAGAGAGGGAGAAACATCGACGTGAAAGGGACACATCGAGTGGCTGCCACCCGCACAACCAACCAGGGCCGGGGACAAACTGCAACCGAGGTATGTGCCCCTAGCGGGAACTGAACCCGGGTCTCCCTGGACCGCAGGCCGATGCTCTAACCGCTGAGCCAAACCGGCCAGGGAAAATTATATCTCATTATTAATACCCTAGCTCTGGCCCCACCCCTTGGGTGGGATAATTTGGACGTGTGTATTTTATACCATTTCACCAGAGTAGCCCCATGGGGTTAAGTTCCAGGTATCCACCACAGCAGTTGGTTTGATAGTGCACCTTATCTGCCTTGCCTTCTCTGTATCACTCCCCACTCTAAGGTAATTTCTGTACAGCCCAAGTACTTGCACTTGAATCCTGTCTCAGAGTTGGCTTCTGGGAGTGCCCACACTAAGGCACAACTCTTTCCATTGCTTAAAGAGGCAAATGTTCCTTTTTAATAGGTTCATTATGAATAAAGGCAATGGAGCCCTGGCCAGTTTGGTTCAGCGATTAGAATGTCGGCCCACAGACCAAAGAGTAATAGGTTCGATTCTGGTCAAGGGCACGTACCTCAGTTGTGGTTCGGTCCCCAGCCCTGGTTGGGGTTGTGTGGGAGGCAACCAAACGATGTGTCTCTCACATCAGTGTTTCTCTCTCTCTCTCTCTCTCTCTCCCTTCCCTCCCTCCCTCTCTATCTGAAAACAAATGGAAAAATATCCTAGGGTGAGGATTTATTTATTTAAAAAAATTTTTTTTCTTTATTGATTTTAGAGAGAGAGGACGGGAGAGGGAGAGAGAGATGGAAACATTGATGAGATTGATGAGAGAGAACATCGATTGGCCACCTCCTGCATGCCCCCCACTGGATATTTGGCCCACAACCCAGGCATGTGCCCCGACTGGAAATTGAACTGGTGACCTCTTGGTGCATGGGTCGATGCTCAACTACTGAGCCACACCAGCCGGGCACCTCAGTCGAGTATTTAAAACATTTTTTGAAAAAAAAAAAGAAGAGAGAATAAAGGAAAAGGAGAAGATGGTTCCCCCACACCTTAGATTTCTCTGTGGTCCTTTGCAATGGATTCTCTGATTAATAGCATCACTCAAGGCAGACATTCAGGGAAGAGTGTGTCCTCATGTGTTTTATAATTTTTGTGTTGTGAGCTCGTTTTCAGTGGGTGTGATCTTCCACGAGAGTCCTCTGTGTGCACTAGACTGAGGAGGTGTCTCAGTTGGATGGTTTAGCATTTGCCTCTTCTCTGGCCTTGCAAAATTTATAGGTTTAAGATTAGTTTCAAGTAAGTTTCCCATCAGAGGAAACTCATACTCTAAGGTAATGCAAACTTGTACCCGTTCCCAGGCAGAGATCATGCTTAGGGTTCTAGTTTCTTACAGTAGCTCTGTTTCCTCCAGTGGACCACAGTGAGCACCATGCTTGTATACATTCTACTTCTACTTTCGGCCTAAGGACAGGGAAACTATTCCTAGTGCCCACCTTTATTTAGAGAGCCTAGGCCTGGTTTTCTGGTTTGACTTGCTCCTTTAGCCTGAATTCCACTCCTATTCTTGTGCCAATCCAGTACACAGCCCCTCAGTTATGTCTCCCAGGGCCAAGACTCCAAGAGTTGCATGGCTTCAATTGCTCCTCACTGCTTTGATTCTAACATTCCTTGTTCTTCTGACACCTGAGGATTTGCTTTGGAGCTCAACTGTGGTTTTTTTTTTTTTTTTTTTTAATCCTCACCTGAGGACATTTTTTTTTTTCATTTTTTGTTCAGATAGAGTGGGAGGGAGAGAGAGGAAGAGAGAGAGAGAGAAACATCGACGTGAAAGGGACACATCGAGTGGCTGCCACCCGCACGACCAACCAGGGCCGGGGACAAACTGCAACCGAGGTACGTGCCCTTAGCGGGAACCGAACCCGGGTCTCTCTGGACCGCAGGCCGACGCTCTAACCACTGAGCCAAACCGGCCAGGGCTGTGTTTTAAAAATATATTTTTCATATCTTAACCAGCATTTCTGTGTTTCAAGAGTAGAAGAAGGAACTCCAGCATCTTGCCAGGCAACAATAGTCACCATGATGCAAAACAGCATAAACTCTCATCATGTTACCCTGCCCATAATGAAGATACGTTTTTTGCATTATACAGAATAGATTAGCTCTTCATAGTCCATTCTGGAATAGGATCTTGGCTTTACTTTTATGTATCCCAATGGCTTCCCAAAGCAAAAGAACCCTCTGAGAGGAATACAAGCCTTTGCTTCAAACACTTAGGCTTTGTTTCAAGATTTCAAAAATCTCAAAAACAATTTCTTAGGCAGATCTCATGATCAATGTACCTGAGCTATTCCTTTTCCCAGAAATTTATGCAAGAGGAAAGCTGTTCTCAAACACATGGCCCAAGGTGGGGGCCTGTCCTTGACATGAGCAGAGATAAGCAGCAAAAGATATTTCTCAATTCTAGAGAAAATTAACCTCAGGGGGTCACAGTTCTTTTTCTGTTACAGTATACATCGGCATTCCTATCTTGAAAGGTCATCTAGTCCAGGAAAAGACCAAGGACTCTGAAGCCAAACATTATGGTTGCAAAGCGATTTTCAAAAGCTAAAAACGTGGCTCTAAAACAAATATAGAATGGGCATATGTCAGAGGTTTTATTCAACTTGTTAATAAGGAGATCAATAAGATGGAAATGCTGCCCAGCTTGTGTGGCTCAGTGGATTGAACATCATCCCATGGAGTGAGAGGTCCCGGTTCGATTCTAGGTCAGGGCACATGCCCGGGTTTCAGGCTCGATCCCCAGTAGGGGGCGTGCAGGAGGCAGCCGATCGATATTTCTCTCGCATTGATATTTCTATCTCTCTCTCCCTTCCTCTCTCTCTAAAATATCAATAAAAACATATTTTAAAAAAAGATGGTAATGCTGGTTCAAAGAGCATTTTGAGGACTGGCATATTTATAATCCACCAGGAAAGGCAGTTTGAAATAAATTAACTAAGTAGGAGACAAAACTTGTTAATGTCCAAAGGGCAATGAAACTGTAACTTTGGGGCTGTATTTTCTATTGCACAGAAAAATTACCATATACCTTTGGAGTCCAAGTCCTTAATGAACAGTAAATGGCAGTTGTACACAGATATGTCCCCTAGATAATTAAATAATCATTGGGTGATCCTGTCAACATCCCAAGATGGCATTGAAAGGACATACAACCCAATTTTTTCCTTATTTCTCAAATTTTAAATAATATTTTCTTTTTTTTTCTTTTATCCTCACCCGAGGACATTTTTGCATTTATCTTCAGATAGAGCGGGAAGAGAGAGAGAAACATTGATGCGAGAGAGACACACCAAGTGGTTGCCACCCACACGACCCCAACTGGGCCGGGGACAAACTGCAACTGAGGTACATGCCCTTAGTGGGAACCGAACCCGGGCCTCTCTGGTCCATGGGCTGATGCTCCAACCACTGAGCCAAACCGGCCAGGGTGATAATATTTTCTAATAATAGCTAAGCCACCTAGCTATGCAGTATACTAGGTTTTAAGCAATTGTCCAAATTCTCTGGGACTCAGTTTTTTCATCTGTAAAATTAGGGTAATAATATCTATCTTGCATGATTATTTTATTATTTTCTTGCTTCACAACTAATGGAGACCAAGCAGGAATGACCCCTGGGTCAATGAAAGATGGAGTTGGAGTGGGTACCTTTTACACTAATGACTGGTAGCAGAGACCTGGGGTATCAGAGTATGGGTCAGAAAATGGACCAAAGCCTGGATCACTGTGTCTGAGGGATGGAAGCCTAGAAGGGAAACCAAGTGAAAATGAGCAGCAAATCTAAGGAGTAGTCACAAGGAGAAGAAACCCAGAGATAAAACCAGAAACACTTGTCACCCAAAGTCCACTAGTTTGGAGTTCAACAGATAAAGCGATGGGAGAAAGGGGACCAGAGTGAATCTGAATCTGAGTCAGGCAAGGTGGCAACTTTTGTTCTGTTTAGTTTTGTCAATGGTGTGGGATGGCCTAGCCTTGGAGATTAGAGTTATCCTGGGGCAGTGAATGGTGTAAAGGTTAAAGAGAATTTATACCAGGCACCTTGTTTGTTTGTTTATTAATTTATATATATTTTAAAAATTGATTTTAGAGAGAGAGAAACATTGATGTGAGAAAGAAGCATCGATCAGTTGTCTCCTAAATGCGTCCTGACTGGGGATCAAACCTGCAACCTGGGCACGTTCCCTGACCAGGAATTGAACCCGCCACCTTTTGCTGTACAGGATGACGCTCCAACCAACTGAGCCACAGCGGCCATGGCCAGGCACCTTGTTTAGTATCTAAAAATAGCAGGTGCTTAATAAATGGTAGTGATTATACTTTTTATCAACTTTGCTCTCCATGGAGGTTGTAGGTGAGGCAGTTTTCTTTAAAAAAGAACCAAGAGACCCAGCCGGTGTGGCTCAGTGGTTGAGCATCAACTCATGCATCAGGAGGTCACCGGTTTGATTCTTGGTCAGGACACATGCCCAGGTTGTGGGCCCGATCCCCAGTGGGGGGCATGCAGGAGGCGGCCAATCGATGTTCTCTCTCATAGATGTTTCTATCTCTCTCTGCCTCTCCCTTCCTCTCTCTCTAAAATCAATAAAGGAAAAAAAAATAATAAAAATAAATAAATAAAAAAGAACCGTGAGAATAAAAGTCTCTATGATTTACTTGTTAGTATGGAAGGTATTCACATCACTGATGAAGATGAGGTGGACATCTAGAATTTTTGCCTGCTACAGCAAACAAGATGGGCCACTTAATCTTCCTTCAAGAAAGAACTGTTCATCAGCTGCCAGGAGTGCAGTTAGCTGATAGCCTCCAACTAAAGTGTCTTCAGGCCCTGGCTGGTTTGGCTCAGTGGTTAGAGTGTTGGCCCGTGGACCAGAGAGTCCCGGGTTCGCTTCCCGCTAAGGGCACGCACCTCAGTTGCAGTTTGTCCCCAGCCCTGATTAGGGTCGTGTTGGGGTCGTGTGGGTGGCAACCACTCGATGTGTCTCTCTCACATTGATATTTCTCTCTCTCTCTCTTCCTCTCTCTCTCCCTCCCGCTCTATCTGATAAATGCAAAAATGTCCTCGGGTGAGGATAAAAAAAATAAATAAATAAAGTGTCTTCAGGACCTGCCTCAGCCCATAATTGTGAGGCCTGGCTTTCCAGGGGCAAGGCCTAGCTAATGACTGAGCTGAATGTGCCTAAGGCCCGGCCCTTTCTGCCTAACAGAGATTCCCGTTAGGGCAATTTTTGTTCAGCTCTCCACTGGGTTGGCACTGCGGTCTGAGGCTCTCTCTCCGCCCCATCCTACTTTCTCCTCCATTTTTTTCATAGGTCTCAGATCTGTAACTTGGTTTGAAGGCTTTCTGTGTTGCTTCTGTTTCCTCTCTCTTCATTTTTCCCAAGTGTTAAATGTCCCCAATGAACTTGCTCTTCTCTGTCTTGCTCACCATGTGTTACTCAGAAGACTTGAGCTGACATAGTTGGTACTAGAAGTGGTCTGAGAGAGCAGGAAAAAGGATGGGGATTGGTGACAGCTCACTCACCACCTGGCTGACAATGGGGGCCTCGTCTTGGTTGGTATGGAGAGTCCCTGGGTTAATATTGTGTCTAATTGCTAAAACTTACACTGGTGGTGATTTGGGAGAAGGTTGAAATGCTCTGGCTGGTGGAAGGATTAGAAAAAGTCCAGGAGGTGGCATGGGGTGGGGGAGGAGAGGAGGTGTCAATGCATATAGGAACAATGGAATTGTCTTGTTGCTATTAAGTTTCAATGACAGAGAGATCATGAAAAATTGAGGGCAGTTATTAAACAATGGAAAAATAGGTGTGAAGGCCAGAAGGCCTCTTTGCTAGATTACAAAGAGTCCCTTATCTCCTGCAGTGGGAGAGCAGAAAAAACTGAGGACTAAACTCAAGATTTAATAGTTATATTCACCGACTTTCATCTGCCCGGCTGAGGCAGTCTATTATGTCAAGGTCAGAGCCCTGTTTGGGACAATCTGGGATTCCGGTACATGGGATGAGGACATGTGAGTGGATGCCCCTGAAGAGTTTGGCTTCTCAGTGTTAAAGAAACCAGATAAGGCCCAAGATTGAGTCACTCATGCTAAGCCCCATGTCAGCAAACCAAAACTTGCCTAAATTTTTATGCTCAGCTCTCCCAGAAAAGGAAGGCCCAAGTTAACCAATCAGCACTTTCCCGCTTAGCACAAGTTACCCGACCTAGCTCCAAGACTTCCCTTTGCTTCACATAAGGAAAGTAACACTGCTTTAACCAATCAGCAGATGCCCAGTATAACTTCCTTGTTCCTGCTTACTTCAGTTATAAAACCCTCTGGAACTGTACAGCTCTTTGGAGCTCCTTTCTCTCTGCTAGATCGGATACTGCCCGATTCATGAATTGCTGAATAAAGCCAGTAAGATCTTTAAAATGTACTCAGCTGAATTTTGTTCTTTAACACCAGACTCCTTTGACCCCTGAGAGCTTTCTGAGGTGACCCACCACTCCCTATTAAGAGTTGGCACGCTGCCTGCCTCCAGTGTAGAAAGATATTGCAGTCTTTCCCCCCACAGGGCAACACCCCTCTCCCCCTATCTGTCCCACTGTGTCTCCTGCTTGCCAGGCCAATAACTGAGATCATGTGGCAGCATAACTTAGCTGGGAAAGTGCCGAGCCTGATAAAAGAGGACAGGGACCATACCTCAAGGGAGCTGCAAGACCTGCCAAACGTGCTGGCAAGTGCTGGAATGGGATAGGGTGGGCGGCACCAATGGACTAGGTTTTGAGGGTGATTGGTCAACGGAGATGAAAATTAAGACTGCATAAAGGAGAGTTTATTGATTTAACATCCTGGCAAGGATCCCAGGGGATGGGGCAAACTCACTGTTAGGGTGGCTTTTAGATGCCTGGAGAAAGTGGTAGCCCAAGCTGAGCAAAGTTGAAATGCCTACATTGCCATAACAAACAGTAGAACAAGGAATAAAGAGTCTGAAAGAAGTGGGCAGACAGGAATGCATATATTATATGAGACCAGATGACTCACCAGTGGATTATGCCCTATGGGAAAGCCCAGAGGACACTCCATTCACCCAGATGATCAGAAATGCACTGGGGAGCCGGGTGTCAACATTACTAAGACATTTAGTGGTGGTTTCCTCTGCATGCAGGCCAGGGTTAAAACAGAGAGGCTATCACATGACTTGGCTTATTGATAGCAAGGGAGGTGGTGGGATAGGACTCAAAAGCAATAGAGGCCAGGTGGTGACGCTTAACCACAGAAGCCATGGGGGTGCAATTATTATCAGGACCAGAAAAGTTGGGAGTGGTTGCCAAGCCTTACCTAGGAGAGAACTGTAAAGATGGTTAAAAACCTGCAGGTCCCTAGGGGCGAAACTGTTGGACATACAACAAGACTGCTACTTAGTAAATATAATCTAAAGGAGGCGAACATGGATGTGCAGAAGGCTTAGAGTTTTGCTCCAATGAAAAGTCATGACCGATTGCCCATTTCCCAGACCTGAGCCAGTTTTCAGAACTGGAATCCATTGAATGAAGGGGTGGCCAGGGAACTATGTCCTCATGTCCCCAGATGAAAGTAACCTGCAGCACTATGGCAAACATAGACCACAATGATTCCCCCAGTGCTTTCCCAAAGGTACCAGTTGTCATTTACTCAGGGGGGTGTACACTTGGGAAAGGGAAATATGCAGACATTTTGAGGACAATTGGACATAGGCTCTGAGTTGATATTGATATGCAGAGACTCAGAGCATCGTGGCCCTTTTTTTAGCTTACAATGTCTCTACTGGTTTTATGGAACCACCTGGTAGTCATTTTCCTAATCTTTGAATGTATAATTGGAATTGACATACTTGGCATTTGATTTAACCTGCACATTGGTGCTTGGCCTGTGTGGGGGGTAAGACCTCTCATAGTGGGGAAGACCAAGTGGATGAAACACAATCTTCTACCCTCTACTCTGCTCCCAACCCTACAGCAGCCAAGGTAGTAACTCAAAAACAATATTGCATCCTTGGAGATGGTAAAGATTAGTGCTACCCTTAAGGATCTAAGAGGATCTCATGAATCCTTTAATTTACTAGTCTGGCCCCTATAGAAACTGGATGGATCCTGGGGAATGTCATGGATGGCTGCGTCATAGACCCATCCACAGCTGCCATGCTGGGTACGGTACCTATGTTAGAGCAGATTAACATGGCTTTAGGTACATGAAATGTAGCCACTGATTTGGCAAATGTGTTCTTTTCTATCTCAGTCAGTAAAGAGGATCAGAAAGAGTTCTCATTTGTCTGAAATAGACAGACATATGTATTTACAGTTTTGCCATGAGACTACATTTACTTGCCTGTCCTCAGTCATCACATAGTCCAAAGATGTCTAGGCAGTCCCACAGAATATCACATCACATCGATCCATCACGTTGGTGACAATATGATGATTGGGATGGATGAGGAAGAAAGCCGTTAGTTAGCTGGAGGCCAAGGTAAGAAACATGCACTCCAAAGTGTGGGAGATAAAAGCTATACTTCAGTATATGAGACAGAAATAAACTTCAGTTGGGTTTAAGCTAGTGTTTTTTGAGTAGAGTCACTGATACAGGATCATTTGCCCAAAATGTTGCTGTTTTATTTTATTTTTATTTATTTAATCCTCACCCAAGGATATTTTCTCAAATATCTTCAGATAGAGTGGGAGGCCGGGAGACACAGAGAGAAAGAGAGAGAAACATTGATGTGAGAGAGACACATTGACTGGTTGCCTCCCAAATGACCCCGACCAGGGCCGAGGATGAACTGCAACTGAGGTATGTGCCCTTGGCTGGAATCGAACTCGTGACTCTCTGGTCTGCAGGCCGACGCTCTAACCGCTGAGCCAAACCGGCCAGGGCAAAATGTATGCTGTTTTAGAGTAATTTATCTTAAGGAGTATTTCTGATGATAATTAGATAACAGAACTAATTGCCTATCAATATTGCTACAAGTTCATGTCAATAAAGAATCATACTGATATTTCTGTTCTACATTGGGAGTTAAAGTGAGAAGGTGTGATTCTAGGTTATCTAAAAGAGGTTTGGCCCTGGGTGGGTAGCTCAGGAGGTTAGTATGTCGTCCTGATACACCAAGGTTGAGAGTTCAATCCATGGTCAGGGCATATACAAGAATCAACCAACAAATACATAAATAAGTAGAACAACAAATCAATATTTCTCTCTCTCTCTCTCAAAATCAATAAAAAATATAAATAAAATGAAAGAGGTTTGCAAATAGTCAAGATAGAAAGTGAGAGGAGGGGGGTAGAATGCAGCCCTGTATTATACCAATTAAAATCACTACCCTGGCCAGTTTGGCTCAGAGGTTAGAGTGTCAGCCCTCAGACCAATGAGTCGTGGGTTCGATTCCAATCAAGGGCATGTACCTCGGTTGTGGTTTGTCCCCGGCCCTGGGCCCTGGTCGGGTCGTGCAGGAGGCAACCAGTCAATATGTCTCTCTCACATCAATGTTTCTCTCTCTCTCCCTCTCTGTCTGCCTCCCACTCTATCTGAAGAGAAATGGAAAAATATCCTCGGGTGAGGATTAAAAAAAAAATCACTGAGTTATCTATCAGGAGGCCATTTGGACAGACCCTAATTCTTACAATGGTGCTGAGACAGGGACTCTAATAAGTATGAATAATCAGAGGTCCATTTTGAAATAACCAAGTTGCCATTCCTATCTGACAGTCAATGATTAAGGAGCAGTCAATTAAATTAAACCTACAAATAACTTGTTATTCTTATTTTTTTATCCTCACCCGAGGACATTTTTCCATTTTTTATTCAGATAGAGTGGGAGGGAGAGAGAGAGAGAGAGAAACATCTACGTGAAAGGGACACATCGAGTGGCTGCCTCCCACATGACCAACCAGGGCCAGGGACAAATTGCAACCGAGGTACGTGCCCTTAGCAGGAACCGAACCCGGATCTCTCTGGACCGCAGGCCGACGCTCTAACCGCTGAGCCAAACCGGCCAGGGCTAACTTGTTATTCTTAGCAGATGTCACCAAAAGTTATAAAGGAGTGTATTAGCCAGTCATGCCCATGTAAAGTATTGTCTGAACAATCTCAAACATGAAGTTTGTCAATTAGGAACAGATATTGAATTTAAATTGAGAGATCAGCAGACCAGCAGGTCTGTAGTTTGGAGTGAAGTAGAGGATTGTCCGTAAAAATTATTTGGAGGGTGTCAATGGGGAAAAAAGGAGAAACACCTGTAACAAAATAAATTAATTAAATAAAAAAATTATTTGGTACTGTATGAAGAAGCCTTACCAGGACAGTTTAAGAGAGCTTAGTAACGTTATAGGCAGTTGCCCTGGCTGGTGTGGCTCAGTTGGTTGAACGTCATCCTGTGGTCTGAAAGGTCACGGGTTAGATTTCGGGTCAGGGCACACACCCCTGCTGTGGCTTCAATCCCCAGTCAGGGTGCCTGTGGGAGGCAGCCAATCCATGTTTCTCTCTCTCTCTCTCTCCCCCCTCCTCCCCCTTTCCCTCTCCCTCTTCCTCTCCCTCCATCCCTCCTTTCCTCTGTTTTCCTTCCCCTCTCTCTGAAATCAATAAAAAATATATTTAAAAAAAATTATGGGCAGTTGTCCTTGGATTATAAAAGCTGAACCAGGAAAACTTTCTGAGTGTCAACTGAAATCTGAGCATGCTTCTTCTATCTCATTAGCCAGATTCAAAATATGAATTTATTAGGTCCTCTAAACTGTGTTCATTAGTGCTAACAGAGGCCTGAAAGTAGAATATATTTTACTTATGCAATTTTTAAAACTTAAAAATATATTTAAACTTGTTATTTTACTTAAGCAATTTCTTAGGCAGGCAGAGATGTGTAATAAGGGTTAACTTTAATAAGATCATCCGAGGTGATCTCTTCTGTAACTTGTTTCACATGGCACCACATTAACCTGGTTAAGGTTTTGTTTTGTTCGGTTGCATCCCAACAGTACTTGTCAAACCAGAAACTGGAAGGGCGAGGCCCACATTTACCAAACCTGGAACATGATTTTAATTTTCATTGGTCTGTTGTTAGAAACGAAAGGGGAAGTGTCACTAGGGCACTCAGGGCAATTTCGAGAAATAGCAGGAAATTGCCAATGGAATAAAAAAAAACAAAACAAAACCAAAAAACCCTTTGCTCTGGCTTACTTTTCTCAAACCTTTTCATCTCCTCATTCAATTAGACTAATTAGACTTCAGGACACGTTAAGTCACCAGTTGGAGTAAGGAACTGTACACTTTCAAAATACCTGTATTAAAATATATAACACTGGACTCAAGAGTAGAGATAATATTTTTCTAAGATTTGTCGCATTTCCTATGACTCAGTAAAGTGCAATTTATCGTTGCAGGTAGTTTGTTGAGAAATGTTACATTTAAGCAAACACAACTCTCTTAGGACAACTAGCGTATGGAGAAACAGCCGTAGCTGCTCTCTATCAGTTGGGAAGTTTAGGTTTTTAAAGATCCATAAATAAAGATGGTTAAAACTAGTAAAGACTAAAATAGAAAAAAAAACCCAATCTCAGACACAATTGAAGTGTAAATTGGAATATATTTTTCTGAAGGGCAACTTGACAATATATATTGAAGCTTTAAAAAGTGAATTTCCTATCAAACAACAAGTGCTGGCAAGGGTGTGGAGAAAAGGGGACTCTAGCACACTGCTGGTGGGAATGCAGACTGGGGCAGCCACTGTGGAAAGCAATATGGTGCTTCCTCAAAAAATTAAAAGTAGAACTGCCGTTTGACCCAGTGATCCCACTTCTAGGAATATATCCTGAGAAGCCTGAAACACCAATCAGGAAGAATATGTATGCCCCTATGTTCAAAACAGCACTATTTACAATAGCTAAGGTCTGGAAACAGCCCAAGTGCCTATCAGTAGATGAGTGGATAAAAAAGTTGTGGTACATTTACACAATGGAATACTATGCAGCTGGAAGAAAGAGAGATCTTTTACCCTTTGAGACGACCTGGAGGGACCTGGAGAGTATTATGCTAAGCGAAATAAGCCAGTCAGAGAAAGACAAGTATCACATAATCTCACTTATTTGTGGAATATAATGAACAAAATAAGCTGATGGATAAAATAGATCCAGAGACATGGAAGTAGGGAACATACTGACGAACCTCAGAGGGAAAGGGGATTGAGGGGCAGGAAGAGATAAACCAAGAACTTATATGCATATATGCATAACCAATGGACACAGACAATAGTATGGTGAAGGCGGGGGGGGGGGGGGGAGCAGGGAGGAGGGTGTCAATGGGGGAAAAAGGAGGGCCATCTGTAATACTTTCAACAATAAAGAAAAATAAAGTGCATTTCTTTTATCTGAGCATCTTCACTTTAAAAAATTTTTATAAGAATATAATCACATACTTGAACAAAGACATTTGCAAAATCATATTTATTATAGTTCTGAAATATTGGAAACAAATATATGAAAGTACAGAATTGATTAAAATTATGACACAAGTGCATAATGAAGTATTATAAGCCATTAATTATTTAATTAGCATAAAATATATTCATGATACTGTGGAGTGAAAAAGTACTATGAAGCCTATGGGCTCAATATTGTTTGCAGCCTGAACTCATATATTTGCATGTATATACATATATATGTATGAACTTATATGTTTGCATTTATATACATATATATGTGTATATATATATATAAATATATATATGCACATAGAAGATGTCTGGAAATTTACAGTAGAAAATATTAATTATTGTTAGGTGCTAGAAATATTTTATTATGAAATATTGCAAGCACACAATATCTCCACCTCCTAATACCATCACCTTTGGCAGTTGGAATTCAACATATGAATTTGGAGGGACACATTCAGGCCATAGCAGTGGCTTAATCAGAAAGTTGCATTTATTGACTCACAGAGTTCCAGGAAGTACCTGGGCCTCAGGAATATCTGGAACCAGGGGTGTGACTCCAGTATTTATTTTTTTCTCTGTGAATCTTCTCTTTGATTCTCGTATTGCTGTTAGTGGATTTTCTGTCATTGTAGATCAGTTCTCTTCCTCTTTCCCATCCTGATGGCTAATGTTCATTTAGCTTCTATAATATTCTAATTGTTTTACATGGAATATTTCATTTTATGCTCAAGCAACCTTATGAGTTAGGTGCACTCATTATTCCAGTATTTCATCTGTGTGATTGATCGTGGGTAAGTCACTTGAATTCTCTGGGTCTTATTTTTCTCATTTATAAAATGGAGACAATGAGAGAACCTAACTCATGGAGTTGTGATGATTAAACCGATACTATAAGTGCAAGATCTAACACAGTGGTTTGCCCACAGTAAATGCTAAATAAATATTAGCTGTTGTGCCTGGCCGGTGTGGCTCAGTGGTTGAGCGCTGACCCATGCACCAAGAGGTTGCCGGTTCGATTCCCGGTCAGGGCACATGCCCAGGTTGTGGGCCAGATCCCCAGTGGGGGGCATGCAGGAGGCGGCCAGTCGATGTTCTCTCTCATTGATGTTTCTATCTCTCTCTCCCTCTCCCTTCCTCTCTCTCTCTAAAATCAATAAAGAAAGAAAAAATAATTAGCTGTTATTATTATAGGCTATCATCATCAAAGTAAAGCAGGTAGATGCAACCAGCCCTTCTCCATTCCCTGCAGTCCTTTTATGGTAACATTTTTTTTCTTTAAGCCTGTATCTGATTTTTGTTGTTGTTGTTTGTTTTTTAATCCTCACCTGAGGATATTTTTCCATTTATCTTCAGATAGAGTGGAGGGGGGAGAAACATTGACGTGAGAGAGACGCATCGACTGGTTGTCCTCCGCATGACCCTGACCAGGGCCAGGGACCAAACCACAACCGAGGTGCGTGCCCTTGACTGGAATCAAACCTGTGACTCTTTGGTCCTTGGGCTGACACTTCAACCGCTGAGCCAAACTTGCCAGGGCTGTATCTGATTTTTAAAAACCAGATCATATCAGGGTAAAATTGTTCAACTAGAAGGAAGGAACATAAAATATCAAGCATTGTGAGTCCAACCACCCTAGGGGATGGCATGATATATATCAAGAATGAGAAAGAACTATTTGCAGAATCTCTCTGCTACTTCCTGGTCACCTTATTTCTGATTTCAAGTTGAATGTCACATATTTTTCTCTTCATTGTAATTCAAGACTATGGACTGTTTGAGCTGACTGTGACCTGAATATGTTAATAGGGTGATCAATGTTTTTTGAGGAAGTCATCTTATAATTAATTGTGTGTGACACAAGAAGAAAAATGAAGCCTAAAACTCGTTTTGATGCCTAGAAGAAAAATCAGCAGCTGTTATATAGCTAATAAAAATTTCTGCAAAAGGGTATCATGCCCTGGAGAAATAAGGTATTTTCTTAAAGAATATCATGTCCAAACAACTTTATCAATTCAGATTTTAAGATCATCAATTGTGAAGTGCTTTGTTTTTTTCTTTTTTCGTAGAAGTTTGAAGAAATGCTAAGTTCAAACTGAGAAGATATCCATTATGCAGACATTTGTTGAAATGTCACCTAATATTTTTAAAGAGCTTTAGAGTTTTCAAAGAGCATTTTTTTCCATTTCACTCTCTTTATGACCTCCTAAGTGAAGTAGAACATGAGGATTATTCACAAACAACAAAGTGAGTAAGAATGCACGAGGATGTAAGAGTAATTTCTACGTCAGACCTGGTAAAGATCCCATTAAGGTGAGGAAGAGGTGGAATTTGGAGAGGAAACAGGAGAGTTACAGAACAGTGAGTGTCCCTAAGAGAGTACTGGGGTCTGGCCCCGACACTCTTGGATGGGTCCAGGGGGTGATTCAAGCCTCAGACGGGATCTGAGGATGGAAGGAAGTGTGCTATCCCTTTCAGGGGTAATCAGGAGACTGCAAGCCTCTCATTTAACAAGGCACCAGAACAGAGGATACTGACGCTGAGAGGTCCCCCAGCAGATGTACCTGAAGTCGCCTCACAGGGGCCCATGTACATCAGCCTGGCGTGGGGAAAGCAGCTGGTGTTCTAAAGCTCCGAGAGGCTGAGAAAGAGCACCAGTGGGCCTGAGGGTGTCTGGGGTCCGGATGGAGAAGAATTAGAATTGTGTCCTAGTAACCACAGGCCATGATGGGATTCTGGACTTCAGCAATGAATGCCAGAACTCAGTGACAAAAACCAGATGAGGAAGTTAAATTATGATTAATTCTAGTAAAAAAAAGACCTGTGTATCTAGAAATCCTGTTTATTTTTTTATTTTTATTTTTTTATCCTCACGCGAGGACATTTTTGCATTTATCTTCAGATAGAGTGGGAAGGAGAGAGAGAGGAAGAGAGAGAGAGAAACATCAATGTGAGAGAGACACATCAATTGGTTGCCACCCACACGACCCCAACCGGGGCCAGGGACGAACTGCAACCGAGGTACGTGCCCTTAGCGGGAACCGAACCCAGGACTCTCTGGTCTGTGGGCGGACACTCTAACCGCTGAGCCAAACCAGCCAGGGCAAAATCCTGGTCATTTAGAAGGCTGATTTATAGCAAGTCATGTTGAAAGAACCCAGTTTATTTCTGTGGAGAAGAAAGGGTGAGGAATACCAAACTACTTGAAAGAGTCAGTTTCAAACTGGAAATGGTTGAGTTACCTTGAATTGGCAAGATTAAGTTTTATATGGCTGACTGCCTTTATAAGGGCTCAGTAGCTAAATTAAATATATTTAAGGAGAAAAGAATAAAGTTACATTTTTTTTAGATTATTTGAATGTTTATTTTAAATAAAAAATATTTTTATACATTTATTATTTAAAGGATTTCTCTAGTGATCACTCTAAACTGAGAAAAATGATCTTATTTGTACACCAGATTTAAAAGTTACATTTTTACACACTCGGGTTTTGGGATTGTGAATTTACTATCCACCACCTATGTGCAGATAAGTCACACATTTCCCTACCTCATGGTTGAGCATCAACCCGTACACCAAGAGGTCGCCAGTTCGATTCCCAATCAGGGCACATGCCTGGGTTGTGGGCCCTATCCCCAGTGGGGGGCATGCAGGAGACGGCCAATCGATGTTCTCTCTCATCGATGTTTCTATCTCTCTCTCCCTCTCTCTCTAAAATCAATAAAGAAAAATTATTTTTTAAAAAAGGGAAATACTCCCTTCTATTTTATGTATGGAAGAGATGAGGGAGGATATGACAAGGGTTCAGCCAATGAATGCTGTACTTCTTGAATCTTGACTATCAAGATTTGGAGAAGTTTAGAAATTATTCACAGGCACCTGCAGTGTGTGGTGCTGGTGCCAAGATCCACATCCAAACTATGGTGGACATACCCTACAGTGACCCTCCAAAGAGTCACATTCTTGAATAATCCCGTCTCTTTGAGTGTGGGTGGAACCTGTGACTTGTTCCTAGCAAATAGGATAATGCAAATGTGAGGAGATAATCACTCCTTGATTATGTTACATTATATAAAACTGTCTCAGAAGAGTAGATAAAGAGATTCTCCTGCTGCCTTGTAGAAGAAAGCTGATATATTATGAGAGGGCCACATGGCAAGAAACTCTAGGAGGTGAAAGCAGCCCATGACCTACAGCTAGCAAGAAAGCAGGGACATTAATCCCGTAACCACAATGCACTGACTTCTGCCAACAGCCATGTGATCTTGGACAAGGACATGGAGACCCAGATAAGATCACAGCCCTGGCCAACACCTTGATCAAAGTCTTTTGAGACCCTGAGCAGAGGACCCAGTTATGCCATGCTGGGTTTCCTGACCCACAGAAACAATGAGATAATAAATGTAGGTTGTTTTAAGGTGCTATATCTGTGATAATTTGATACACAACAGTAGAAAACTAACAGGCTAGCCCTGGCCAGTTTGGCTCAGCAGTTAGAGCGTCGGCCTGCAGACTGAACGGTGGTGGGTTCAATTCCTGGCCAAGGGCATGTACCTGGGTTGTAGGTTCGATTCCAGGCCTCGGTCAGGGTTGTGCAGGAGGCAACCAATTGATGTGTCCTCTCTCACATTGACGTTTCTCTCTCTCTCTCTCTCTCTCTCTCTCTCGCCCTTCCTCCCTTCCACTCTATCCAAAAATGAACAGAAAAATATCTTCGGGTGAGGATTAACAACAATGACAAAAAAACTAACAGGCTAGACGACATGGAGGGACCTGGAGAGTATTAAGCAAAATAAGCCAATCAGAGAAAGACAAATATCACACGATTTCACTTATTTGTGGAATATAATGAACAAAATAGACCCGGAGACATGGAAGTGGGGAACAGACCAACAAACCTCAGAGGGAGGGGGGGAAGGGATAAACCAAAGAACTAATATGCATATATACATAACCAATGGACACAGACAACAATAAGGTGAAGGTAGGAGGGGCAGAGCAGGGAGGAGGATGTCAAAGGGGGAAAAAGGAGGGACATCTGTAACAAAAAATAAATTAATTTAATTTAAAAAAAGAAAAGAAAACTAACAGGCTAAGCATACTCTTCCTATGTCAGATGATGTCCATTATCTCTCAGCTGTACACTCACTTTTCTTTTTTTTTTTTTTTAATCCTCACTTGAGGACACTTTTGCATTTATCTTCAGATAGAGCAGGAGAGAGAAAGGGAGGAAGAGAGAGAGAGTAACATCGATGTGAGAGAGACACATGGACTGGTTGCCACCCACACGACCCCAACCGGGGCCGGGGACAAATTGCAACCGAGGTACGTGCCCTTAGCGGGAACCGAACCCAGGACTCTCTGATCCGTGGGCTGACACTCTAACCACTGAGCCAAACTGGCTAGGGCTGTACACTCACTTTTCACTTCTCTCTTGTGTACTGCTAGGATTAAAACCTTGCAAACTACATTCCCCAAACTCCCTTATTAGCTAGCTTTCTGTTAGGTTCTGCTGATGGAAAGTAATGATGGAAGTTTTGAAGGCAGAGAAGTCTTTTTCCCACTTTTGGAGAAGGTCTCTGGCAACAGCACCACCAGAGGAACGATGATTGTAGGCTCATGGGCTCCAGCCCAAGGGCAGCGGTATCATACTGATCTCTGACTCACACTCCTATCCATAGTAACTTCTTCTCTCCTTTTCTCTGGTCCCTTTTTCATTTTGCTCTTTTAGCATTTACAACACCCATGTAAACAATTCCCTGTGTTAAATTCCTTCCACTTGAATACCCAGGGTGGTTTCTGACTTTTCAGTTGAACGCTGACTAATGCAAAAACTTTCTAGTTATGCATCTTGCTGTCTGGCCTCCCTTGGTTCTTGCTTCATTTTCAGAACCAGACTTTCCAAAGTTTCATGGGTTCTATAAGATCTGGAATATCATTGCAATAAATTCCTTTAATATTTAAGTTAGCCAGCGTCTATATCTATTGCTTGCAACCAAATACCCCAACTGTTACAGAAATGTCAATATTGTAGAGTGTATTCATTTTTTATTGCTGGTATAAAAATTCCTACAAATTTAGTGGTTTAAAACAACAGAAGTGTATTATCTTACAGTTTTGCAGGTTAGAATTTCAACATGGGTTTCACTGGGCTAAAATCAAGGTTTCGGCAGGACTGCATTCCTTCTTGGAGGCCCCAGGGGAGTATCTATTTTCCTTGTCTTCTCAAGCTTCCAGAGGTCACTGCATTCCTTGACCATTGTCTCTTTCATCTTCAAAGCCAGCAACACTGCACCTCTCTGACCCTTCTTCCGTACCATATTTCCTTCTAACTCTATTGTTTGGCCTTCATCTTTCACTTTTAAGGACCCTTATGATTACATTTGACCCACTCAGATAATTCAGAAAAATCTCTCTATCTTAAGGTCAGCTGATTAGCATCCTTCTTTCCACCTGCAACCTTAATTCTCTTTTTCCAGGCATTAGGACACAGACATCTTGGCAGGGGGTGGGAGGGACATTAATCTGCCTACCACATAGCACTGTCATTTTCCTCCAGAATTCACCCAGAAGTTTATTTTTCTTAATATGTTTTTATTGATTTTAGAGAGAAAGGAAGGGAGAGGGAGAGAGAGAAACATTGATGTGAGAGAGAAACATTGATCAGTTGCCTCTCACACACACCCTGACTGGGAATTGAACCCACAACCTGGGTAAGTACCCTGATGGGGAATCAAATTAGCAACCTTTAGGTGCATGGGATGACGTTCAACCAACTGAGCCACACGGCCAGGGCTTCACCTATATATTTAATGCAATGTCAATTAGAATCTTGATAAGGTGATTTTAAATTTAATGTAAAAGTGATAATGTACAAGAATAACAAAGATGTTTTTGAAAGATAGGGACAATGATGGAGGACTTGCTCTATTAGACATAAAATATGCTATAAAGCTAAAATAATAAAAAAGTACTTTGGGCCCTGACAGATGGCTTGGTTGGTTGGAACATTGTCTCGTACAGCAAAAGGGTGTGGGTTTGATTCCCGGTCAGGGCACATGCCTAGGTTGTGGGTTCCATCCCCCTGGTCGGGTACATATGAGAGGCATTTGATTGATGTTTCTCACATCGATAGTTCTCTCTCTCTCTCTCTCTAAAAAAATCAATGAAAACATTGTCAGGTGAGGATAAAAAGATAAAAATAAATACTTTGGCATTGATGGGTGATAGAAGATAGTATTATAAAAACCGGAAATTCATACAAAATAAATTTCAGATGAATTAAATATCTAAATGTTAAAAAACCCTTAGAAGTACACCCACATAATTTCAGAGTGGGAAAAATTATTTTGAAAAACCTAGAAGCCGTAAAGGAAAATATTGACATATTTGAATACGTGCAAATTTTTTTTTAATTTTTATTTATTTATTTATTTATTTATTTATTTTTTATTAATTTATTTTTGTTACAGATGTTTCTCCTTTTTTCCCCATTGACACCCTCCTCCCCATCCCCCCACCCTGTCCCCAGCTTTGTTGTCCATGTCCATCACTTATGCATACATGTGCATAAGTTCTGTGGTTTATCTCTTCCCTCCCCCCCCACCCCCTCTCCTGAGGGGTGTCAGTTTATAATTTAACATTTCCGTACATCAAAAAATAACATAAACCAAGATAAAAGATAAGTTACAGGCTGGGAGTATATTTTAAATACATACATCAAAGAATTAATATTTATTTTGTATATGTACATATGTATTATTTTGCACATACATGTAAAAGAAAATAATCCAATTAAAATTGAATGCAGGAAATACATGAATAATTTATTGAAGAAAATCAAATGTGCAATAAACATAAGAACTAATGCTTGTTTCAAATCAGGAAAATACAAATTAAGCAATAATAATCTGTCTCTAATCAGATTGGAAAAAAATATATATATATACATATATACATAATATCTGGTATTCACTAGGGTGGTCATACCCTGTTTGGAATAGTATATTTTTGGAGAGTAAATTTAGGAGTATTTTTGAAAATTAAAACAATGTCCTCATCTATAAGTAGAAATGCTCTCGTGCTTACAAAAATATATGTATAATTACATTTGTTGAGGCAGTTTTTTAAAAAAGTATTTGCGTGGTTATGTTATTGCAGTAAAATATTGGAAACAATCTAAATGTCCATGGATAATAAAAGAGTTAAATTAGATATGGTACATGCCTGCAAGGACCAAGACACATAATTCCCCAATCATCACACGAAATAACCTTGAATTCTGCTTCTTGACTCTCTGTCTTCATTCTTCCCAGAGATGATTTCTCACCTTTCCTCAAAGAAGAAACAAAATCAATTGTACCTTAAACCATGAATATTTTTCCTCAGAGGCTTAAAATAGTTTTCTATGCAACATGTCTGGTAGCACAAATTAAATTCTACAAAAGTTGCAGTAAATTTTATTTGAATATTTTGGGGGGGAAAATGGTACATGAATCCTTTGCATAGTTTTAAAAAATGGAGCAGATCTGTATGTCCTGATAAGGAAAGAACTCCAAGACATATTGGCAAGTGAAAGAGAACGTTAGGGCAAATATGTCTAGAATTATCCCATTTACATAAAATAAAAAATGTATAACATCTGCATAAATATAAAACATAACTTATTATACTATATTACAATCTTTTATGTAATATATGTTTGGAATGGTACACACCAAATTGATACCCTTTTTTTTCTTTATTGATTTTAGAGAGAGAGGAAGTGAAAGGGAGAGAGAGATAGAAACATCAATGAGAGAGAACATCGATTGGCCGCCTCCTGCATGCCCCCATTGGGGATTGGGCCCACAACATGGGCATGTGCCCTGATCGGGAATCGAACCGGCAACCTCTTGGTGCATGGGTTGATGCTCAACCGCTGAGCCACACCGGCTGGGCCAAATTGATACCTTTTTAAATTTTGTAATCTTTTTGCTTCTCTGACTTTTTATAATAAACATGTGTTCTTATATTACATACATGATTTTAAAAATTGCCTGGCTGGTATAGCTCAGTGGTTGAGCATCTACCCATGCACCAAGAGGTCGCCGGTTCGATTCCCGGTCAGGGCACATGCCCAGGTTGTGGGCCTGATCCCCAGTGGGGGGCATGCAGGAGGCAGCCAATCGATGTTCTCTCTCATCGATGATTCTATCTCTCTCTCTAAAACCAATAAAGAAAAAAAAGTTAAATAATAATAATTAGAATGTTTTTTTTTTTACCTGACTAAAGAAAAATCCAGTGTAGAGAAAATAGGTGGGGAAAAATGTCCCAAAATTTAACAGTAAATGTTTGAGAGAAATAACATCTTAGATTCATGGATAATATTTTTATGACAATTTTTTCCATAGGCATGTATTTCTGTCATAAGAGAAAAAAGTATTTAAAGCTAAAAACGTAAGAAAAATGTCTAATGATAACTAATTTAAGTTTGACTCTGCTGGGTGGCAACAGTTAAGGCACTGAAAGGAGATAAATACCTTAGGCTTTGACATCCAAAGGCCTGTGTTCATACCCTGGTTATTACGTCTTACTCAGTTTGAACTTGGGTAAATTACTTACCGTATCCTAGCCTTAGTTTCCTCATTTGTAAGATGGATTGATAATAACACTACTTTATAGGATCGTTTTGAAGGTTAAATGAGCTAATGTGTATAAATAACCAGGAACATTGCAGGTGTTCAATAACCATTAGTTCCTTCTTCACCATTTTTCAGGCTGCGTTGGAGATGGTCTTCATTTATATTCCTTAGACTAACTTGTACTCCTAATTTGTGTGTAATTACAATGACAGCTTAATTTTGTACAATGCTTTAATATTTGCAAGCATTTTCACATGCTATACTGTACTCTACACCTTGAATCCTGTATATAATTGTGTAATCTCATTTTAGCTTCCTTCCACTTGGATGCTCAAGAGTAAACAGGGTGGTAAAGATATTACTGCGAATGCTTTTACAATGAGAAAATTCTAGTGCTACTTCAATCTCCTCATTTTACAGAGCCCAGTGAGCTTAAGTGTTCTGCTGAAGGGCTACTGTATCAGTTAACTTTTGCCGTATAACAAATACTCTAAAACGGAGTTGCTTAAAATAACAACAACTTATTTGGCTCATCATTCTGACAGCAGCCCTTATGGTCTGATTCAGGCTCAGCTTTTCTTGACTGGGTTCACTTCTATGTCTGGGACTTTGGCTAGGACGACTGAGGGAGCTAAAGCATGACCTCTTAACCTCCAGCAGACTGACCCAGGTCTGTTCACATAGTAGTGTCAGGTTCCAAGAGCAGGGAGAGTGGAAGCTTCAAGACCCCTCGTGGCCTAGACTTCAATTCACATGTCACATTTTCTGCATTCTTGTGACCAAAAGGAATTATGAGAACAACTATGATTCCAAGGGCTGGGAAATACACTCCACCTTTTTTTTTTTCTTTATTGATTTTAGAGAGAGGAAGGGAGAAAGAGAGATAGAAACATCGATGAGAGAGAACAGCGATTGGCCGCCTCCTGCATGCCCCCCACTGGGGATTTGGCCCACAACCTGGGCATGTGCCCTGACCAGGCAACCTCCTGGTGCATGGGTTGATGCTCAACCACTGAGCCACACCAGCCGGGCTAGACTCCACCTTTTGATAGTAGAAGCTATAATACGGAAAAGTGAAGGACTGGGGAGATTCTTTTGTAACCTATCCCTGATATATAGCTAATGAGTGGGTATGCATTGATGAGAAGTCAAACCTGATGACTGTTGATTTGACAATTTCACTTCTGGTTATATGTCTGAAAGAAACTAAAATACTATGTTGAAGAGATATATGCACCTCCATGTTCATAGCAACATTGTTTACAAAAGCCAAAACACAGAAACCGCCTAAATGTCCATCGAGGGATGAAAGGGAAAGAAAATGTGATGTCTATATCTATATCTATCTATCTATCTATCTATCTGTCTATCTATCTATCTATCTATCTATCTATCTATCTATCTATCATCTATCTATCTATCTATCTATCATCTATCTATTTATCTATCTAAATATTGTTCAGCCATTTGTGACAAAATGGATGGACCTTGAGGGCATTATGCTAAGTGAAATAAGTCAGACAGAGAAAGACAAATACTGTATGATCTCACTTATATGTGGAATCTAAACAAAAACGAAAACAAACTCAGGAAAAGAGATCAGATTTGTGGTTACCAGAGGCAGGGGGTGGGTTGAGGGTGGCAGAATAGATGAAGGTGGTGAAAAGTTACAAATTTCTAGTTATAAGATAAATAAGTACTGGGGATGTAAAACAACACAAGATAAAACAAAAGCAACAAAAAATCTGATGACTGTTGAGTCCAGGCCCACTGCAGTATATTTTTGTAATAAAGAAATACACTGAAATCTGAATACATTCTTAATTTGCTCTTGTTCTCTTAATGTCCTTAGAAATGCATGACATTCAGTTAAAAGACTGAACTGGAGATTTTAAAAAATAAGATCTTCTAATCACGGAGTTAGTTATCTCAGAAAAGTAGAATGACTTTTTAGTGACATTCTTAAAGAGTGACAGTAAAACTTATCTTCTATAGGCTGAATCTAGGACAAAATTTGTTGAAAAAGATGAGGGGGTGATGGCGGTATACATAAGGACTTTAATGTCCCTGAATCAGTCACGAATGGAAAGTTAAAAAAAAAACAAACCCACAACACTTAAAAAAGTCTGCCTCAGGCAATCTCAAAACATTTGACATTTCATTTATTGGAAAAATGTAGCTTTTTGTAATTAAAAAAGTTTTGACAACTGAAAGTGACTTTAAGACCTGTTGAAATCAGGTCAGCGAAGCTGTTGATGATCTCAAAGTTTTTTATCTTAACAGTGAGAGATTGGAGGCTGTGGATTTTTAGCTGTACATGTAATAGGTGCTGCAGAGGGAAAATGCATCCCACCGAAACACTTTTAGATTGCAATGATGTATAGGCTTGCAGAAGCTTAGGGACTCCAAAATCAGATTTATTCATGTCCTACTTTTATATGGCAACTATAAAAGAAATGAGCCCTATTAAGGTAGTATTCTGCTGGAAGTAATCTTTATTTGATTTGTCAATTCTGTCAACACTATCTTGACTGCAGTGGTCACTAGTATCCACTGGATCAACATAGCTGCCGACAGCAGTACATGAGGACAATAAAAGGATTAATTATGCCAGCCGGGTCCTCACTTCACCTCTCTTGTGTTGTCTGGGTTCAATGCATCCCTTATTGTTTGTGTCCATACCAGTGGATGATGGGATGGCTGAATCATTGCTCATAGTTCACTCTAGATACATAGCCTATGCAACAGTAATTGCTAAGGAAAATCGTCTGCTTCTCACACTGCCTCTGATTGATTATCGGGCTGTAGCTTCATTTTATTTGCGTGGCTCTGCAGTCCTCAGCCTCCTTCATTAGAGCTCTGCCTAGTCTCTCAGCAGCTCCCTGTGTTCTGCCTGTTCTAGGGCTATGAGAGGAATGTTCCAGCCTCTATTCAGGAGATGGGAAAGACAGTTTCTAGTTTGAATTCTTAACAAAGGTGAAGTCTCTTGAATGCTCAGGTTCAGTTAAGGTTTTTTTGTTTGGAAGGCAAGTAACTGTTTCTTGTACACTTCAATGAAAAAGGGCTTTATTAGAAGGATATGGGGTTGCCCACCAAATCTGAGGAAAAGACAAACTAGCAGGCCTTAGAAAAGACAGGAAAGAGGGACACTCCAGGGATCAGGGAACAGGAATTAAGGATTCCAGAGGTGGGAAGGGGAGGACATTGTATTGTTCTGGCTTGTATCACATTGGCCAGGACAAGGGTGGGACATCTTGATTGACAGTCCATGGAGAATGTAGGCAATATGAGACGGGGTGATTGCCCAAGGAAATTTGATAGTATTCTTCAAATAAGATGGCAGAAATGATGGGTGGGCAAAACCACAGACATCCTTACATTTGAAGCATAGAGGCCATAGAGCTTATGGTCAAGAATTTTCTTTGGGTGTAAAAGTCCAGGGTATTGCTTAAAAAAAAAATTTGTTTTCCTTTATTGATTTTAGAGAGAGAGGAAGGGAGAGGGAGAGAGAGATGGAAACATCGATGAGAGAGAACATCGATTGGCCGCCTCCTGCATGCCCCCCACTGGGAATCAGGCCCACAACCTGGGCATGTGTCCTGACCGGGAATCGAACCAGCGACCTCTTGGTGCGTGGGTCGACGCTCAACCACCGAGCCACACTGGCCGGACCAGGGTATTGCTTTTTAAACATTCCACCCCTGAACGTCATAGAACTGTTCTGGGTGGCATTTATTTGGAATCTGGAGCCAGACTGCCGGGATTTGAAACCCAGTGTTGCCATTCCCTAGCTGTGTGTGCTTGGAATTGTTACTTAACCTCTCTGGATCTCGGTTTCCTCGTCAGAAAAATGGAGATAATAAAAGTATTTTCATCATAGTGTTATGATAATTAAATTAATTGGCACATTGAAAACCCTTAGAGTAGTGTCTGACACCCAATAGAGCTATTATTAGGGAAAGACAGTGCATACTTGTATTGTTTGAGATCTTTCACTATGGTTTAAAATAGTAATTGTGCTCATTAAAACTAAGAAATCCCAGGCTGATGTGGCTCAGTGGTTGAGCATCGACCCATGCACCAAGAGGTCGCCGGTTCGATTCTTGTTCAGGGCACATGCCCAGGCTGTGGGCCCGATCCCCAGTGGGGGGCATGCAGGAGGTGGCCAATCGATGTTCTCTCTCATCAATGTTTCTATCTCTCTCTCCCTTTCACTTCCTCTCTCTCTAAAATCAATTAAAAACAAACAAACAAACAAAAAACAAAACTAAGAAACTGCCTTCCTTTCTTGGCTTCACAGGTCACAATATTCCTGTTGGATTTTCCTTGTGATGGTGCTGTGCTCATAGACTGTCACTGTATCAGTTTTATTGGCTGCTGTGACAAATTACCACAAATTTAGTGGCTTAAAAATACAAATCTAGCCCTGGCCAGTTTGGCTCAGCGGTTAAAGCGTTGGCCTGCGGACCACAGAGTCCCGGGTTCAGTTCCCGCTAAGGGCACACACCTCAGTTGCGGTTTGTCCCCGGCTCCGGTTGGGGTCGTGTGGGTGGCAACCAGTTGATGTGTCTCTCTCACATCGATGTTTCTCTCTCTCTTCCTCCCTCTCTCCCTCCCACTCTATCTGAAGATGAATGCAAAAATGTCCTCGGGTGAGGATTAAAAAAATATATATATACAAATCTATTATTTACTGTTCTGGATGTCAGTCTCATCAGGCTAACATCAAGGTGTCTGTCACAGAGTGTATTCCTTCTGGAGGTTCTAGGAGAGAATCTGTTCTTTGCCTTTTTAATTTTTAGAGGATGCCTGCATTCCTTGGCTAGTGGCCCGTTCTACCATCTTCAAAGCCAGCAACCACATCACTTTGATCCCTTTTGCTTTACAGGTTTTGGAGATTAGGATGTGGATATCATTTTGGGGGGAGATTATTCCGCTATATTAACAATTCTAATCAGGCCCTGGCCAGGTAGCTCAGTTGGTTAGTGTCATCCCCATACACCAAGGTTGGAGTTTGATCCCTGGTTAAGGCACATTCAAGAAGCAACCAATGGCCCTGGCCGGTTTGGCTCAGCGGTTAGAGCGTCGGCCTGCGGTACAGAGAGACCCGGGTTCGGTTCCCGCTAAGGGCATGTACGTTGGTTGCAGTTTGTCCACGGCCCTGGTTGGTCGTGCGGGTGGCAGCCACTCGATGTGTCCCTTTCACGTCAATGTTTCTCTCTCTCTCTCTCTTCCTCTCTCTCCCTCCCACTCTATCTGGACAAAAAATGGAAAAATGTCCTCAGGTGAGGATAAAAAAAAAAAAAAAAAAAGCAACCAATGAATGCATAAATAAGTGGAACAACAAATCAATGTTTCTCTCTCTTAAAAAAAAAAAGATTTAAAAAACTTCTAATCATTTCTTATCAAGAATGGTTAAGCTTGCTCACTGAAGTCAACATCGTTCCTTTGTTGTTCTTGCGTAGTATTTTGTTAGAAGGCAAAATTGAAAGGTCGGTGTTTTGAATGAAAGAATATATTAATTATTGAAAGATAGACTTCCTCTGTCAGATATCTCTTGGCTAGATTTTGAAATGCTGTCAAGAAAAAGATTTGCTCCCAAATATAGTATTGGCAAGTTTGACACCTTTGAATTAAGAAAAATTCAATCCTTGGGGTTTGGATCAGGAGAAAGGCCTGTGTATTCTGTCTCATGTTCCAATTTACAGACTCTATCTTATCTGTGAATGGCTTTGTGTCGCCCTCTGATGCAGTGGTTCTCAACAGGGGATGGGGAGGGGGGTGATTTTGCTCCCCTCTCCCACCCAGGGGATATTTTGGTTGTAGATGACTGGGGGTGGGTGGGTGCTGCTGGCATCCAGTGTGTGGAGACCAGGAATGCTGCTAAACATCCTACAATGAATGGAATAGCCCCCACCCCCGCAAGAAAGAATGATCCCACCCAAAATGTCAATAGTGCTGAGGCTGAGAAATCCTGCTTTAGTGAGTGTCCCAATTGTTTCCCTTGATTATTTAACTCTTTCTGAGATAGTACCTTACAGATTACAGGAAAAGTTTTCTAGCCATTTAAATTTGGATTTTTACCAAACCATGTTTTCCCATCGTTAAGCAAGCATAATTTGGTCAGTTAAAAAATAACCAAAACTTTATGATAATTCTTTTAGAAATGTAATGATATGACTGGAGAAAATTCTGGAAATAAGAGGCAAATTCATTTTAGACTCAATGTTTCAGCTTTTAAAAAAAAAGCCTCTTACATAATATTGATTTAAATAAAACATTTATTTTCCTTTCTGTGGGAGGGGAGCATGACTATGATTGCAAATGTTTTCTCAATGGAGGGTTTGTGAATCCAATTTTCTACATCAATCCATCATGCAACTCCCTAGTTTTGTAAAGACAGTCTATATTCTGGGAGTTTTCTTGTGAGGCTATAAATTCAGAAATAATTTGATGTAGATGAGACACAGGGTAAAATGGTCCTCTGGTCTCTGGAAGACATAGGGTATGTAACACCCCTCTCCGACACCTGAGAGAAAAAAAAGGGACAAATGAGCTTTCAGTTCATTGATGAAGGTGATTTTAATTCAGAGCTGTGGCTCTCTCCTGGCAGCTGGAGGCCTGCAGCTGGGTGAAAATCAGCCAGTCCCCTGGAGATGGCAGTATCAGGCAGGGATGGAAATCTTTTGCCAGCCAGCCACAGCCAGAACTAGCACCGCAAGCTCCTGCTCCAGATCTTGGTCTGTCCAGACAGGCAGCCATGATGAATCCTTGTGGCTGCAGAGGACCGATTTTGCTGGTGGTTGTTGCAGTGAAATTCCATCTTTTCCTTCTCTGAAGTTCAGTTCTTAAGGGCTGTCTTAAGTCCTTTCTGTACAAGGTCTTGTGTAAGTGAATGAATACATAAATACTATTTCTAGTGCCTGTTAAGCCTTACCACCTCTGCTTTATGGTTAAGCCCTACCACATTCGAAAACCTCTTGAATTGCAGGTACAATATTGATGCACAATATTGAGGTACAAAAGATGATAAGAGTGAGTTAGTGAGCAGGAGAGGCTTTTTTTTTTTTAAATATGGGTTTTTATTGATGTTTTAGAGAGAGATGAAGGGAGAGAGAGATAGAAACATCGATGTAAGAGAGAAACATCCATCGGCTGCCTCCTGCACTCCCCCCCACCAGGGATGGAGCCCACAACCCGGGCATGTGCCCTGACTGGGAATCGAACTGGGACCTCTCAGTCCATGGGACGACGCTCAATCCACTGAGCAACACCGGCCGGGCAAGCAGGCGAGGTTTTTAAAACACACAAATTAATGATTTTAGTATAATATACTACGACCAAATAACCCTGTACTATGAAAGCCAGTGGGTCAGTTTAACCCAGCCAGGGGGGTCAGAAACACTTTCCTGATGAGATGGCACCTGAACTGAGTTGAAAAGAATAAATGTGAGTTAGCCAGATGAAGAAAGATGAAAAGAATGTTCCAGGCAGAAAACACAGCATGAATGAAGATGGGGGTGGGGTGGGGTGAGTGGGAAGCATCATGACATTTACTGTATTACTGGATTGCAAAGTGTAAGGTAGAATGACTGGAAAGCTAAGTAGTGGCCAAATCATGGAAGTGCTAAAAAGTGAAAATGCTTTGGAATTTAAGGTTTCAGTGGTGTGCAGAAGAATCATCTGGGCTCTTGTTTTCAATGGATTTCCTGACGCCATCCGCAGATATTTCTACATACCCTGCCAACTAGTGGACCTCATGTTGGAATTGAGTTCGTCATATTCCCTAGTTCAGAGCACATTGTCATCTCTGTCTGCTCAAAGCTCTTCTCCTTCATGCTTCCTTGTCTGCTTATTATTTACCATTCCCCCCCCTTATCCTTGGTCCCCCACTCCCATGTCACTTCTCCTGTAGTACCCTCTCTATTTATGGATCTTTATTTAAAAAGAAATAGTGTATTTTACTTATTTATTTAAAAATTTTTTTTTCTTTATTGATTGTAGAGAGAGAGAAAGGAAAGGGAGAGAGAGAGAGAAACATCTATGAGAGAACATCGACTGGCCGCCTCTTGCATGCCCCCCACTGGGGATCAGGCCCACAACCTGGGCATGTGCCCTGATTGGGAATCGAACCGGCGACCTCTTGGTGCATGGGTCGACGCTCAACCACTGAGCCACACCAGCCGGGCAAAAATAGTGTATTTTTAAAAAAGAGATGTATTTTAAATATACGTAAATGGCAGAATGCTCTAAGTTATGTTTCTTGCAATGTTCAACAGCTCTTTGTTTTTTGTTTTGTTTTTTTTCTCTTGTCATATGGCTCTGTGGTACATCTAGCTTGCTGCCTCTAACTGAATTATGCCTCCACACATCTTGCTTATCCAATGTATCATGATTTCTATCTTCCAAATCCTTCTCTTGGCAGGCAGCTCTTTGACGAGCCCTCTCATTCACATCCCCTTATAGGCCAGATGAACATTTTCTATCCCCAAAGGATCTGATTCAATGGGTCTGAGTTTGGGCCCAGACAATTTAAACAATGAGGCTACTAGTGTAGGGAGGTGATTTACTGAGAAGAAAGGAAACAGTTGTTCTCTAACTCTGGTGTGCATCAGGGAGGTTTTGGAAGACACCACTGCCAGCCTTAGGTACTGACCTTGAACTTGCACAACTCTAAGAATAGGTGCCTCCTTAAATTTTGCCTAGTCGTAGGCCCTAGTTGGACCAGACCCCATGCCCAGAGTTTCTGATTCTGTAAGTAGGTCTGGATGTGGGGCCTTAAAATTTGCATTTTTAACAAGTTCCCAGGTCGTACTGCTGCTCTAGGGATCATACTTTGAGAATCAAAGGACCTTGCTACCCAAAGTTTGGCCTGCAGACCAGCAACACGACATCACCTGGGAGCTTGTTAGAAATGCAGAATGTTGAGCTCCATCCTAGATCTACTGAACCAGAATCTGCATTTGAGCAAGATTCCCAAGTGACTGGTAAGCACAGGAAAGTTTGAGAAGCACAGCTTTAGGAGATATAGGGAGGATATATCTTGCTTTCTTTTTTTTTTCTTTTTTCTTTATTGATTTTAGAGAGAGAAGAAGGGAGAGGGAGAGAGAGATAGAAACATCGATGAGAGAGAACATCGATTGGCCGCCTCCTGCATGCCCCCCACTGGGGATCGGGCCCACAACCTGGGCATGTGCCCTGACTGGGAATTGAACCGGCTACCTTTTGGTGCATGGGTCGACATTCAACCACTGAGCCACACCGGCCGGGCAAGGATACATCTTCCTACCAAGGGAACTAATTACAAGGAGGTTCCCAAATGTCCTGAAAGCAATCGGGATATTTTTCAGGGAAGCTAAAGTATCTCACCTAAGGTTTCTCATCTGGGCGCCCACCATGTCTGTTTGCCCTTACAGGTGGTTTTAATTTTGATCACTTGGCTAGAGTGCAGTCTGATTTTTCTACTATGAAAATATGTGTTGAGAAATCATGCTCACTTCTTATTTTGTGCAGTTACTAGACAGAGACTGCCCCTGGATGAGGCATGAGGTTAGTTTGGCTGTCCCCTCAGCCATTCATTTCTGCCCCAGGACAAGTAATAAAATGGTCAAAGAGTGCACCAAACAGGCCTATGTTAAATGTCCAAATATATTGATAAACATTTTTTCCTCACTTGAGGATATTATGAATAAAGCCACCCTGACAACTGATACAAGTCTTTTTGTGAACATAGATTTTTTTGGGGGGGTAACTTTAGATTTTATTTATAAGTGGATTTTATCTGACAGGAACAGAGACATATGTAACAGCATAGTTACATCATTATTAAACATATTTTGTGATTATAATCTTAAATAAAATTAAGCTCTGGACATTATGAACACAGATTTTCACCTCTCTTGGGTCAAAACTTCTGAATCATAAGGTAGATGCATTTTTTAAAAATATTTTTTTTTATTGATTTTAGAAAGAGAGGAAGGGAGAGGGAGAGAGAGATAGAAACATCGATGAGAGAGAACATCGACTGGCCGCCTCCTGCATGTCCCCCACTGGGGATCGGGCCCACAACCTGGGCATGTGCCGTGACTGGGAATTGAACTGGTGACCTCTTGGTGCATGAGCCGACGCTCAACCACTGAGCCACACCGGCGGGGCAGATGCATGTTTTAACTTTATAAGAAACTGCCAAACCTTTCCCCAAAGTGGTTGTGTCATTTTATACTTTCACCAGCAATGTATGAGAGTGCCAGTTTCTCCACATCCTTGTCAACGCTTGGAAGTGTCACTTCTAGTATAAATTTATTTCTATAAAACATTTTGTTTTAAAAGGAGAGGGAGGAAGGGAGAGAAGGGGGGAGAGAGAAGATAAAAGTGGAAGAGAGAGAGGAGGAGGAGGGGAGAAAAGAGGTGAGGAAAGGAAAAGAAGAAAAAGTGCAGTATCACCCGGCTGGTGTGGCTCAGTGGTTGAGCATTGACCCATGCACCAAGAAGTCACCGGTTCGATTCCCGGTCAGGACACATGCCCAGGTAGCCAATCGATGTTCTCTCTCATCGATGTTTCTCTCTCTCTCTCTCCCTCTCCCTTCCTCTCTCTCTAAAATCAATTAAAAAAAAAAAGTGCAGTATCTAAGAATTAGAGTCAGAAATACAGTCAGGTTTTCCAGTGTCTGCTCTGATCTCTTATCAACTAGAATGCATTGCCTTTCAAGGGAGAAATATGAAGCCATATTCTTCCTGTTATTGCGGGGTGGTATGAGCTGGACATTGCATAGAGCCTATTCTGGGGAGCTGGTAGTTTTTCAAGTATAATTTAGACTAGAAACACTGCAATTCCGGAAGAATTATCTGCATGTCAGGAACTGGCAATAATTTTGAAGTTCCTGTTCATGTTGGAAAACCTAGTTGTTTTGTACTCACGGGAGGAGACATCTGTTTTTTTTTTTTCTTTTGTGAAAGCACAAAAATGAAGGCTTTATTCATTGTAGATACATTCAAACTAATGATCAGCGAAGAGGCAAAAGCTAGGTGCTATGACAGATAACATGGGGAGAGGGAAAGAGGGGCAGGACATCCGTTCTTAAACTTCACTTCTACCTAAACAAGCTCAAAGCTGATCTTGCTTGGCAGGAAAATATAATGAGGTACGATTCCAAGAACGAGTCTTTCTAGGGTAAAAGTACAATCCTTCTGAGAATGATGAATTTGAATATAGAAAGCAAAAGAAGAGTTCTAAGCAGTGACGCCAAAAATGTGATTTTAGAAGAATTCATTAGAAATGACCACTATTATGAAAACCTGCTCAGTATTGCAATTATTCTCCTTATTGAGACATAATTAATGCCACTGTTTTGTCATACGCTCCTCCGTTCTCTGATGCAAAATTCTGGATTAATGGAGAAGTGCCCATCAGCTTTAAACCTAGAGATTATGAATGAGAAGGGTGTTCCTAGCTCTCTCATTTTGGGCTCCTCACTGTGGATTTGGTGGGCAGTGTCTCACAGGGATAGTTGGCGAGGAGATAGAGGCAGCTCCCCAAGTTTGCATTAAAAGAGACATTTGGGTACAGCAAAGGAAACCATCCACAAAATGAAAAGACAACCCACTGAATGGTTGAAGATATTTGCCAATGATACATCTGCTAAGGGGTTAATATCCAAAATTTATAAAGAACTCATACAACTCAACACCCAAGAACCAAACAATCCAATTAAAAAATGGGCAAAGGAACTGAATAGACACCTCTCCAAAGAGGACATACAGATGGCTAATAGACATATGAAAAGATGCTCAATGTCACTAATCATCAGAGAGATGCAAATTAAAAGTACAATCAGATACTACCTCACACCTGTCAGAATGGCTGTCATCAATAAATCAACAAAGAGCAAGTGCTGGCCAGGATGTGGAGAAGAGGGAACCTTGTGCACTATTGGTAGGAATGCAGATTGGTGCAGTCACTGTGGAAAACAATGTGGAGGTTCCTCAAAAAATTTAAAATAGAACTGCTTTATGACCTAGCCATTCCATTTCTGGGTATATATCCAAAGAAATCCAAAACACTAATTTGAAAGAATACGGGGGTGTGCAAAAGTACATTTATAGTTGCACTGTGACATTCTTTTCAGTTAATAAAGCTATTATAATAATCATAACCTACATGTCTTTTTCCATATGAACAACTGTAATCCTACGTTTGCTCACTCCTGTATGTACACCCCTATGTTCATTGCAGCATTATTTGTAATAGCCAAAATATGGAAGCAACCCAAGTGCCCATCAATAGATGAGTGGATAAAAAAGTGGTGGTACATATATACAATGGACTATTACTCAACCATAAAAAAGAATGGAATCTTACCATTTGTGACAGCATGGATGGACCTAGAGGGTATTATGCTAAGTGAAATAAGTCAGTCAGAGAAAGACAAACACCATATGATTTTACTTATATGTGGAATCTAAAGAGCAATATAAATGAACAAACAAAACAGAAACAGACTCATGAATACAGAGAACAGATTGATGGTTGCCAGAGGGTAGGAGGATTGGGGGACTGGGTGAAAAGGTGGAAGGGATTAAGAAGCACAGATTGGTAGTTACAAAATAGTCATGGGGATGTCAAGTACAGCATAAGGAATATAGACATTAACATTGTAATAACTATGTATGGTGCCAGGTGGGTACTGGAAATATCAGGGCAAACACTTTGTAAAATATATGATTGTCTAACTACTATGCTGTACACCTAAAACTAATACAAAATAATATTGAATGTAAACTGTAATTGAAAAAAATAAAAAAATTTAAAATATTAAAAATAATTTAAAAATAGCTAAGATAAATATGTTAAAACGTGTAGTAGAAAATGTGGACAAAATGTATGAAGAGACTGAGAATTTTAGCAGAGTAATAAACTATAAAAAGTACCAAATCGAAATGACAGAAATAACTATGTTAGGAAAAATGAACAATTAATTTGAGATCTTGATGGGAAAACTGGACATAACAGAAAAGAATCAAGAAGCTTCAAGATTATCTAAATAGAAGCATCTGGAGAAAAAAAAAGTGAAAATAATGAACCAGAGCAGTGAGGCCAATGGAGCAACATTAATCAGTGTAACACTAGCAATAAATTGACCTATTTGATATTTATCAACATTCTTTTAAGTGTATATGGATTATTCAGCAAGTTAGATTATATGGTGGGCCACAAATTAGTTCTCAATGAATTGTAAATTATTGAAAGTATACAGCGTATGTTTTAGGTCACAATAATAATAAATTAGAAATCAATAATAATAACAAAAAAATGGAGCTGAGTCCTGTGGGACATCCCAAACCTCTGGATCAAACTTATCCTGAAGGCATCTCTTCTACACAAGCTATCTCACTACACAAGCCAGTGCATTCCTTATTGTTTAAGTGATTTTGATTCTGTTACATACAGTTAAAAGTATACTAATTAATGTAATAAAAAAAAAGAGAGACATTTGGCTCGCTTAGTACTAATCAAGTCTTACCTAGCACCCTCATCGTCCCAGGAAGGCAAAGAGGGTGGGTTGCCACTGTTTTCCTTTACCAATACTCCTCACATTGCTCATTTGTGATCTCTTTTCCTCTAAAAGTTGTTCTTAACTAATTGAATTAAGATGCCTGATGCATGTGGTATACATACAGTAAGTATGAGCTTCCATTCATTCACTCATGTAATTAATATTTCTCTTTTGCTGCTGTTGTTAATCCTCACCCGAGGATATTTTTCCATTGATTTTTAGATAGAATGGAAGGGAGGGAAGGAGAGAGAGAAACATCGATGTGAGAGACACATTGATTGGTTGCCTCCCGAACGACCCCAAGTCAGGCTGGGGTTCGAACTTGCAACCCAGGTACTTGCCCTTGACTGGAATTTGAACCGGAGACCTTTGGTCCGCAGACCGATGCTCTAACTACTGAGCAAAACCGGTCAGGGCATAATAAATATTTCTTGAAGTCCTGCTGTGTACTAGGTACTGTTCTAGGTGCTGGGCATATACAGTGTTGAATACACAGACAAATCTCTGCCTTCATACCAGTAGGGGGAGACAGGTAATAAGAATAATAAATATGTAAATTATAGAAAGTATTAGAAGGTGGTATATATAGAGAAGAAAAAAGGCAGGATAAAGGGAATGGGGTGCTACTGGGATAATAATAAGTTATTACTACTATCAATATTTATTGAAGCCAGATCTCACCTGGCCCACAAAGTGAGATTTATCTCCACCCCCTCCCTATGCCACCACTACCCAAGTCAAAATAATTCTAGATGATCCATTCCCCACTCTGCAGAGGGGGCTAAATTGAGATATTATGTTCTGTGTAGGTGATGACATCACCATTATGCATCTTAGTAGCTCATAGGTATCAGGTGATAAACCAAAACCAGGAAATAAGGCACCAAGACCACTGTATACAGTTCAAATCATGGTGTGAATCTCGCCACCCAGCTGTACAGTGCATATACTAACTGATAGCCCGATTTTTTTCTTTTCAAATTAGTAGCATATTTTTCTTCCAGTATAGAAATATTTTTAAAAGCATTTTTCTTTATTGATTTTAGAGAGAGAGGAAGGGAGAGGGAGAGAGAGATAGAAACATTGATGAGAGAGAACATCGACTGACTGCCTCCTGCATGCCCCCCACTGGGGATCAGGCCCACAACCTGGGCATGTGCCCTGACCAGGAATCGAACTGGCGACCTCTTGGTGCATGGGTTGATGCTCAACCACTGAGCCACACTGGTCGGGCTAGAAATACTTTTTATAACATGGTTTTAATCCTGGTATAGTATTTTCCTTTGTATGTATCATGATTTCTGATTCCATTATTTTCACTGTGATGAGATACTTAACACATGTAGCTTTGGACACATTTGTGGCTTTATCCTTAAGATAACTTGCAAAAAGTAGAACTGTGGGCTCAGAAGATATGCGGAGTTAAGATGTTTTGACACAAATTATCAACTGCTCACTAGAAAGCATGAATTTAGCCCCACCTCTCTAGCCATGTACGAGAATGTTTATTTTCCTATATTCTTACCAATGCTTATGTTGTCATTCTTTTTACTTTATTAATTTGAATGGTGATACTTGGTATCTCATTAATGTTTTTAATTGCTATGTCTTTGTTTTGTTTTAAATTTTTTTTCCCTTTATTGATTTTTAGAGAGAGAGGAATTGAGAAGGAGAGAGAGATAGAAACATTGATGAGAGAGAACATCGATTGGCTGCCTCCTGCATGCCCTGGGCATGTGTCCTGACCGGGAATCAAACCAGTGACCTCTTGGTGCATGGGTCGATGCTCAACCACCGAGCCACACCGGCCGGACAACTGCTCTGTCTTTGAATGTGAGGTTTACTGAGATTTATGTCTCCTTTTAAAAATTGCTTATTTTTAATTTGAGTGTTTATCTGTTTCCTTTTGAGAGTAAGAATCTCATCTTTTTTTCTACCATATCTGTTGCCAGTATTTTTTCCAGTTTTCAAATTGCGTTTTAATTTTATTGACAAAGTTTTAAAAGGAAGTTTATTGATGTTTTGGCACTTAAAAAAATCTTATTTAAATTTATCATGGCTTTTCTCCTATGCTTTTTTTTTTAAATAAGATATACTTTCTGCACCCACCCAAATTATGTAAATATTCATCCCAATTTTCTTTAATTTTTTGTATTTTTAATATTTGACTCAATAGTAATATCTGTAACTCATTTTTTGTGTGGGAATTGATGTAGGGCTTCTATTTACTTTTCCACAGATGCTTGTCTAATAGTCCCAGGACCATCTCTGAAATAATTCATCCTGTCCCCACAAATATAAAACACCCAAACTATCATATACTAATTACTTGTAGGCACTGTTTGAGGTTAAACAATATGAAGTTGCTATTTCAAGGTCAAAGATAGCAGAATATTGGCAAGTGCATATGATTCAAGCTAATACTAACTTTTTGCAAAAGTGAAATTTCCTTTCATTAAAGGATGATGTAGAATATTTGAATGGTTGAAAAAAATAGGCCCAGTTATAATTCAGATGTGTGTCACAAAGAAATTTTAGCTGACAGGAATAAATGAGTTGAGATGAGAGATGAAGTCAGTGGGTGGGGTTGACTCTCAAGCATTTTTCCCCTTAAAAATAAAAGTAAACGCTGCACACTGCATTTTTTAAAATATAATATTCGTTTCCCCTTGTGGACTTTTGGGTCCACTTCCCACCAGCTGAGCTGGCTGGCTGAGCAGAGCTCCCCTCGTGAGGTCTTTCCTGCTCCCCGTCTTCTCCCTGCTGGCCTCATTATTAAAAATGTGCTACTGTCAGATATAAATGATGTTTCTCACTAAGTACACTCAATAGCATTTTCCTTTCACTCTGTTTTTCCTCCAAATCTAACAATAAGCTATTTTGCCTTAGTGAAAAAGATCCCAAGTCTCTCCAACTATTCCCAGGCTTGCAACTTGCCATGACTGGCAGTGATTGATCCATAACCTTTGGGCACTCAGGCAATTATAAGTTGCCTATAAGCTTTGCTGTGCCAGCAGAGCAAATGAAAAACGTGGGCATCTAATTCTGGGTCAGCAAAGCTCTCTTTTCATGATGTTATATGAAATAAGAATTTTACCTGGAAGAGGGAATTCTTTAGAGAACAATGAGCAGTATTTATATTTTCCTTTCTAATCACCGTGAAATACGACAATGATTACTTCTTTTTTCTTCTTTGTCTACGCCCACATTTTTTTCTACTTCCAACCTTCAACGTTTCTTCTAAAGCCTTTTCACTAATCTAGGACAAAGGGAACAGAAACCCAAGTTTCTGGTATTCAAAGAAAAATAAAAGTCAGAAATAGCGCCTGTGAACCAAAGTTTCAATATTTCCATTTCCATAATTCTGGGAGTTGTCGATGATTTTTATTTTCACTAATGAGGCAATAACTCAAGAGCTGGTCCTCTTCAGGAGATAAATATTATGAAACAGAACTGTCATTTGTCTCAGAGCTCTGCTTTATGCAGAGGCGTATGTATACGTGCTTGCTGGGAAAAAAGGGCATTTTTCTCAGCCAAGATAGAATGAGCTGTAATAGACTGATTACTAAATGGTTTATCATAAAATCTCAGTACTGGAAAAGAACATTAAAGGTCATGTGGTTCAATCTCCTGTCTACAAATATACTCATTCAAAGCTTAAGGGCCAAGTTCACACATTTTTGAAGCTGCTAAACACTATCATCATCTAATTGTATGACCAACCTCTCTCTTTGCAAAATATTCTGTGACACATGTATTTTTCAGATTGGTTGTCTTTAGGATTTTGTGACATTGAGAAAAACTGCAGATGTCCTAGACTAGGTTATAACACTCTCAGGAAAGTGTTTTCTCAGAAAAATAATTGGTTCACTTTTCTATTTAATTTTAGCTGTTATTTACTGGCTGTGGGAAGAGAGCACTGTTCCTAATTTCCTTGTGGTTGATTGCTAAATTAATGGTCCTCCATGCACCACACCTTCCTGTCTGCCCTTGTGTAGTCCTCCACCCCCACCCCATAGGAAGTAGGCTTGGCCTTGTGACTTCCTTTGGCCAAACTTAGATGCCCAGCTCACCACACTTCATTTCAGACATTCGGCTTTTGATATATAGTGGCATCAGAAATAAGAATAAAGAAAAATTGAGTGATTAAATCATTTTGTGACTACAAGTTATCTTAGGAAAGATTCTCTTTAATTGGCAGTACTTTAAGAACTCACTACAGATAGGTTTTTAGGTGACTTATTTAAATGTATCTGTTCCTGAAAAAAGTGATATATTCTTTTTTTTTTTAAAGGGTACTCTATTATTGATTTTTTTTTTAGAGAGAGAGAGAAAGGGAGAGGGAGAGAGAGACAGAAACATCGATGAGAGAGAACATCAATTGGCCACCTCCTGCATGCCCCCCACTGGGGATTGGGCCCACAACCTGGGCATGTGCCCTGACCGGGAATCGAACCAGCAACTTCTTGGTGCATGGGTCAAGGCTCAACCACTGAGCCACTCCAGCTGGGCTTATCTTCTTTCTTATTTCAACTAGCTTGTATACAGTTTTAATTTTGAAACTCATATTGTTTCTTGATTAATTGATAAATATATTGATTCACTAAAACAAACATGAAACACTATGTGCCAAGTATGGGTTTCAGTTATGAATAATATATAGTCTTAATCTCAAGAAACTCTTGGGGTGAAGTGGGGAGGGGGAAGGGAGAAAAATGTAACAAAATAGCACAATAATGTAAATTTGATAGGGTAATAGAATATTGCATGTAAGAAAAATGAATTATTTTAGGAATTGTCTTTTCATTTATTATCACCCAAGACTTAATTATATAGCTCACTGATAATGTAGAATCTCTTTATGAAAGGGATTAGCAGTCTTATTTTTTTACTCTATTTATTAACACATATACTTTATTTTTGTCCTAATTTCATCTTTGGTTTTTTAGTTAGTTTTCTTTTTTTTAATTCAATTTTACCTGCTCATAGTTGAAAGCAGTGGTTCTCAAAGTATGGTCTGCAGACCCCTGAGAGTCTCCAAGACATTTCCAGGAGGCCCATGATGTCATAATAGTAATAATACTAAAATTTTTTTGCATTTTTCTCTTTGTTGCCATTGCATTAATGGTACAAAAGCAAAGCTGGGTAAAACTGCTGACTACTTAACACAAATTAAGGCACTGACATCAAACTGTACTAGTAGTCATTATATTCTTCATCTCTACACAGTTGGAAAAAGTCAGTTTCACTTAAAATGTCACTGAATATGCAATAAAATGATTAAATTTTGATCACAAACACATATCTTTTTAATAGTCTGTGTGATGAAATGAGTATTATGCTGTATATGAAAAGATGATGGTTGTCTCAAGGAAAAGGACTCACGGGATTGTTTGAGTTGTGAATTGAACTAACTGCTTTGTTCTGGGAGCACCATTGTTACTTGAAAGAATGACTGATAAACTATGGTGTTTCCGATGTGGGTATTTGGTAGACATTTTCTCAAAAATGAATGAACTGAGTCTGTCACTGTAGGAAAATCAGCTGACAGTATCATTGTCAATAAAAACTTATTAACTCGCCTTCTTGTTCTTTTTTAACATGTCAGGAGTCTCACAAATGTTAAGAATTTGTAAGGTACATTGGATCCAAAGACCTTTGGAATTTGTTGACAGTTCAGTTTCCATGAGAAACAAAGTACAAAGATTAGTATCTAGTTCTGAGTATTTTTGTAAATAAATCTAGATGTGATTACTTTCACAATCTGTGATTCATAACTAAAGTTTGTAGGCAGTTAAATGCATTGTGAATTTACCCACATATTTTGTGGCTTCTGTTAGAGGGACTTTGATTGTTAAGACAATTGAGCTCACCACAAGAAGAAATAAAATAGCTTGCTTACTATCCACCATTACTCATGTCTACTCTTTTACTAAAAGGCCCATCACTGTAACTGCAGATAACATTTACACCTTTACAACAGGATGGTCAAAGCATGGGAATAAGGCTTAGGAAAACAGGCTGAACTATTGGTAGACAAACTAAAAGAAATAACAACACATATTACATTTATAAAGCTAATTTTATTTATTTTTATTTTTTTCTTTATTGATTTTAGAAAGAGAGGAAGGAAGAGGGAGAGAGAGATAGGAACATTGATGAGAGAGAACATCAATTGGCCGCCTCCTGCATGCCCCGCACTGGGGATTGGGCCCACAACCTGGGCATGTGCCCTGACCAGGAATCGAACCGGCAACCTCTTGGTGCATGTGTCGACGCTCAACCACTGAGCCACACCGGCCAGGCCATTTGTAAAGTTAGTTTTAAATTTTTTTCTAGTTTAGAACATTTAGGATATTTAAAAAATGATGTATGTTCTCATTACATAAATAACACATACTCATTCTAGAAAATTTGGGCAAGAAAGAAAGTTATAAAGCAGAAAATGAAAATCCTTCATGATCTTACCATCCAAAATTAACCACAATTAATCAATGGGTGTGTTTTCTGCCAGCCTTTTTCCTAATCATAGCCAAGCAGAGCCGGAAGGGACCTCACAAATTATCTAGTCTAACCTACTCATTTTACAGATGAAGAAACTCCATTAAAAGGTTGACTCACTTTCTGGTTTTGTTTCAAGTCCTTTAAGCAAGAACAGTAGACCCTCATGATAAGAGAGCTCATTTTGCAGTGCAGATATATTTGGAAAAACCCTGGGTTAGATCATGGGCCCCCAAAGCGCTGGCCCAGACAAAGAGCCTGATATAACCCAGTTGGCTTCTAAGGCCTTCCTGCTTTGATCATTGCCTGTGATGATGTGACATTTGGAGCTGCAGCAGCCTTTTGTGACCTGAAGTGACAAGCCTAAGGACAAAAAGCTCACACACTGAGGGTGACAGAATAAAATGATAGAAAGAACGTGGGTCCTTAATGACATAATTGAGCTACCAAACCAACCCTAGAATTGCCTACCCTCAGATCTCTTGGTGAGAAAATCAAATGCTTCTATTGCTTAAGTCTCTTTAAGGTGGCTATTCTGTTACTCATAGCCCCCCAAATCCAAATTCATACACCCTATGACCTTGAGCACATACAGGTATTAACTATTCTCTATTCTCTGCCTAGGTGCCTTTGTTGGTAAAATAGAGGTAATATATACACATATATTTTGCAAAATTATATGCATTTTTATATATTCTACTTCTGTCATCTAACATTATATCACGAGAATCTCCTGTGTTCTTTAATTTTTTTCTAAAAGGCACAATCTTTGATGGTTACAGAGATGACTGTCACATGTTTTTCTCCAAATGCCATTATTTATGAGCATTTACATTGTTATCAGATTTTCTTTTCTATAAACAGCTCCTCCTTGTATATGAATTTTTGTATCTTCAATTATTTTCTGAGGATAAATTCCTAGAAATGGAAATACTGTGTCACATTTTTAAGGCTTGTAATATCAATTGCCACATTGGCTCCTCTCTGCCCCCCACAGACTTAACATTGCTATTAAAATTGTAGAAGAGCATGAAATATTCTTTTTAATAAGTAATGCATTTACATGGTTCTAAAAGTATTTCAGTGCATTCAAAAGTATACACTGGAAGTTTTCCTCCCCTCCCTGTCCCTAGCTTCCCAGTTCCACTCCCCAAGATTTCTGGGAAAAATTCCCAATTATATTTTAAGCATGTAAGGGACCCTGGCAGGAAATAGATGGTACAGTCAAATTAATCAGTTTCAGGAAAGGGATTATTTATAAAGTGAAGTGGGTACTGGGAAGCCCAAAGGAACAGTGTAATACCCTGGAGCTAGTAACACACTTCCTAGGACGAAAGGGAAGGGACTGAAACGGAGGCAGGAAGGCTGGCTGAGAGGGGTGTTGAGCTTCAGCAGAGGGGTGCTGGTGGCAGCCTCAAACGGAGGGGCTGGGTGAATAAGCCACCTGAGTTCACCACTGCCCTGCTGCTGCTACACGCTTGCAGAAACCAGAGGGCAAGGGAGCCTGCTGCTGTCATCCCCTCTGGTCCTAGGGAGACTGAATTCGCAGCAGCACCTCCCATGTTCAGTCTCAGTATGCAGAGGACGGCCACACTGAGTTTCACAACGATAGCTTTGCCCTTCTCGCAATCCTTATTCCTTCAATGAAAAAAGTGTCCTGTGGGCCCTCCCAGAGAAGTCAGGTGCTGTGGTTCTCCGGCTGCACACACACACACACACACACACACACACACACACACACACACACACATATATATTTTTTTATCCTCACCCGAGGACATTTTTGCATTTATCTTCAGATAGAGTGGGAGGGAGAGAGGGAGGAAGAGAGAGAGAGAAACATCGATGTGAGAGAGACACATCGATCGGTTGCCACCCACACGACCCCAACCGGACCGGGACAAACTGCAACCAAGGTACGTGCCCTTAGTGGGAACTGAACCCGGGACTCTCTGGTCTGCGGGCCGACGCTCTAACCGCTGAGCCAAACTGGCCAGGGCTCCAGCTGCACATATTAATCCACTCTTACATTCTTTCTCTTTCACTTGTGACCTCTCTGTGTGCTCTATCAGGTACTTCCAGAATCTGTGAAATAGGCTGAACTCTGAGTCATGACAGAATGCTCCCGTGACAATAAATTTTTCTCCATCTAGCCTTGTGACCCATTCCCGGGGTCCACTCCCACTGGTCCCAGTTGTCCTACTAGGAGTCTTTAGAAAGCAGAGGCCAACTCAGTGCTTAAATCCTAATGCTTTATTAAGATTGGGGTTTGCCTGGGGCTGTCCAGATTTTAGCACTGATTGTCCCACATTCTGGCAATGCCCTCAGTCCTAGGCAAACCTGGATGGACGATCTGTCACCCTAATTGAGAGGTGCAATCCCAGGGCGGTGAGAATGAGGACAAAGGGGCAGCAAGGCAAAGAAGCAAGGAAAGCAAATACAAGGTGATGTATTAACAGGCTAGCCAGACCTTCAAGAGAAGAATACAGCTGATTGCTTGGTCATGTGACTTATCTCCAGGCAGGCAGCACCAAGCCACTGCTCCTGGGAACAGTCCGTTGGAAAGAGGAAGGAAGAGGAATGTGTCTGCCAATTTCTTTTTGGCTCATGTCTCTCACTGGTCAGAGTTCACCATATGGAGTGTTAAGCCCTCCACAACTCTGGGCTGTGTCACCAAGCCTTTTTGAAGGGCTGCTGGGGAAGTCAAATTGCATACTTCCTACTGCAATACAGTAAGTCCCCACTGAATGCCACTGATAGTTTCTTGGAACTGCAGTGAAATGACGTATAATGAAACCAGTTTTACCATAGGTTAGTTGATATAAACAAGATGGCATCTCATTGACATCATAACAAAATGATGTTGAACAAAATGACATTATTTGAGGACCTGCTGTACTTCTGAGTCTGTGGTTCTGGTTAGGTCACTGGCGCTCTATGGCTCCCACTGCCATGGGTGTAATGGAGGTCAAAACCTGGCCCTTACCCTAGGGCCCATAAAAGAGTTGGCAGTGGTAAGAAGTGAGGCAAGTGAGGACCTGGAAGGCAGGTGTTGGTAGAGCAAATCAGGGGTGGTGTGTAAATGGGCCATAGTACAGTAGATATATGTTCATCGGTGGATTTGCCAATGTGTGTTAATATTTTGAACTTGTGTGAAGGCAGCATAACATGGTGGTTAATGCTTGCATCCTGCAGTCAGACTTGGATTTGAATCCCAGCTCTGCTACTTAACAGTGTATCATTGGGCAAATTTCTTAACTTCATATGTAAAATGGGGATCACAGTAGTGTCTTCCTCATATGTTTATTATGAAGAGCAAAGGAGATAAGACCTTTAAGAGTGCTTGGCACTCAGAAGTATTTAGCAAGTATTGGTGATTATTACTGTTCATTTGTGGTAGTACTTCTAAAGGTACGTTACATCGCCGCTTAACTTGGCAAAATTTCATTCATGTTTCCTTTTATTTCATTTAGTGGGGCTAATAATATAACCACCCCCACTTTCTGAATATTAGCTATGTATCAGGAACTATGCATTGGACATTCAACTTCACATAACACTCTGTGGAAGGTGTCTTCATTTTACAAAGAGTAACTCAAGGTTCAGAGAGCTATGCAACATCTCCAAGACCGTAAGTAGCTGAAAGGATTTTTAAAAAGTGTACTTGCATTTTATATCACTCAAGGTCTCTATAGAAAACTTATGGCACATTGAAACTGGATAATTGACGGATGTCTAAAAAGTTGTGGGTAGGACAACCAATATCATCGTGTCTACTTGTATTTTTTGGTTAGATCAGGGTTTATGGAAACCAACAAAGACAGGGCAGAACCCTCGCATTGACAACAGTTGAAAGCTGTAATCACTCCTAGTCCTTAAGAAGGTGGCTGGAGAAAGAGACTATCAAACATTCACAGGACAGGTTACTTTGTGTACCTAATTACCAGGCCTATCTCTGAAGTTGGATGACCTCTGGTGGGCATTTCTGGGGATATAAATATCTTCCAACTTTCCATTCTGAGAAATCCATCCATATACCTCTCTCTTGTCCTCCTTGTCATCAATTTTTCAATCTTAGTCTTCCTAAGTCTCTGAACAGCCAGCCAACTTATTCACCTTAGTGTAGTTCCTTATTTTAAGCCATCTCTCCTGCTAAAGAAAGTGGACAACCAGATTTATAACCTGAAGTTAGGCCCTCTGGGTAGATGGATTCCCCTTCACAAATGTCTTTCAAGGCCACCCATCTGTAAATCAGCCCTAAGCTTTTACCTCTTCCATTAACTGGTCAGAGGGAACTTCTGATGAGGCCATAAGTGTGGATTAAAGGCAATATGGCAAAACAGTAGGAGCAGGTACCATGGGAGTGTGAGCCACCAGCCTGAGCAGTTTGTTTGCGTCTTTTCTGGACTTGTTTGGGTCTAGTCCTATATATACCATTTTTATTTTGCAATGGAATGGTGCTGTGCAATTTAGTTTTATGATAATGTGGGTAAGATGATATCCAGTTCATGGGCAGTTTACCTTGGTCAGGCACTCAGTTTCTACCAGGGCCTAGGAGCAAGCCAGGTATTGCTTTCAAATGGAGAATTGTTGGTAGAAGCTTCTTCCATTGAGACCTGCCTGAGGCTCCATGCATGAGAAATAAGGTCAAAGTGACAGGACAACTAGTGCTACAGCTGGGCCTACCACAGAGTTTTATCTTTTTCCAGGCCCTGCTTAATGGGTTCAAGAAGCATGACGAAATGTAGTCTGTGTTGACTCTAAAGTCACTGTGCCTCTTTCATTGTGACAGGTTGTATAAGGAGAAGCAGCTTATCTCGTTTCAAGGTGATTTCCCAACATACTCAAGACCACTGGACCCCTAGAAACCTAAATGGTGCAGTAGGTCCATGAGTCTTCTTGCTTATCTCTAACGCTGTGGCATGCATGTATCTTACTTCCTTCCTATGTGTGCTTCCTGTTCACTGGGTCCAGTTACCATACTGTCATGATTATACTGTGGCAGCATGCTATTCTGTGGGAAATCAAGATGATCAAGGACTTACTTCTCAGACTCTATTATGGCAGAGAACAAGAGAGCTGGCATAACCCTGAGTATAGTCAGGTGTACTGCTGTCCTTGCATGTGAAGGCAAATGGCTTCTGATGATCTATGCTGATAGGGATAAGTTAAATAATTTTAAGTCAGTAGCTACAAACCAGATGCCAGAGGTTCTATTTATTTGACCATACAAAGGTACTATATCCAGAACCACAGTTGTGATTAGAATCATTATCTGATTGGAAGAGAGTCTAGAGGGTCTGTCTAGCGAGGGGGGTTCGGGGAGATTTGGGGCTCAAAATTCTCAGTGTTGTCTGTGTCTCTCCAAATGTCCATTTCTATTTCTCAAGGTCCCACTTAGTATCTGTGAGCTTGGTCCACGACCATATGTGCCCTGCAACTTCAGGAGGTGACCAACTACTGTAGCTGCCTTCAAGGCTTTCTCATTTTGCACCTGTTCCCTGAGTTGGAAACCAAGCTTTCAATTTATTCTCCCTTCCACATACTCCTCCTAGGATAGTTAATAATATCCACTGACCCACAATCTTTTTTTTTAATTCCTCTTCCTCGCTTTAAAAAAAAAAATGTTTTTATTGACTTTTTAGAGAGAGAAACATCGATGCAAGAGAGAAACATCCATCGGCTGCCTCCTGCATGCCCCCTACTGGGGATTGAGCCCGCAACCCAGGCATGTGCCCTGACCAGGAATAGAACGGGACCTCTCAGTCCAAGGGACAACGCTCAATCCACTGAGCCACACTGGCCAGGCCATGACCCACAATCTTTATAATCACTGTTATCGCATGGTGACCAAACTTCACAGCTATTTGCTCTCACAAAACCTTGCCCTTCACCTGTACTGTGTGATAATTTGAGTTACTGTGATGTTACTGAGTCCACGGGGATTACCAGAGTCCCAAGGAAGTTATCTATGCACTTCTCAAATTTGTGATCCACTGTATCCCATAATTTCATTTTAGTCTTCTGTGTCTTGGGACCAATTCTGGTATCAATTACTGTATCATTCAGGGTCCCAGCATGAACCAAATTGCACATTCAAATCAAGTAATTAAGATGAGTTAATAAAGGGGCCATTAACAAACGTGTGGGTAGGGTTTAGAGAAAGGATGGTGTAATACGCCAGGGCTAGCAACAGCATGAAGGAGCAAATGGAGGGAAGAGTTACCAGAACCAGGTAGAGTAGTTGTATGGAAAGGACCCCTAGATAGAACCTATGGCCTTTGATAGGATTTGGGCAACGCATAGTCCTTCAGAGGAGGAGTAAATACCTTCTCTTTACTCTCTTCCTACCTTCCAATCTCCTACTAATGCTTCCACTGACTGAACCCAATCTTAAAGCAGGAGAAACAATATTTCAGCCTTGGGGCAAAGAACAGAATATTGATAGGTGGAGAGGTGATTGGAGGATTAAATGAAAATGTCCAGCACAACTCTAAATCCTGTGCTTCTCATCACCATATACAAAGATATTAGCCTAACTCTATTGTTCAGAATATCTGTAGAAATAGGAAATCTAGGAGAATTTCATGATTATTTTGTTTTATCACTCCAGGATTTCATTATTCCTGTTGAGATTAGGGAGCCCAATTCCATGTAGGCATCCACTAATCATCCAGATGACAGTCAACACAAAGAGTGTCAAGGATGGTGCTACCTACATTTACCAATTTTTTTTAAAAAGGTTTTTTTGTTTTGTTTAAATATATATTTTTTATTGATTTTGAGAGAGAGAGGAAGGGAGAAGGAGAAAGTGATAGAAACATCCATGAGAGAGAACATCAATTGGCTGCCTCCTGCATGCCCCCCACTGGGGATCGGGCCCACAACCTGGGCATGTGCCCTGACCGGGAATTGAACTGGCGACCTCTTGGTGCATGGGTCGACGCTCAACCACTGAGCCACACCGGCCAGGCTCTTTCCATAAACTTTACTGTTAATAGAACAGAGGAACGGAGCTATAAATAATTTAATCTTCTTTTCCTCTTTATAAATGCAATATTTTTTTATTAAAAAATTTTTTTCTTTATTGATTTTAGACAGAGAGGGAGGGAGAGGGAGAGAGAAATAGAAACATCGATGAGAGAGAACATCGATTGGCCACCTCCTGCATGCCCCCGCACTGGGGATCAGGCCCACAACCTGGGCATGTGCCCTGACCGGGAATCGAACCTGCGACCTCTTGGTGCATGGCTCAACGATCAACCACTGAACCACACCAGCCGAGTTTAAATGCAATATTTAAAGATGATACTTTTTATAATATTTAGCTTTTGCTACAAATCACCCCAAACTCAGTGACTTAAAAGGTATTTAGCAAAAATATATAAATATTTATAATTTCTTGTTGTTTGACTGACTGTTCTGGTCTGGGTAAGCTTGGCTGAGGTTGGTTTATCTCAGATGACCTCTTTCACGTGTCTGGTTATTGGCTGTATGTCAGGTAAGGCAGAGGATGACTTGGCCATGTGTCCCTCATCACCCAGCAGGCTAGTCTGGGCTCATTCACCTGGTCATGATTATAGAGCTCCCAAGAACAATGCACAAGTGCTTTTCAGGTCGTTGCTTATGTCACATTTGTTATTGTCCCATTAACCAAAGCAAGTCATATGGACAAGCCAAGAGTCAGTGTGGGAGGGAAATGCTCAGGGGCAGAGAGAGAGAAAAAATTATTGCAGTCCTTTTTGCAAGTAATCTCTCATAACGATTAATGTATTTCTAATTATGTGAATTCATCCTTCAGTTGCTCATGTTAGAAACCTCAAAGTTATTTTCTACTTCTCTTTTTCTCTCCTAGTGTAAAATGGGAAATTATTTAATTAGCTAAGTAAAAATGTATTTTGTGGGAAATCATTTTCTCTCAGTACTTTAATCATAGAAATATTAATATAAACTTAGCCCATAGACCCATTACTGTTTTAATTAGTTATTTTCAGAAATTGGAGAGAAATAACATAATTGGCAGACTAAAATACGAAATTATTTAAATCCCTTATAAAAAATGTGGCTTAATAGTTCAGTGATACATTTCATTTTATTTGTTTTCTTACAAATAAGCAAAGACATAATTACCAATAAGTGGTGATATTTAAAAACTTAGAAAAAATATTAAGTGACACTCCTGTCTTAGATGATTGTGTACATGCTTCTTATCTGAAGTTGGCAGCAAATGAAATTAAATGGTTTTCCAAATGACTGCATTATTAATCCACCTTCTTTCAGTGAATTGACTGATCTTTGTCATTGCTGCCTCCCAAGCAGGGCACTTGCACTGAGTGGACTATTTTTTTTTAAAGTTGATCTTAGAGAGAGGAAAGAAGAGAGAGAGAGAGAGAGAGAGAGAGAGAGAGAAACTTTGATGTGAGAAAGAAACATCCATTGGTTGCCTCCTGCACGTGTCCTGACTGGAGATCGAACCCCAAACCTGGGTATGTGCCCTGACTGGGAATCGAACCCATCACCCTTTGGTGTATGGGATGATGCTCCAACTAACTGAGCCACACTGGCCGGGGCCTAAGTGGACTATTGACAATCACATATGGCACTAACGCTTCTTAAGACCATTGGTTGGTGGAACCCTGTAAGGGGCCTTTTAGAAAACACTGAACAGTGATCCTTTCCTGCCGGGAGAGGTGGAATGGGATGTAAGCATGGCATTGAAGAAAGGCATAATGTTGATCCCCAGTCAAATGAGCTTTGAAACTATTCTGGGCCTCAGTTTATTCATCTGGAAAATAGGAGCGTGTCTTTAAGATTTTCTCTCAACTTGTGGCTGAATCCCTGTGAGCTCTGCTGGTACAATAGAATCAGCACTCTATTAACCACAGAAATGGAAGCAGGGGCCCGGAACATTACCAATTCCGGTTAAAACAGGAGGCAGGAGCAATTACAACCAGTATCTAGTAACCTATTTACTATTCTGCAGACGCAAATACAAAGTTCAAGTGGCACACCTATAATAGCAGGGTAGGAATCCACAACGTTATGTATACCGAAAGGTTATAGTCTGTGACTAGTGTCGGTTCCATAACTGAGCCTTGATTGTTTTTTTCACACGTGAGAAAGTGTCTGGGCAGCATCACCTTGTGGCCAAAACGACAGCTCACCCGCTTTTTGAAATCTGTCAGGTTGACCGGATCAGGAGAGTCGCCACCACTTTTTGGGTCCCAGATCACTTTGAGAACCTGTAACAGTATCTGGTGCAGTCAATCCTCAGCGTAATGTGGACATGCACATAGATACACCTCATATCTGCCAAGGATTAAGAAGGCTTCCTGAGTTTCAGGCCCATGGGAAACCTGCTTGTCTGGCTAACCACACGCTCCCCTTCCTGTTTCTGAGCTGCATCATGACATCGCTCCTCATTATTTCAACCCCAATTGGCACCCACGCCAGTCAAGCCACTCAACTTGAAAGTAAATTTCACATCCCCTTATATTTACCTTCCTCCCTCAGATTCCTTTTTCTCTCTACTCCTCAGAGCTTCTGTGTTGAGGAGTATTTTTGTCAATCGAGTGCCACATTAAAAGATTTTAGATAGCCCTGGCCGGTTTGGCTTAGCGGTTAGAGCGTCAGCCCGCGGACCAGAGAGTCCCGGGTTCAGTTCCCGCTAAGGGCACGTACCTCGGTTGCGGTTTGTCCCCAGCCCCTGTTGGTGTCGTGTGGGTGGCAGCCACTCGATGTGTCTCTCTTACATCGATGTTTCACTCTCTCTCTTCCTCCCTCTCTCCCTCTCCCTCCCTCTCTCCCTCTCCCTCTATGAAGATGAATGCAAAAGTGTCCTCGAGTGAGGATAAAAAAATAAAAGATTTTACATAGACCGGTGATTCCAAGTCTCACAGTCTTTAAAATTGAGTCCTAAACTGTGATCTACAAAACCCCTGTCCCTTCCTTCCTCCCTGCCCCCTGATCTTAGAAGCACACAGAGCAAAGAGCCTTCTGGTTTCCCAAATTTCATGTGAAACAAGGTTTTTCCTGACCACACAGGACCTCTATGGTATGGTTGCTCAAAACTCCTCATATTAGCAGCTAAACATGAGCTGTGGCTCTTATGGGGAAAGGGGAGTCCATTATGAGTACTCCAAGCTGCAAGTAGCATAAAACCTGTCTTACAGCAGCTTAAATAAAAGCAGGGCTCATCTTTCTCTCATAGCAGAAAGTTGGAGTGGAGGTGGCTGCTGGTGTTGATCCAACAACGCAGGTACTTTGGAGCCAGCATCTCTACAACCATTTGAACTTTTCCTCATGTTGACTCCGTGTGTTTTTTTTTTTTTTCCAGCTCTGGTGAGATATAATCGACAGTCCAGCCAGTGTGGCTCAGTGGTTGAGTGTCGACCCATGCACCAAGAGGTCACCAGTTCAATTCCCGGTCAGGGCACATGCCCAGGTTGTGGGCCCGATCCCCAGTGGGGGGCATGCAGGAGGCGGCCAATCGATGTTCTCTCTCATCGATGTTTCTATCTCTCTCTCCTTCTCTCTTCCTCTCTCTCTAAAATCAATAAAGAAAAATAAAGTTTTAGAAAAAAGAGATATAATTGACATAATATTGTGTAAGTTTAAGGTATACAAAGTGATGATTTGATATATTTACATATTACAATATGATTACCACAGTAGGGTTAGTTCACCTCACATAATTACCTTTTCTTTTTTGTGGTGAGAATATTTAAGATCTACTACTCTCTTAGCAACTTTCAAATGTATAACACAGTACTATTAACTATAGTCACCATGTTGTACATTAGATCCCCAGAACTTATTCATGTTATAAATGGAAGTTTATTTATTTATTTATTTTTTAGCCTCACCCGAGGGCATTTTTGCATTTATCTTCAGATAGAGCGGTAGGGAGAGAGGGAAGAAGAGAGAGAGAGAGAAACATCGATGTGAGAGAGACACATCGACTGGCTGCCGCCCACACGACCCCAACCGGAGCTGGGGACAAACTGCAACCGAGGTACGTGCCCTTAGCGGGAACCGAACCCGGGTCTCTCTGGTCTGCGGGCCGACACGCTAACCGCTGAGCCAAACTGGCCAGGGCATAAATGGAAGTTTATACTCTTTGACTTACATCTCCCCACCCCCTGCCCCTGGCAAATCACCATTCTACTCTCTGCTTTTTATGTGTCCAATTTTTTAAGATTCCACATATAAGTGAGCTCATACAATATTTGTCTTTCTCTGTCTGACTTATTTCACTTAGCATAATGCTCTCAAGGTCCATCCACATTGTCACAAATGGCAGGATTTCCTTTTTTCTTATGGCTGAATAATACTCCATCATATATGTGTATATATGTGATATCTCTTTATCTATTCATCTGTAGAGGACAATCAGGTCGTTTCCTTATTTGGCTGTTGTAAATAATGCTGCAATGAATATAGGGGTAGAGATATCTTTTTGAGACCCGATTTCATTTCCTACGGATATATACTCAGAAGTGGGATTGCTAGGTCATATTTTTAATTTTTTGAGGAACCTCTATACTTTTTTCCATAGTGCCTGCACCAATTTACATTCCTACCAATAGTGCAGGAGGGTTCCCTTTTTTCCACATCTTCACCAGCACTTGCTATTTCTTGTCTTTTGGGTGACAGCCATTCTAACAGGTGTGAGGTGATAGCTCATTGTGGTTTTCATTTGCATTTCCCTGATGATTAGTAATGTTACGCATCTTTGCATGTACCTGTTGGCGATTTGTATATCTTCTTTGCCCATTTTTTATTTTTTATTTTTTTTTATCCTCACCCGAGGATATTTTTCTATTTATCTTCAGGTAGAGAGAGAAGGAGAGAAAGAGAGAGAGAGAGAAACATCGACATGAGAGGGACACATCGACTGGTTGCCTCCTGCATGACCTCGACCAGGGTGGGGGACGAATTGCAACTGAGGTACGTGCCCTTGGCTGGAATCGAACCTGGGACTCATTGGTCTGCGGGCCGATGCTCTACCACTGAGACAAACTGGCCAGGTTCTTTGCCCATTTTTTAAAAGAAACTGTTTATTTTACCTCAACCTTATTTCCATTGCTGTTTAAGAGTTTGTGGAAGAACTGCTTAAGACCACTCAGTGGTTGTTCCTACCCATTCAGTGGCCTGTGCCGTGGGGGCCGCAGACCAGTCTTCAGTGTCAGGCTGAGCACTGTAGTCTTCAGTAGGAAACTGCTGAATAGGCACAGGGGGTACCTGCGCCTTCAGACCAGTCTGCGACCTCAGGCTGAGCAGCAGTGAACTCAGGAGCTGGAGCAATCCATTCACCCTGAAATTCCTCCTTGGTCACAGCCTTTTCAGCAGTGGCCAGTTCTTCCTTTTCAATCTCTTCGGGATCTCTGTAGAAGTAAAGATCAGGCATGATCTCCCATGGGAGCTCACAGGAGATGGTGCCACGCATGTGCAGAACTTCCCAGGCCAGCATTCACCACATCAGACCCCTTGTTGTTGCATGGGATGGCAATGTCCACAGAGCGCATAGGAGAGTCTGTGATACGTAGAACAATGGTAGGTGGGTTAACATAAGACGCCTCTGTGAGAGGCTGGTGGTCTGCCCTGGGATCAGTAACCACCAAAAGTCTCAGCTCCTGGAAGGCTACCTGGATGTGGTCCATGAAGCTTCCAGGAGTGAAGCAACCGGCAATAGGAAGGATTCCAGTGGCAGCAGCAAACTTCAGCGTGCTCGCTGGCTGGTGTTTCTGGACGATATGCCTAACATCAGCAGGGTTTTCAATGGCAACAAGGGCACAAGCTGCCAGCAGAAACTTCTCCCAGGTTCTTTTCAGATTTATGATGTAGATGCCATCACTATCCTTTTGTAGATATCACTGTTCCATTTGGAAGTCAAGGTTGGTGCCACCTAAGTGGGTTCCTGCTGTAAGGAATTTGAGGACATCTTCCTTCATTTGCCAAGAGCTCCAGACATTGTGAAAGTTTCCCTTTAAGTTATTTGGGAACTGATAACAATGCCCCCTGGGCCCCTCTTAGGGTAGTATGGAAAGGCCCTCTGCTCAGGTCTTATGTTTGTCTTTAATCCATTTTGAATTAACTTTTGTGAGTGATATAAAATAGGGGTCCAATTTTATTCTTCTTTTGTGGTTATCAAGTTTTCCCAACAAAATTTATTGAAGAGATTATCCCCTCCCCATTGAGTATTCTTGGTGCCCTTGTCAAATATTAATTGATATATGCATGGGTTGATTTTTGGGCTCTGAAATCTGTTCCATTGGTCTATGTTTCTATTTTTATGCCAATACCATACTTTTTGGATTATTATAGCTTTGTAATATAGTTTTAAATCAGGAAGTGTGATGCCTCCAACATTGTTTTTTTCTCTTGGGATTGCTTTGGCTATTTGGGATCTTTTGGGGTTCCATACAAATTTTAAAATTGTTGTTTCTATCTCTGTGAAAAATGCCATTAGAATCTTGATAGAGATTGTATTGACTCTATAGGTGGTTTTGGGTAATATGGACATTTTAACAATACTAAGTCTTCTGATACATGAACAAGGACTATCTTTACTTTCATTTGTGTCTTCAATTTCTTTAGTCAAAGTCTTATAGTTTTCAGTGTACAAATCTTTCACCTCTTTGGTTACATTTATTTCTAAGTATTTAATTCTTTTATGCTAGCGTAAATGAGATTATATTCTTTATCTCTTTTTCAGATATTTCATCGTTCATGTATTGAAATGCAACTCATTTCTGTATGTTGATTTTGTATCCTGCAACTTTACTGAATTAAGTCATTAGTTCTAACAATGTTTTGGTGGAGTCTTTAGAATTTTCTATATATAAAATTATGTCATCTGCGAACAGAGGCAATTTTGCTTGTTCCTTTTCAATTTGGATATCTGTTATTTCTTCTTCTTGCCTAATTGCGTTGTCCAGGAATTCCAGTACTATGTTGAATAGAAGAAGGGATCCTTTTCTTGTTCCTGATTTTAGAGGAAAAGCTTTCAATCTTTCACCAGTGAGTATGATGCTAGCTGTGGGTTTGTTGTATATGTCCTATAATATATTGAGGTATATTTCTTCTATATCCAATTTGTTGAATTTTTTTATCATAAAAGGATGTTGTATTTTATCAAATGATTTTTATTTATCTATTGAGATGAAAATGATTTTTATCTTTCATTCTATTCATGTGGTATAGCATATTATTATTTTTATTATTATTTTAATCCTCACCTGAGGATATGTTTAGAGAGAGAAAGGGGGAGAGATAGAGATTGAGAGAGAGAGGGAGAGAAACATCTATTGGTTGCCTCTCATATGTCTCCTGACCAGGGACTGAACCCGCAACCTAGGTATGTGCCCTGACTGGGAATCAAAACTGCAACCTTTTGGTATACCGGACAACACTCCAACCAACTGAGCCACCTGGCCAGGGCAGCATATTATTGATTTGTACATGCTGAATCATCCTTGCAATCCAGGGATAAATCTAACTTGGTCATGGTGTATAATCCTTTTTATGTGTTGTTGAATTCAGTTTGCTAATATTTTGTTGAGCATTTTTGCATCTATTTTTATCAGGGATATTGGTGTCTGGTTTTCTTCTAGTGTCTTTATCTGGCTTTGATATCAGGGTAATGCTGGCCTGGTAAAATGAGTTTGGAAGTGTTCATTCTTCTTCAGTTTTTTTGGAAGAGTTTGAAAAGAATTGGTATTAATTTTTCTTTAAAGGTTTGGTACAGTTCACCAGTGAATCTATCTGATCCTGATGTTTTCCCTGTTGGAAGGTTTTTAATTGAATCAGTAATCTCCTTACCCATTATTGGTCTGTTCAGATTTTCTATTTCTTCATTATTCAGTCTTGGTAGGTTATATGTTTCTAGGAATTTATTCATTTCTTCTAAGTTATGTAATTTGTTAGCACATAATTGTTCATAGTAGTCCTTTATGATTCTTTGTATCTCTGCAGTATGAGTTGTAATGTCTAATCTCTGATTTTGAGTCTTCTCTTTTTTTTCTTAGTCTAGCTAAAGTTTTATCAATTTTATTTTTTTGAAAAAAACAGTTTTTCGTTTCATTGATTTCTTAAAAAAATTTTTTTCTGTCTCTATTTCATTTATTTCCACTCTGATTTTTATTTTCTTCCTTCTGCTAACTTTGGGCTTAATTTATTCTTTTTTTCCCTAGTTCCTTGAGGTGTAAAGTTAGATTGTTTATTTGAGATCTTTCTTTTCTTTTAATGTAGGCATTTATCTATAAACTTCCCTCTTAGAACAGCTTTTGCTACATCCCATAAGTTTTGGTATGTTTTGTTTCTATTTTCATTTGTTTCAAGATACTTTTTAAAAATTTTTTTATTAATTTATTTTTGTTACAGATGTTTCTCCTTTTTTTCCCCATTGACACCCTCCTCCCCCACCCTCCACCCCTTCCCCAGCTTTGTTGTCCATGTCCATCAGTTATGCATACATGCGTATAAATTCTGTGGTTTATCTCTTCCCTCCCCCCACCCCCTATTCTGAGGGTTGTCAGTCTGTACCCTACTTTCACATCTCTGGGTCTACCCTGTTCCTCAGACTGTTATGTTTATTATATTCCACACATGAGTGAGATCATGTGATATTTGTCTTTCTCTGCTTGGCTTGTTTCGCTTAGGATAATACTCTCCAGGTCCCTCCTTGTCGTCTCAAAGGATAAGAGATCTTTCTTTCTTACAGCTGCATAGTACTCCATTGTGTATATGTACCACAGCTTTTTTATCCATTCATCCACTGATGGGCACTTGGGCTGTTTCCAGATCTTAGCTATTGGAAATAGTGCTGCTATGAACATGGGGGTACATGTATTCTTTCTGGTTGGTGTTTCAGGTTTCTTAGGGTATATTCCTAGAAGTGGGATCACTGGGTCAAATGGCAATTCAATTTTTAATTTTTTGAGGTAACACCATAGTGTTTTCCACAGTGGCTGCACCAGTCTGCATTCCCACCAGCAGTGTACTAGAGTCCCCTTTTCTCCACACCCTCGCCAACACTTGTTGTTTGACGATTTGTTGATGGCGGCCATTCTGACAGGTGTAAGGTGATACCTCATAGTTGTTTTAATTTGCATCTCTCTGATGATTAATGATGTTGAGCATTTCTTCATATGTCTCTTAGCCATTTGTATGTCCTGTTTGGAGAGGTGTCTATTTAGTTCCTCTGCCCATTTTTTAATTGGGTTCTTTGTCTTCCTTTTGTTGAGTTGTATGAGCACTCTATATATTTTGGAGATTAACCCCTTATCTGATGTATCATTGGCAATTATGCTCTCCCATACAGTGGGTTCCCTTTCCGTTTTGATGGTTGTTTCTTTTGCTGTGCAGAAGCTTTTTAGTTTGATGTAGTCCCATGTGTTCATTTTTTCCTTTGTTTCTGTTGCCTTAGGTGATGTATCAGTGAAGATTCTGCTGCGTATGATGTCTGAAATTTTGTTGCCTACATTTTCTTCTAGGATTTTTATGGATTCACGAGTGACATTTAAGTCTTTTATCCACTTTGAGTTTATTCTTGTGTATGGTGTAAGTTGATGGTCTAGTTTCATTTTTTTTGCATGTAGCTGTCCAATTTTCCCAACACCATTTATTAAAGAGGCTGTCTTTGCTCCATTGTATGCTCCTGCCACCTTTGTCAAATATTAATTGAGCATAATGTCTTGGGTCAATTTCTGGATTCTCTGTTCTGTTCCACTGGTCTACTATAATCAAAACAGCCAGTACCAGGCTGTTTTGATTATAGTAGCTTTGTAGTATAATCTGATATCTGGTATTGTGATCCCACCTACTTTGTCCTTCTTTTTCAAGATTGCTGTGGCTATTCGGGGTCTTTTTTGGTTCCATATGAACTTTTGGAATATTTGTTCTAGTTCTGTGAAATATGTCACTGGTATTTTGATGGGGATTGCATTGAATCTATAGATTGCTTTGGGTAATATGGACATTTTAATGATATTAATTCTTCCAATCCATGAACAAGGTATGTGCTTCCACTTTTTATATCTTCCTCTATTTCTTTTTTCAATGTCCTGTAGTTTTCTGCAAATAGATCCTTTACTTCTTTGGTTAAGTTTATTCCTAGGTATCTTAATTTTTTTGCTGCGATGGTAAATGGGATTTTTTTTTAGTTTCTCTTTCTGTGAGTTCATCATTGGTGTATAAGAATGCCGTCGGTTTCTTGACGTTAATTTTGTATCCTGCTACTTTGCCAAATTCATTTATTAGGTCTAGTAGATTTTTGATGGAGTCTTTAGGGTTTTCTATGTATAATATCATGTCATCTGCGAATAATGGCAGTTTTACTTCTTCCTTTCCAATTTGGATTCCTTTTATTTTTTCTTCATGTCTCATTGCTGTGGCTAAGACTTCCAGTACTATGTTAAATAAGAGTGGCGAAAGTGGGCATCCCTGTCTTGTTCCTGTTCTTAAGGGAAATGTTTTTAGTTTTTGCCCATTGAGTATGATGTTGTCTGTAGGTCTTTCATATATGGCCTTTATAATGTTGAGATATGATCCCTCTATTCCCAAATTGCTGAGCGTTTTTATCAGAAATGGGTGCTGGACTTTGTCGAATGCTTTTTCAGCATCTATTGATATGATCATGTGGTTTTTATCTTTCATTTTGTTTATGTGGTGTATCACATTTATTGATTTGCGAATATTGAACCAGCCTTGCATCCCTGGGATGAATCCCACTTGGTCATGGTGAATAATTTTTTTGATGTATTGCTGGATCCGATTTGCTAGTATTTTGTTTAGGATTTTGGCATCTATGTTCATCAGGGATATTGGCCTGTAGTTTTCTTTCTTTGTAGTGTCTTTTTCTGGTTTTGGAATTAGAATTATGCTGGCCTCATAAAACGAGTTTGGAAGTCTTCCTTCTTCTTGAATTTTTAGAAATAGTTTGAGAAGAATGGGCATTAGTTCTTCTTTGAATGTTCGGTAAAATTCCCCCCTGAAGCTGTCCGGGCCTGGACTTTTGTTTGCTGGGAGAGTCTTGATTACATCTTCAATTTCCTTAGCTGTTATTGGTCTGTTCAAGTTTTCTATCTCTTCCCGGTCCAGTTTTGGGAGACTATGTGTTTCTAGAAATTTGTCCATTTCACTTAGATTGTCGAATTTGTTGCCATATAAATGTTCATAGTATTTGTTAATGATCCTTTGTATTTCTGTGGTGTCAGTTGTTACTTCTCCTCTTTCATTTCTGATTTTGTGTATTTGGGTTCTCTCTGTTTCTTGGTGAGTCTAGCCAAGGGTCCATCAATCTTGTTTATCTTTTCAAAAAACCAGCTCTTTGTTTCATTGATCCTTTGAATAGTTTTTCTGGTCTCTATGTCATTTATTTCTTCTCTGATCTTTACTATTTCCTTCCTTCTACTTGCTCTGGGGTTTTCCTTTTGTTTACTTTCCAGTTCTTCAAGTCGTGAGGTTAGAAAGTCTATTAGAAATTTTTCTTGTTTCTTGAGGTAGGCCTGTAGTGCTATGAACTTCCCTCTCAGAACTGCTTTCGCTGCATCCCATAGATTTTGTGTTGTTGTGTGTTCATTTTCATTGGTTTCCAGAAAGTTTTTAATTTCTTCCTTGATCTCCTTGGTAACCCATTCATTGTTTAATAACATACTATTTAGCCTCCATGTATTCAAATTCAAGATACTTTTTGATTTCCCTTTTGATTTCTTCTTTGACCCATTGTTTGTTCAGGAGTGTGTTAATTTCTATATATTTGTGAATTTTCCAGTTTTCTTCTTATTGATTTCTACTTTCATACCACTGTGGTCAGAAAAGATACTGGGATGATTTCAATCTTCTTAAATTTGCTAAGACTTGCTTTGTGGCTTTACATATGATATGTCCTAAAGAATGTTCTATGTGCACTTGAGAAGAATGTGTATTCTGCTGCTGTTGGATGGAATATTTTGTATAAGTCTGTTAGCTATATTTCATCTAAAGTATAGTTCAAGTCCAATGTTTCTTTATTGATTTTTTGTCTGGATGATCTATCCATTGTTGAAAGTGGGGTATTGAAGTCCCCTACTATTATTGTATTTTTGTCTATTTCTCCCTTCAGATCTGAATTTATTTATGTGCTCAGATGTTGGGTTCATATATATTTATGATTGTTATACCTTCTTGATGAATTGACTCCTTTATTATTATATAATGACTTTCTTTGTCTCTTGTTACCATTTAGGTTAAAGTCTGTTTTGTCTAATACATCGCTACCCTTTCTCTCTTTTGGTTTCCACTCGCAAGGAATATCTCTTTTCATCCCTTAACTTTGAGCTCATGTATGTCCTTAAAGCTGAAGTGAGTCTCTTGTAGGCAGTATATAGTTGTGTATTTTTAAAAATTCCATCCAGCCACTCTGTGCTTTTTGATTGGATAATTTAATCCATTTACCTTTAGAGTAATTATTGATAAGTAGGGACTTACTAATGCTATCTTATTAATTGTTTTTTGGTTTTCAATTGGGTAAATCACAGATCTCCAGGTCCTTGAGGTCAGTTACTGGAAAATTATTATGATCCTTTTGTGGTGTCATGATTCCTTGATTTATCACGTTCCTTGAAGTCTTGCATTGCTGTCATCCCCTTTGAAGTAGCAGTCATTTCCTCCAGTCTTTACTAACTGCCTTAGGGAGCAAAATCCCTTCCATCAGCCTCACTAGGGATCCTGAGGCTTTCCCAGACCTTTTGTGGATACACCTGCTCCAAGCTTCTTGCTCCATGCTTCTTGCTCCCTCTTGTGGCAAAATTCTTAAACCTGTACACCAGGCTGAGTGCTGACAGCCTCCCTTTTACTTTCCAAGGGCAGAGCTAAAGCTCAGGTTTATGGTCTGTCCCTTGTCCGAAGATTTGGGTAGGTTTTTTGCACATATTCACTAGCCTTCTGATAAAGCTTGCTCTTGCCAATCAGGAGTGTGCAGAGGGAGCCAGCCACATAGTGGGTGTGTGTGTGGGTGAGGCACAAAGTGCTGGGTGTACCCATGGCCCCTTTGAGGGGCTCTCCGGGTGAGGTGTTTCCAGCTGCTCATGGGAGGGCTTCTTGATGGAGTCCTTGACAGTTAGTAGGACCTGCGTCCCTTTACTATCCTCTGAGTGTCCTATCTGCCGCTCTCCCAGCCACGTCTGCTCCCTAGTCTTGCATCTCATGACTGAGCACTCTGGATGGGGTGAGATAGAGGAATAGATCTCTCTGGTAGCATCCTGCACAGTTGGGGAACCTAGGTGTCCACTCACACACTCCCCATAGGAGAAATCATGGACCAGGAAGGTCTCTCTTGGTGCTGAGCTGTGCCCCCTTGGGAAGGAGTGATGTGGGTAAAATCAAACTGTTCCTCTTACCCTCTCTAATTCATCCAAATATATATATTTCCAACAGTATGCTGAAAGTTCTCTGTTGGAAATCTGTACTCCCACAAAGGCTCTCTTATCCATGGTGTAAGACTGTTCTCCAGAAGCTCCTGGATGTCCTAGGCTAATTGATATAAACAAGATTGCTATGGCATCTCATCGTTAAAACAAAATGATGTTGAATGAATAAAGTGATGTTATTTGAGGACCCGCTCTGTGTGTGTCCGTGTGTGTATATACATACATATGTATACATATATAGAGAGAAACAGAGAGAGTGAGAGTACAAATGATAAAGCAAATAACACAAGATGTTAACAATAAGTGACCAATAATGAATCTGGATAAAGGGTCAGCTGTTCTATGTACTATTCATATTTTTGCAACTCTTCTGTATGCTTGAAACTACCTCCTACTAAAATGTAAAATGTAAAATGTTAAAACTACTCTTTTTAAATGAAGTTTTTGTATGCAATCATCTACTTTTTATACTATGCTGCCCACTTTTTCGGGAAATGTGGCTTCCTAATGACCCTTACAGCCCTGAGCTGATAGACGGAGGGAAGGAAGGCACGGAGGCAGCCTGGACCTTCCATGCCTCCTTTCTTGCTCACCTAGCAGTCCACTCCTCAGAAAATGGGCCATCTGCCCTCCCCCATCCTATCTCCAGACAAGTAGACCTGGATGGAGCTCTCTTGCTTCCTGCATGTGCTTCATCTCTTCTTTCCAGGCTTTGCTCGCCTTCCAAGGCAGCATACAGTGAATCCAACAAGGGGCCAATGTGAAAGGGCTCCATGGAAGGCAGTTAGTATTGCCTTCTTTTTTCAGTTACTTGTTTTTCTGCTGTTACCTTCTAGGAGAGTGACAAAGAAGAGATCATTCAAGGAAAAGGAAAAGGTGGTGGAGGCTAGGGCCTATAGTATATTGCAAAGCCTGCCACAGATTCTTCCCACCCCTGTTCAATGTGGCCTTGCAGATCCTCCCATTCAGAGGTGGCCTTTGTTTCTCCACCTCCTGGGCTGGCCTTGTGACCCAGCAACCTGACCCCAGCAGAGGCTCGGAAGCCCACGTGCTAGGACTCCTCTCACTGCACTTGGAATCCTGAGACCACCATGTGAATGAGCCTGAGCTCGCCTCCTGCATGATGGGAAACGCATGCATGACAAAGTCATCCCCACCGCCCTGACTGACGCTGAGCCAGTCTTGAGACACGTGAGTGAGGCCATCCTAGTTCATGCATGCCCTGCTGAGCTAGCAGCTGGCCCCAGACACAGTGTGAGTTCCGCAGAGGTCTGTCAAGTGGCCCAGGCAAGAAGAAATGCTCCACCAGCCCAAAGAAGAGTGAGAAGTAATACCTGTTTGTTGTTTTAAGCCACTCGGTTCTAGAAAGGATTGGTTTGCAGTGAAAGCTACCTGCAACAGGGTCTGTCCCCAGCCAGCATGAGTGCTGTGTGGACTCTGAGGCTGTTATTTCAGCATCAAGTTTGTACAGAGAGCTGCCTTGCTTATCTGGATGTTTGGCTTCCTCTGGCTTCCCTCTTGGTCAACTGGGCCCCAGCTGGTCAGAAAACAAAACAAAACAAAAAAACAGGAGAGTGCTGTGTCATGGAACATTATGACTAATTTCTTTCTGAAACTTCTACTTGGTTTGACCTAGTATGCTTCCTCTCTAAGGCTGGAAAATTGTTGCCCTGAAAGGAGTAGTCAATTTTTCATTATAAACTGTTATTCTCTTTAAGAAACCAAACAGTTAAATGTATACGTGGCCTGTTTGTTTTGATGACAGGTTCTATCTAGAGGGTGATATCTTTCCCAAGAAGTAGTCAAGATGTAGATGAGTACCAGAGGGATTACTGGACCAAACATCCCTCTGCTGCATATTTCATAATAGCAATGGTCCCATCTATCTCCAGAGAGGGAGGGAGGCAGCAGCCAGAGAGGGTTTTGTAGTTCCGTGAATAAGGGTTCATTACTTTCCTCTACCTTCCATCAATCAGCTCGGTGTTAGCAGAACTAAAAAGAAAAGAGCAAACCTGACCTTGAAAGTAACTTTTTCAAAGTTGGGTAAAACCAGGAGACATCATTTGATTAGAAATGGAAGCTGGAAGAGAGGATCTCTAGCTTTCAATCTCGGCTTCAACATTTATCCAGCTGTCACAGTTCAAGTCAGCAAACATTTAGGGGCACCTACTTAGTGCGGGGAGCAAGGTCAGTGATGCAGAGAGCACAGAAATGGAGAAGACACGGTGTCTGCCCTCTCCAGATTCACAGAATAACAGGGAGCATAATACACAAGTACAGTAATCCGCAACAGAAGGTGTTAGAATCAAAGGACAAATGAAGAGAAGGGACAGATTAATTCTCACTTTGGAGCCAGGACAACTTAACAGAGTGGCTGGGCTTTGCAAAGGAACTTGGTTTTTCACAGGCAGAAATGGGGGTGGGGGGAGATGGCTTCCTGAAAGATGGGAACGCTGAGCTACCTGGATTAGAGACGGAAGCTATATCTTTAGGAAACCCCAGACTTTTTATTCTTGGACTATTGGATGAGAGAGAAGTGAATTTGCACCTTGTTTCAGCCATTGTCTAAAAAAAGAGTGGTAGGGCCCTGGCTGGGTGGCTTGGTTGGTTACAGCATCGTCCCGTATACCTCCCCACCTCTCCAAAAAAAGGTTGTGGGTTCAATTCCCTGTCAGGGCACATACCTAGGTTGTGAGTTTGAGCCTCAGTCAGGGTGAGTATGGGAGACAACCAATCGATGTTTCTCTCTCTCTCTTTCTCTCTCCCTTCCTCTCTGTCTAAAAATCAATAAACATATCCTTGGGTGAGGATTAAAAAAAAACTTTAAAAAATGATGGGAAGGGAATTCTAGACAAAGAAGAGGACATAAGCAAAGGCAGAAAACTGGACAGTGTGTCAGGCAGAACAGAAATTGCAAGAGTCCAATGAATACTGGATGGGCAGTAGGGATCGGGTATGGAAAGGGGAAGGTTGAGAAGAGATTGTTGGAAAGGTAGGGTGGAGGGTAAGGTAATGGAGGACCTGCTTGTGTGCTTAAGGTTGGATTTGAAAACATAATTTCCCCCCAGAGAATTTGCTTTGCTACTTCCAGGGGCATGAGGACACTAGCCATTTAGGATCACTCTGTCCATTTTGAGGACAGGAAGTTTTCTGATCTCCTTGGATGACCTGAGGCTGGGCTGCACATTCGTGGTAGGTTTGCTTCTAGCTCTTTCTGACTCCTAGAGTAGTATACCAAGGTCCATACCCTTGGCAAGCCCTAGACTCTGACATTTGTCTTCTTAGTCCTGAGAATCCATCAAAGCACATAACTTGCTCTCTCAGCTGCGCAGTCAGGATTAACAATGCCCCCCATCCAGGGGCAAAAGCAGCATAAATGCTTCTGTCACCTTCCCAAATTTCTTCACATAGTAATTTCTCATCACTCTTTTGTTACTTACTTGATGCTTTTAGGAAGATTTAAAAAAAAAAATTGTCCAGCTTTTTGGCTGGAGCATTGCTCTGAATTACCTAGTTCTCCTTACTGGGTGTGAAGGTTCTGCTGAGTTACTACTATAAGTTTATGATTTAAAAATCTGAAGTGGACACTCAGCGTCACTGAGCAATCTTAATACATTCAATAGTTCATTCACTTCTTTCTCTGAGATAACTAATGTAGACCTTCCTCTTTTCCCTCAAAGTTCAGTCCCCCTTCCTGCCTCCTCACTCTCAGGTGGTGCTCTCAATTCTTATTCTACTGAAGTATTAGAAACAAAAGGAAGAGAATGGCTTTATCTTTCCAATGCTTGTCATCATAACTGCAGCTCTAACCACGTATTCTTCCTATATGGTGGATGAAATGTCTGATCTCCTTCTAGGGCTAAGTGGCCTCCTTATCACTGGATCCCATCCCCTTGTGCCTACTTGGTGATTTTTCTCCTGTCATCTGTCTCTTTTTCATGTAGCATCCCCCTTTTTCTTTTCCTACTGCATCATCATAGAAACATCCCATCACATATTCAAGATGTCTCATGTTAATAACAACCATCCTCTCTTAACTACATGTTCCCCTTCAGCTAAACAAATTGTCCTGAAGGAGTAGTCTCTTACTTGATTCTGCTTTCTTTTTTATTTTATTTTATTTTTTAATTACAGTTTAGGTTCAGTGTTATTTTGTATTAGTTTCAGGTGTACAGCATAATGGTTAGACAATCACATACTTTATCTGATATTTCTAGTACCCAATTGGCACCATACATACTTATTACAATAGTATTGACTATATTTCCTATAGTCTTGGGGATTCTGCTTTCTTAATCTCCTATTCTCTCGTCACCAGATCCTAATAACATTTTCTTTCCCAGCCCTCTGCTGACCCCTCTCCTGGTGAAAATTATTTAAAAATAAAAGTTAAAAGACAAGAAAAAGAGACCAACTATGTTATAAGCTGCTTGAGACTGACCTTTGTTAAATCCAACTTTCAGAAAAGTTGAAAGAGTAGAACAAAAATCTCCCAGGTATCCTTCATTCAGTTTACCAATTGATAACAGTTTGCCACATTGGCTTCGACAGCCTCATTCTCTCTACCCTCCTGTTTCCTGCTCTTCTCAATCCATGCCCCCTCTTGTCTTATGATATATATCTTCAGTCAATAGGCAGTAAGTGGTAGACATCATGGCCCTTTCCCCCTAAATAGTTCAACAGTATGTATTTCCTAAGAACAAAGACATTCACTTGCATAACCATGTTATAATGATTAAAAATAATATTAATACAATTCTATTATATAATCAACATACTTTATTTAAATGTTTCCAATTGCCCCAATAATGACTTTTATAGTTTTTTTTTTTTTTGAGAGGGATTCAAGATCCAATCCAGGATCATGCCCTGCATTTCATTTTCATGTCTCTTTAGTCTCCTTTATTCTGGAATAGTTCCTCAGCCTTTCTTTGACCATCATCACCTTGACATTTAAAAAAAATAGAGGCCAGAGCCCGGCTGGTGTGGCTCAGTGGATTGAGCATCATCCCATGGACTGAGAGGTTTCTTCTCTCTCACATCGATGTTTCTATCTCTCTCTCCCTTCCTTTCTCTCTAAAAAAAAATTTAAAAAAATCAATAAAAACATATTTAAAAAGAAAGTAGAGGCCAGATATTTTGTAGAATGTCCCTCAGTTTGGGTTTAATCTGATACTTCCTTATGATTAGATTCAGCTTAGGCATTTAAAAATATTTTTATTGATTTTAGAGAGAAAGGAAGGGAGAGGGAAATAGAAACATCCATCTACTGCCTCCTGCACGCCCCCTACTGAGAATCAAGCCTGCAACCCGGGCATGTGCCCTGACCAGGAATCGAACCAGTGACCTCTTGGTGCATAAGACAATGCCCAACCAACTGAGCCACACCGGCCAGGCAGCTTATGCATTAAAAAATTTTTTTTTAAATCAGCCTGGCCGGTGTGGCTCAGTGGTTGAGCATCGACCCATGCACCAAGAGGTCGCTGGTTTAATTCCCGGTCAGGGCACATGCCCAGGTTGTGGGCCCGATCCCCAGTGGGGGGCATGCAAGAGGCGGCCAATCGATGTTCTCTCTCATCGATGTTTCTATCTCTGTCTCCCTCTCCCTTCCTCTCTCTCTAAAATCAATAAAGAAAAATAAATAAATAAATAAAAATTTTAAATCATATTTTATGTTTTAGGATATTCAATAATCACACACAGAATATAGAAGAGAATGCTTTTGCAATTGTGAGAAATTTTTTTTTTTTTTTTGAGCCACACCGGGCAGGGCAGTAACAAATATATATAAATATATATGTATATATATCTATATATATTTTTTCTTTTTTTTGAAGTTTGCTTTAATTTAATTTAATTTTTAAAAATTAATCTGTTTTTGTTACAGATGTTTCTCCTTTTTCCCCCATTGACACCCTCCTCTCGATCCGGCCCCTCCCCCCACAGCATTGTTGTCTATGTCCATTGGTTATGCTTGTATGCATATAAGTTCTTTGGTTAAGAATAGTGCCAAAGTGATATTGAACCTTCTTGGTGTCAAATGCTGGTTTTCGAAGTCATCATGCCATCTAGATTTATTGGTATTAGTTAGCATATAAGAAAACATTCTTTCATCTATCGATCTACCAATCAATATGGATCCATAGATTTTTATTTTTATTCACTGGGTTATAATTTACTGCTATATGACATATTTTGATGTTAAATTTTCCCAGACTTGGCCAGTGGAATGCTCTTGCAGGTGACTCCTATGTACTTTGGATGTACACCATAAATTTCTGAACACTTTCTTATTTTCTGACACACACAAAAATGTTGCAGGCTCATCTTACAGTTTCTATATCCTGGACCTGGAATCAGCCATTTGTCCAAGGAACCTTGATTCCTTTCAGTGGGAAATGGTATTTAGAAACAAAGATTTGGTGCTAGGTGTTCTCAATGCTGTTGTGGTGTGCCCTTTTGCCCTTATAGAAGTTGGTAAACCGTTGCTGTGAGGCTGTAATCTTCACATTGGATTCTCAAGCTTGAAGTCAGCAGCACAGGCAACTGGGAAGGGAAGATAGCTGTAAAATAGGGGTGGATCTAGAAAAAATAGGAACTTGTGAGACAGGGCGAGAACCCTTGCCAGTCTCTCATGGCCTAAGACTACAGCTTTGTTGATGTGGGTGTCCTACAGCAGGAGCCGACATTCTCAGTTATGGAGCTAATCATGTACCTGGCCCAGGGGTCAGAGGAGCAGAAGGTGGATAAGGTGCACGGTGGAGCAGCTGCAGGCCCAGCTGCTGCCCTCCACCAAACAGGTGAGACAGCACGCAAGTGACAATGTACACAAACTGCAACATCACCTGGTGCCCCTGCATTGACCTTCTAAGCAATATCATCTCCTGAATTTCACAAAAAAAAATGTCTCCTGTGATCAATCCTAACCAGAAATATTTAGAGAAAGGAATTCTGGGAAATAGAGATTAGCCTAGACAAGTTGACATCTTACAAAGCCACTGCGCTGTTCAAAATTAGATTCATTATTTTCCTGTATCCTGTTCTTCAGAAAAGATCTCTTCCTACAACCCTCCTTATTTCAGGATATACTGTTACTACCACCCAAGTTGTCTAACCTTGGAGTTTCTGAGTCACCTCCACTTTTTTTCTCTCACCAACCCTGCCCCCTCCCACTCATGCCACATCCAGTTAGTAATCAAGTCTTGCCAATCTTAACTCATCAACTTTTTTCATAAGTATCCTCTTCATTCAATTCCATATCCTAACCATGTCTTGTCTGGTCCATGGACTAGAAGCACTGGTTCCTCCACACCACATTCACCTTTCACATAGCCACCAGGATGCACTTTTTAAAATTTAAATCAATCCAATCATGTCATTTCCTTACTATAATGTCTTTCATGGATCCTTTTATCTATAGAATGAATTAAAAACTCCCAAACATGTACATTGGATTATTATTCCTAATTCTTCACTGTCCTTATGATAGAATTATACACCCACAGGCTTTGCCATGTGACTTTGCAATTCTTGCTGTAATGTGAACACAGTGTACTTCCCCATCTCATGCAACTTACATTGATCAATGGAATTTTGGCTGATGTGATGTGAGCAGACTTTAAATGTACTTCTATGGTTTGGATCCGTCTCTTTGGCTTCAGCTATTGTCAAGATAAATGTGTGCCCGGAAATGTATGCTCTGTACAGATAGCCACAGTTCCGAGAATGAGAGAAATGTGGAGCCGAACTTGGTCTGCAGCCTGGAGCCAAGCCAAGCTGAACCCAAGCAGGCCCAACAAAAATCAACCAACATAAGCCAAACCTCAGCTGACTCACCTGTGAGTTGGTGTCTCGCACACAGTAGGCATTATATAATTGTCTGCTGTTTATTTGACTCTTAGAGATGTATTGCCATGGTGAATTTTGTTAGTTCCTAATATTACAGCACTAAAAAGATTTGCAAAATTTTCTAATTTTACTTTCTATATTAAGTAGACATATTGTAATAAAGAGTCTGACCCCATGCCCCAAAATGAAAAATGCTGTTGTAAACCACTAACATTGGGGGGGGGGGTGTTACACAGCATTATTGCAGCAATGATTGAGTAATGCATGTAATATACAAGCTCTCCACAATCTAAACTCAGCCAGACTTTTAGTGCTAATCTTGGTCCATTTTCACCCATGCACCCACAGTAATCATTGTTCTTGTGTATTGAGCACCTACTCTTTTCATGCCAGGATAACTTGCTGAGGCACCCAGCTAGTGAGTGAGTAGCAGAACTAAGATTCACACATGTCACAGTCCAGAGCAGTGTGTGTTATTCTCCATTCTGTTAATCTGTTCTCTAACCACAGAGTGGGATTTCCCACACATATCTGTAACATGAAGCCTGCACGTCTCCATCTACTTTTGTAGGTCAAATCTCAGGCTCCCTTTTATGTGTAATCTGATGGTGTTAATAATGACTAATGTTTGTTGAGTGCTATGTTCCAGGCACTGTTCTAAGTCACTCACTTACTCTTCACAATAACCTTAGGAGATAGGTACTATCATTATCACTATTACAGAGGAGGAAACTGAGACACAGAGGCAAATAGCTTGCAAAATCAAACAGTGAATCACTGATCTGAGATTCAAATATGCTCTTAACCACTCTACTGAATTCCTACCCATTGTTATTGGGCCTCTGTGTCACTGTAGTACTCTGCACATACCTGTATTACAACTCTGCACATTTCATGATGATTGTTTCTACTACTATTTTCCTACTTCACCGTGAACTTCTAGAAGTCAAGGACTTAATTTTAGGTGTCCTTCTGTGTCTGGTATCTAGTAAGGTAGCTGGCCCATAGCTCCTTCTCACTAAACATTTGTGAATATTATTTGCTGTTGAACTGCCTTGTCATCAGTCACATTTCTATTACAAATTGCTGGAGAACTGGTCCAAATTGCCTTTCTCAGAAACATGAAAATGATACAACATATTTTGAGAGTGATTTATAGAAAATCATGTATTTCATGTAGTTGGAAAGGATACAATGGTAAGAAAAAACTCAAATTTCCCCTCAGGCACTTGCCTTTTAAACATCAATCAAACAATCAACATGTCATGATTTAGTGCTTCCTATGCATCAAAAACAGGCCAACCACTTATACCAGAGGTGGCTAACTAATGACTGAGCTCTGGTGGCTGTATTTTTTTTTTTTTAGATCCAGTCTTGTTTTTGTGTCTTTGAGCAGTTGGGATCAATGAATATGGAAAGAAGTTAAGATAAAATAAAAATTTTATCTGTCAGCCTTTTCTGGAAGCTTCAATGGCTCTGGGAGAGTTTATTGATTCCTAAAGAAAAATTACCATTCTCTTTTATGGAAGGGTGAAATAAAGGAGGATTTAGTGAATAAAAGGAATCAGAGCAATTAGCATAGCCTTTTAAAATCTGGGATTATCTGTATTGATTAGATAGCTTTAGAATTGTTGAAGGTAATGGAAATTACATATGTGAGCTAGACAGGAGTTTGGTCTTCCAACCAAGACTCTCTTTTTTGAAGAAAAAAACCTGGGGTTGAGATTCTGTCATGATAGTGAAGTGAGAATTTCTGAAGGTTTCAAAGTGTAGTAGGAAAATATTTTTTCCTTTTAAAGGTTAGGTACTCATAGGCATGTGTTGAGATTTTGGGGACCAAGTACAAAGTACCTGGTTAAGACACACTAATCAGAACAAAAAGGGAAAGTAGAGGCAATATTTATTCAACCTATTAGTCCTATGAAAGTGAACAGAGAGGGTGGCAATGGTAAGTAAAGTCTCATTCTTCTCCAAGTTCAAGGTTTCTTGGTGGGTTATTTGCTTTCAGTAAACGTGTGAATATTTTTTTTTTGGTGGTGGGACATTTTCAGCAGATTCATTGTCCTAACCAAACTGAGAAAAATGCATACAATTAGGATCTAAATATTTCAGCCTAGTTCATCAAGGAAAAAAAAACAAAACAGGTGAGCAGCATTTTCTTCGTTAGTGTTGACTTCTTATCAGTTCCGTGTAAATACACTCAATGAAAAAAAAGTGGATTTTCGAATGGCCTAGTGATTTGTTTGGTCAAATCTTGCTTGGGTTTTAGATAATTAAAACACATGCACATTTCCCTTATCATATGTATTTGCTGTATCAACAGAACGGTTCGTATCCCAGATGTGGGGAATGCAGTTTAAGAAAAGTAAGGCTCAAGGTTGAAGAAGGAATATAATGATGAAAAACATAATTAAGGCAAGAAAGCACAGAGCTCAGTATTTTGTTAGTTGGGGTAATTTTAAAAATCATATATAAAGTAGAAGACAGAAGATGGTGCTGTGTTGGTTCTTTGTGTGGTGTGATAGCACAGGATGAATGGCACACAATTGGGGCATATGCAAAATCACATTGTAATGAACAGGAGAGAGTTGGCTTTGAACGTAGGCCTGCATTCCCCATCTAAGTCAGGTATTTCATCAAAACACATGCTTTCATCTATTCCATTGTACAACCACTTGTTTGCTTTATGTGTATTCCTTTACTCATCAATATCTATTGAGTCTGTACAATGTGCTTGGTTAAGGACATAATAACTCTTCTCTGTCCCCAAATCTGTCGCTCTTACCATCTTTCCTTTTGGGATAGAAGTCACCACCTGTCTTGCCTTTAGACCCGGGCACAAGGAACAGGGTTGTTGCCCTGGACCTGCCCTATGGAGGATCCTCTTGGGTCTTCTTTTGGTCACAACCCTCACCAGAGGTTGAGGAGTCCATGGGACCAAGGATATCCCACTGAGAGCTTGTGTTCATCAAGAGACTATTGGCCCACGCTTCTAGACCAAACTCTGGGTCAGGGCCAGTTTCATGGACATGCCACCTGTGCAGTCATACAGTGCCCTGTGCTCAGGAAGACCCACCCTTGCTTTAAGGCTCTGCTGCTACTGTCTTGAAATTCTTAATAAATTTAGCTTTGAACTTGTGTTTTGTGAATGAAGTCTGATATGACAGTGGACATGCATGGGAGCAGAGGAGATATACTGTATCTCCTATATGCTACGTCTCTGCTGCTCATTGCCACCCCTTTAGCATATAGGGTTTGCAGTGCCCCATGAGCCCAGAATGCTGGTGGACCCACACGTGTGGGAGTTTGGTGAGACTCAAAACAAGTACAAGGTAAGTTTGTTGTGTCTATGACTGAGGAAGTGACGGCACAAACTGCTTCCCATTTGAGCTAGAACTTGCTTTGAGTACAGAAAGAAGGTAATTCTAAGAAAGCATGAATACGCAAGGAACCCTATCATATCCTTTCTTACTCATTTACTTTTCTGTATTAACTAACCATTTTTGTTGAAAAACAAAGATATAGAAGGTAAAGGCAGACTAGGCTAACACATGATTCCTGTTTTTTTTTTCAGTCCTTTCTTACTCATCAGTACACTGAAGGTAGAGAGTATTGGTAGAGAGTATACATATCAAGAAATGAAATAAAAACAATTAAGTTAATTTTGTGCAGGCTTCCCATTGTTAAGTTATATAATTTTTGCAATTCTTCATGTGAGTTGAAAGCTCTTTTTTAAAAAAAAAATTTTTCCCTTCATTGATTTTAGAGAGAGAGGGAGGGAGAGGGAGAGAGAGATAGAAACATCGATGAGAGAGAACATCGATTGGCCGCCTCCTGCATGCCCCCCACTGGGGATCAGGCCCACAACCTGGGCATGTGCCCTGACCTCTTGGTGCATGGGTTGACACTCAACCACTGAGCCACACCGGCTGGACGAGTTGAAAGCTCTTATGTTTCCATTTAAAACTGACATTGCACACTATAAAGATGAGCTATAAAATTCAAGCTAATAATTTAAAATTTTAATTTTCTTTACTTAGGATGGCATTAAATAGTAAACAAACAACACCATGACAAGTTGAGAGAGACCATGGAAGAAAGGAAGAAGCTTTATGTTTTAGTAACCTTAACAGCACTTTGTTTTCCTACTTTCAGAACAAGGGGCTTTCCATTTTCATCGTGCACTGGGCCACACAAATTATGTAGCCAGTCTTGCTCAGGATAACTGGGATTCATGACAGGGGGGATGGAGGCGATGAACCAAAAAAACTTATATGCATGTATGCATAACCAATGGACATAGACAACAATGCAGGGGGGTGGGGGACAGGATGGGGAGGAGGGTATCTAGGGGCGAAAAAGGAGAAACATCTGTAACAAAAATAAATTAATAAAAATTGGAAAAAAAAAAAAAGACTCCCTTGCTCAAAGGGTCCTTAACTCTCTTCCAGACCTTTTCCCCAGATATATCGTTCTGAGGGCAGACAACATCGTTGCTCTGTATGTTCCTAGGCGAGGGGATACCCAAAAGGCAGCTTAAACTTGCAGCCTGTGACACCCATTACATGCCACTAAGTCTGGGGTTGTTATGGGGCAGTAGAAAACAAGAACACATAGATTGTCCTTTTATTTTTTGTTTCCTGCACTATGAGAGCATGTGGCACCTTCTTCACTGTTATATTCCCATCTACAGCGGGTCCTCAAATAGTGTTGCTTTTGTTGAACATCATTTAGTTATAACGTTGATGAGATGCTGTAGGAACTTAACTCTTGTTTATATCAATTAACCTATGGTAAAATTGGCTTTGTTACTTGTCATTTTTCTTAAAGTCGCAGAACCTATTAACATTAAGTAAGGACTTACTGTACTAACGCAGAGCCTGACTCATAACAGGTACTTAATAAGTACTTGCTAAGTAAGTAAGTGAATGAATGAATGAATGAATGAATGAATGAACATGACTAGCAAATTTCCTGCCTTTGATGATTTAAAATCTATAGCAGGCAACAGGCAGTAACAATACCGTGAAGTTAAATTTGATAACATAGGTAATAAAAAATAAAAATGAATGACTAAATGAAGATCAGATACTATGGGCCCACAGAAAGGGGCCACCTAACTCAGTTTTGAAACTTTCTAGGCCAGTGGTCCTCAACTTTGGATGAAAATTAGAATTATTTAGGATTTTTAAAGCTAAGTAATTATGATTTAATTGGCTACATCCTAGATCAATTAAAACCAGAATCCCTGGGAATGGCACCGAGATAACAAGCCTTTTTTTTTTTTTTAAAGCTCCTCAGGTGATTCCAAGATGAGGCCCACGGCTCTAGGCTGGGTTATGAAAGATTAGCAGAATCCAGGCAGACGATGGCTAGCATAGACAGGATGAGCGATGCCGTAGCAAGAGAAAAGAAGATGGATTGGAGGGTAAGTAACTTCCTTAAATTTTTGGAGCCTCCTCATTGATCTCATCTGTAAAATATGGCTTAGAATATTTACCTCATAGGCTTGTTGTAAGGATTAAAGAGATGATTCTTATAAAGTGCCCGGTTCATAAGAGGTGCCTAATAATACAGATTTTAGAGCTTTTATGTACACAGTTGTTGATGATTTGTTTTTTGTGTGTATGTTGTTTGGAGTGTAGAAATCTGTTAGCAAATCTCTGAGCGTTTCTCCAAGGAGGGAAGGAACTGTGAAAGTAACAGGTCTCTGGCTTCTTCTTGTTTCCTGGTGGCAAGCTTCTTTGTCACTAATAATTAACCTCTGCCCAACTTTTATTATGTTTCTGCTTGTCAGCTTGAATTGCACCTACCTCCTCTGCCTCGGCCAAATGCATTCCAGCTATGTTCTTAAAGGGACACAAGAAAAGATATTTCCATTAGCATTTCTCAGTAGCTGAAGGACTCTATCCTGCCTTCTTTCGGTTTGGGGTCCTAGGACGGGACTTAGGGATTTCAGAGGTCTCAGGAAGTTGACTCTATATGAACAAGCCTGAGTTCATGGATGCCAGGGAACAATTTGTACTAAATCCTTTGATCCAAACCTTCTAGGACTCAGTGAGGGAGTTGGACCAGCTCAAATCTGAAGGATTGAGATGGATGCAGATTCCTCAGTAGGCCAACATTGCCCCTAAGTAGAGGTTGTTAGGGGAATGCTTCTCAGGATATCTGTAGGCAAGGATTATATATTTAAAAAATTTTTTTCTCTATTGGTTTTTAGAGAGAGAGGAAGGGAGAGGGAGAGAGAGATAGAAACATCGATGAGAGAGAACATCGATTGGCTGCCTCCTGCATGCCCCCCACTGGGGATCAGGCCCATAACCTGGGCATGTGCCCTGACCGGGAATCGAACCAGAGACCTCTTGGTGCATGGGTCGACAATCAACCACTGAGCTACACCAGCCAGGCAAGGATTAGGTATTTTTAAAAGTTTCCAGCCCGGCCCTGGCTAGTTTGGCTCAGCGGTTAGAGTGTAGGCTCTCTGACTGAAGGGTCACGGGTTTGATTCCAGTCAAGGGCATGTACCTGCGTTGCAGATCAGATACGATCTCTGATCCTGGTTGGGGTCATGTGGAAAGCAACCGATCACCGTGTCTGTCTCACATTGATGTTTCTCTCTCTCTCCCTCTCCCTCCTTCCCTTCCACTCTCTCTAAAATTCAGTGGAAATATATCCTCAGGTGAGGATTAACAACAACAAAACAAGACAAAACAAAGAAACAAAAAAAAGTTTCCAGCTAATAGAAAACCAATAGTTTTGTAAAAATACAATAAAACTAAAATGCTAGAAAAATTTTAAAAAAGAAACAAAGACATAAAATTCAAGCTTAACTGTTTTATTAGATTCAACAGACATCAAATGACATTCACTTCAAAAACTAAAAATGCGTATCAGAATAAAATAAATATAATCAAAGCAAAGATAAAAAAGAAAAGAATTACAGAAATCATACATGTTTATGAAAGTGTACATATAGGCGATTAGTATAATCACTATTACACCTAATTTTTGTTATTCCACTATCACAACTAAACAAAAATTGAGTGAGGTAGCAATTCTCCATATTAAATGCCTATGCACATTTTTGAACAAACAATATTTGAAGTTTTGATGTAACAAATGAGCTTGCTTCTTCCTTGTTAACTAATCTAGACACCACTATTCACATGGCATAGTGCATATCTAAAATGTTTCTATGTTTTGTTTTTAATAATGCTTATAGTAGAGAGATCAATCTTACATAAGTGTGGTGAGGGAAATAAAAGATATTTTAAGGCAATATCAACATGCTCAGGGTATTTGTTTTAACTTTTATACAAAATGGACTAAGCAATGCTGTATTTTCAAAATTCATCTTCACTCTTTCATCAGCAGCCAGTTCTAAAAATCTTGTAAAGTATAATTGAATTCAAATTATCTTTCTAAAAAATTGAAGTCATTTTTTATTTTTCAATTCCAGTTGACATACAATATTATATTAGTTTCAGGTGTACACCCCAGTGATTAGACATTACATAACTTACTAAGTGATTATCCCAATAAATCTAGTATCCATCTGACACCATACATAGTAATTGGAGTAGTATTTACTATATTCCCTATGCTGTACTTTACTATTCTGTAACAACCAATTTGTACTTTTTAGTCCCTTCACCTTTTTCGCCCATCCTGCAATCCCCCTCCCATCTGACAACCGTCGAAATGTTCTCTGTATCTATGAGTGTTTCTGTTCTACTTGTTTATTTACTTTGTTTTTTAGGTTCAATTGTTGATAGATATGTATTTATTGCCATTTTATTGTTCACATATTTAATCTTTTTTCCAGCACCCCCATGATGCAAATGTTGGTACGCTTGAAGTTGTCCCAGAGACTCCTTACACTATCTTCACTTTTTTTGGATTTTTTTCTTTTTGCTATTCTAATTGGGTGGTTTTTGTTTGTTTGTTTGTTTTTTTGCTTCCTTATATTCCAAATTACTAATTTGATTCTCCGCTTCATCTACTCTTCTGTTGATTCCCTGTAAATTATTCTTCATTTCATTTAGTGTATCCTTCATTTCTGACTGGTTCTTTTTTATGGTTTCCATGTCTTTTTTATGCTGTTAAACTTCCTCTGAGTTCAACTACTCTTCCCTTAAGTTCATTCAGCATCTTTATAACCAGTGTTTTGAACTCTGCATCTAGTAGATTACTTGTCTCCCTCCCGATTTTTATCCTCCACACATGGGTGCGGGACAAGCCCGTTTTGTGTCTCCGCCCCTCCTACCAGTCTTGATGTGGCTTCTTTAAATCCCTAGTTGTAGGACTTCCATTCAGCCAGATTTCAGGCAGTTCTGAATGGTGGTTGTTCTATAGTTTAGTTGTAATTTTGATATGGTTGTGGGAGGATGTGAGTACCACGTTTACCTGTGCTGCCATCTTGACTGGAAGTCCAAGGATCATTCTCTTAAATGATCTTAAAAAAAACAACCATGTTTTTATTGATTTTAGAGAGAGAGAGGAAGGGAGAGGGAGAGACAGAGAAAAACATCCACGAGAGAAAAAAAACATCGATTGGCTGCCTCCTGCACATTCCCTACTGAGGACTGGGCCTGCAACCTGGGCATGTGCCCTGACCGGGAATCAAACCAGCTATTTCTTGGTAGGTGGGACAATGCTCAACCAACAGAGCCACAATGGCCAGGGACAAATTATCTTTTTATGAAAGAGATGGATTAAAGAATTGTGAATTTCCTGTGTGTGAATCTTTTTGAAGTATGATTAAGTTCAGTGTTCTATCAGATTTGTAAGGTATTCAAAGAAAACTATTTGCAGATATACAATATTAAGATCATTACATAAGTCAATGATAATTGCAAAATTATGAAGTATGTCATAACAATCCGTAAAAACTTTGTTCTTCCATGGCTGTAAAATTTGCTTTGTTTTTTTAGATCTTATCTGCCATTGGAAAACATGTACTATGTCCTTGCATGGGATAAGTACAGAGCTTAGATGAAAAATATACTGAAAATTTACCAAAATATCAAACTGGCTAATTCATATCTTTAAAAAGTTGGATTAAGCTGGCTTCTTTATCCTGCAGAAACACTGAGAGTTTATTCTACAGTTCAAACAGTCTTGACAGAATTTTCCTCTTGATGATCATCACACTCAGCATGCAATAATCACTGTTTATGTTCAGCTTCTATGTTATCACAAAATATAGAGAATAATCTGAACTGTAATGCATTAGCTCTTATATAATTCTCAGATTTTAGCACGTCAATCAGAATACTGTTTAGTTCAGTTGACATTATTTTTATAGCAGAAGTATCTTGATGAAGGTAAGTGCAGTGATTTACATTCTGGGGACACCTTAATCTGAGTACCTCCTCAGAAGGTTTTCTTGTCATTGCAGCTGAGTTATCAGGTTACTTTTACATGAAACCTAAACTTTAAACCACATTTATTGACAATGTTTTATACAAAACATTTATCTCCATAGTTTTATACAAAACAGTGCTAGTAGTATTTTCAGCCACAAGGTTGAAAAATCAAGTCTTCCATCATATTGAAATTGTACATATGCTAAAGATTCCTATATTCATATTTTCTTCATGATCTCAAGTTGCAATGGAAAACACTTTGCTAGCTTTATGTTTTCTATGAGTTGGTCTTCCATAAAGTAGCCTGTTCCTGTTGTTGCAAAGAGATACTAGGGCTACCGGCTTTGACAGCAATTCACCCACCATTTCTAAGCAAATATCTTTGTTGTCTTTCTCCAATGCCTTGGCAAATGTATATGGCTTCTTAGTCTTAGCAAACAGAAAGGCTACTTTATTAGAAGTCTGCACAGCACTCATGTTTATGTGTGAAAACTTGAATATCTGCTTCTGTCAACTTTTTATTTCAACAATAAAAGTCCTTCTTTCAAAGATCCACCCGACCCCCCATCCCCCGGGGTTGAACTTATTCCTCTATGTTTGGTATGTAAGTGCTGCTTATATGTTGATATTTTTTCTTGCTTCTTTTAGCTGGAAAATCTATACTGGTAATATACCAGTTAAAGCTACAAAATTGAACTCACCATTTGAAGGCAAATACTTCTGAAGAAAACTAGTACAAACTCTCTTGGACTTCATTTTTCAGAACACACTTTGATCAGGACCATTTGGCTTACTATACTGCTGCAATCAGCAATTGTCTGTCTTCCTGACAAAAAAGGCCAGTGAACCTTATTTTTCCAAATGAAATTAAACATTAAAATTTACTTCCTGCCCTGGCCGGTTTGGCTCAGCGGTTAGAGCATCGTTCTGTGGACCAAAGGGTCTTGGGTTTGATTCCTGGTCAAGGGCACGTACCTACGTTGCAGGTTTGATCCCCGGCCCCAGTCAGGGTCATGCAGGAAGCAACCAATCGATGTTTCTCTCTCTCTCTCTCTCTCTCTCTCTCTCTCTCCCTCCCTCCCACTCTATCTAAAAAAAAATCAATGCAAAAATATCCTCAGGTGAGGATTAAAAAAAATTGACTTCCTTGCCCTGGCCGCTTTGGCTCGTGGTTCCAGCCTGAGGACTGAGGGGTCTTGGGTTTGATTCCCGCTCAAGGGCACGTACCTGGGTTGCAGGTTCGATCCCTGGCCCTGGTTGGGGTCACACGGGAGGCAACTGATTGATGTGTCTCTCTCACATCGATGTTTCTTTTTCTCTCTCCCCTCTCCCTTCCTCCCTTCCACTCTATCTAAAAATAAGTGGGAAAATATCCTTGGGTGAGGATTAGCAGCAACAAAAAAATTTACTTCCTTAATTTAGTTAATAATGTTAATAATCTTAATCTCTAAAAATTGAAACATTGTAAAAATAAAAAAAATATTAAAACAAATAAATTCCTAAATTGCCTCTGATTTTTATATACTTTAGAGTTACAGTCAACAAAGTAATCCTAAAATATGACATAATGTGGTCTTACTGTGTCTGTCTTGTGAGCAGCTTTTAGTACATGTACCTCACTGAGCGAGTGTGACAACATCTCAGCTGGTCCATGTCCTGTTCAATGAGCCAAGTCCATTGATATGCTCTCTCTTGGATGTTGCAGCAATGTCAAATCATTATAAAAGTTTCCAAATGCTTACTCTCAATTTCACTTATCTCGACCATAACAAACAGTTCATGGACCAGCACTGGTCTGGGGATTACTCTTTAAAGTACAATATTTGGAGTCTAGAGAGATCTGACTTCAAACCCAAATTTTATTACTTACCAGCTATGTGACCATGGGAAAATTCTGCAACCTCTTTGCAACCTTCTCTTCTCTAAAATGGAGAGAACAATGCCAATCTTAAGGAGTTGTTGTGAAGATGAAATAATGCATTCATGCATTCATTCATTCAAAAATATGTATTGAAACCCACTATGTGTCAGAAGTTGTTCTAGAATCTTGAGTTCCATCAATGAACAAAACAGACGACAGCAGGAGAAAGACAGACAGTAACAACAACAACAAATAGGTAAATTATAAAGCATGTTAAAAGGTGGTATGTTATGGCCCTGGCCAGTTTGGCTCAGCGGTTAGAGCGTCGGCCTGCGGTCCAGAGAGACCTGGGTTCGGTTCCCGCTAAGGGCATGTACCTCGGTTGCAGTTTGTCCCCGGCCCTGGTTGGTCGTGCGGGTGGCAGCCACTCGATGTGTCGCTTTCATGTCGATGTTTCCCTCTCTCTTCCTCTCTCTCCCTCCCACTCTATCTGAACAACAAAAAAGTGGTATGTTATGGAAAAAAGTACACGGTTAAGAGGAATCAAGTCCGGCTCGTTGAGAGTCTTCCCGTGCACCAAGAGGTCGCTGGTTCGCTGGTTCGATTCCCAGTCAGGGCACATGCCCAGGTTGTGGGCCGGATCCCCAGTAGGGGGCATGCAGGAGGCGGCCAGTCAATGTTCTCTCTCATCAATGTTTCTATCCCCCTCTCCCTCTCCCTTCCTCTCTCTAAAATCAATAAAAAAAATTATTTAAAAAAAAAAAAGAGGAGTCAAGAGTGCTGGACAGGGAGTGGTGGGGGTAGGTTGCAGTTTTAGTGGTGTGATGAGGCAAAAAATTCCACTCGATCCAATAATGCAAGCAGAATCACTAGCACAGAGCGTAGTTAGTCCTTAGTAAATGGCAGCTTTTATCATCATTCATTCATGATGACTTAGTGTTGCCCTTCAGGAAGCTAAAATGCCTTTATTTTGGGGTGCTTATTACAAATAAGTGTGTACACAGGTATGCAACACACACACATACTCACATGCCATAGACATTTTATTTGGATTCAGCCAGCTCCTTCTAGGGCACATCTGTTTGCATTTATGATCATTTGGGGGCCCAGAGAAGTGGCAATTAAATTGGTTTGGGGGTAGAATAGGATGAAATGAGAAGCTCACAATTTTTTTTTTTTTTTTTTTTTTTTGCTGATTAACATAGAGGAACTGTCAAAAGGCTAAGACCAGCCTTTGATTCCACTCCAATTCTGTGTGTGTCTAACTTGACTGTTTTTCTCTTCGTTAAAGTGTCACTGTCTCTTTTGATCCTGCAAGATGTATTACATTTGGCAAAAGCCACGGGAGAAAGTATATCAGAGAAATGAAAACTGTTGTCATCAGCTAACCTTCACAGTTGATGTTTCTTGAAGATTCAACTGACCTTCACTACCTTTTCAGGAATAACTTACTCTGGGACTTGTACACACAGCATGATAAAACTTTCATTAAATTAAAAAACAACAACAGTATAGATATCTACAGGGAAAAAAGGTTATTTTAGAATGGTGGGATTATGGGTATTTTCAACTTTCTATGATCAGTATGTATTTTTTAAATAATCAGGAACAGTCAATAAGTGTCCTTTTTTTAAAAAAGGAGAGAAAATAACCCACTCTTACTAATACAAGGAGGCTTGTTCTTTTGTGCTTTCATTTTTATCACGGGGGAGGTGGAGGAGTGGAATTTATTGGTTTGGGGATTGTTTTGAGAATTTCTCTTTTGGATTTTATCTCCACATTCTCGGAAAAACTCTACGTGAATTTACTACTCAAGCTGCTTGGCTGGTTTATTATTAGACCATCCTCTTCTAAACTTGGCCGGAAATCAAAGGCCCATCCAGATAAGAATCTCCACAATGTGCATTTTCAGAGCAAGTCAGAAGCTGCTTTGTTTTAACACTCGAAGAAAGCTTTTGTATTTTCAATTTCGAGTGCTCTGCAGTAAACCAACAGTCCATATAGACGATACAAAAGGGTCCAATGTTGGTTTGAGCCAGTTTCTGGGGGGGGAAAAATCACCATTGAGAAAAAACAAGTGTTTAAACAATGAACTGACAGCTGCCGGTCCATTAGATCCCTCCATGGGCCAGCTCCTGCTCTTTTCAATGTCACTGTGATCTTCTGTAGATACAACACTTCGTGGCTGAGCTGCTGGTGATGAGCTATGTTCCGGCAGCACCTGCACTTATCAGAGCGATACCTTTTATCAGAGGACTCTCACAGAAAGTCCTTTATAAGGAAGTGAAACAGTGCCAGCTTCGAAAGAGAGAAGAAAATATATACCTAGTTCAAGTTCTATATAGGCCATTTAAGTAATTGTAGAGTTAGAAAGAAAAGCTTGAGACTTTTGATGTATACGATATTCTCCTGGCCATTCTCAGGAGTATCAGGATCCATCTTTAGCTGGAGTTGAATCCAAATAGTTAAAGCTCATAGTTTGTGAAATTAAGTGCTAATTTTTTTTTTTTTTATCCTCACCCGAGGACATTTTTGCATTCGTCTTCAGATAGAGCGGGAGGGAGAGAGGGAGGAAGAGAGAGAGAGAAACATCGACGTGAGAGAGACACATCAACTGGCTGCCACCCACACGACCCCAACCGGGGCCGGGGACAAACCGCAACCGAGGTACGTGCCCTTAGCGGGAACCCGGGTCTCCCTGGACCATGGGCCGATGCTCTAACCACTGAGCCAAACCGGCCAGGGCTTAAGTGCTAATTTCATAATGGTGTCTGTCTTGTTAAAAAAAAAAATGCCTTTCTGGTGATAGGCTTAAAGAAGTCCTATAAAAGAATATTTTATTCAGTTTCTGCTTCAGGGAACTACAATTTTCTCTTTACTGGAGTCATGTGTTCATAACCATCAGCCCTTCGGAACAGCCCAGGGGTTTGGTCCAGGGTTTCGCTGAAAGAGAGTAAAAAGTCCTAGGTGAAGACAAACCTTTGATTCTTCGTATCAGGGTTTTTCCTCACCTTTGATTTGATTCTCTGCTGAGCTGCTCCTTTCCTTTAGTCCCTTCCAATGTCTTCCTTTGGGATCTCTGTTTTAGATTTTTGCTTTGGCCCCACTGCTTGCCCTGGCCACATCTCAGATCTGCCAAATCTTCACTGCTTATTCAGTTCTTTTTTTTTTTCCTTTATTGATTTTAGAGAGAGAGGAAGGGAGAGGGAGAGAGAGATAGAAACATCGATGAGAGAGAACATCGATTGGCCGCCTCCTGCATGCCCCCCACTGGGGATCGGGCCCACAACCTGGGCATGTGCCCTGACCGGGAATCGAACCAGTGACCTCTTGGTGCATGGGTTGACACTCAACCACTGAGCCACACCGGCCAGGCTGCTTATTCAGTTCTTAACCCCATTACCCCCTCTCGTCTTGGTTCCTTAATAATTGTGTCTCTGCTTTCCTAGACATAATAACCTGCAGCCGTCTGTGTCCAGGCTGAACCTAACTAGGTTTTAGCTCTACCAGTTTGAACTGAGCAGTCAATTCAACCAAACAATTCAATTTACATTCTCCAAATCAGTCACACTAGTTCTTCAATTCAATGGATTTACTCTTTTTGTGATTAATGAACAAATTTTTGACTGCACTAGATGATCAAATCAAGACAGAAAATTGGTCATGTTTCCAATAGCATTGTTGTTGTGGGTTTTTTTGTTTGTTTTTTTAGTCTTTTATTCCCCTGCAAGAATACTGAGTCAATTAGCTAGGTATAGGGAATAAATATTAAAAAAACTTAAAAATTGATTTTAGAGAGTGGAAGGGAGAGAGAGAAAGAGAGACAGAAAGAGAGGGAAACATCATTTGCCCACCTCCTGCCCAGACCCGGATGGAACCTGTCACCTTGCTCCTGGTGCATGGGACAGTGCTCCAACCAACTGAGCCACAGCAGCGAGGGCAGGAATAAGCATTTTGAAAAATACATGTTTTTATTGATTTTAGAGAGAGAGAGGAAGGGAGAGGGAGAGAGAGAAACATCGATGAGAGAGAACATTGATTGGCTGCCTCCTGCACACCCCCTACTGGGAATTGAACCCATAACCCAGGCACGTGCCCTGACCGGGAATTGAACCAGCGACCTCTCGGTGCATGGGACGACTCTCAACCACTGAGCCACACCAGCCAGGGCACATTTTGAATTTCATAGTTTAAAACTTAATAGTTTGACCCTAAAGCAGAAAGAGGCTGCCTCATTTTATCAGATTAGGTGGAAAATAGTGGGCAGTACTTTAAAATGGACAGCAAAAGAGACTAAAATTGATGGTCTGGGACCTGCAGTAAGTAATTTATACATTTTCTAAAACCCTCCATTGAAAACCCCAGTGTGCATCTTCTATTCCATCTAGTATTTATTGCTGTTTGGGCTCTTCTCCCTCAGGACAAGTGTGAACACCTTGCAATTGGGCATGTCTCACTCATATTTGTACCTTTCACAATACCTGGTACCAAATCCAGTGCCCAGTAAGTCCCCAGCAGTCACTGAATAGAATTGAATCGAATTCATGGTGAACTTGAAGAAGGAAAAGACACAAAAAAATGCACTTTCATGCAACCTTTTTTAGGTGGTAAGTATTTATATAACACAGGAATGAAGGAGGGTGTAAATAATACCTTAGGGAAAGTACCTCAAAAGAACCTCAGGGGGGCCTTTAACCGCTCAGAATACATTGCTGTTGTATCACCTTAACAATGGGGAAAGGAAATCAAAATAAGTTTACTATTCAAACAGCCACTTTAAAAGTTAAAGCTGCGCCCTGGCCAGTTTGGCTCAGCGGTTAGAGCTTCAGCCTGTGGTCCAGAGAGACCCGGGTTCAGTTCCCGCTAAGGGCACGTACCTCGGTTGCAGTTTGTCCCCGGCCCTGGTTGGCCCTGGTTGGTCGTGCGGGAGGCAGCCACTCGATGTGTCCCTTTCATGTCAATGTTCTCTCTCTCTCTCTCTCTCTCTCTCTCTCTCTCTCTCTCTCTCTCTCTCTCTCTCTCTTCCTCCTCTCCCTCCCACTCTATCTGAACAAAAAATGGAAAAATGTCCCCGGGTGAGGATAAAAAATAAATAAATAAATAAAAGTTAAAGCTGCTACTAAAATATCCAGCAAAATATTTTTTAAAGTATGTTTTTATTGATTTTAGAGAGAGAGGAAGGGAGAGGGAGAGATAGAAACATCGATGAGAGAGAAACATTGATTGGCTGCCTCCTGCATGCCCCCTACTGGGGAGTGAGCCTGCAACCCAGGGCATGTGCCCTGACCTAGAATCGAACCAGCTACTCTTGGTGCATAGGATGATGCTCAACCATTGAGCCACACCGGCTGGACCAGCAAAATATTAATATATTTGCCAAAAAAGTCATAAGGCATTGGTTGGCAAAATAACTTTAAAAGATTCATTAGAGCCTTGACCAGTTTGGCTCAGCGGTTGGAGCATTGAACAGCAGACCGAAGGGTGTTGGGTTTGATTCATAGTCAAGGGTACATTCCAGGGTTGCTGGTTTGATCCCCGGCCCCTGATGGGATCATGCGGGAGGCAACCCATCCATGTGTCTCTCTCACATAAATGTTTCTCTCTCTCTCCCTCCCTTCCACTCTATCTAAAAATCAATGGGAAAATATCCTTGGGTGAGGATTAACAACAACAACAGAAAGATTCATTAGACTTGTTTAATCCATCCACTATGAGATGAGCTGTGGAGCACTCTTATCTGGATATGGAGGCATCCAGCCTTCATATCAGACAGAAGCATTCAATCCAATGAGATAAATGCAAACACTGCATTTGGTGTCCATAAATAAAGTTTTATTGGAACACAGCCACGTCCGTGTGCTTACAGATTGTCCATGGCTGCTTTCACACTACCATGGCAGAGCTGAATAGTTGTGAGAGACCGTATGGCTTGCAAAGCTTAAAATGGTTATTATTTGGCCCTTTATAGAAAAAGTTCAGCAACCGCTGTATTTTATTATTAATGACATATGTAGTTAAACCCAGAAAGATGACATATTTAGATAGAGGCTGGAACCTCATGTAACTTTACATCTGAAAATAAAAAAACCCTCCTATGTAGATACACAGATACATTTGCCTCCTTGCACACATACATATATGGGGCATACACATGACCTGTAAGGGCACCCAATACAGCTCATGGATGCTTTTGATAGAAGAGTGAATTCACATATAACCTGGAGAGCTCCTAATGAGAGGAGGGTAGCATTTGGAACAGATCCCTGGTGGATTTTGTTTGTTTTCTTTTTTTTTTCTTTATTAATTTTAGAGAGAGAGGAAGGGTGAGGGAGAGAGATAGAAACATCGATGAGAGAGAACATCGATTGGCCGCCTCCTGCATGCCCTCCACTGGGGATCGGGCCCACAACCTGGGCATGTGCCCTGACTGGGAATCAAACTGGCGACCTCCTGGTGCATGGGTCGACGCTCAACCACCGAGCCACACCGGCTGGGCAAGTGTTTGTTTTCTTTATGATTGGAATAGATGGGCTGCATGTGACTGAGCTACTTCATAAAATTCTACACCTATACAGCAAGAAGAAATCCCAAGGTTAAGTCTTTCCAAATTTAAATATGTGGAATGTCACCAGGACCATTGAGAACCTACTTATTCTTAGAAACTAGCAACATTAACAAAAAATGGCAGTCTCCTTGACACCATCTCACTCCTATATCCCAGAATACATGCTAGGTTGCATGTTTTCTGAATACCTGAGGACCTGGCCAGAGAGAAAATAGAGCATGCACAGGAAAGTATATTGTTGAATTTCCTGGTTATGGCTTTCTTATTTTTGACAACTCAAGTGTAAATGCAATTCCGACCTTTAAACATCCACACGATGACGTGTGAAAAATATATAATATAAGTAATAAACAACCAGCCAAGCATTATATTTCTAATTTAGTCTGCTACTGTCTTATAGCATGTTGATTTGCTAAATATAATTTGTAGCATTGCTACTGGGCAGAAAGTCACTGCCCACAAGCAGGCTCTCTGAGTAAAACTGTCCTGTAAAATCTCTTTCACAGAGAAAGAAATATGTTAAAAAATGTTTTACTTGTTGTATGCATGCATGATACTGAGAATAAAAGCAACTAGGACTGCCCTGGCCGGTTTGGCTCAGTGGTTAGAGCGTTGGCCCGTGGACCAGAGAGTCCCAGGTTCAGTTTCTGCTAAGGGCACGTACCTCGGTTGCAGTTAGTCCCCGGCCCTGGTTGGAGTCGTGTGGGTGGCAACCACTCGATGTGTCTCCCTCACATCGATGTTTCTCTCTCTCTCTCTTCCTCCCTCTCTCCCTTCCGCTCTATCTGAAGATAAATGCAAAAATGTCCTCGGGTGAGGATTTAAAAAAAAGCAACTAGTACTATGTAATATATAAATCCGTGGATAATATGGAACACTAGCCATTTTTATTGGAACTTTATCATGTTAGAATATTGCAATGTCTCTGTGGGACCCAATAACTTAAGAGGCAAAGCAAGTGACCATGGGAAACAAGGGAGAGAAACACTCTGTTGTTCATGGAGTGAGGAAGGAGGTTTATGCCTGCAGGGCTCTGGACAAAGTGCTCCTAAAGAACATTTCCTCTGTCACAGACAGTGTGGTTGATTGCAAAAAAAGGCGACAAATTTCTCCCGTCTCCATATGTATGCCCTGTTAAAGAGAAAACCACAGACCCAAAATGGTGTCACTTGTGCTAAGGGTCAACATACCAAACCTAGATTTAATACCCCACCTAATTGCTGTTACAATCTCTCCCAGAAACATAATCTTAATCAATCAGTCTGGAATTTTATGGTCAACAGGTAATCATGTGGACCCTCTCCGTCCCCCATAGAGAGAAGAGGCAACCTGCATGATAAAAACCCTTGCTGTTCTCTTCCCCCCACGTTAAGATGTTCTGGTCTAAAAATAATCCTTTCTCCTCTCTCCTCCAATAGTTCCCTCGCTCTGCTTTTCTAAAAAACCTTCCATTTGGCTTGGCTGATGTGGCTCAGTGGATTGAGTGTCATCCCATGCACCAAGAGGTCACTCGTTTGATTCCTGGTCAGGGCACAGCCTGGGTTGCAGGCTCGATCCCCAGTAGGGGGCATGCAGGAGCTGCCAATTGAATGATGTTTCTCTCTCATCCATGTTTCTATCTCTCTCTCCCTCTCCCTTCCTCTCTCTCTAAAAAAAAAAAAAATCAATAGAAAACATATTTAAAAAACAAACAAAAACTTCCATTTGTACAACGCTAAGAGTGCCCTTCTTTGGGATGCTGTCTGATTCGAGAATCACTTAATAAAGCCATTTACATCTTCAAATTTACTCCGTTTAATTTTGTTCTTTATCAGCTCTTAGCATGTTAACTTTGCTGCTTCTCCCATGAAGAGGTGGAGTCTATTTCCCACCCCTTCAATATGGATTTGGTCACTGGATAGTAGCACATATGACACAAACAGTATCTTTTTTTTAAAAAAAATATGTTTTTATTGATTCTTTTTTAGAGAGAGAGAAAAGGAGAGATAATAACACAAACATCAGTGTGAGAAACATCGATCGGCTGCCTCCTGCACGCCCCTACTGGGGATCGAGCCCACAACCCGGGCATGTGCCCTGACTGGGAATCAAACTGGGACCTCTCAGTCCATGGGACGATGCTCAATCCACTGAGCCACACTGGCCGGACTACAGGATCTTGAATAGCCCCTGCCCTTTGGAGTTTGCCCTCTCTTTGCAATCCTGAGTCCACCATGTGAAGAAGCCCGGGCTGGCCTACTGGACTCTATAAAGCAGAGATAAACCTTCCCATCTACAGCCCCTTAGACCACCCACCCTGCCAGCTACCAGACATGTGGGTGAGATCATACCAGGCAGCCCAGACCAGAAGAACCTTTCAGCTGACCCACAGAATCAGGACAGTTAATAAATGCTTATTATTTTAAACTACTAAATCTTGGAGTGGTTTGTTATGCAGCAAAAGCTACAGGAGGTGCCGTGGTAGTGGACCCTGTGTGGGTCCTGTGTTGGGGGTCCAATCATACTGCTTTTGCCCAGAATTTGCCTGACTGTGAGGGCCTTTACATGCAAGTGCAGTGAAGGCTGCCAGGCGACATGCTGATTGCTGGGACTTGTCTATGGGGTCCAGGGTTACCCAAGAAAACATGGGATAATGAAAAGTTCTAGGGGACCTTTTGGGGCTGGCAGCCACCACTCTGAAGGGTCTTATAAATTCTTATTCCTTTGGCTTTCTTGCTGGTCTGCTGGAATGGTTCAGGTCCATGGGATTGGGGAAGTCCCTGGAAATTCCCCACCAGTTGAGAATTCTTTTGACTCCACAGCCTCTAAGCGTCCTCTGACATTTCTATATGTTTCCTGGACTTGCCCTGACTCTAGTGAGAATCTTTGGGATAGTCACACAAGCTCCAAGGACAGGGAGAAGGACAGACATTCACACTACAGGCTTAGGGGGTGGGATGGCACCAGGCTCTCTGGAGGCAAAGCGTACTCATGAAGAAGGGGTTTGGTACTCCTCAGAGGACAGGCAATTTCATTGACGGCCCAGGTTCTAGATTGGATTTGGCCACAAATTAGCTCTACATCCCTGACTAATAATAATAATAATAATAATAACAACTTCACTTTTCTGGGTCAGCTCTCCAAATCTATGAAGTGGGAAAAACTGTGTTGGATGGTATTTGCTGTCTTTGCTGGATTCAGCAGTGTGAGAATTATCTCCCAGACTTTGCACCATGTCCTTGTCCATCCCTCACTTCTTTTGACTTTGCACTGTCATCCTCTCACCCAGAGCTGTGATTCTCAGGGAGAAGCGAGGCAGGCCCCTTTCAGGATGAGGACAAGAGCCACACACACAGACTACTCAGAGCTCATCTAACTGATGCTAAGTGACTTCTCTCAGGGGAACATTAGTGAGGGTTTGGCCAAAAAGGACTTAGTAGAGGTATTGTTGGAGGAGAGAGAGGGAGCAGCCCAAGAAGAATCCTGGAAGAGTGTCTAATGGACTAACTACTGTCAGTTGATATTGTAAGTGTTTTGTTTTGTTTTGTTTTGTTTTGTTTTTTAATGGGGTAAGGAAACAAGGGAGTTAAAAAAACCAACAATTAAAAAACATCACAGCCTGACTGGTGTGGCTCAATGGTTGAGTGTCAACTCATGGACAGAGAGATCCTGGTTTGATTCCCAGTCAGGGCACATGCTCAGGTTGTGGGCTCGATCCCCAGTAGGGGGCGTGCAGGAGGCAGCTGATTGATGTTTCTCTCTCACATTGATGTTTCTATCTCTCTCTTCCTTTCTCTCTCTAAAAAAAAAAAAAATCACAGTTTAGCTCAGGGCTTAAATATTTTATACTGAATGCTTACAAACCAGTCCCCATTCAAAACCCACCCAGTGGCTTCCCATCGAATAAAATCCTTACTACTCCCAATAGTCTGAAAGTTGCTTTGGAATTGCCTTTTTTGCTACCCCAACTCTCACCACTCTCGCCATCACTCAGCCTTACTTGCTGTTCCTGGAATACACCAAGATTGTTCCTACCTCATGGCCTTTGCCCTGGCTCTTCCTTGTGGCTGGAATGCCCCGACCCCAGGTCTTCTTGTGATTTACTGCTCTATTGGGAATCAGGACTTTTCAAATTCTCCAGAGGGTTCTAATGTGCAACCAGGGTTGAGAATAACTGAGCTAGAGTGTCATTTAAGCTCAAAGCTCCTCAAACTTAAAATCTAGGTATAAACCACCTGGGAATCTTATTCCAATGCAGATTCTGTTTCAGGAGTGGGGAGGGGCTCAAGATTCTGCATTTCTTTTTAGTTTTTTGTGTTTTTTTTCCTTTTATTGATTTTAGAGAGAGAGGAAGGGAGAGGGAGAGATAGAAACATCGATGAGAGAGAACATCGATTGGCCGCCTCCTGCATGCCCCCTACTGGGGATGGGGCCCACAACCTGGGCATGTGTCCTGACCGGGAATTGAACTGGCGACCTCTTGGTGCATGGGTCGATGCTCAACCACTGAGCCACACTGGCCGGACTTCATTTCTTTTTTATAAAATGTTTTTATTGATTTTTTTTAGCGAGAGAGGAAGGGAGAGATAGAAACATCGATGTGAGAAAGAAACATCCATCAGCCGCCTCCTGCACGCCCCCTACTGGGGATCGAGCCCACAACCCAGGCATGTGCCCTGACTGGGAATCGAACCGGGACCTCTCAGTCCATGGGACGATGCTCAGTCCACTGAGCCACACCAGCTGGATGAGATTCTGCATTTCTAACAAAGCCCCAGGTGATGGTTACCGCCCATCCCCATGGTGAGGTCCCTGAGACCAGGGAATATACCCCAGTTTGTGCCAGCTGTGAAGTAGGCAGCCTATGAACATTCACTGACTGCAAGCTTCACAGTTGCCACAGCTTTCTTTCACAGCCTCATGCCACCACCAGTAGGTTCTGAGGACCTGGACTAAGATGGGATGTGTTACTTAATCAAGCTGTCAGGCTCTGTAATGTACATATGGATGTTACAAAAGGACTTGACATTGGGTAAGCATTTTGTATTAAATCTTTACATTCTAGAGCCATAACAATTTTATTCTGGACCAAGAACGAAGCTTTCATCTCTCCTGCTGTGATAAAATGGGCTCCTGTTCTTTCAATCCTTCCCCATGGCTCTTATTATCCCCTCAGTTTTGCTGGGTTTGACGTGGAGCGAGGTAGACTTCAGCTAGAGAGATTTTCTGAGGGAAAAAATGGGAAAGTAACGATGCTGCTTTCCTTTTGGTCTCCAATATCCTCTGTCTGGTCATAAATAGCACCGATTCCTGACATCCATACCACATAACTAGATTTCCAAGTCTCCGTTCTGTCAACAACTTCATCAATTGCTTTTATAGCATTTTATTCTGAAGTCTTCTTTGTGCCACTTTATACATCTTCCCTGCCCAGTGTCCTCACCCAAAAGGCATCCCTTAGGCACCCCATTTAGTCACCTGCTAAATCCAAAATGAAGTCGCCCCTGGTCGTGCCCCATCTTGCACCAGCAGAGAAGAGAATCTAATTTCAGGGGCTGCATCTTCTCTCCTCCCCAGAGTATAAGAGAATGGAATTTCTTCCTAACGAGGTTAACAGGGATATTGTGGTTTCAGGGTTTGCTGACAGGCTGAAGATTTATCTTCTCCACTCTTTTTCCTGACTCTGAAGAGAATTGCAGACCTGGAATCCGCAGTGCCTCTGGGTCACTTGGTAATTTAAAGTTGATGACTTGGAAAGAGAATGGAGATAAAGACGGTGTCCTGGGATGTGTCCTTTTATAGCGAGGCATTGTAATTTGGGGGGTGATAGCCTCTCATGCAACTCGTTTGGGGAAAAAAAAAATCACAGTGGTTTAGGAATGGACTTTGATCAATGACTTAATCAGCCAGACACTCATGGCCACTCTTTCTGAGTAGAGAGACAAAGATGTACAATTTACTGATTAGAAAAGGGGAGCATGAGGTTGCTAATTAAAATCTTAAAAGTACAATAGGGTGTGATTCCATTCTGTAAGGCTCAGAATCACACAAAACTTCTATGCTGTTAAAATAGGTGTTGCCTTAGTGACGGGCAGGAAAGCATAATGAGTGGTTTCTGGGGGTCTGGTAATGTGTTATTTCTTGATTTTTTTTTGTTTGGGTGTTTTCGCTTTGTGCAATTTTATTGATCTATATACACTTATGATTTGTGCACATTTTTGTATACTGCACTCATTACAAAGTTTACCAATAAATATCTGCCAAATATGAACACTCTTTTTCAATCAAGTTTTCTACTTGTGAATAAATCGCGAGTTCAAGAATCAGTGTCTAAAAATGTATCTGAAAATCGGTTGTTCAATTAAAGGACAGGTTCCCCCCTCCTCCAAAATTCACATTTTCCCACTCAGCCGTGAATGCCGTGTGTTAGTCCTCTTCCCGATTCCCACAGCTTTGCTTTCACTGTGCTTAATGCTGGAAAAGCCACGACTTGGAGGGAGTTGTAACCTTAACAGGCTTCTTTACCTTGCTGACGAATTGTATCTTAGACACACACTTGTGCTGAAATACGCAGCCTTTCCCAGTTGTTGGTCACTGAAATGCCCCAGATCTCCATGACAGCGCTCACCACCAGCACCTGCAGGACAAGATGAGGGACGTTTGTGATCAAGCCTAGTGCTTCCTGGATACTAATTAAGTCTCCACACACCAGAGCTGGCTTTGCTTACCATGTTAAGGAATGAATCAAAATGTGGAGACAGATTAACACCGGTGCCTGCTTTACTTCCTGGGAACAAACTGGATAGAATAAATGAATTCTAGGGTTTTTTTCCCCCCTTCCCTGTTTTAAATGTATTTATTTAATTTCTGGGATGGGTATACCTGCACGTGGCTCATGAATCACAAAGCGCAAATAGTAAACAGGAAATGGTATTTCTCTCAGTTCTGTCCTCCATCAGCGAGTGTCCAGCCCTGCGTCACTGTTTTTTTTGTTTTGTTTTTTTTTATCCTCACCCGAGGACATTTTTTCATTTCCTGTTCAGATAGAGTGGTAGGGAGAGGGAGGGAGGGAGAGAGAGAGAAACATCGACGTGAAAGGGACACATTGAGTGGCTGCCACCCGCACGACCAACCAGGGCCGGGGACAAACTGCAACCGAAGTACATGCCCTTAGCAGGAACCGAACCCGGGTCTCTCTGGACCGCAGGCCGACGCTCTAACCGCTGAGCCAAACTGGCCAGGGCGAGCCCTGCACCACCGTTGATAGTGTCTTTGTATCTTTGTAGTGTATACACAAATAAAATTTGAAAACATCAATATGAGGATTCTATCAGGCCTCTCGGATCCCTAACAAATCCCTGTTTTAAGGCCTTGCCACTCCAAGTATGGTCTGCAGGCCAGCAACATCAGCATCGCTTGGGAGCTGGTTCATAGCACCTTAAAGTGTGAGAAACAATGCTTAGAGGAAAGGGACCTGAACGGGTGTTAAGATCAGTAGGTTACAAAGGCACCCAACTTATCCCCAAGGGGTTCTTTATTCTTTGGAGGAGCAGTTCATTCAATGTATTCTCATTATCCTTGCCACAATTTCCTCAAGCATTTTCTCTTGTGTATGTATAAGATGATGTGCAATTGTCTGAGAAAGACATTTATGGCTCTCTGAACACTTGCCCCTGTCTCCTCTATTTCTAGTATTTGAGGACTTTCGCCTGAGCACATCTGGACCAGAATGTTGGTGTCATGCTACCAACAAGGAGTCAGTTGGCCCCAGGGCCTGCCTATCAAGAGAATTTGGTAAGTTGCAGGCTTCCCACTGGCTTTCATTGTTGACATCTATTTGCCTTCCTTTATGTGTTGGCCCAGCCCCCTCAGTTGGAGGCAGGACCACAGCTCTTTCTCGCCACCATCTTCATCAACCTTTGTCATTTACCTGGGCAGTGCCTCTTAGGTTCAGGGATCCTACGCACAGCCCTCAGACACATTGTCCTGTTGTATTTTTATTTTTTTTTACCCTCACCCAAGGACATTTTTGCATTTATCTTCAGATAGAGCAGGAGGGAGAGAGGGAGGAAGCCAGAGAGAGAGAAACATCGATGGGAGAGAGACACATCGACTGGTTGCCACCCACACGACCCCAACCAGGGCCAGGGACAAACTGCAACCGAGGTACATGCCCTTAGCGGGAACCGAACCCGGGTCTCTCTGGACCGCAGTCCAACGCTCTAACCGCTGAGCCAAACCGGCCAGGGCTACATTGTGCAGTTTTAAATGAGGATTTGGAGCCAGGGAGTTATCAACATGAGAAACAAGGGAAAGAAATTGCTTTAAATTCTCATTGCTTCCTAGAATAAGAACATAATGATACTCTTTATGACTTTCAGTGAAGGGAAGACACTCCAGGGGTTGGTTACCTCTTGCATTGACATGTGACTTTTTTGCTAGTTAAATCTGTTGGTGTGAGACATCTTTTTGCCTTGGTGTATTCTGGTTTCTCCAAGAAAGGACATACTGAAACTTGACACACTTTCTTATTTTCTTTCTCCTACTTTTCCAAGTTCTTTCCTCAACAGATAGGTATTAGCCACAAAACACACCATTATACTACTTAACCGTTCACCTCTCATCTAGATTTCCTTCACTGCAATTTACAGTCATTAGGCATCTGTCACAGTCTGATGCTGAGGATCTTTTCTAATGATTTAAAACATTTTTAAAAATGTATGTGATTGTGGTAAGAACACTTACCTTCAGGTCTATGCTCTTAACCAATTTTTTTTCTTTATTGATTTTAGAGAGAGAGGAAGGGAGAGGGAGAGAGAGATAGAAACATCGATGAGAGAGAACATCGACTGGCCGCCTCTTGCATGCCCCCCACTGGGGATCAGGCCCACAACCTGGGCATGTGCCCTGACCAGGAATCGAACCGGCAACCTCCTGCTGTGTGGGTAGATGCTCAACCACTGAGCCACACCGGCCAGGCTCTCTTAATCAGTTTTTAAGGGTAAGATGCATTATTGCTGACTATAGGTACAGTGTTATACAGCAGATCTCTGGAGCTTATTCATCTTGCCTAAGTGAAACTTGATGCCTGTCAAATGAATTTTTATTAAATTATAATATAAACACAAAAAGTGCACACATCATAAGTCTACAGCTCCGTGAAGTTTCAAAAACTGATTACACACACGAAACCAGCACCGAGATCGAAAAGCAGAGCATGTCCAGCTCCTCAGAAGCACTCTCATGCCTCCTGTGTAGTCACCACACGCCTCCATGGGGAACCACTATCTTGACTCCTAACAGCATATTAAACTAACATTTGTATGCTTGATGTACATGGCGTCCTGCAGTATGTACTCTTGCTTCTTTCACTCGGCATTATGCTTGTGAGACCCAACTGTCTTGCGTGTGAAGTTGGAGACCATTCATTCTCATTGCTGTATTATTTGTTCATTTTCCTATTGAGTGGTCTCTAGTTTGGGGCTAATAGGACTAGCACTGCTATGAAAATTCTTGCACATGTCATTTCATGAAAATACATAAGCTACTCTGTGGGATCCATACCAAAGAGGAAAGTTGTTGGGTGATGCTGCTTTGGAGTGGATCAAGGCTGATGAGTTTGCGTACATCAGCGCCAGAGAAGCAAGGTATGTGGTTAGTTTTAGGTAGGTATGCATACATCCAGACACCCAAGCATTAGAATTGGAGCTGAAATCTTTTCTCCCCCATGTGAAAAAGAAACTTTCTGCCTACCAGCAATTTCTGAGCTCCCGCCTTATTCCAGCCTTCCCAAGGATGCCGTGTTGATTGCTTGAGTTTATTTTATGATTTTAATGAGATCAGCTCAGTGCTGCAATTGCTTTTCCAAGCATGACACATCCTGGCTCCATAGTGAGAACCGAGTCAATTCTCAGCTGTGTGCCAGCGGCAGCTAAAAAATTGCTATTCATGATTTTCTGCTTTAGAATCTCTATCCTTGCGGGTAAATCATGGAGACAGTACAAGCCATAAGCAGAGGAGGTGGTCGTCTGCACGCTGTCATTGGAAGCCCTGCTTGGCCCTTAAATAGCTCTGCCATAAATGCCCTCTTCCTAGAGGACCTAGAACCCCCACCATTTAATCTAGCATTTTAGGTTAGACCACCGAGGCAGAGGAGATGCCTCTGGAAGACTACTGCTGAAATGTACTGGTTTCCTGCAGGGAGGGAGAGGGTCTTCAGCTGTCTCCCAGAGGGTTAATAAGTCATAAACTTGGCAGTGAAGAGAAGCCAGTGCTCGGGGCACAGGAATAGAGGGTTTGATGGAGGCAACAAGGCTAGGAGACTGCAGCTTGAAGAAAAAGAATCTTGGGAAGAATCTAGGCCTGGGGGGCATTCCGGGGGAGGCCCACTGGACCACCTAGAAAGCAGGGCTGGGCTTAAGAGAACACCCAGGAGCAAAATGTCTGCTGAGAAGTTATTGGATCCTTAATGGTCTGCTCGTCAGAGTCTCTGATTTCATTAGAGGATTACAAAAATATTTTGATCCTTATATTTAAAATTTTTTGCTGTCTGTACTTTCCTTATTATGTTAATTTTATTTGGGTATATTTTAGCGATTTCTTGTGGGAGAGGGTAATGAGGCCATAATTTGATGCTTTATTGTCAGCTCCAGGCTGTTGAAGACTTTTTCCTGTTAAATGTATAATATTTTCTCTATATTCATACATATACATTATATATACATATTATATACATATATGAATATTATGTGTGTTTATATCTAGAGTTTGAGATCTTTAAATTCTATCATAATTGTGATTTTCAGGGAGAGGAGACACATTCTTAGAGACTCACCCACAGTGAACAGACTTGAAAAATCTTTATTGCTTTTCTGATGATAAAATAATGTGTACTCATAAGAAATTCCAAATTTACAGAAATAAACAAAGTAGGAAGTGAAAGCCCTGTATACCTGGAGTATATGTTAAAGATATGGCAGGAGTAAGGGATGTCTGTTGTGCATATTTTTTATAATAAGGGGCATATTTTTGAAAAAGTATCCTGACTACTTCTTATAAAACAACATTAAATACACATATTCAGTACGTTCCCTATAACAAATGTCCTGCTTGGCAATGGAATGTGGTGAGCCTTCTGGGGAATGGAGCAGAGCCTGGCCTTTCCTTTCCATTCTTTCTGGCTCCTTCTCCACCTTCCACTAAGATTTATGAAGCAAAGAGAGAGACTCTATAATGAGACAGCTCCACACATGCAGAGACTTTAAAAAATTAGAAACGTATGATAATGTCCACAGAAGATTGTACAAGAATGTTCATAACTTTTCTGCATAATAGCCCCAACTTGGCAACGATCCAAATCCCCATCAAGAGGCAAATGGATAAACAAATTGTAGTGTATTCATACAATGGAAAACTTCTCGGCAATAAAAAGGAACAAGCTACTGATCATGCAACATTATGAGTAAATCTCAGAATGTTTTGTTGAGCAAAAGAAGCCAGAATCAAGAGTACATGCTGTATGATTTAATTTATGCGCAGCTCTAAAACAGTCTAACTTAATCCATGGTGATAGAGATCAGAACACTGGTTGAGTGGGGTGGGGATTGCAGGGGGGGAGGGAGGGGGCAGGGATTGGCTTCACGGGGCACAAGGGACTTCCTGAGATAATGGAAATGTTCCTATCTCAAATGAGCTGGTGTTTTCATGGGCATATACATCTGTCAAAATTCATCATTATGTCTTCTTATGATCTGTGCCTTTTATTGCATATAAATTATACTTCAGCAAAAGTCCTCCGAAAAGAATCCCATGGTTTGTGAGAGGAGGCATGTAGCACATGGCTCCGCTGTGCAGGTTATGCTCCCAATTTCAGACGCAGCTGTTGGGAACAGTACTGACTCACCTCTGACTGTTGCTTTCACCTTCTGTCCCAGGCCTTCTCCAACACCAGGAACACGCTGAGCCCACACTAAAGCACTGCCTGTGACTTACCGTCTCTGGGGGCCACCCTCAAGCGATGGGGAACAAGAGTTCATGGGTAGCCTGGCCAGTCTGGCTCAGTGGATTGAGCGTCCTCCCACGCACCGAGGTCACCGGTTCAATTCTGGGTCAGGGCACATGCCCAGGTTGTGGGCTCGATTCCCAGTAGGGGATGTGCAGGAGGCGGCCGATCGATATTTCTCTCTTATGGATATTTCTATCTCTCCCTCTCCCTTCCTCTCTCTCTCTCAAAAGAAAAAAGGAGGGGGGTCCATGGATCAATACTCCAGCCTGTCAAGTAGAAAGTTCTGGAAGGTCTTCTATAGGCTGTTCAGTGGTCTTGGTGCAATCGAGTCCCTGTGAGCTGAATAAAACACCCTTACATTGGTTAGTTCTTCTTCTCTATCTCACACTTCCTTAACCTTCCCTCTTGCACTTTGGGATCCCCTCCTAAATTAATGACCCGCACCCTCCATCTCAAACTTTGCTTCCAGAGGATCCCAAACCGAGAAAGGCAACACAGTGGGCAGGGGAGGAAGGTGCTATGGTCCTTACTCCAGCATTCCCCTCCTTCCTTATTCCCCTCTCTCCCCTCTTTCCTTTCACTTCAACATTTTCTATGACTATATTTTAAGAAAAACAGAACTGAAAGAAGATGACTTAAAGGAGGGTTAGTAAGATAAATCTAGGACAAGAGAACTAATGGAGAGATCATTTTATATATATGTATATATTCCCTATAAAGGCACCGTAATCTAATTTTAGAACATTTTCATCACCTGAAAGAAAACTTTTATCCATTAGTAGTCAGTTGCTCTCCTACCCACCCTGGCAATCATTAATCTACTTTCTGTCTCTACGGATTTGCTGATTCTGGACACTTCATATAAATTTTGATTAGCCAAAAAGTAGAAACAACCCAAAGGACCATCAAAAGGTGAATGGATAAGTGAATTGTAGTATATACATACAAAGGGACATTATCCAGCTATGAAAAGCAATGAAGCTCTGACATATGCTACAACATGACTAGATGTTTAAAATATTGTAATAAATGAAAGAAGCCAGTCATGGAAAGACCATATAATGTGCTATCCCATTGATATGAAATGGCCACCTTTTTGGGTTGTTTCCACCTTTTGGCTAGTGTGAATAGTGTTGCATGAACTTTGGCCTACAAGGTCTTTTTTTATTATTATTATTGTGCTAAATTTTTATTTATTTGTTTGTTTGTTTTTGTTACAGATGTTTCTCCTTTTTCCCCCACTGACACCCTCCTCCCCATCCCCCCCACCCCATCGCCAGCATTGTTGTCCATGTCCATAGGTTATGCATACATGCATATAAGTTCTGTGGTTTATCCCTTCCCCCACCCCCTCTTCTGAGAGTTGTCAGTCTGTACCCTACATCCACGTCTCTGGGTCTACCCTGTTTCTCAGACTGTTATGTTCATTATATTCCACAAATAAGTGAGATCATGTGATATTTGTCTTTCTCTGCTTGGCTTGTTTCGCTTAGGATAATACTCTCCAGGCCTACAAGGTCTTGTTTGAACACCTGTGTTCAGCTCTTTGGCGGTATATACCTACAGCTATGGAATTGCTGAGTACTTTGTTGTTGAGTACATTAGTAATTCTGTTCTTAGCTTTTTGAGGAACCACCAGACTGTTTTCCATAGTGGTTGCACCATTTTACATGCCCACCAGTAATGTATGAGCATTTCAATTTATACATTGATTTTAGAGAGAGAGGAAGGGAAAGGGAAAGAGAGATAGAAACATCGATGAGAGAGAGCATCAATTGGCCACCTGCTGTATGCCCCGCACTGGGGATTGGGCCCACAACCTGGGCATGTGTCCTGACCAGGAATCGAACCAGCGACCTCTTGGTGCATGGGTTGATGCTCATCCACTGAACCTCATCTGCCTGGCTATGCATTGCCTTTTTAAAAACCTATTCCTTCCTCAAACATTTTCTCAACATTTATGGGAGAATATATATATTTATACTCATCTCTCCTTTACATCTTCTTTTACTAACTTTCCTCCAATGCACCTTCCTTCCCCTCTATTTTTTCCTAAAATGCAGTCCTTTCCACTGACAAATCTCCCTTGGGACCATTTCAAACCAGAAGGATGTGAGACAGAAATCACAGTTTCTTTTCTCCCAGGAGATTCCTTGATCCCTGAAGATGTTTCCCATCTCCCCAGAAGCAGCTCTATGTTGTACCAAGTATTGGGAAAGAGAGCTTTTGTCAGGACCCAAAATGATAACTAGTGATAATCTGATAGGAAGTTTCACATGTGTTTTCCTCCTCTCTCACTCCCTCTCAGATTATTTTCTGTAGCTTTTAATTTTTCACTATAAGAATATATTATAACTAGAAAACAATAAATCAAAGGAGAAAAAAATGCAAGGGCTTAAAAAAAATCCTCCCAGTGGTGTCTTGGTATTTAAACATGCAACCCACTTAATTATGCAAACTTAAGGTTGCTTATCAAGTTCCTTGTAATTTATGACATGCTAAATTGACATTAGAGTCCCCACCTACTAAATTGGAAGAAAGCCTGAATTTTTTCTTTTTTTTTTTTTTTTTTACCAAATACTCTGAGTATCTCTAGGAATGCTTATGATGGTTGGTGCACAACTCTGTGATTATACAAAAAAATGTTGAATTAGTGTACTTTAAATGGGTGAGCTTTATAGTAGTGTGTAAGTTATCTATGAATAAAGCTGTTTACAAAATTAGCCATGGCCCGGGGAACAGACTCGGCACTACTTTTAGGAAACAATTTTTCTTTTATTTTAAATTTGGTTGGTAAAATTCCAAGGATCACAAACAGTGGAGAGAGAATGATACACCTTTACTCATATAATATTTTCCCCAGATGTCCTATTTCCCAAATTAATTCATTAGCTAAATTATTTAACAAACATTTAAGTATAAATCGGTATTGTGTGCATCTAGAGATGCAAGGGTGAATAGGAAGTCACTGTTCCCGCCTCATGGAAACAGAAAAAGGGACAAGAAATTACAAAAAGAGGCTGAGAAATGCCATAATAGTGCAAGTTCAGTTCTTAATTCAGAAAAAGAAACAATGGTGCACTCTGCCTTGAGGGCCTTGAAGGCCTGTGCTTTTGGTGAGCAGAAATGGACAGTGTCCCTCCCCCTCCCACTGAGGTTCAGAGATGTAGAAACATGTCTAATGCATCAGGATGGTCCCTAACTATATTTTATTTATTTATTTTTTCTTTATTGATTTGAGAGAGAGAGGAAGGTAGAGGGAGAGAGAGATAGAAACATCAATGAGAGAGAACATCGATTGGCCGCCTCCTGCATGCCCCACACTGGGGATCGGGCCCACAACCTGGGCATGTGCCCTGACCAGGAATCGAACCAGCGACCTCTTGGTGCATGGGTCAACGCTCAACCACTGAGCCACACTGGCCGGGCCCTAACTATATTTTCTTATTTTTATTCCTGATGTTCTGGCATCAGGGGCCTGGATGAGAGCTGATCAGGAGAGGACTGTCCCTCTGAAGGTTACCTAATTCCTAGAGAAAACAAACTACTCACCCCCGAGTGTGCCTTTCATATGCAAACGAACCAATCCAGAGGCCACACCTCTCCCCACCTCTATCTGGCTCTAATCCACCAGGTCAATATTCCCCTACCCTAATCACTCCAGGGCCAGGTAGTAGACAGCTCAGGACAGCCCAGAGCCCACAGAACTTCTTTAAACTAGCCAATTCTAAGCCTGCTCACCCTGCCTGCCTGTTCCTTCCCATGGAAACCACAATAAGACTCCGCCCACCTTTTCCACCTGGCTCCCTGTGCTTCCCAATCAACCCTGTTTCTTCTCGGTGTGGCCCTGAGTGGCGAGGCATGTCCCCTACTCTTGGGATCTATGAGTAACAAAGTATCTTTTCAATGGGAATCATCTCCTGATCTATTGTCCTCACTATGTAGTATCTGAATAATAATAATCAAACCTGCATTTGCAAACAGCTCACTGTAGTTAAGAACAAATCTTCGCAGAAGGGAAGCAGCCGGTGGCTCTCTTCTGCCCAGGGCCTAAGCATTAGAAGGGAAGATTTGTTCTGCCTGTAAAACGCAAGGACTATGAAAACCGGTTCAAAGATGCTGATAAGCATTTCTAGAGATTCTGAGAAATACTTGGTGAAAAACAAAATTGGACTTTCTTCTAATTCAGTAGGTGGGGACTCCAACATCAACTTAACATGTCTTGAATTTAATAAACAACCTTAAGTTTGTAAAAATCATTGCTGGGGGATTTTTTAAAGGTAAGCCCTCACATTTTCTGCTTTGATTTATTGTTTTCTAGTTATAAATAATACATTCTTATAGTAAAAAATTTTAAATCTACACAAAATATTCCGAGGATGGGAGGTAGGTAGGGAGAGAGAGGGAGAGAGAGAGACAGAGAGAGAGAGAGAGAGAGAGAGAGAGAGAGAGAGAGAGAGAGAAACACAGGTGAAGTTTTCCTATCAAATAATAATTACAGTGACCATTTTAGGTCCTGGCGAAAGCTCTATTTCTCCCAATACTCCATACAATGCAGAGCTGTTTCTGGGGTACCCAGGGACTAAAGAACCTCTGGGAGAAAAGAGACTGTGACTTCTACCCCACTTCTTTAATGGTTTGAAATGGTCCCGATGAAGGTTTGTCAGTGGGCAGGACACGAAAGGCCCTAAAGGGACTCACCACAAGGGAAGAAGCCTCGATAAGTGACAGGGTCCAATACTAGGCTCTATGTGTGGGTAGATGAGAGTTCTTTTCTGGTATGGTGTGTGGTCCTGGCTGGAGAGCTGTCCTGACAAAAGGTGTTTTGGGGACAATAACTAAGCATGTGAATGTAAACCTGGTTAGAGTTAAATAATCAGCTATGGTCAGTGTTATTGTCCTTCCTTGGGAAAGAGCAGTGGCCTACAGAGATGTGGACTTAGGGTAGGGGTCACACCTTCCAAATGACACCTGGTGGGTGTCACAAAGGCAGTACCAGTAAGAAAGAGACCTATGAGGGATGGAACAAAACATATCTAACATTTTGTTCCAAGTCTGAGTGCATCACATGCATTTTTTTTATTTAACCCTATTTACGTATTTAACCCTCACAACAATCTAATGAGATGGTTACAGTGTAAAGTCACTGGCGTCTACAGATGAGCAGAGAGACACAGAGCGCTGAAGTCGTTCCCGGTGTTACTAAAGGACTGTGCTAAACTGTACCATTGCTCAAAAGCATTTTGTTCCCTCTCACGGGAGAAGGGTTCTTGGCTGCTACATTTATTTGAGGCTTGACCAATGCACTTCACTTATCCATTGTTGTAAGTAACTACCCCCAAAGTTGGTGGCTTAACACACCATTTTATTATTTCTCATGATTCTATGGCTTTGCTGGGGTCAGTGGGAGGTTCTTCTGCTGGTGTAACATGGGGTCTCTACTTCCATCCACATCAACTGGGACCTAACTGAGGCTGGAATGTCCAAGGTGGCCTCTCATCCTTCAGGACTTCCCTTCACGTGGATTCTACTCATTCTGTAGTCCGTTCTGGGATTCCCTCCAGCATGCCAGCTGGCTCCTAAGACAGAGGAGGTGGAAGCCACCAGCCTTCTTAAGAATGGGCTTGAAAGTCCTAAAGTGACACTTCCTGACACATTCTGTTGGGCAAGGCAAGTTCATAAGGCCAGTCCAGATTCAAGAGGATTGGAAATAGGCCCTGCTTTTGGGTGGGTGGAGCAACACATACATCCAGGAAAGGGAGGAATTGATGGTAGAAACCATGCCACGTGACTTACTTTAGCCAAACGGATATGAATGGACATGACATCCAAGCAGAAGCTCTAAGAGTGTTTGCAGAGTATGGCTTAGTCTCTTTAGTCTTCCACTAGAACAGGCATTTCTCAGGTCAGGATCATGGATCGGACCCTACCATAACCCAGAGTCAGGAGCACAGTCAAAGCAATTTACCTACAGCCATCCACATGTTAAATGAAGGAGAAATATGTATTTGTTGTGGTAATTCACAGTTTGTTAGGCAGCATAACTTAGTGATAGCTGACTAATACAGAGGTAGAGCTAAGATTTGAACTCAAGCAGTGTAGTTTGAGAATCCAGGCTCTTAGCCACTATACTATACACTTCACCCAGAAGCAGCATTTCAGCGTTGGATTAAGAAGGCCTTGAGGCTTCTGAGACAAACGGGGAGTGTCTGGGAGGTGCTAAGACAGGCATTCTGCAAATGTGAAGAGGTAGAGTCTATAGCAAGAAGTTGAACTATTATAAAGAGATGTGATCAAATTTATATCAGAAGCTGGACAAGTGGGCCATTCTGCTTATTCAAGTAAAATATGTAACACATCTCTCACCTCTACTATACCTTAACCCCCACCTTAATTAAAGGAGGCTTTTACTTTCTACTTTCATTATATATCATTTGTAAAAAAGAGAGAATATTAAATATTAAAGCATGCATTTTCCCAAATCAATATGGTAACATTTTTTTACTGATATTAAGGATTGAGACAGAGAGAACTGCTAAAAATGTAATTGTACGTATCGACAGTTTCTTGTACACCAATCCAATGGTCAACTCTCAGTTCTCATGCTACCCTGCCTGTCAGCACTATGAGACAGAGTTGAGTACCCCTCATCCATTAATCACACATCCTTCATGTGGCTTCTGAGACTCTGAACTCTTGAGTTTCCTCCTAGCCCCTGGTTGCTCCTTCTGTCTCCTTTTCTCCCTGCTCTCTCAGTGGTGAAGTGCCCCAGTGCTCTGTTTCCATTGTTTTTTCTCCTCTGCCTACACTCCCTCCCTTGGTGAACTCATTTGTTTTTTTAATTTTTTTTCCTTTATTGATTTTATAGAGAGAGGAAGGGAGAGGAAGAGAGATAGAAACATCAATGAGAGAGAACATTGATTGGCTGTCTCCTGCATGCCCCCCACTGGGGATCAGGCCCACAACCTGGGCATGTGCCCTGACTGGGAATCGAACTGGCAACCTCTTGGTGCATGGGTCGATTCTCAACCACTGAGCCACACGGGCAGGGACTCATTTGGTTTTTAAATACTTTAGATCTGTCTATATATCAGTGACTCCAAGATGTATCTGTAGTCCAGACCTCTCTCTTCAACTCTTATTTATTCTAGGCACATACATCCAACTGCTTATTTGACAGCTCCATTTGGATGTCAAGTAGACATCTCAAAGTCACCATTCCAAACTGAACTCCCGATTTCCTCCCACTCTGTTGCTCATGGCTTTTTTTCATCTCAGTCTATGGCAACTCCATCCTTTGGGAAGTGACTTAGGCCCCAAATCTTGGAGTCATCTGTCTTCCTCTCTTTTACACTCTACATTCAATGCATCAAGAAATTCTGCTGATTCTACTTTCCAAATATATACATACTCCTCTCACTTCCCATTACCTTCCCATGACAGCCTTGGTTTGAGTCCCCATCATCTCTCACCTGGCTTATTGCACTTGCCTCCCTATGGATGTTCTTGCTTCCACCTTTGCTCCCTTTTAGTCTATTGTCAACATAGTAAACAGACTGATGCTTTGCAATGTAATATCAGGGCACTTCTCTGCTTCAGTGGTTTTCATTTCATATTAAAAGCCAAAGTCCTTACTTTGACTTACAAAACTCTTTATATGATCTGGCTCCCAGCAGGCAGAGAGCACCTCATATGTACCCTGAGGGCAGACACAGATCCAGACATATAGTAGGTTTATAAATATTTACTGACTGGATAAATAAAGGAAGCTCACTATAAGGAAATTCTTTAAACTCAAGTCCTATATAAGTTAAGTTATTTTCAGAATAGAAGTTTTTTTTTTTTTTAGTTGGAAGTCCAGCAAGGTGTATTCATACTTTTTCACAAAAGTTGGTAGGAGAGTAAAGATGGAGAGAAGTTTGGCCTACCTCACCAAATTCTTTATGTTCTTCTGTTCCCAGGACTGGGTTGAATGAATTCAGCAGCCCTCAGCTACACTTTAATGGCACATGGCCACATCTGGCTTCTCTGAGCTCACACAGCTGTTCTGTCAACTCCCTGCGGGTTTATGTCCCCTCCTCTTCTAGGAAATTGCACTGCCTATTGGCAATTAGCCCTAATGAAGCAGCAGGAGTTTCCTGAGGGTAATGCATTGCTGACAAGTATAATTACTGTTAGCAGCTGTGGGGCCTCTGGCTCCATGAAAGTAACCCATCCACCTGTCAGAGTGTGCAGCAGGACTGCTAAAGCTGCACCTAGCAGCCAGGCCAGCACTCTAAGCCAGGCCACTGAGTGATGAAAACAAGAGACTGGCATTCGGAAGCCAATTGAGAACATTTACTTCAAATGTTCAGATTTCTGCAACCCAGCTGCATGGGTTGTGGACCCATAGCAAATCACCAATTTGCATCTTTCAGTTCAACGTGATCATTGTCTGTTTCAAGCATCCATAACGCCTGCCTATACTTACAAAGGAGTGGGTGCCCCCACAGGGATGCAGGAATTTCTAATTGTACCGATCTTTTTATTAAAAAGGAAACAAACTTTGCTTGTTATTATATGCTAACTAACCAACACTGGTTTCCTAACTGGGTCAGTGTGAGACCTTCACGTCCTGATTTGGGGGGAAGATTTGGGGTTCTACAGTGAAGAGGGTTTATAATGGCTCCCTTTGGGCGATAAATTTGTATGGAAGACTAAATATGGCTGCAGAATAATTTCTATTCCTGAGAGGTGGAATCTAATTGCCCTGCTGCTTGAATCTAGGCTGGCCTTAGTGACTTACTTGACCAATAGTGTGTGGTGGAAGTGACACTGTGCCAGTTATGGATCTAGCCTATAAAAAGACTCACAGCTTCTGCATTCTACTTTTAGAACCTTTGGGCAACCATGCTGTGAGGAAGCCCAAGCTAGCCAAATGGAGAGGGTGTATAGAGAGAGCTACCTGGCTGGCCCTACTGTTCCAACTCCCAGACAATCAAGTTATCCCAGGTGAGGTCCTAAATCTCATGCAGCAAAGATGAGCTGTTCCCACTGTGCCTTGTCCAAATTCCTGATTCACAAAATTTTAGTATTTAATAATAATACTAAATTATTATTTTAAGCTCCTATGGTTTGGGTAGTTATATAGTAGTAGATAGTAGAAACCATTACAGTTTTTGTAAACCTAGTTGAGAAGATTTACAGATTATATTAAGATGTTCAAATGAATTCTTGAGACACTGATAGGGCCTCAAAAGATTGTTACAAAGAACCCTCAAATGGATAAAATATTAAGTATACAATACAAGACTAACACAAGTAAATGGAGGAGCTGACACTCCTCCTACACTTACAACTAGATCATCACCAGTCACAGTATGAGGTAAAAATAGTGACCATCTTAGGAAATCTAACAATAAGTTATACAAAAAATTGAAATTATTAAAGAAGACTATTTGAAAAATTAACATATACCCACTATCATTAACAATATACATCACCCTAAGTGTATATTTGTCTTGAAGAATTAGCTAACATGAAACTACCATGATTAGCAAGACAGTAAAAGCTAAGAGTGCAGCCCTGGCCAGTGTGGCTCAGTTGGCTGGGCATTATTCTGTGTACCCAGAGGTCACTGGTTTAATTCCTGATCAGATCATATGCCCAGGTTGCGGGCGCGATCCCTGGTAGGGAGTGTGTGGGAGGCAGCCGATCGATGTTTCTCTCTCTGCCTTTCCCTTTCTCTCTCTAAAAATCAATAAGAACAAATTTTTTTAAAAAGCTAAGTACTCTAAACATGAAGCCAAACCTTTCCAATTCAATAGCAGAAGGGTGTGTTTTGTTTTTTTTTGGAACCATATTAAAAGAATATATTTTTTACCCCATCCTGTAAAAATGTTTGTTGCTATGTGTTTTCTAATTCCTATATATTAGTCCAGTAGTTAAATATAAAATTTATATATGGTTATTTCCATTAATTAGAAAAATATTGTGAAATATGTCGTACACATAAATTATACACATAGGGTGTAAAATGTACACATACAAATTAAATAATAATAATAAAATGCACACTCATGGACCTACAACCCAGTTGCAGAAATAGAACATTAAGACTACCTTAGAAGCTCCCTGGAGAGCCTGTCTTTGAACCCCCAGGTGACTAGTATCCTGGATTTTGTATTGATAATTAGCTCATTTGCTTCATAGGTTTTTTTTTTTAAACCACACACTATGCATCTCTGAATAATATGTTGCTTAGTTTTCCCTGACTGGATCCTGGAATGGAAGCTTTCTTCTTTTTTACTACAAAGAACGCTACTGGGACAATTGATCTGTTTGGAATATACACTGCTGACTAAATCAAAGTATTGCATTAATGTTAAATTTCCTAAATCTGATCACTGTGTTAGGGTCACGTAAGAGAATATCCTTGTTCTTAGCATATACACACTGGAACATCAAGGGTTTGAGAAGTACAAACATGTACTCTGCTCTCAAAAGGTCCAGAAGAAATGAGACAGAGAGAGAATAATAAAGCACATACAGCAAAGTGTCAACAATTGTTGAATCTGGGTAAAAAAAAAAAAAAGGAATTTTTGTGTACTCTTCATGCTGATATCTCTGGTTGAAACTTTTCCAAACTAAAAAGTAAAATAACAACAGCAGCAGTAATAATAAAGCTGAATAAGATTAAAGCCTGTCCAAGGACATTTCCCATTCAGCTCCAATCCCCGGCAGGCTCCTACTAACCCCTTCCTGGTGCTCCAAGCCTTGGAGTTGGAGGTGTTCCACCATGCCCCGTAGGAGGGTGACAACTGTCCTGCTTTGCCTAGGACTAACCTAGTTTTAGCACTGAAAGTCTCCTGTGCCAGGAAACCCGAAGTCCTGGGCAAGAATGGTTGGTCACTGCAGTGTAAGCCCTGACGGTTTTTTTTTTCTTTTTTGTGATGCAAGTGCCCGACTTCAGCTTTGATTGTCGAGGCATCCATTTCAAAGAGGCACCCCCTTCAAGGGAGCTATCTCCAATAAACACCTTGGCAGCCTCACAACTGGATGAAGAGCCAGGAAGCCAGCGAGCAGGCAACCTGGCCCTATTCACCATGCCGCTCCTTTGTTTTGGAATCCTGGTTGATTTAGATAACAGGCCATTTGGGCCACTTGCTTTTCTCTTCCCGCATTGGAAATGTCTGCTCTTATGTTTTAAACCCACTAATAAACAGTGAGCCCGTGAGCCCTGGCCGGTTTGGCTCAGTGGTTAGAGCGTCAGCCCACGGACCAATGAATCGTGGGTTCAATTCCGGTCAAGGGCACGTACCTCGGTTGCAGTTAGTCCCCGGCCCTGGTCGATGTGTCTCTCTCACATCGATGTTTCTCTCTCTCTCTCTCTCTCTCTCTCTCTCTCTCTCCCTCCCACTCTATCTGAAGATAAGTAGAAAAATATCCTCAGGTGAGAATTTAAAAAAAAGAGTGAGCCTGTGAAACCCTAGGCCCCCACCCTCCACCCCAATTAAAACAGAACCACTATCTCTCTCCCCACAACCTTGCTGTGTGGCCCCAGGTGTGTTGTGTAATTTCCAGGTCCTATGAGTAATAAACCTTTATTTTTTTTTCAAAGTTTCCTAATGATTATTGCTGAAGGGTGTCTTGTATCCATAGCAAGAACCACAAGGGCTGGTCCAACCACAACATTGGTTATTAATAGGCTAAGACCTACACCAAACAACCACCTTACTCCATGAGCAAGCTTTTACCATGTGTACTGCAGAGTGAGACTGGGACCTGGGAGAAGGTTTCAAGGCCTCACTGCACTCAGGGAGGCTGACATCCCAGTTATCTCTTTCACCAGTCTAGCAAGCCTCATCCAAAATGCCAATGAACTTGCCCAAGGTCTCACAGGTAGCAAGTGGTATAGCTTAGCTGGAACCCAAGCTTTGGTCCAGTGCTCCATGGATTCACTCTTTAATCCATGAATCTAGTCATCTAAAAACTGTATTTCACAAGAAAAAAAATTGTAACTACGTTTGGTGACAGGAGCTAGACTTATTGTCGTGATCACTTCACGATACATATAAATGTTGAATCATTATGTTGTGCATCTGAAACTAAAAAAAAAATTTTAAACTGTATTTAGTGATCACTTACTATGTATCAGATACTGTTTTAGGTCCTTGGGACATAGCTGTGAACAAAACAAACAAGATCCCTGCCGTCGTGGAACTTAGAGTGGTAGGAACGACAGACAATACATAAACAGATAAGTATTATAAATAAGAAAGAGTCAGTGAGAAAAGATTGCCAGAAAATTAAAAGAGTGATGTTTAAAACAGAATGATTATTTTAAATCGGGAAAACTAAAACCTTGAATGAGAAAAGGGAGACAGCCATGGAAGTTTGGGGAAGGGCATTCCTGGCTGAAGATATGGCAAATGCAAAGGCTGTGAGCCAAGAATTATTTGGCATTTTCAAAGAACACAAAGAAAGCAATGTGGCTGAGCTATAGTACTTGGGAGAAGGAGGGAAAGGGGAAGGAGAGGGAGAGAAAGAGAGGAAGAGAGAGGAGAAGAAGGAGGAGGAGGAGGAGGAGATAAGGGAGAGAGGAAATGAAGAGGGAAGAAAGAGAGGAGAAGGTGAGAGAAAAGGGGGAAAGGGACAGGGAGTGGGAGAGAAAGGCAGAGACACAGAAAGGGACAGAGAGGTTGTTCCAAGAGCTGTGGGAAACCATGTGAAGGTTTTAAGTAGGTCACTGATATTTTAAAGGAGAGTGGATTGTCGGGGTGCAGTGGTTCAAGTAACAGATCATGGTGACTTGGATTACATCACCGGTAGTAGAGATGGAGAGAAGTAGAAATTGGAGGAAGAGTTGGTAGACTTGGGGTGGGAGGGATGGGAAAAGATAAACCAAAGAACTTATATGCATATACACACAACCAATCAACAGGGACACTAGGCTGGGGAAGGCAGGAAGGTGGGGAGCGGGAAGGAGGAGGGTCAATGGGGGAAAAAAGGGGGACATCTGTAATACTTTCAACAACAAAACAAAACAAAACAAAAAAAACAAAAAGAGTTGGCAGACTTCACTGATGGACTGGATATAAAGGGTAAAAGAACAATAGGAATCAAGAATAGTTCCTAGAATTTTGACTTGAGTGACTCTCTGGAAGGCAGTGCTATTTACTGAGTTGAGGAAGGTGGGTGGGGGGAAGCCGACTGGGAAGGGGAAGGGGGTCAAGAGTACTGCTTTGGCCCTGTTAAGTCAGGTGTCTGTCAGCCACGTGGAGTTGTCAAATAGACGGTAGGAAAGGTGAGGCTGGAGCTGTAGAGAGGCGTCAGAGCTGGAGATTTAGAGCTGGAGGTCCTCAGTGTGTGGAGGACCTCAGCATATACATGGAACTGAAAGGGGCAGCCTAGCCCTGGCCAGTTTGGCTCAGCGGTTAGAGCATTGGCCCGCGGACCAGAGAGACCCGGGTTCGGTTCCCACTAAGGGCACGTACCTCGGTTGCAGTTTGTCCCCGGCCTGGTTGGGGTTGTGTGGGTGGCGGCCACTCGATGTGTCTCTCTCACATCAATGTTTCTCTCTCTCTCTTCCTCCCTCTCTCCCTCCCACTCTATCTGAAGATGAATGCAAATAAAAAAAAAAGGGGGGGGCAGCCTATGCCTTTCCCTCTGCACGAGCTGCCTGCTCTGAGAGGCTGAGAGGCTGGGCAGAGAAGCAGGAGCCGAAGACAGACCTCACAGGGAAAGAGGAGAACCGGAAGCCCAGCTCTTTTATTAAGGAGGTACACTCTCTGCTGCTCCATCTGTGGGGAAAGTCACACAGACTGTCCCACATTTACATTAGGTCATAATAATCCTTCAAATTTGAATAGCACTTTTTTTTTCTTTGTTGATTTTAGAGAGAGAGGAAGGGAGAGGGAGAGAGAGATAGAAACATCGATGAGAGAGAACATCAATTGGCCGCCTCCTGCATGCCCCCCACTGGGGATCAGGCCCCCAACCTGGGCATGTGCCCTGAGCAGGAATCAAACCAGTGACCTCTTGGTGCATGGGTCGATGCTCAACCACTGAGCCACACCGGCCGGGCTCGAATAGCACTTTAATCAAAGGTATTTTGCACGTTTTCTCATTTAACCGGTACAAGAACCCTGTGAGATGGTGCATTGTTATCTTTATTTCACATGTGAGGGGACTGCTAACAGACATACTAAGCGAGTGGCCAGGGTCCCAGTACATCCTAAGTCGTGTTCCCTAGAAGCAGAGCTGGAAGCTGAGATTCCCGTTCAAGTGGCTTCTGGAGCAAGTGTTCTCAGGAGAAGGGGAAGAAGCGCTCAACAAGGATGTGGTCTAGACTAGAGGCTGATTTCAGCCCGATCCCAGGCAAGCCCTGGGACGCAAACAGCACCACAGAATTGGTCCCACCTTGAGATGGTTGACCTTTTGTACACTTGTGTCAGTCTGGCCCCTGGCAGTGGGGGCTGTTAATCTCCTGGGAGAAGAGGCTCCCATTTATCTGAAAGCAATTTCCTGGAGCAGAGGATAGCTGTGAGCTGTTAGCTGCCTACACTTTCAGCAGCTAGATGAGGGCACCAGCCAGGAAAGGGTATGTGGGCATTGCATCAGCGGCATCTACTGTCCAGTGCTAATGGGCATTAGGATTTGAACCCAAGTCTTCTGGGGCTCTATCCCAGTTTCTTGCTAGCCTTACACTACACTGTGAGATCAATACTGTGTCCTCAGCAGTGCAGCTTTTTACCATGCGAGGTGGAGGAATTAGACCTGAAGAGTAGGACGAGGGCAGCCTAATAACTGAGAGGTTCAAGTGAACGGCTACTAGACCTAGAACATAGATGTGATCCTTTAATTAACATTACTTGTATTGATGAAAATAACAAGTCTTTTTTTTTTCTTTCTTTTCTTTTTTATTGAGGTATAATTGATATATAACATTTTGTTAGTTTCAGGTGTACAACATTAAGATTCAGTATTTGTATTTATTGTGAAAGGATCACCAAAATAAGTCTACTTAACATCTGTTCCCATACATAGTTTAATTTTCTTTCATTAGAAATAAAAAATTAAGGAAGGATGTCAGTTATCTAAGTTCATATACTAAATTCATAAGAACACTTCTTGCTATTCAACCACATGAGATTCCAATAAGAGGAAACCGGTCATCTTTATTAAATAATACAATATGGTGAACTTTAAAAGCGGATATACTAGCAGTAACATAGTTCTTTTTCAAAACATTTATTTTTATTGTATACTCTGTTACAGATGTCCCCATTTCCCCCTTGCCCACCTCCACCCAGCCTTCACGCCCCCCCACCTTCCCTCTGTCCATCACCGCACTGTTGTCTGTGTCTAAGGGTTATGCATATATGGTCTTTAGCTAATCTCTTCACCTTCTGTTTCAAGTCTGTGACTACATCTTTTCATTCTTACAGTCGGCCTCATTACCCATGTCTTCCATATTAGAAAAAAAAATTTTTTTTATCCTCACCTGAGGACATTTTTGCATTTATCTTCAGATAGAGCAGGAGGGAGAGAGGGAGGAAGAGAGAGAGAGAAACATCGACGTGAGAGAGACACATCGACTGGTTGCCACCCACACCACCCCAACCGGGGCCGGGGACAAACTGCAACCGAGGTACGTGCCCTTCGCGGGAACCGAACCCGGGACTCATTGGTCCGCGGGCCCACGCTCTAATCACTAAGCCAAACCGACCAGGGCTGGGGACAATCTTATTAGAAATGGGACGCAGGGTCGGTTGACAAAATTGTTCCTGTAAACGTTTAAAACATCTTTCTCTGTGCATAACACCTAACTTGATTTCAGATGTTTCCATTGTCTTCTTTTCATGAGCTCACTGTTAGGATAATGCTGAAATTAGTTATACTTTGCTATAAAACCCTAGCATCTTTTCATGTCCATTTTCCCCTTCTTTCGTGACCTCGGAATAATTAAGTGTCTTTTTCTCCCAAGAAGAAATGTGAAGCATGTGGCGAGCCTGCTGGTCTATTTGCTGATTTATGGGTCAAGTCTTCAGTTATTACAGACCAAATTTGAAAGTCTCTGATTAAGAAGCCCTGCTGATTTAAGGATCTCACTAGAAATATGTGCATAATGAATTATCTACAGATAATAATTCAAATTGTCCCTGGGTGATTCATATCACCCTCTTTTATTAAATTATCCATTTTCTGGGGCATATTCAGGTCTGCACAGAGTAAGATGTAGGGATACAATGATATTGTAAGAGGTTGAACAGGAAACAGTTACTGCAGAAGAGCATTTGCACCATATTTAAAGCTAATTTTCACAGGGTAGTGGGGGTGTGTGTGTGACATACAGATTTTTAAAGAAAACTTTCTGTTGTGTACATGCTTGAGCCCTCAGCTCATTTAAGAATGGCTTCTGTGAAAAAGATAACCACTTTCTTATGAGTGGTGGTAGAGACAGGATAAAAATAATCAAATTATTTCTTTGGGGAAAAAAAATGGAAACAGCAGTCACCAAGGTCCTTTTTTAGCCAGACACATGGGCCTGACAAGGCATTAGTTAAGAGAATGTGTCAGCCTTAAATATGTGGGTTTATTTAACAATGGAACAAGTAGATATATAAAGAACGGAGCTCCAGTACTGAGAATTCAGAAAGACCTATTTTTCTTTCTTTCTTTTTCCTTTTTTTTTTTTTTTGTGTGCCAGGAATGAAGATTATTTTTTTCCAATCTCTCTCTTTTTATAGAACAAAAGGAAGAAAAGAAAACCTTCACAAAACACATGTATCAGTATTCAAGAAGGCAGATGCCAGATTCATAAAAGAGATTCCCCATGTCTGTGCCCTCCTCAGAGGGACCGGGATGGGGATGGCAGGTTTAAATCGGGGCTGGACCCATTGCCATGTGAGAACTTGATTGAGGTCTGCTCTGAAAGAACCTGGCTGGAAATGTTGAGGGGGAGGAATTTAAGGCAAGCATACCAACCTTCTGCAGGCTCATCGATGCCTTCTGCTTCTCCTCCACGTTTTGATTTTTCAGGTTATTTTAAGGTTTTCATACCTCAGGCAAGGTGATTTATTATTATTGGGACTTTATATAACTCTTTATTTTTGCAAAGTGCTTTACAGTCATTTTTCTCTCCTTATTGTGTGCCATGCTTTCCCTCTCCTGCCACTATAATTGGTTTTGGGGGAGGTGGCACTTCCTTTCCTAGGGAAAAGAAGATGCTGTTTCTGATAAGAGGCACTTGCTGAGGTTTTACCTTTGTTTCTCCTTTGCTTGCTTTCTTTTGATCTTATTCTCTGCGGCTGCCTGTCACCTTCTGTTTCTTTGCTCCTACTCAGACCTGTACTCATTCGCGCCCCACCTCTGTCCTCAAATCCCATGCAGCCCTCTTGTTTTGGTCCCACAATCCCAGCTGGATCATTCTCTCACCTCTGGGCTCCAGCTTGAGGTCTGTCCTTGGGAAGTTGACATTCGTTCCTCTCCTGCATGCCTGCTGCTTAACACCCTGGGTACCAGAACCCGGTATGATGCTAGCGATGAGGGCTCCCTGCTGTGGTAACCTAAGAGACCAGAGTTACCACCTCCACTTGGAGCTCCATCTATTGAGATCTTAAATTAGTGGAAAGTTGTAGCCCATTAATCCCAGAACACTGCTTTGAAAAAAAGCATTCCCTTAGTATGCAGATCCCCTTAGGCCGAACCACATGGCACTGTCATTTTTGTAGGACAAAAATAGTGAATAGCCCTGGCCATTGTGGCTCAGTTGGCTGGGTGTCATCCAGTGCATGGAAAGGTCTCCGGTTCAATTCCCGGTCAGGGCACATGCCGGGGTTGTGGGCTCGATCCCCGGTAGGGGGTGTGCAGGAGGCAGCCGACTGATGCTTTGCTATCACATCAACGTTTTTTCTCTCTCTTCCTGTGTCTCAAAATCGATTAAAAAATCTTTTTTAAAAATAGCAAATAGTAGAAATTTCATGTGCTTCAAATGAAATGCTATTCACAGGTAACCTTAGAATTCATCTGCAGGATGCCTAGTTGTCAGGGGAGCTGACCCTAAGCTGCTCCCTGGCTGGTTTGGCTCGGTGGTTAGAGCATTGGCTGGCGGACCAGAGTCACAGGTTTGACTCCAGTCAAGGGCACATACCTTGGTTGGGATTCGGTCCCTGGCCCTGGTGAGGGTCATTTGGGAGGCAACCAATTGATGTCTCTCTCTCTCTCTCTCTCTCTCTCTCTCTCTCTCTCTCTCTCTCTCTCCTCCTCCTCCTCCTCCTCCTCCTCCCACTCTATCTGAAGATAAATGAAAGAATATCCTCAGGTGAGGATTTAATAAAACAAAAACACAAAAACTTTATAGCCAGCCAAACCCCCCTTGCCAGTTTTCTCTGTCCTTATCTGCTGTGATGTGTGAATCCTTCCAGTTTTCTTTCCTCTCCCTTCATACTACACCCTTTCTACCAGACCATTTGCAACTCCTATCCCACAGGAAATGTCCGAGTCCTCATTCACGGCCCCCTCAGTCCTAACTGAAACCCTTGCTCCTTGGGAGTCTGTCAGTTGGAGGCGATCCATCTCTTACTCGCAGGGTATCAGACTGGGAGGCGGGGCATGTCCTCACCTGGCTCTTCATGTTTCTTCCATACCATTCTTGACCCTTTGGGTTTTGGGGACTCACACGACATAACTGCCAATTTCTCTCCATCTCCTCATCTCTGTCAACTTCCAGCTTGCTGGTCACCCTCCCTCGGTCAGTGACTGCCCATTGTTTCTCCTCCAACCCAGTCCAGCCATCATCCTATGAACTTCACCACCCATGAAGACAACAAAGCACTCTCACCCTTTCGAGTTGTGCATCTTCTCTTCTTCCATAACCTTCACCTACACTTCCCTCTGTTCACTCACTCTATGGCCTTGTTCTGGAACTTGTCCCTCTTAGAACTGTACCACCTCTGACATCTTATGTTCACACAGTACACTGACCACAGTTTCCTAAACGCACCCCCTCTCGCTCAGATGCTCCCAACACACTTGAGGTTGACACCTGTTGGTCAACCTCAAGGGAGCTCTCCTCACTTGGCTCACTGATTTCTTCTTACAAAATATCAACTCCCTTCGACCTTCCTTTTTCTGTCTAGCTCATATTCTGTGGTCCAACACGCTAACCTGTCTCGCCAGTATTCTGAACATCTTTGTTCCATCCCTTCTATCAAATCCATGTGCTAAAACCCTATTCTTGGATGCATCCAACTTCTGCTTTTTGCTTACATCTAGAGAGCTGAGTACTGCTGGGGAAAATCACACCACTGGTGCAACCATAGTCCATGATATCTGACTCTACCTGAGGTCACCCTCCATGGTGCTTAGAAATCCCCTCATGTTTCCATAGTCAACTCCATCCTTCTGTTTCCATGGCAACGATTTCAAACATTCCCCAATCTCATTTTACCTCCAGTTTCTCCCTCACCTCTGCAGCCTCTGCTAAGGTACCTCGGTTCCTACTTCACGGAGGGGAAAAAAAGAAAGAAAAAAGTCATCAGGTGGGAGCACATGAAATTTCTGCTCACCAGATGTACAAATATCTCTGCAACTGTACCCTTCTCTCTGATTTCCTCCTGTAAGGATGGAAGAGGTGTCCCTCCTTCCTGTCAGCATTTAAAAACACTTGAAGCCTTTCTACACTTAAGCCTTCTGCATCCTATGTTCTCCCCCTAGCCACTCCTCCTTTCTTCATTCTCTCCCACATGTCTCTAGGCTAAACTTCTGAGAAGGGTGGTCCAGATTGCTGGCTTCATTTCCTACCTACCATGGACTCCTTGACACACTGCAATCTCACATCTGTTCTCACCACACCATGCAAGCTGCCCTGGCCAAAGTCACCAATAATTTTTATTATTGTTAAATCCGATGAAGTCCCTTCCCTTCATTTCTTACGTGCTCTCTTGGCATCCTCTTCGTATTAAAAGATTCTTCCTTCGATTTGGTGATATAGACCACTCCAGCTTTCCCTCCTGTTTTTCTGGCCACTCCTTCTCGGTCTCCTGCTCAGCCTGTACTTTTTTCTTTTTTAATTCTTACCAGAGGATATGTTTTTATTGATTTGAGAGAGAGAGAGGAAAGGAGAAGGAGAGAGAGAGATCTGTTGCCTTCCATACATGCCCCAACCAGGAATGAAACCCAAAACCATGGGCCCTGACTGGGGATTGAACCCATGACCCTTTGGTGCATGGGACAATGCTCCAACCAACTGAGCCACACTGGCCAGGGCCCACCTGTACTTTTCTTTTTTTTTATCCTCATTTGAGGACATTTTTGCATTTATCTTCAGATAGAGCGGGAAGGAGAGGGGGAGGGAAAGAGAGAGAGAAACATCCATGTGAGAGAGACACATCAACTGGCTGCCACCCACACGACCCCAACCGGGGACGGGGACTAACTGCAACCGAGGTACGTGCCATTAGCGGGAACCGAACCCAGGACTCTCTGGTCCGCGGGCTGATGCTCTAACCATTGAGCCAAATCGGCCAGGGCAGCCAGCCTGTACTTTTACTATTAGTGGTCCTTGAAGTTATTTTTGTCCTTGGCAATGTCCTATTGTCATTCTATAAATGTCCTTGGGAGAGCTCATCCATGCTCATGTCTTCTATTATCACCTGTGTGGTTCTCTCTCTCTCTCTCTCTCTCTCTCTCTCTCTGGTTCTTTTATTTCATTTTATTTATTCAAAATTTTTTTTATCTTTATTGATTTTAGAGAGAGAGGAAGGGAGAGGGAGAGAGAGATAGAAACATCGATGAGAGAGAACATCGATTGGCCGCCTCCTGCATGCTCCCCACTGGCGATCGGGCCTACAACCTGGGCATGTGCTCTGACCGGGAATCGAACTGGTGACCTCTTGGTTCATGGGTCGATGCTCAACCACTGAGCCACACCGGCCGGGCTCGCTCTGGTTCTTTTAATGTGATGGTTTCCTTTTTCTTTATTCTCTACTGGTTATTCAGTTCCTCCCTCATTTGGTGCCTCGACCACTCTCAGCCAAGGACTGTATCCAGCACCTAAACATTTCCAACGCAAGTTCATTTAGTTTTTATTATCTATTGGTCAAATAAAAGCTTATTGTTGATTAAGTACAGTTCAGTGGCAGTCAATCTAGTATGAGAAAATTTCCAGTAAGATCCTGGTTCTAGAACTCATATTAATTAACTTAATGGTGATCATTTAAATGGACTGATTTTGATTTCTTGAATGAAGCTTGAAATTCTAAATTACATCCAGAAAATCTGTTAGGCTTTTAATTTTTTTTCTTTATTGATTTTAGAGAGAGAGGAAGAGAGAGGGAGAGATAGAAACATCAATGAGAGAGAACATCGATTGGCCGCCTCCTGCATGCCCCCCACTGGGGATCAGGCCCACAACTTGGGCATATGCCTTGACCAGGAATCGAACCGGCCACCTCTTGGTGCATGGGTTAATGCTCAACCACTGAGCCACACCAGCCAGGCTGTTAGGCTTTTAAAAAGACATTATTTAAAAAATTATCTTTAATGTTGAAAGTATTACAGATGTCCCCTCTTTTCCCCCCATTGACCCTCTCCTCCCCACTCCTGCACTCCTGCCTTCACCACACTGTTGTCTGTGTCCATTGGTTATACATATATGCATATAAGTTCTAAAGACATTGAAAATTCTTCAGTGCAAATTAATGTATTTGAGCCTGTGCATAATAAGCAGAAGGAGCCTGAGACTTATTTTGAGTTACCCAGTGGCATTCTGAGGTGTCCCCTGATTCATTACAGCTTGGAGATATATTTAAGAAAATGGGTTATGTGGTCATCCTCAACCAATAATAGCACCATAACCATTCCATAAAATGTGTGTGTGGAGGGGAGCAGAATGAGTATGTGATTTGAATATAGTGCATCAGCCTTGCAAATAGTCACTTACTCCCAGAGCGAGTTGCAATTTGCTGTGTCAAATGAATGGTAAAACGGCTGTGTTCATTCATTGCACAATCTCTAAATCTCTTGGGGGAAGAAAAGGAAGCTTTAAAAAATTATTGGTTTTATACTTACTTTTCAGGTTGCACAATATGGATTTGATAGAGAATCCTCACACCTTGTTCCACTAAATGAGGCTCCTCAGATAATGTTTCCAGATGACGAGTCTTCTTTTGCCAAACATGTTTAGCAAGAGGAACAACACGCTTTGAAAATGCCTATCAAAGGAATTTAATCATAGTATAAAGACTCCCGGGGTGCGCCTGGGTAGCACAATCCTGCCCTGTTCACCGTTGCAGGTTTATTTAATGTATTGTGCACAGTAACGCTTCATATGGCAGCGAGGATGCTTGATTTGGGCATTAGGATGTTTCTGATCCCCCAGGAAGCTTTTCTGCCTCAACAGGTCGCAAGCCTCCATGGCTGCCTTTGATGAAGCTATTTATCTTGGTGCCAGCAGCAGGACGTTGAAATAGTGCACATGGGAAGGTATGCAGCGGATTAGGCACGCATTTGTGGAGTCAGAAGATTATTATTGACAATCAGCTTGGAGAAGATTTAGGTTATATGTCCTTTTGCACAAGGCTGCTGAACTGCCTTTCTGGAAACAATGAGAGGCGGGGAAATCGGGAGGGGTTCTTTCATCTCAGCCCCTTGCCACTTCCAGTCAGGAGAGACTGTAAAACAATTTCTGGTGGGCATTGTACCCATGTGATGAAAGCGCTTGACTGGAAATTTGCACGATAATGTCTGCTCGTCTGTGGTCTACCCTTCTGAGCAGCATCTGAGAAAACCACAGAAGTCATGCTCAAAGCACTAAACAACCCAGCTAGTGGCATGTGCATGGAGCCCGTATCAGTTAACTTTTGCTACATAATAACAAACCTTTCCAAAACTTGGTGGCTTTACTAGTCATTCAGTTAGTCGTTCACAATTTGGTGGGTTGTCTGGGCTGTTCTTCTGGTCTAGGCTGGCTGTACTGATTTCTGCTGGTTTTCTTCATGAGTCTACAGTTAGCTGGAAAGTCAGCAGGTGGCTGGATGATCCAGAACAGTCTCACTTACGTGTCTGGCAGTTGGCTGGTGATTGTCTGGTAGCTGACTGACTGTGGTTCTTCTTCATATGCTATCTGATCTTCCGGAAGGCTAGTTGAGACTTACTCACATGGTTGTCTTGGGATCCCAAGCATAGCAATAGAGCAAACCCCAATATGCAAGGGCTTTTTATTTATTTATTTATTTTGCAAGAGCTTTTTAAAGCCTCTGCCTGGGTCACACTGGCTATTGTCCCATTGGCCAAAGCAAATCACATGGCCCAGATTCAAGGAATGGAGGAAAGTTCCCCCCACATTTTGATGGGAAGACCTGCAACATCAATATTGCCAGGGTGTGGAGTAGTGGTTGGAGGAGGATTTTTGGCCATTTTTATTTTTATTGTTAATTTTTTTATTGATCTTAGATTGAGAGGAAGGGAGAGGGAGAGAGGAATATCCATCAGTTGCCACACACACACACACACACACACACACACACACACACACACACATACACACACACACATACGACCGACTGGGGACCTGAAACCCGGGTATGTGCCCTGACCAGGAATTGAACCCGAGACCATTCAGTATACAGGATGAGGCTCCAACCAACTGAGCCCCACCGGCCAGGGCTGGCCATTTTTACAATGTACCACAGAGCCATTTCGAATTTACAAAGGGTTTCCCCATGCATCACTGTTCACTACAATCACGTGAGACAGAAACCATGATTTCCATTTTACAAATGAGTAAACTGGCTCAGGGAATCTGAGTAGCTCAAGCAGATAACAAGCAAGAGCGTTCTTGGCCCACACCATAGCATCCTGAGCTATGAAAAAACAGAAACTGGGCTGTGGCTGTAGGAGGGGCCCACTCTGGGTCCAGGTCACCAGGAGGAGGAGGATGTGATGTGCGGAGGGAAAATAGCTGCTGAGCCCAGCCAGTGTGGCTCAGTGGTTGAGCGTCGACCCATGCACCAAGAGGTCGCCGGTTCGATTCCCGGTCAGGGCACATGCCCAGGTTGTGGGCCCGATCCCCAGTGGGGGGCATGCAGGAGGCAGCCAGTTGATGTTCTTTCTCATCAATGTTTCTCTCTCTCTCTCCCTCTTCCTTCCTCTCTCATTAAAAAAAAATAAAATAAAATAAAGGGAAAAAGGGGGGGGATAGCTGCCGAAAACAAGCCGGAAGAGCCTTTTCCAAAGTGTATTCTGCAGAACTAGCACCTACTGTGTTCTCAACACCGTGCCTCCTCTAGAAGAGTATCATGTGAACAGCAACAGTATTCATGTAAAAATCTCACCGAAAAAGCTGCCTGAATGCTGAAATGTTCAACTTTACCCAAAGGGAGGCTCGGCTGGAACACTAATGAGAGAGATCATGATGCAGCATCCTTTTGGATTTCTTTTTTTCTTTATTGATTTCAGAGAGAGAGGAAGGGAGAGGGAGAGAGAGATAGGAATATCAATGAGAGAGAACATCGATTGGCTGCCTCCTGCATGCCCCCCACTGGGGATTGGGCCCACAACCTGGGCATGTGTCCTGACCGGGAATCGAACCGGTGACCTCTTGGTGCATGGGTCAACGCTCAACCACTGAGCCACACCGGCCAGGCTGGATTTCTTTTTAATAATGTGTGACCCTTCACCTTCGATCCCTGACCTGCATGACCTTGGTAACCATTGTATTTTTTAATTTAATTTAATTTTTAAAGTTTGGAGTACAAGTTGTAACATGTCATCTCTCAAAGTGTAACAGGCTGATTTCCTCAAATAGAGATATCCCTTTGAATGATAAATTTGCAAAACGCTGTCTTCATTTTCTGTATTAAAATTCATTTCTGTTTTTGAAATAAAAAATAGAGAAACCATTAGCTCTAAAAGCATGCTCTTGGTATGTCAGCTTTTTTGTTTGTTTCTTATATGAGGTGGTGGCCAAATTTAATGTGAATCAGTCATCCCTGATGCGTGTTAAAATTCAGATTTCAGGCCCTGGCCGGTTTGGCTCAGCAGTTAGAGTGTGGGCCTGCAGACCAGAGAGTCCCGGGTTCGGTTCCCGCTAAGGGCACGTACCTCGGTTGCAGTTTGTCCCCGGCCCCAGTTGGGGTTGTGCGGGTGGCAACCAATCGATGTGTGTCTCTCACGTCGATGTTTCTCTCTCTCTCTTCCTCCCTCTCTCCCTCCTGCTCTATCTGAAAATAAATGCAAAAATACCTTCGGGTGAGGATAAAGAAAAAAAATTCAGATTTCAGGGCCCCACCAGAGATTCGGAATCACTCAAGTCTGCTGAGGATCTCCGGTCTGCATTTTGAACAGGCAACCTCAATCCCAGGAGATCCTGATGCAACTCCTCACATGAGAAATACTGGCTTATATTATGATACTGCGTGTCCCCCCACCCCCCCAGCACAGTACATTTTCAAGCTGTAATAGCCCACACACTACAATTCCTTTGGTCAGTTTTCCAGATCCACAAGTTAATAGCATTGGAATAATTTTATTTAACATCTCTGAGCCTTTGTCTTGATACCTGCAAAATAAGGATAAGAAGAAAGACCCCCACAGTGTGGGTATGAAGATTAAGTGAATAACCTATGAAGCCCTGAGCCTGGTGCTTAGTAGATGCTCAGTAAGTGTTATTTTTCTTGCCTCTTCATCCCAAGAAGCTGTGGGGTCCATTGATAAGGCAAGTCTACGAGAAGTGGAAAAATTGTTTCGAGAATGCTTTGTAGACTTGCACTGTCAATACCCATAAATGAGAACTAATGGTCAAATATTCATCAGCACCTCAGAAAGCACACAGCTCTGTTGGAGGAAAAAAGGTATCAGATTCTTCAGAAGCCTAAGAATCATGACTAGAAACACTGACAGGCCTGGTAGGCAACAGCTGTTGTCATTAGAGACCAACTATATGCACAAGAGGCACAGAAGGGCTGGTCATGCCTCAACCCCTCCGGTCTTTTCCAAATTGCTGTGACATTCTGGCGTCAGCACTATTGTCTCTATGTCTTCAGACAATGACAAAATGTATGATGATTCTATATTAAGCCTTAGCCTTACCCAAGTCAGTTGTATCGATGTGGATAGAATCCCTACAAAATATTTCTTTGTAATTATTTATTTTTTAATTTTTAATATGAGAACATCGTTATTCTTAGAAAATAGATACTTGAGTAGCTAGGGGTAAATGGTAATTCTGTGTGTCACTAAAACAATTCAGAAAAAAAAATTAGAAAGATGGCTGGCTGGCTGGATGGATGGATGGATGGATTGATAGAGCATACAAATAATTAACCAAATGGGGCAAAGTGCTAACAATTGGTGAATTTGAGTAAAGGCCATAAGGGTATTTTTTTTAACATAAATAAGTGATTTATTACAACTGTGAGGAGTTCAACAAGGCAATTCCAAGGGTTAGGACACTTTATAATGGGCACACATGGCCAGAAAAGGCTTCCTTAGGGAATGATGTGTAAGCTGAGGTAGGAAAGAAGGGGCGGTGTGAGTCCAGGGAAAGGCTGGGGTGAGAAGAGGTCGCCATGTTTCAGGAGCTGGAAGAATTCAAGAGCGGTTGAGGCACAGAAGAGGGAGAGGGAGGCATGAGATGAGGTTGGGTCAGGAGCCCACTGTGGAGAGTACCACCTCTCAGAGGACAAGTTCCTGGAGCCCTGGGGCAGCCTCTGGGGCACACTGTTTTGAGGAGTGTTTTGCATGGAGTGTCAGAACAGATGAAAGTTCTGTTAACTTCCCATCAAATATTTGAGGGGCACGTTTTTTTTACAGGCAGGTCTGTTCCTCCAGATGGTGAACTTCTGCCAGGCAGGAGTTCAAGTTCATTTGCAAATCCTCAGCTCTGGCATGCTGTTGGTGTGGACACACAGTAAATGCTGTCAAAGACCCACAGGAGATTCTGAAGAGGAGCCAGGAGGGGTGAGCCAAGGGGTCCAGGTCTGGACAAGGTGCACTACAGGCTCCATGTCTGTGGGTGCCATTGGTAGAACCTCTGAGATAAGCTGTCCAAGGAAGACCAGAACCCTGGTGGCTGGAACTGGGCACCTCCCTTTTCAGGGGGTCAAAGCTCCCCACGTGCAGATGTGACCTGATGCCACCCATCTGGGTATTTTTATTTTTATTTTTTTATTTTTTTTTATTATTTATTTTTTATTATTAATTTACTTTTGTTACAGATGTTTCTCCTTTTTTCCCCCATTGACACCCTCCTCCCCCTCCCTCCCTGCCCTGTCCACAGTTTTGTTGTCCATGTCCATTGGTTATGAGTACATGCGTACAAGTTCTGTGTTCATCGCTCCCCTCCCCCACCCCCTCTTCTGGCAAATGTCATTCTGTACCCCACTTCCACATCCCTGGGACTACCCTGCTCCTCACACTGTTATGTTCATTATATTCCATCTGGGTATTTTTAAAAACATAAATAAGTGATTTATTTGATCTGTTCTTGTTACTTTTCTGTAAGTTGGAAATTATTTCCATGCTAAAGTTTTAAAAACACGACGTGAAAGAGAAGAATGTACTATCAGATATATTTCTAAAAAGGTAATCTATCCGAACTGCCATGTGGCTGCTGGTGAAAGAAATCAGTAACTGAATGCCTCCTATGTATTCCAGAATTTCTGTTTCAGGTCCAAAAATATGTCATCTTTTCCCTGGAGAAGACTCGGACCCGGATAGAAGGCCGAGATGGCCACGGGAGCACCAACCGCCCGGTCGCACGTGGCACGTTGGCCAGTAGGTCGCGCGGCGTGTAGCCCAGCAGCGTGCGCTCCAGCAGGCGCTGCCACTCGTGGCGGACGTTGGCGTGGAAGGCCACGGCCATGGTGGCCACGCGCCGCATCTGACGCTGGTTGGCTGGACCGCCCCGCAGCCGCTGCCGCAGCGCGTCACCCACCAAGAAGACACCTGCGAAGAGCCAACGGGTGGCTCAGGGCCATGCGGCCGTGCCCGCCGCCGGGCCCCCTCTTCCTTGCAGTAATGCAAATGAAAGATCTAAAACACGGCACACAGTATGCTATTTCCAGATTGTATGGGGCCATTTTGGGGGTACATTTTTTAATTACAAAAATACTTTTCAATTACAGTTTACATGGAATATTATTTTGCATTCGTTTCGGGTATACAGCATAGTTACAGGGGCATTTTGGAAGCCTGTGTGAAAATGATGACCAAATGGCATGTTTCTTACAGTTTGGCCATTTTAGCATTTTCTTCCTTATTTTTTTATGCTGCTTCTCCCATTGTGTCTCTCTCTAGTCTGTTTCTCGTCCCCCCCCCACCCCCCAGCTTCTGTCCTAGTCCATTTCATGGTTTTCTTTCTTGGTTCCTTCTTTGTCGTTTTTCAAAAAGAAAAAGTGCCCTTTTTAAAAATCCAAACAACCAGAATCCAGTTTAAAATATGTGCCTTGATTCTGGTTTACGGTCTTTGCATCTCTCTCTGTGGTTGTCTTCTGTGCCAGTAGATGGAGCACATCTCCTAGTTTAAACAGCACCCTCCCTGGTAGGGTGGGGTGTTTTCCCCTCATCTGTCATTTTTGCTGCAGTGAAATCGTAGTTGGAAGCCGGTGTAATACAAAGCAAAACTCTTAATCTTGGCTACACTAGAGCATATACTTTTCTGACTCATGTCAACAATGCTTAACAGCAGCTGATCTAGATAGGTGGTAGCTGGAAAATAATGAGGGTTTGTGCCTGTGTGTGTGCTTGTGTGGTGTGCAGTGGTGGTTGTTTTTCTTTTGAAGAGTTAGCAGCTTTGTGCCAAAGGTACCCTGTCTTCCCCTTCTCTCCCTCCCTATTCTTCCTTTCAGACGTCCAGACTTCACCTCTCTGCTGTATCTCCTTAGTGTCAACACACACTTGTCTAAAGACCTGAAAGTAGAATTATAGCTTGTTAGAGCTGGAAGGAAGCTTAAACATCACCTAATACTGAAAGCAATAGGGCCCAGGTTAACAAAGGATTCACGTTGGGGTTTGGGGCAGCCTTTGTCTTCTAGCAGACTGTTGTCATTGTCCTTGTTATTGTTGTGGAACTGGCATCCCTGAATGGTGGTCTCATGGCATGGAGAATTTCCTGACTTGCCTGTTTTTTTAAAATTCCTTTTATTTTTCAATTTCAGCTGACATACAATATTATATTGGTTTGAGTTGTACAACTCGGGATTAAACATTTGTAAAAATGACAAAGTGATCACCCCAATAAGTCTGGTACCAATATGACACCATATGTAGTTATTACGATATTATTGACTATATTTCCTACGCTGTACATTACATCCCAGTGACTTTTTATAACTGCCGGTTTGTACTTCTTTTTTTAAATGTTTATTCATTTATTTATTTTTTAAAAAATTTTTAACAAGTTTTTATTTTTAATCAATGATGTAATCACCCTCGTTATCAACAACCTTTTGCCATCTAGTGTGCAAATTTTCTTTTTTTAACTTATCTTTATTGTTGAATGTATTACAGATGTTCCTCATTTTTCCCCCATTGCCCCCCTCCTCCCCATTCCTGCCCCGCTCCTGCCTTTCCCCACACTGTTGTCTGTGTCCATTGGTGATGCATATATACATATAAGTTCTTTGGTTTATTTCTTCCCAACCCCCAACCCCACTTCCCTTTGAGGTTTGTCAGTCTAACAACCAATTTGTACTTCTTAATCCCTTCACCTTTTTCACCCATTCCCCCAGCCCCCACCCATCTGGTAACCAACAAAAGTTCTCTGTATCTATGAGAATGTTTCTGTTCTGCTTGTTCATTTTGTTTGTAGATTCAATTGTTGATAGATATGTATTTATTGCCATTTTGTTTGTTCATATTTTTTTATCTTTTTCTTCAAGAAGACCCTTCAACATTTCATATAATAATGGTTTGGTGGTGATGAACTCCTTTAGCTTTTCCTTGTCTGGGAAACTCTTTATATGGCCATCGATTCTAAATGACAGCTTTGCAGGATAGAGTAATCTTGGTTGTAGGTTCTTGCTTTTCATCACTCTGAATATTTCTTGCCACTCCCTTCTGGCCTGCAAAGTTTCTCTTGAGAAATCAGCTGACAGTCTTATGGGAACTCCCTTGTAGGTAACTAACTGCTTTTCTGTTGCTGCTTTTAAGATTCTCTCTTTGTCTTGAACCTTTTGCATTTTGATGATGATTTGTCTTGGTGTGGGCCTCTTGGGGTTCATCTTGTTTGGGACTCTCTGTGCTTCCTGGACTTGTATGTCTGTTTCCTTCACCAAGTTAGGGAAGTTTTCTGCCATTATTGTTTCAAATAGGTTTTCGATGTCTTGTTCTCTCTCTTCTCCTTCTGGCACCCCCAAGATGCGAATGTTGGCACACTTGAAGTTGTCCCAGAGGCTCCTTACACTATCCTCATTTCTTTGGATTCTTTTTTCTTTTTGCTGTTCTGATTGGGTGTTTTTTGCTTCCTTATATTCCAAATCGATGGTTTGCTTCTTGGCTTTACCTACTCTACTATTGATTCTGTGTAAATTATTCTTTATTTCAGTTAGTGCCTCCTTCATTTCTAACTGTGCATCCAGTATTTCTGACTGGTCCTTTTTTATGCTCTTGAGGCCCTCACTAAGTTTACTGAGGTTCTCACTAAGTCCATTGAGCATCCTTATAAGCAGTGTTTTGAACTCAGCGTCTGTTAGGTTGCTTAACTCCATTTCACTTAGTTCTTTTCCTGGAGTTTTGTTCTGTTCTTTCATTTGGGACCTGTTTCTTTGTCTCCTCATTTTGGCTGCCTCCCTGTGTTTGTTTCTATGTATTACTTAGCGAGAGGTATGGGGCTAGCTGAGACCAGATGCTGCTTGTTTGAAAGAATTTAGGAAAAGCTGAAGCAGGATCCAGGACAGGCCAATCCTATGGTAAAGCAGCTGGCAACAGCTTGGGTGGGCCTGGAAGTTGGGTGGGGCGGGGCCTCAGGGAATCCCCGGGGCGGGGCCAACAGTGTGAGCCAGGTTGCTGGAGTCCCAGAAATGGCGGCGTCTGCCGGCCCAGGGAAGGGCTCACCAAAGGAACAAAGGCCTCTGACAGCACGTCTGTCCAGGAGAAAGCTGCCTCTCCAGCCCTCGCTCCAATGCCAAACAGCTCAGTTCTTCCCCATATGACTCTGGTGCCTTTCAAGCTGCCTCCCCCACGCTGGAGCCCGGAGGGAGCGAGTCCGAGTAAGTCCGTGCGCGGGCCCTTTAAGAGGAGCTGCCGGGGGCTCCAGCCGCCTCAGCCTCAGTTCCCGCTGGTTTTCCAGCCAGAAGTGATGGGGATTCTCTTCCTGGCACTGGGACCCTGAGCTGGGCGCCTGGTGTGGGACGGGGACCCCTCAGTCCTCAGGGAGGACCTTCCCAGCCGAGGTATCCTCCTGATTTTTATCCGCCACATGTGGGTGTGGGACCAGCCCGTCCGCTTCCGCCCCTCCTACCAGTCTCGATGCGGCTTCTTCTTTAATTTCGTAGTTGTAGGACTTCCATTCAGCTTGATTTCAGGCGGTTCTGAAGGATGGTTGTTCTGTAGTTTAGTTGTAACTTTGATGTGGTTGTGGGAGGACGCGATACCGCGTTTACCTACGCCGCCATCCTGACCGGAAGTCCTATTCATTTATTTTTGTTACAGATGTTTCTCCTTTTTCCCCCCATTGACACCCTCCTCCCCATCCCGCCCCCCCCCCCCCCGTCCCCAGCTTTGTTGTCTATGTCCATGGTTATGCATACATGCATATAAGTTCTGTGGTTTATCTCTCCCCTCCCCCTCCCCAACCCCCTCTTCTGAGGTTTGTCAGTCTGCACCCCCGACTTGCCTGTTTTGACTCAAGTTACCAAACAATGCTGTCAAACAGCTGATTTGATCTTTTTCATCCAATCAACCAGCTGTTTTAACTTGGCTGTACTTTGGGGAAGATGCAAGCCTCAGCTTTTGAACAAATTTGTTCCACACATTGCCTGCTGCGGTAGCGTGTGCATTTGGGTACTTTTTAGATATTTAGAGTTTCTCAAAGGCCCATCAGAATCAACTGGGGTACTTGAGAAAATGCACACATTCCTGGGTCCTGTTCCTGTAGCACTAGCATCTTTTAGCTTAGGACTTGGGAATTTGCATTTTTCTCCAGTTTCCCAGGTGAGTCTCATATACCTAAGTTTGAGAACCTAAGATTTAAGAGCCGTTGATGATCATGGCTTCTTTAATGGATCTCCCCTGTTTGGCTGGGCCTCCTTCACTTGCCACCCTCATTCTGGGTAAAGCAAAGCTGAAGAGCCATGTTCCATGCAGAACTTGGGGCTGGGGACCAATAAAGCCAAGTTATTGTATATTTCTCTGAGGACTGGGATTTTCTTTCTTTCTTTCTTTATTTTTAATTTTTTTCTTTCTTTATTGATTTTAGAGACAGAAGAAGGGAGAGGGAGAGAGAGATAGAAACATCGATGAGAAAGAACTTCGATTGGCCACCTCCTACATGCTCCCCATTGGAGGTTGGGCCTGCAACCTGAGCATGTGCCCTGACCTGGAATCGAATCGGTGACCTGTTGGTGCATGGGTCAACGCTCAACCACTGAGCTACACCGGCCTGGCTATCATCTTCAATTTTAAGGTAAGTTCCTACTCTACTCATTGAGGATCAGCATAGGTCAGCTGATTTCACATCCTTTAGTTGATACTGCAAGAGCTTTCTCCCCACCTCAATGAAATTAATACAAGTTTCATAGTGTGTTGGCTCAGACCTAAGTCACTTTTAGATTACTTAGTGCAGGAACAGCGCCGTATCTGGGTTATCCATGACTGCTTCATTCCCACCCCCTCTCAACCTCTTAACTGAAATATGCAAACAACTTCTAGAGAAGCCACTTACATTCCGCAGGGAATTCCTTCACTATAGTCAGTTCAGGCTAAGTTCAGGATGGAGGAGAAAGCATTCCATTCTCCTCCTTATTTTGTATTAGTTTCAGGTGTACAGCACAGTGGTTAGACAATTATCTACTTTACAAAGTGTTCCCTCTGATAAGACTCTTTCCTTATATCTTCTGGGAAGCAAAACCTATGCAGGTGGAAAGGACAAATCTGTTTACTCTCATGTGCTAAGATGCTGGTTGGAAATTGGGACTTCATTGGTGGTTTCTGCCCCGGGTGACTGCTGACTTGCCCTTTGGTATTGGTGGTTGCTAGGAGCTGCTCCTTTTTGCAACTTGTTGCTGGATGGATTTCCAGCCATTGCCTTATTGCCCAGCTCCTCTATCCCTCTCCAAATCCTGAGGAAATCCTATATCTATTAATATTCCTCAATCTTTCCCCCTAATTCCATTATACAGTGTACTTTGGAGTCAGATATACCTGAGTTTGAAGCCAACTTGACATATGAGTGATACTGAATTTTTCTTAAGACAGTTACTAGGTTGTATGTTTGCTTTCTTGGACTGTTTGTCATGTAATCATCAGAGCTTTAACACCTTACAGAATATTGAGTGGGCATACATTTTTTTAAAAGGAGTTTCATGTTGAAATTGTCTTCTGATCACACTATATCCTTCTTCCCATTATATAGATGTCTCATTTTGGGGCCACATTACAGAAATGTCTAATTTTCTGCCCACTTGTAAGTTCTAGGCAGCAATGATAAGGTGACTTTTCTAGCATCTTTCTCTAAGCATGAAGAATTAAAAGTGGGGGGTAGTTTTGAGTCTAACATTTAAGTCTTCAATCCATTTTGAGTTTATTCTTGTGTATGGTGTAAGAAGGTGGTCTAGTTTCATTTTTTTGCACATATCTGTTCAATTTTCTCAAGACTCAAAACCATAAAAACCCTAGAAGAAAACATACGCAGTAAAATGTCGGATATATTACATAGCAATTCTTTTCCTGATCTATCTCCTTGGGCAAGGGAAACAAAAGAAAAATAAACAAATAGGACTACATCAAACTAAAATGTTTTTGCACAGCAAAGGAAACCATCAACGAAATGAAAAGACAACCCACTGAATGGGAGAACATATTCACCAAGGATATATCTGATAAGGGGTTAATATCCAAAATTTATAAAGAACTTATACAACTCAACAAGAGGAAGATAAACAATCCAATTAAGAAATGGGCAAAAGACCTGAATAGACACCTCTCCAAAGAGGACATACAGATGCCCAATAGACATATGAAAAGATGCTCAAGTCACTAATCATTAGAGAAATGCAAATTAAAACCACAATGAGCTATCATATCACACCTGTCAGAAAGGCTATCATCAGTAAATCAATAAACAACAAAAGTTGGTGTGGATGTGGAGAAAAGGGAACCCTGGTGCACTGTTGGTGGGATTGCAGGTTGGTGCAGACACTATGGAAAACAGTATGAAGTTTCCTCAAAAAATTAAAAATGGAACTGCCTTATGACCCAGCAATTCCACTTCTGGGAATATATCCAAAGAAACCCAAAACACTAATTCAAAAGAATATAGGCACCCCTATGTTCACTGCAGCATTATTTACAATAGCCAAGATTTGGAAGCAGCCCAAGTGCCCATCAGTAGATGAGTGGATAAGAAAGCTGCAGTACATTTACACAATGGAACACTACTCGGATGTAAAAATGAAGGAACTCTTACCCTTTGTGACAGCATGGATGGACCTGGAGAGCACTATGCTAAGTGAAATAAGCCAGTCAGAGAAAGACAAATACCACATGATCTCACTTATATGTGGAATCTAATGAACAAAATAAACTAACAAAAGAGAAACAGACTCATAGATACAGTGAGTAGAATGACAGCTATCAGAGGGGAGGGGTGTTGGGAGGCTGGGTGAAAAAGGTGAAGGGATTAGGCAAAAACAAAACAAAACAAAGAAAACCTCATAGACACAGACAACAGTATGGTGATTGTCAGAGGGAAAGTGGGGCGGAGGAGGTAGAAGAGGGTAAAGGGGGGATAAATGGTGACGGAAGGAGACTTGGCTTGGGGTGCTGAACACACAATACAATATACACATGATGTTTTGTAGAATTGCACACTTGAAACCTGTATAATTTCATTAACCAGTGTCACCCCAATATATTCAATAAATTTTGTAAAAAAGTGGGTGGCAGTGTCAAACAGTGTTAAAAAAAGTCACCCAGAGTTGTATCCGGAGGAAGGACAGCTTAAAAGAGCAACAGAGCAATTCAGCCCTTAAGCAGAGACCTTATTTATATGCCACATCTCAGCTGGGAAGAGATTTTATGACTAAATCTTAGAGCCTTAGGATGAAGTCTATAATATAAACATCCTAGCAGCATTAATTCTAACAGCGCAAGGCGGGCTTGGTGCATATCCCCATTTATTATTTCGGTTCTCTTCGGCATGAAAGGCATTTCCGTAGTCGGTGTAATACTTGCATTTATATGATCCTCATCTCTGAACTTTCAGTTGTGATACGGAACTATGTGTAAAATTGAATTATAGATCTTGATGTGTATTTTAACCCACAGAACTGATTCAGACTTTGGGTTCTAGAATGGACTTTCATCACTTCTTTCCCTCTGACAAAAGAGTTCTGGATTTAGGAGGGCAAGCAAAGGTTTCAGTCTGCTTTGTTCTGGCTATTCCTGCCAGCAAGAAGGAAATGACTTGGGAACTACTACCTTTTTCCTCCTGGGGTTACCGGCTGTGTTAGTTTGGTTAAATTAAAATAAGTCTGATGAACAAAATAGACCGAGTCATAGAAGTAGGGTACAGACTGACAATCCTCAGAAGAGGGGGTGGGGGGAGAGATAAACCACAGAACTTATATGCATGTACGCATAACCATGGACATAGACAACAAAGCTGGGGATGGGGCGGGAGGGGGAGGGGGTGGAAGGGGGAGGGGGAGGAGGGTGTCAATGGGGGAAAAAGGAGAAACATCTGTAAGAAAAATAAATTAATAAAAAAATAAGTCCTCTCTTTGTTTTTATTCAGCCTTCAGAACTTAGCTCAAAACTTCCTAAAGAAGCCCTAGATTAGATCAGATTCCCTGTTATACTCTCTCCCGGCATCCAGAACTTCTCTTTCATAATATTTATCACAGATGTAATCAAGCAATTAATCTAATAGTTAATTTTCATATTATGTCTTTTCTACTACACTGTAAAGTCTATGGGGGCAGAGAGATATCTCATTTATACAGATCCATATCCCCGGTACCAACCACAGTGCCTGGCACATAGTAGGTAGTCAACAAACATTTGTTGAATAAAGTAAAGAATGAATAAAGTAAGCCCTGGCCGGTTTGGCTCAGCGGTTAGAGCGTCGGCCTGTGGTCCAGAGAGACCCGGGTTCAGTTCCCGCTAAGGGCACGTACCTTGGTTGCAGTTTGTCCCCGGCCCTGGTTGGCCGTGCGGGTGGCAGCCACTCGATGTGTCCCTTTCACGTCGATGTTTCTCTCTCTCTCTCTCTTCCTCTCTCTCCCTCCCACTCTATCTGGACAAAAAATGAAAAAATGTCCTCGGGTGAGGATAAAAAAAATAATAAAAAAAAGAATGAATAAAGTAAAAGTAGAAGCAGAGAAATGGTAATAATCATAATATCTGCACTTATTGAGCACTTACTATACATAATAATAGGCATTACGTTCAGTGCTTTGCCTATGTTATGCCGTTCGATTCTTACTACAACCCTAAAGACAAATACTATCCTTATCCCCATTTAACAGATAAGAACACCAAGGCTTTAGCAGTGGTTCTCAACCTTCCTAAGGCCGCGACCCTTTAATACAGTTCCTCATGTTGTAGTGACCCCCAACCATAAAATTATTTTCGTTGCTACTTCATAACTGTAATTTTGCTACTGTTATGTCTCAGGCGACCCCTGTGAAAGGGTCATTGGACCCCCAAAGGGGTCGCCACCCACAGGTTGAGAACCGCTGCTTTAGAGAGTTCCAATGTTACCATAGCTGGCAACGTGTTTGAGTCGCATAACAACTTCTCTCATATTCCTTTTCTCTCCCTTCTCTATCCATTTTATATCTTCACTCACCATTTCTCTGTGGAGAAAATTCCTGATGTCAATGATGGAGAGAAGTCACTTTGTTGTGGACATTCTTTGAGGACATTGCTCCCTAGGGAGAAGCTGCCGCTAGAGCATGTATTCGATGAGGTGGCCAAGGGCAGGTCAAGTTGCCTCATTTAGGGCTTCAGTGGATGTCTATGGCAGTCTGTGTGTATTTGGATGATATGCCGAGACAGGTCCAAAAGCACCGTTCTGCTCATTCTCATACGTACGATAATACTGTACTTTAGATATAGGGTCATTCCTTTGTATCCAAGGCTCTAAAGTTATTTTTCAATGTGTGGCAATTAAAAAAACAACAACATGATATAGTTTTAAATACCGACGAAAATGCTATTGAAGATCAACTATGTGAGCAGAAAAATGACAATATTTAATTATTTTTGAATCTGACTCATGGTCCTCCCCGCACTGATGCCAACTAGTGCTATCATCATGACTATCACAGTTTAGCAGTTTTGAAATATGTTACATACCAAGTAGGCTGCGCTAGCTTTCTCAGTGGCATTTGGAAACACATTAAAAATATGCAACTTGACTTTTCATCCCCTTCACACCCTCGGCATTCCCTTTTGGAGAGCTCAGAGGGAGGCATAGTGGGAAGAAAACCAGCCCAAATAAAGCCAAATAGATCTTTACCTCTGTAGAAAATAATGTGCAAAAAAAAAAAAAAATCTATTGTTCTTCATTCAGGTCCTGCTTTCCCAGCCTGCCTTCTTGTGTCTGTCATTTTATTTTTGTTTAATAGTGATTTTCCACTTAGGAGTGTTCTTTGATTGACCTCTCCTTGTGCCTGTTTTGATCGTCCTTCTGTTCCATTTGATGCTCCAGCTTATATTAGTATTGTTGTTGATGGTTCTCACTTTTCCTTCATCACTTTCATTCACTTGATCTGTGCCCTTTCCTAATTCTCCACTCTCTCTTAGTTTCCCACACCCTAGACATATCTTTTTTTAAAAAAATATTTTTTTCTTTATTGATTTTAGAGAGGGAGTAAGGGAGAGGGAGAGAGAGATAGAAACATCGATGAGAGAGAACATCAACTGGCCGCCTCCTGCATGCCCCCCACTGGGGATCGGGCTCACAACCTGGGCATGTGCCCTGACCGGGAATCGAACTGGCGACCTCTTGGTGCATGGGTCGACGCTCAACCACTGAGCCACACCGGCTGGACCATATCTTTTTTTTTTTTTTTCTCAACTCCAATGTATTGTATCTAAACCTTGACCTTTTTGGTTAACTCCTTTTATTTCCTTAATTAATCCCTATTGTTTTTTTTTATTATTGTTGAAAGTATTAGATAATGTCTCCCTTTTTTCCCCATTGACCCCTCCTCCCTGCTCCCACCCCACTCCAGCATTCCCCAGCCTAGTGTCTGTGTCCATTGGTTGTGTATATATGCATACAGGTTCTTTGGTTTATCTCTTCCCGCACCCCCCTCCCCCGCCATTGGTTTTATTTTTTTTAAATCTCTCCACAGTTTCTCTAATTGAATTTCTAGCTCCATATTTCCTTTGGAGGTTTACTTTTGGCAGAGCATTATGTGGTTTCTTTTTCTCTTTCATGACTGAGTTTAATTGGCAAGGCTTTTCATCCTGTTTTCGGTCTTTGGATGTCTGTGGACTCAAGAGACTGAAGTAGTGAGTGAGGGCAAATGGAAGGAGCACAGATTGAGAGTTACAAGGTGTGTGCTCAGGTCCAAACTCTGCCACTTAACCCTCCGAACCTCATCTGTGAAATGGAAATAATATTACCTGCTAAGGCATTAAATGAGATAAAATAATATAAACAGACTGCAAAGTCTCCTACTCAAGGGACTTTTAGTCTTCATGGAATTATTTCCACAAAATGGCACCTGTTTTCCAGTTAAGGCCCAAATAAAATGATGCAAAATGTTAACTTAAGCATTAGAAGTTTAAAACCTTATCAAGTTCCCTAAGAGGTTCTAATTAACCTCTTGGTAAAAATATTTTGGTAGTGTTGGCACAGCAAATGCCGACTCTGTCTACATCTTTCAGCTATAACATGCATCCCCCAAAGGCTGTGGAAGAAGGGGCAACATCTGAAAACTTCTTTGCAATATTAAAATAAAATGAAAAGAGTTCTTAGGCTGTAAGATCCAGAGTTATTATTCAAGTTTCCCATACGAAGATGGGATCTTATCTTAATCATTCACTTAAGTAGGTTGTGCAAACTTTGTATAACTACTTTTAGTGATGGGTACTTGCTCTGTCAAGAAGCAACCCATTTCATTGCCAGATGTCTTCTTTTGTGCAAAATTAAACATAACCTTCACTCACTACTTCCAGTGACTTCCTGAACAAGTCAATTCTTCTTACCTATGACTGCTCTTTGATGTTTCTCAACAGCTTCTGGGTTATCCTTTTCCACAGGCTAAAATTCCTGTCCCTATAACAGTTTTTCATGTAACATAGTTTTCCGTGTTCTTCAATGTTCCAGACTGCTCCATTTGTCAAAAGCCTCTATAAAATTGAGCATCCAGAGAGATCTGGACAGTGTGATGTCTTCCTTCTCATCATTTTTAACCTTACTGAGTTTTTACTCTGCTTTCTGCATGTAAAATGTTTTATGTATACAACATCCCTGTGAGGTAAGACAATTATTATTCCTATTTTATAGATAAGGATACTGAGGCACACAGAGGTTTTTTTCATTTGTCCAAGATCATCCAGCTAGCAAGTGGATCTGAACCCAGGAAGTCCAATTCCAAAGTCAATACTGCCTCACCTCCCTGGGCACTGCGTAACTGGAAAATATTACTTAGGGAAATTGGTTGTTTTTCTCTAAAAGAGAAGATCCGAGCAAAACCTTATCCTAAGTTCCTCTTTCACGTGCTTCCCAACATTGGTAGCCTGAGGTGATCTGAGGGGAGCAAAAAAGAGTTTCCACGTTTAAGGCCATCCAGTTGCCATTTTTCCTAAGCCATGTTGGCCATGCTCTCCTATGGCCTAATTCAAGTGTAAGTGACAGGTCTCCATGAGATACTGTATTGTATATGAAAGCATTCTGCAGATGCTGAATACATTGTACATCCTTATAGCCTTTCAGTCTATCCATGAATTTTACTGTCTTTTAAGAGTTACTTCTCTGGTCATTGACATTTCCTTTACAAGGCATTTTATTATTATTATTTTTTAATCCTCACCCAAGGATATTTTTCTATTTATCTTCAGATAGAGTGGGAGGGAGGGAGAGAGAGGGGGAGAGAGAGAGAGAGAGAGAGAGAGAGAGAGAAACATTGATGTGAGAGGGACACATCAGTTGGTTGCCTCCCACATGACCCCGGCCAAGGTCAGGGATGAACCACAACCGAGGTACGTGCCCTTGACCAGAATCGAACCTGCGACTCATTGGTCCACGGGCCGATGTTCCAACTGCTGAGCCAAACTGGCCGGGGCATCCTTTACAAAGTATTTTAAAACTTGCTTAATTGATGGTTATCAGCAGTTGCAACACACGTAGTAATAATGAATTAGGAAGTTTAGGATTGTTTTAACAACTGGACCAGATGGGGCGGCCATGTCAGCATAGAGTCACTAAAGGACAGGAAATAGGAAACATTTGAAATCTTATAATGGTACTTTATAGTTCTCTGAAGCGGAAATTCAGTTAAGCTCAACAGTCTATGATGCTCAAAGAAGCAAAGGGGAGAAATTTATGTTAATTATGTTGGGCCACTTCTGTATATACTTAAATAACCACACCAGCAACAATGAAGCCCTAATGATACACAGAAATTCTCTAAATTTTCACTGTGTGTTTTTTTTGTTTTGTTTTTATCCTCACCTGAGGACATTTTTGCATTAATCTTCAGATAGAGCAGAGGGGAGAGAGGGAGGGAGAGAGAGAGAGAAACATTGATGTGAGAGAGACACATCGACTGGTTGACACCTACACGACCCCAGCCGGGCCTGGGGACAAACTGTAACCGAGGTACGCGCCCTTAGCGGGAACCGAACCCAGGACTCTCTGGTCTGCGGGCCGACGCTCTAACCGCTGAGCCAAACCGGCCAGGGCTTCATTGTGTTTTAATGGGACAACGAATATAACACCTCATGTCCATCTTTCGTCTAGCATCTCAGTCCTGTTTATTAGCCAACTTCCTTTTATCCATGTTTGTTCCCTATATGCTATGAATACTTTTTTCAGTTATTCATACCACCTCTCTTCACATAATGTATTTACTAAATTATCATGACCCACTTAGAAGCATCACTTTGGGAAACTAAACAAATTAAGTCCATTCAATCTCTTTGTGTAAATAACATTTTCAAAGACAAGTTGAAAAAAAATCAATCCATTTGGTAGAAGACACAATAAAAATGTCATGAAAACTGGGTGTAAAGTCAAACCAAGCAAGTTTGTACATTGTTATTATCTTCCCCAAAGGGAAAGGAAAATAGAAAATAGCAGAACCTTAATTTTTGAGACCAGTCTGAGAAACTGTAATTACATTAGCAACATCCAACAGCGTTATCAACACTGAGCAATTTCTCTCATCTCAACACAGCAGCGGACTCAGAAAAATCACACCTTCCAGCTCATGGGATTTGTGACACTTAGTAATGCATGTGTAATTGGGTAAAAATAGTCATTACCACAAGCTTTATTTTTGTTTGCTTCTGTATGTCTTTAAAGGAAAAAATACTCATGGAGCTCTTCCTGCTTTTTCAAGAGGGCTATGGCTGGGTCCCCTTGGAATGAATGACTTTTTCAATCCTAGTCGCCCAAGTGCTGCCGTATTCCTGACAGGGAAGAGTTGTGCCAGCAGAACCCCTGGAAGCTCTTCCCCCCTTACAAAGCAGCTGGAGGTGTTGGAAGACCCCAGTCACCTCTTGACTAGATCTCTTTGCTTTCATGTGTGTATCTCTTTTTTTCTGGATGCCGTTTCCAGACCATATTCCTGAAATGTAAATCTTATAATGTTCCTCCTCTGCTCAGACACCTACCATGGCTTCTTACTGCTGATTCTTTAAAGTCTAAATTTCTTAGCATCCATCCAGAGAATACATGCATTAGGAAATCCAGTGTCATCCTCTTGGTCTTGCGTATTTTCCTCTTCTCTACATCTTGAACCCTCTGCTCTTGTCTTGCTTGGTACCAGTGTTCTACCTTAGTTGATGCTGTGTTCCCTCCCTGAACTGCCTTTTCTTCTCATCTCTGTCTATTCAGATCCCTGTCTTTACTCCAGTTCACACCCACCTTCCACACCATCCACGAGGCCTTCTCTCTTTGTTCTCCTATCGTTCAGATGGAGGCATTTTCTACAAGAAAGGAGCCAGGATATACAGAGGCAGGAGGGAGTTAGGGGTGGTAAAGTTTACCCACACCTTTAATTCTATGTAATCGAAATATATAATTGCCACATTTCTTTCCATTTTCAGATTCACCTAGATGTCCCATGGCATCTTGAACTTGAGAAGAGTCCCTACTTTCTCCCGAAGTTCCTATTCCTCCTCTTGTGTTCCCTGTCTCTGATAATGATGTCTCCCTATACCCAAATGTCCAAAGTTAATAATCCAAATATTATCTTCAAAATCCTATTCTTCCCTTTACTGCCCACCTGATCACCAAGAGCTATCATTTGTGGTCTTCAGTAGCTCTCAACATCACTCCCTCCTCTCTTCTTCACTGCCTTTCTCTTAGTTGAGCCTTCACCATTTCTGTCCAACAGTCCCCTAATAGATCCCAGGCCTCCAGCCTCATCTATGCTTAGATGCTTAATTTAACTTCCACATTTGTCTTTGCTCTAAAGAGAAAATCTGATCACTCAATGAAAAACTTCAGCAGTGACATCCCATTACTTTTCACACATGATTAAAACTTTGTAGTTGAAGAGTCAGGTTTTCTCTGATCTGTCCTGCTTCTTTTCCAGCATCTTGTCTCTCCCCTTACTCTCTGCCCTATCCTCCCCCACTTTGACTCTGAACATGGGAAGGTCCGTTGTGGCCTACACCACTCTTTCTAGCTGCAATGTATTCCCCTGTTTCTTCTCAACGTCTCTTATTCACTCTTCAGATTTTCTTTCAGGTATTAGCACACCTGAGGAAACTTCCAGAACACCTACCACTTCCAAGTCAAGATAACATTTCATTTATCTGTGTGTATTTAATTGTATCACAGCACTTACATAATAATTTGAATGTTGGTCTCTCCAACTAAAGTATGAACATCTTGAGGGTAGAACATCTAGCATCTAGCACAGTACTTGACTAAAATGAAGTCCTCATAAATAATTGTTGAGTGAATGAATAAATCATATGTAGTCCTAAATTTCTCCATATGGCTTTTAAAGAATTATTTGTTGGTTTACATACCTGAGTATATCTTTCTAAGATTATATGGGCCTCAATAATCAAGGACTTCGTGTATCTAAAACTACACTGGAATAACCACACACACACATGAGGGAGTATGATAGATACATTGGAGATCATGACTGAGAGTAAGAGGTCAAATATGTAGACTAATCAAGAGGCTACATCTTTGGATACATCTTTGGCTTATGGAGCAGAAGTATAATCATTTCTCAGGACATCACTTTCAGGTTTAGCCAAGAGCACCCATCAACAGAGCCCATCATGAGCTGCAGTTGACCAGAGCTCTAATTTGGCTGTTATCACTGAATTCTTTTGTAGGAAAGGTTGACTAAGAAGTGACCTTGTCTGTTTCACAATATATAGGGAGCTCTCCCTCTAAACTTCTCCCATAGGTTTCAAGAGCTTTTGTTTTAATCTCTCGATGCTGTGGATGAGGTATAAATAACCACCGAGGATGTGGTGTGATAGAACATAATAGCAGGGCAACAATCCAAGCCAGAATTCTGCTCTTGATGAAATTATTAAAACCAGAAAAATCTATTGGCACAGCACTTTTAATTTCTTAAACCTATACAGAATTTAGAGTGAAGAAGATAATAATATATAATTCAGTCAGAGTAAATGCAAGAACCAAAATGCATAAGGAAAGTGCATCATACTGTCAAACTAGTCTGGTTTCATTTACTCTTTTTGACATCTGGTGAACTTGGGGCTTGATCATGTTTTATGATAATGCAAAACATACTTCCTATGCATTTACCATATTCCAAGCATATTATATTGCATCATGTGGCTCCACTGTCCCAGCCAAATTGCTCCACAACTTGTTCCTGAAAACACCTCATATTCTGGCTCTTGCCTAGAATTCTCCTACCCCTCATGTCACCCTTTTCTAACTCATGCCCTTTCTTCAACTGCCATTTTAGACCAACCATCCCCCATTTGAGTCACCAGATGACCACAGCTACATGAGTGACACAGAGTCAAGCAGAAGAACTACCCAACTGATCCTGACCCAAATTGCTAATCCACAAAATCATGAGCAACTAAAATAATTACTGCTTTAAGCCAAATATGGACTGGGATGGTTTGCTATGTAGCAAAAGGCTAACAGATACAGAGGAGAATGTATGAAGGATGGACAGGACAGATTTTTGGCATCAGGACAGATTTTGTATGAATGGTGGACAGGACAGATTTTTGGCATCAAGACACTAGAGAAAATGAACTAGAAAAAGAGGAGTTTGTGCTCAGAGTCTGATACACGAATTAGAGATTACGGAAAGAGAATGTTTATCACAGATGACCAGGTTCATGATATGACTATAGCAATGAGTGGCTGAATAGATTGGAGGACAAGATCATGGGAGGAGAAGAAGCAAAAGAATAAGAGGCCAAGTTGTGGAAGGATCACCTTATGTGGGTATTGAAATCACCAGGAATTAGGATAGCGCTAATATTGGAGAAGATTGCCATCAGCAAGGAGCTAAAATAATCAAGAAATGTGGGGTAGAAATCCCTAGACAACTGTAACAAGAAGGGATAGAGGGGAGCATAATATGATGGCATTAAATTTTAAACTGAAGGATTTACAGGATGAGGGACAGGAGGAAGAATGGCCTGGAAATGTTAACAAGGAAGGAGGACACCTGCTTTACTTCAGGCCCAGTGGTACTGTGTGTATGTGTGTGTGTTTGGGGGGGGGGGGGGCAGGGCGGGAATTACCATGACTTGAGAGGAAGTAGTGCCCCTTGGGTGGGGAACCTTTTTTCTACCATGGGCAATTTTTTTTTCTTTTTGGTTTTTTCCTTCAATTTTTATTAATTTATTTTTGTTACAGATGTTTCTCCTTTTTCCCCCCTAGATGCCCCCCTCCCCATCCCATCCCCCCCCCCAGCATTGTTGTCTATGTCCATTGGTTACGCATACATGCATATAAGTTCTTTGGTTCATCTCATCCATCCTCCCCCCATTTGAATATTTATAACATCATTCTTGGGCCATACAAAATTATCAACTTAAAAATTAGCCTGCTGTATTTGGTCAGGCTAATTTGGTGAGGCGTGTGACTGTTAGCTGGTATTGACTTCGTGGGCCTTATATGGCCCCACCCCTGTGAAGGAATTGCAGATTGCAGTTAGAACAAGAAGGTAAAGGGAATGTTCAGGCAAGAGGTTGAGAACATAGGACATGGCGCTGATAATGGTCCATGAATTCCAAACAGCAAAGAGGAAGGAATTCAAAAGTTGGGGAAGGCCAACAGAAGGGGACAGAAAAAGGGACATTTACACACAGCCTTATGAGGATTAGAGTGTGAAGGATGAGGCGTGTCCTAAGGAACTGGGGCAGGGGAGTCATTCTTGTGGTGACAAACATAAGCAGGGATGAAAGGCAATTTGAGATTAGACCTCATGGATTCAAGGCAGACAGTGATGGTGAGGCTGTCGGTTTTGGAGGTTGGGGAATTTCCAGAGGATCCCTCTTCACATCTTCCTATGGAGATGTGGAGGTCTGGGGAGGGTGGTCATGTTTTGTTAGTCGAGTCAAATGAGTAAATGCCACACCATATAACCTCACCATCATTCCTTGATTCTGTCTTGATACACATGCATTCCCTAGGAATGACTGGCTGGTTAAGGTACCCTGGCATCTTTTACATTTTAGGGGTTGCTGATAAACTTCCTTCCTCCAAATGTCTGACAAAAATGGTGAAGGTTTGCTGGGCTGGTGTGGCTCAGTGGACTGAGTGTTGTCCCATGAACTGAAAGGTCCCAGTTTGATTTCCGGTCAGGGCACATGCCTGGGTTGTGGGCTCAATCCCCAGTAGGGGTCGTGCAGGAGGCAGCCAATCGATGTTTCTCTCCCACATTGATGTTTCTATCTCTCTCTCCCTTCCTCTCTCTCTAAAAAAAATCAATAAAAACATATATTAAAAAAATGGTGAAGGTTTCTAAAGAGTGGCAAAAAGTGCCAGAGCTGAGTCTGATGTTCTTCCTTTGAGGGGAAGGGTGCAACCCTGCATCTCTTTGATGTTGCTCTAAAACACTTCGACCGGCACCACTAGGGGCTTTAATGCTCCTCTAGCACTTCTGACATCCCGACATCTGGACTCATACTCTTCTGAAGCAGCCAATTGCAACAATAGTCAAACTCTGGTATAAAAAGAAAAAGGACAGCAAGATCTTACACAGAACTTTTTGAAGCCACTGGCCTGATTAGAGAGAATGCTCTCTTTGCCTCTTCAAACACAAGATCATTAGTTTCCATTTTAATATTCATCCCAGGTATCTGTCACTGGGCACCCTCATCATCCCAGGATATCTCCAAGAAGGGATTTACCAACCCCCTCCCGAAGTCCAGACCCAAAGCTACTGTTTCCTCCAAATGCCTTTGACTTAAACCATAAAAACTCCACGCTGCCCTTAAGTTGTCCTCTCAGCTTCATCTTTTATCTCACCTTGAGTTACACACCTTCTTCCCTTCATGCCAGATGAACTCTCTCTCTTGCCTTTGTCCTTGGTTCTCACATTGTTTTCCCCTCCACATTTGTCAAACCAGCTCTTCCCCCCACTCTCAAGGTTCACCTGAAAGCTAACCATCTCTCAGACAGTAATCCAGATCATGACTTTTTGATCAATAGGATACTCTTTCCTTCACTTGTTTACCCTCTTTTTTTCTATATACATCCACATATTTGAAGAATGGGTAAAGAAAAAAAAAAGCAAGCCACTTTTTTTCTATTAAAGTTGCTTTGTTCAATGTGGACTTATCATATTTTATATGTGAAACCCTCCTGAACAGAGCATGCATTGCTGCCAACCTTAATACATGTATGAGTTGGATCACAATGATTATGATTATGATTGGGTTGTCCATCTTCCTGCCACCTTCAGGTCTCTACTTCTCCCCCTAACATCTTATAAAAGTTGGGCATTTTCTTTTTCTTCCAAACTTCTTTCCCTGGAAGCCACTCTACTTTACTACCATGAATAGATTAGGTAGGTGAAGCAGATTCCCCTGACATGCTTAGGGGAAAGCCCCCCTCCTTCCACAAACCCCCTTCTTGTAACATCTTTATTTTCAGTAAGATGTAGATTGACAGATAACAGTGAAATGCCAGTGTGGGTGTCTCTGCAAATAACAGAGGCTCCCTGGAATCCAGTTAGATCAAAGCCTTAGAAGCCCTCACCCAAGGCCCTTGGGTCTGTTGTTGACTGTGTCAACAAGATTTCTGCACATTCCTGGCATCAATGAATTCCCCCATGAAGGATGGCTGCATCTTGGATCGTGCCTCACCAGGGAAGCTTGTCAAAGGACTCTCCAGAGTGGGGACAGATCCAAAATACTGCAGGCCTCCAGTCTTCTTTTTCACCTTTTCTAGTAGGTTCTTTTCCAGTCAGTCCCTCTTGAGAGCCTCCAGATAATGTAGAGGTGGGTACCTCTGATCAGAGGGAATTCTGTTTGTGAAGAAAAGATTCTTTCAGGACAAATTGTGAGAGAAGGTGGTTCAAATGCCTGGTTGTGAAGCCCACAGCATGTCTTCACCAGAGGGACACCTGGTATTCCCCTTTCTGAAAATGAGGATGGGTTTTTTGCTTTTCATTGGTCCCTGGATTTATTGGCGTTGAGACATTTCTTGACCTACTCCCTAATGGGCAAGACTGAACTTGCCTGAGAGAACTTAATTGTATTATTTTTATTAAAGTACAGTTGATATACAATATTACATTAGTTTCAGGTGTACAACATAGTGATTTTACTGTGATATATTCCTTATGAGATAATAACCAAAATAAGTTTAGTAAGTAAGCTTAGTTTTAATGACTGCTGAATACTGCATTTTCAGGACTATATCTAACCAGTCCCATGCTACCTCCATTTTTCTGTTCTCATAAATAGCTATTCAATGAAATTCCAAAGGCTTCTTGAAACTCTCTGCATCCATGTCTGCACCCCATGTATCCACATCTTTTTCTTTTAAAATTTTTTTCTTTATTGATTTTTTTAGAGAGAGAGAGAGAGAAACATTGACAAAAGAGAACATCAATTGGCCACCTCCTGCATGCCCCCCACTGGGGATCAGGCCCACAACCTGGGCATGTGCCCTGACCAGGAATCAAACTGGCGACCTCTTGGTGCATGGGTCGATGCTCAACCACTGAGCCACACTGGCCGGGCTGTATCCACATCTTAACTTTCCATTTACTCTTAGCTTATGAAATCAACCTCCTGTTCACATCTTCCTTCAAGAGCCTCCTGGACCTAATCCATTGTAGGTGTCAGACCCAATACAGAGGTGGAGCAACTAGTCAGGGATGCCCCTTTTTAGGAAGACTACATTTCTTTCCTTTCCATAGCACCGAAGAGAATGATTTCTCAAGGCACTAGGGGCTAAGGAATCAAGGTCCTGGAAGAAAATGTTCTTGAGGGGGTTTCTAGATGATTATTGAGGTGGCCCACAAAGGTTTCAGTCAACAGAGCCATGACAAGAACCAACCTAACAATACCTTGCAAAAGATTCATGACACCTCTCTGGGCCAATTTATCTCTGAAGAACAGATTAGAAGATGGGGAAGTGTTTACTGTTTATTTAAGAATAGTGTGCAATAGAGAAGAAAATCAATAAGGATAGACGAAGTATAGATAATTCTTGTGAGACATATTAGATTAGAGATGGGAGATGGATAAAGTAGGCAGAATATATGTGTTCTGAATAGGAAGGAATGGAAGAACCAAGTAGACACCAAGTATTCATGACACTTGTTACAACCTTAGATAAGGCACCCACTGGTGACACCAATTTTGGTCCCACATGTCCTCTGCCCTGTACACTAAGAGTAATTGTCCCTGGGTCTCTCTGACAGAGCAAGTGTATATTGGCTCTAGTTATCTTCATCACTTGTCCTCATAACCATACAAAGTGGGGAAGGCTAAAGAAGCAGAGACAGAATGCACATGGACATGTGAACATTGAATATTGCATGACTCAGGATTCAGGCTGCATGGTCCTTCCATCCTGATGACATATTCATTCATTCTCTCTCTCTCTCTCTCTCTCTCTCTCTCTCTCTCTCTCTCTCTCTCTCTCTCTCCCCTCTCCCTCCCTCCCTTCTTCCCTCCTTCCTTCTCTCTCTCTCTCCCCCTCTCCCTCTCTCCCTTCTTCCCTCCTTCCTTCTCTCTCTCTCTCTCCCCTTCTCCCTCCCTCCCTCCCTCCTTCCTTCCCTCCCTCCCTCTCTCTCTCCCTCCCTCTCTCCCTCTCCTTGAGTCTCACTGTTCTAAATCATTCAGTAAAAAGTGTGATTCAAGCATCTTAGTTTTATCTGAACCTTTTGGTTTGTGACTTCTTGTATATCCTGCCTGATAATGCATTTGAAGTCTACAAAAGTATTAAGGTCATTTCCCATCGTGACATGGAATAACAAAAGGTAAAAGAAGCTGAGTGCTTTGACCAACAAAGGGGGAAGAAACTGACAGAGATACCTGTAGATTCAGCTATAAGTTGAGCTCTTTTGACTTTTACACAAGGAAACAGAGCCCAAGAATCCAACTTTCACCTCCCAAATACTATCAGAGGCCCAGAGATACAGGGGCACACCAACGCAAGGGATAGGAACCATGCTTTTTCTGGGGCAGATAATCCACCCCAAGTTATTGACTCCTTCACTCTCCACAGTGCTTGAGACAGAAAATGTAGGTACAACACAAAAGCGAGTACCTGCTGGGCCCAGCAGGTTATTTAAATCACTAAAGAGGCACATTTGGGCACCTAAGCTATATTTCTTAAATGGCATGTACTGTAGTGAATTGGAGAAGGTAATTGCTTTAAGGTGGCAGCTGAAACTCGGCTCCACATGAAGGTTCCCATGGGAACAGAGCCCAGTGTGGCCAGACAGTCAATATTTTTAAGAGAAGCCAGAAATATAGAATTTTATGAGCATTCTTCCAGTTAAAAACTTACTAGTTTGCCAGGATCTTAGTTTCTAAATACTACCATTTATCCAATAACAGGAACTAGGGCTCCTTGGAGAAGTGTCTGGTTGTAGGGCCGAGGCAAAGAAAATACGTTATAAGCTTAGAGCATCTTGTAGTGCCAGAAAGTCAGGAAGTGCTAAACACATACACACATAGTGATGGGAGTATGTCAAAGGGACACAAGAGCCAACTGAAAGAGTTCTCAATATCCAAATCTGGAATAAATTTATTTTTCTTCTTCCTGGTATACTGATGTTGTCGTTCTCAAAGCCATATTGGAACATGAGATAGCTTTGAGACTGGAAGCCCTATACAATGGAACAGAAAATAGATATACAGGGTGGGGCAAAAGAAGGTTTACAGTTGTGAGTATGCGAACACGGAGTTTCTTCTTGTACTATTATTTATTAATTACTGTATTACTTTTGTATGAACAACTGTAAAGCTACTTTTGCCCTACTCTGTTTAAAAAGTTTTTAAAATATGTTTTATTGATTGTTTTTTAAAGAGAGAGGAAGGGAGAGAGAGATAGAAACGTTGATGTGAAAGAGAAACATCCATCGGCTGCCTCCTGCACGCCCCCTACTGGGGATTGAGCCCGCAACCCGGGCATGCGCCCTGACCTGGAATCAAACCAGGACCTCTCAGTCCATGGGACAACGCTCAATCCACTGAGCCACACCAGCCGGGTTTTTGCCCTACTCTGTATTTATCAAATCAAACATATCAATTTTTTTTACTTTAAATAATTTTTTATTTTTCATTTATAGTTGACATACAATATTATATTCATTTCAGGTATACAACCTAGTGATTGGCATTTATATAACTTATGCAGTGATTACTCTGATAAAACTAGTACCTACCTGGCCCCATACATAGTTTTTACAGTGTTGTTGACTATATTTCCTGTGCTGTAATTTACATACCCTCTAGGTCCATCTATGTTGTTGCAGGTGGCAAGATTTCATTATTTTTTTTTATGGCTGAGTCCATTGTATATATACACCACTTCTTTATCCATTCATCTATTGATGGACACTTAGATTGCTTCCATATCTCTGCTATTGTAAATAATGCTGCAATGAACATATGGATGTGTATGTCTTTTTGAGTTAGTGTCTTGTGTTTCTTAGGATAAATACACACAAATGGAATTTTTGGGTCCTTCTTTATCTCTGGTATATAACCTTTGTTTTAAAGTCTACTTTATCTGGTATAAGAATTGCTTACCTCAGCTTTTTGTTTGTTTGTTTATTTCCATTTTCATGAAATATCTTTTTTTCATCCCTTTACTTTCAGTCTGTGTGTGTCTTTTGATCTGAAATGAGTGTCTTGTAGACAGCATATGTAAGAGTCTTGTTTTATTATCCATTCGGCCTCCATATGTCTTTTGATTGGAGCATTTAATCCACTTGCATTTAAAGTAATTGTTGGTAGATATGTATTTATTGCCATTTTCTTCTTCTTCTTCTTCTTCTTCTTCTTCTTCTTCTTCTTCTTCTTCTTCTTCTTCTTCTTCAAGAAGACCTTCTTAACACTAGTTTAATACTAGTTTGGTGGTGATGAACTCCTTTAGCTTTTTCTGTTCTGGGAAGCCCTTTATCTGTCCTTTGATTCTAAATGATAGCTTTGCCGAGTAGAGTAATCTTGGTTGTAGGTCCTTGCCTTTCATCACTTTGAATGTTTTTTGCCAATGCCTTCTGGCCTGCAAAGTTTCTGTTGATAAATCAGCTGACAGTCTTATGGGCGCTCCCTTGTAGATAACTAACTGCTTTTCTCTTGCTGCTTTTAAGATTATTTCTTTGTCTTTAATCAAACATGTCATTTTAAGGTGCACCATTATTTTATGTACCATGAAGAAAAAAATACTACAAATTAAATTAGGACACAATCATTTATTAGTCATTAGATTTTTCTTAGATTTTTAATGAATACTTATTAAAAGATCTCTTTATACTTATTTAGACATAGATATTTTTGTCATTAGATCACTCTGTGCATGCACATAAAAAGGAAGCTATGTGCTAAATAAGTTATTTAAGGTAGGGCTAGAACTTCTTCAGACTCAAATTTCAACTCTTCTAAGGTATCTGGACCCCCATGTTTATTGCAGCATTATTTATTCACAACAGCCAAGACACGGAAACAACCTAAGTGTTTATTGACATATGCATGGATGAAGACATGTGGTATATACATACAATGGAAAAAAGAAGGAAATCCTGCCATTTGCAACAATGTGGATGGACCTGGAGGACATGATGCTAAGTGACTAAGCCAGAGACAATCAAATACTGTATGATTTCACTTATATGTGGAATGTAAAAAGGCCAAAGTCATAAAAACAGAGTATAATGGTAGTTGCCAGGGGCTAGGGGTGGGGTAAATGGGGATATATTTGTCAAAAGGTACAAACTTCCAGTTATAATATGAGTAAGTTCTGGGGATCTAATGTACAGCATCGTGACTATAGCTAACAATACTGAATTTTATACTTGAACGTTGCTAGGAGAGTAAATCTTAAATGTTCTCACCACACACACAAAAATGGCAATTATATGAGGTGAAGGATGTGTTAACTAAGCTTATTGTGGTGATCATTTTGTAATATATATGCATATCAAGTTATCACATTGTAAACTTTAAATTTACACAATGTTATATGTCAATTAAATCTCAGTAAAGCTGGAGCAAATAAATAAATACATATGTCATTTCAACTTCTACATCACTTTTATACTCAGAATCATTGGGATCTCTTAATACTGCCCTCTGAGCCATCAGGAGTGTTGGTGATACAGCCTCTCTTAAAGGAGAACTCTGCTAATATCCCTAGGATTTTTTTCTCCAGGTGTAAGCTCAGGCCATGACAGCTATGGCCAAAAGTGTTTGGAAGATTTATCCCAATTTCAAAGATGTTAAAATGTCAAAAAAATTTACCTCTTAAAGTAAGTGAAATGAGATGGGAGGAGCGTTCAGAGCAGCCTGAACTGTTTTCCTCTGAAGTTGTTTTACGCTTGGGAGAGAAAAACGTATCTTTTGAAAGTCACTGCTTTTCTGGTCTTTTAAACTCATAACCAAACCCAATCCAAACTTATATATCATTCTTAAAAATATGTTAGTCAGTATTTACTTTAACTTAGTGTAACTTACTCCACTTTTTAAATTTATTTTTAATTGATTATTTATTTATTTATCCTCACATGAGGATATTTTTCCCTTTATCTTCAGGTAGAGAGAGAGAGAGAGAGGGAGGGAGAAAGAGAGAGAAACATCGACATGAGAGGGACACATGGACGGGTTGCCTCCCGCACGACCCCGACCAGGGCTGGGGTCGAGCCACAACCAAGGTACGTACGTGCCCTTGACCAGAATCGAACCTGTGACTCATTGGTCCTTGGGCCGACGATCTACCACTGAGCCAAACCGGCCAGGGCAATTATTTATTTATTTTTATTGTTGGCACTATTACAGATGTCCTCAACCCTCCCCCTTTGCCCACCTCCACCCAGCTCCCCCCCCCCAGCCCCCGCCATCACCACACTGTTGTCTGTGTCCGTGGGCTATGCATATATGTTCTTTGGCTAATCTCTTCACCTTCTTTTATCCAGTCCCCGCCTCCCCCTCTCGTTTGACAGCTGTCAATCTGTTCCATGTATCCAGGCCTCTGGTTCTACGTTCTCCTTGGCTAATGAATCAAGGCATACATTTCTTTTCCCTACCTTTTAGATGTCCTAACATTTTGCTAATTACCCTCATTTCACCCTTCACTTCAGCTTTCCCGAAGTAAATTCTCCATCAATATCGCTCTGAACACAGGACTGCAAAAAAATGATTTGTAAGGAAAGTTTTCGTTATTTTAAAATCTGAAGCATAGTATCACTTTTGAGATCAGTGATCCCAACTGATGCTTGATTAACTATGTCTCTTGGGTTTGTGAAAAGAAACTGGAATTGCTGGCAAATGAAAAAAAAATCAAAGGAGAATTTAAAAATTAGAAATGTAGAACAAATTTCAAGGGTAGAGAAGATTCAGGAGAAATTAATGGGTGCTTTGTACTGCTTGTCACACGTTTCTGAGGGGAAAAAAATACTTTTCCTTTTTCTGGAAAATGCAGTACAAGTTGTCAGTGACAACCATCTATTAAGAAATTTCCTTTTGTGATAGAGTGAGGATTTTTTTCCCCAGAGGTAAATTATTCAACACAGTTAATTTGAATCCATGTTTGAGCCTGAGATGAAGTTACCAATTTTATCATTTTCCCTCAGTCTGTCCTGATATTATCATTGCCTGAAATTCTGGTACCCATAGCAACAGCCACTATTTCAGACATCACTCCCCCAAGCAACAGAGCACAGCCAATGACTAACAACCATGCAGGTGTGTGTCTCAAGGGGGTATTTTCCAGGGCTGGAAGACCAGGTCACAACTCACTCCCATGTATTGAAAGGTTATCAAAGAGTTGGAGAGGCTGTGAGCATTCGGGAAGGTGACACCCCACTCCCACCCCCAGAAGTTTGCTCAGCCCTTTTGAGAGGTTATGGCAGGGGAGGGTGGGAAAATAGGGAAACTTAATGGATGGACAAAATCAAGACATTGGAAAGTGCAACGGGGCCAACTTCATTAGTCTGAATGCTTCTCACATCTTTCCACCACTGCCCCACATATTTAAATGGCTGTTTGTGTACCCCCAAACCGAACCTAAAAGAGGGGATTTAGAACATTCACTTTTGTCTTGCAGAAGCGCAAGAAGGAGAGAAACAATTGAGCTGTTGCTGAATCTTGACTTCCCTGGCAGGGATTCTCAAAGAAAAGCTGCGAAATGTGATACTACAAGTAGTGGCTTGTAATAGGCCCTGGAGTGTAATCACAATTCTCTTTGAGTCTTGCAGGTGAAGAAATTCTTTTTCCCAGGTAAAATAAGAGGATGTAGGTCTAAGCAGATTTCTCTGTATTATCCTGGGGAATCCCTCTGAATCACAGGAAAGGAAATGATGGGATAAAGAGGGGGCCCAGTGGCCAAGACAGAACCAGACTGGGCGGCTTTAGATCCCGGTAAAGAGACCGCAACAGGCAATGGTTTGGTATATAGATTACGGTACCCTGTGCATGGGGAAAATGCAGGGGTTTTTCTGTCCATATGAGCTGGATTTGCAGGCAGACCATGTGTGTTTTGCAGCCACACCCTTTCCCTATTGTGCCTGGAGAGAAGTCACTGTCAGTGAAGCCATCTGGGTGGATGGTGGACTCTCGGGGGATTTCCAGTCCTGAGGTCTTACAGGTATTCAGTGCCAAGTCAGGGAATAATATTGCTGTCTGTGTGGGAGAGAGCGTGAACAGAGGGATTCAGGTGTGCAGGTGTGGACTGCCTTCCTGTGAGGTAGCCGGTTACCTCTTATGCATTCTGTTGCTAAGTCTGAAGATTTCTTTCAGATGAGAAGCGTTTTGGCTGAGATTTAGAGGCCATCCCCACCCTGGGCTGGAAGGCACACCTGTAATTAGGGGTGAGAACAGTGATCACGGTTGTCTTTAAGAGTGTTGGGGATTTCCCTCCCTCCCTCCCGGAGCTGGCTATCTGGCTGTCTATCCACCAAATCTTGCTTAACCCATTGATATACCTGTGGGCTAACAGGAGAAAAAGAAAGAAAGAAAGAAAGAAATGTGACATTAGAAGATCTACGTTCACGTCTGCATTCCATAACTTCCCTGCGTGGCCTCCTTTTTTTTTTTCCTATTGGTAAAGACATGGTCATAACACCTACTCTTTTTACTTCCTGAGATTCTTACAAAAATAAAATACAATAATGTAACTAAAAGGACTTGGACTCACAAAGTGCCACTGTTACTATTTTAGTTGATCAACCCTGTGTGTATAGGGAAGCCAGCCCAAGGTTCTTTCCTATTGTCACTGCTGCCCAGGGCGAGCCTGTCAAAGAGGTATTCTGCCATGCTGGTTTCTGGGGGCCCCCAGCTTGCTACTCCAAATCCACATACATTAACATATGTGTAGCTGAATGAACTAACACATTTCCAGTTAAGCTGAAGACTCCCCTTTATTGTAACCCTTGCCCAATGCCATTCCCTTCACTTCTTCTCCAGAGGCAACTATTATGATACATTCTAGACCATTTTAAAAAATAGTTTTACTATGGACGCCTACCCACATTCCCCAGGGCCCCAGACCATCCACCTCTCTCACCCCCATATACCACATTGTTTATAAGGGGAAGATTAATTTTGTGTTTTCCAGGGTCCCATGGAATACCTCCTCCCTCCATCCCTGGAGATCCCGAGCTGCCCGTGGATGGAGCATGGGTGGGTGGAGGGGCTCCTGGATTCCTGTTTTAAAACTTAAAAAGTGAGGGTTTTGCACACACCAGTCAACCTGAGACCTTTATTTAGGAACCAATAACTTTATTGCAAGATGGTAAAACTGGAAGGACAATACTGCTGTATGCATTCCTGGCAGAGTGACTAGGGGAAGTCACCCCGTGGCTAGGGGGAAGGCAGTCCAAACTCAGTTCTATTTGTCGTCCAGCGTGAGCTTGTCATGGAGGTGCTCTGCCAGGCTGGCATCTGGGGCCCTCAGCAGAAGGAAGTTGGTGAGATTCTCGCCCAGCTCTTGGATGGATTTCACCTGCTCATGCAGGGAGTTGCGCTCTAGGAAGCTGGACAGGTGGGCGTCGTTCTTTTCCGTGGCCAGCTGCTGTACACGCAGCAGGTTCTGGTTGACCCCCACGGCCAGGCACACGGCGGACTCCATGGCCTTCAGACTGCTCTCCCAGTGGTTGCGGTCAGGCCTGCTGATGTCGTGCAGGCGGGTGCGACCCCCGCGCTCGTTCTGCAGCCACATCAGCCTCTGGGCGTGCTCCCTCTGCTCGGTGGACTGCGTCAGGAAGAACTGGGAGACGTGCTTCAGGGCTACATGAGTGCTCTCGAAGTAAGTGGCCATGGAGCTGAACACGTAGGAGGCGTAGAGCTCCAGGCTGATCTGGTGGTTGAGGGCGGCCTCGCAGTCGGGGTGGTAGCTCTGGCACAGCTGTGAGAGTGGTGGGGTCGTCATGGCTGGTGGCTCAGATGCGGGGACGGGCAGGGTCAGGGCAGCACGGGTGCGGGGGCGGCGGAGGGCGCGGCGGCGGCGGGGGGGGCCCAGACGGCATCGGCAGGGGCCAAAGCGGCGCTGAGGTCTCCGGAGTACACCCAGGGTGAGCGGAGTGTACCCCGGTGGAGCGACTTCGACAGCCGGACGCCTGCTACTCTGGAGTTGGGCGCAGCTACGAAGCCGGAGGGCTCTGAGCTAGAACAGGAAATGGGGTCCGTTACAAGTGGGGGTTGGGAGTAGAACGTGAACCCATTGTCGGTGGGAGGGGTGGGGCGCAGTGTTCCACGTTCCACCCGAGCCTGGGTGACGCAGGACACCTGGCGCCACTCTGTGCTGAGCCTCTCGAGACCATAAAAAAATAATAATAATAACAGCTCTGTTGAGATATAATTTATATACCAGCAAATTCACCTTTTGCAAGTGAACATTTCCGTGGTTTTTAGTATATTCATTCAGGTGTGCAACACCCCAGTCTAATTTCAGAACATGTTCATCACTCCAAAATGCAGTTCCCTGCTCAGGAGCCCTTCGGTCCCCAATCTGCTTCCCCTCAGGCAGGGCCACCTTTGATCTGCTTTTTGTCTCTATAGATTTGCCTATTTGGGACATTTCAAATAGATGGGATCACAGTATGTGGCCTTTTGCGTTTGGCTTCTTTTACTTAGCATAACGTTGTTTTTTTGTTTGTTTGTTTGTTTTTTAATCCTCACAGGAGGACATTTTTCCTTTTTTTGTTCAGAGAGAGTGGGAGGGAGAGAGAGAGAGAGAGAAACATCAATGTGAAAGGGATACCTCGAGTGGCTGCCTCCCACACGACCAACCAGGGCTGGGGACAAATTGTAACCGACGTACCTGCCCCTAGCGGGAACCGAACCCGGGTCTCTCTGGACCGCAGGCTGATGCTCTAACCGCTGAGCCAAACCGGCCAGGGCAGCATAACGTTTTTAATATGCATGTCTTTTGGGAGAAATTGTTTGAATTTTACTATTTCTATTACTTAAGCATTTTTGTATGTACATACATGTCCATTGCCCCCAGTTTTTAATAGTGTTTTAGGAAGAAATGGTAAGTTATCTCTGAGCCTCCTGCTGATCTTCCTGCATTGTGTCTCTTTACTTCCTTTTGTTTGTATGTTGGAAAAATGCCTCTTGGATTTTTTATCACAATGTGACTCTTTATTCGTGAAATAAAAGCATATTTGGAAACTCGTGGTGGCTTCTTGGTTGTGATTGGGTCTGTTTGTCTTTTTTACAGTCTTTGCAGAAAATTTTCAGAGGTTTGCAGTTCCTTCTTTACCTGAGACAGTGTGTGAGAAAGTCAGGGGGTCTAACCCAAGTCCATACCTTCTATATGCACACATACCAGGTTGGACTTACTGAAAATTTCCTGCAGAGAAAAACCTTAATTTGCATTATGGATGCAGGATGGGTGGGTACTCCACAAGGGTATATACATAAAATGCAAGCGCCACAATCATGTAAACTCACACTGTACTACTAGACCATACTCAACAATGATCATAGCAAGTCCTAGTGATGATTATAGAATATGAAGAGTCTTTCTTTGCTAGTTAAATGAAGCTGCCATAAAAATCGGGTTGCATGGATATACCACATTTTATTTATGCTTTCATCAGTTTATGGCCATTTGAGTGGTTTCCTTTTGTGGCTGTATGAATAATATTGCTATAAACATCTATGGATAGGTTTTCGTGTGGACAGATATTTTCAATTCTTTTGGGTATATACCTAGGAATGGAATTTATGAGTCATATGATAACTCTGTCTAATAGTTTGAGGAATTGCCAGGATATTTTCCAAAGTGGCTGCACCATTTGACATTTCCATAAGCAAAGTGTGAGGGTTCCAATACTGTTATGGTCTGTTTAAATTTTTTTTTTAGTTATCTAAAGTGGATGTAAGGTGGTATCACATTGTATTAATAGTTTTGACTTGTACTTCCCTACTGACTAATGTTGTACATCTTTGCATGTGCTTATTGACCATTTGTATACTTTTTTGGAGAAATGTTTACTCAAATCCTTTGCCCAGCCCTGGCCAATTTGGCTCAGCAGTTAGAGCGGCGGCCCGTGGACCAGAGAGACCCGGGTTCGGTTCCCACTAAGGGCACATACCTTGGTTGCAGTTTGTCCCCGGCCCCCGTTGGGGTCGTGTGGGTGGCAACCAGTCGATGTGTCTCTCTCACATCAATGTTTCTCTCTCTCTCTTCCTCCCTCTCTCTCTCCCGCTCTATCTGAAGATACATGCAAAAATGTCCTCGGATGAGGATAAAAAACAAAATACTTTGCCCAATTTTATGTAGAATTGTTTGTCTTTTTATTTTATTTTTTTAATTAATTTATTTTTGTTACACATGTTTCTCCTTTTTTCCCCATTGACACCCTCCTCCCCATCCCCACACCCCGTCCCCAGCCCTGTTGTCCATGTCCATCAGTTATGCATACATGTGTATAAGTTCTGTGGTTTATCTCTTCCCTCCCCCCTACCCCCTCTTCTGAGGGTTGTCAGTCTGTACCCTACTTCCACATCTCTGGGTCTACCCTGTTCCTCAGACTGTTATGTTTATTATATTCCACAAATAAGTGAGCTCATGTGATATTTGTCTTTCTCTGCTTGGCTTGTTTCGCTTAGGATAATACTCTCGAGGTCCTTCCATGTCGTCTCAAAGGATAAGAGATCTTTCTTTCTTACAGCTGCATAGTACTCCATTGTGTATATGTACCACAGCTTTTTTATCCATTCATCCACTGATGGACACTTGGGCTGTTTCCAGATCTTAGCTATTGTAAATAGTGCTGCTATGAACATGGGGGTACATATATTCTTTCTGATTGGTGTTTCAGGCTTCTTAGGGTATATACCTAGAAGTGGGATCACTGGGTCAAATGGCAATTCAATTTTTAATTTTTTGAGGTGACACTATAGTGTTTTTCACAGTGGCTGCACCAGTCTGCATTCCCACCAGCAGTGTACTAGAGTCCCCTTTTCTCCACACCCTCGCCAACACTTGTTGTTTGATGCTTTGTTGATGGCGGCCATTCTGGCAGGTGTGAGGTGATACCTAATTGTTGTTTTAATTTATATCTCTCTGATGATTAGTGATGTTGAGCATTTCTTCATATGTCTCTTAGCCATTTGTATGTCCTTTTTGGAGAAGTGTCTATTTAGTTCCTCTGCCCATTTTTTAATTGGGTTCTTTGTCTTCCTTTTGTTGAGTTGTATGAGCACTCTATATATTTTGGAGATTAACCCCTTATCTGATGTATCATTGGCAATTATGCTCTCCCATACAGTGGGTCCCCTTTCCACTTTGATGGTTGTTTCTTTTGCTGTGCAGAAGCTTTTGAGTTTGATGTAGTCTCATGTGTTCATTTTTTCCTTTGAATCTGTTGCCTTAGGTGATGTATCAGTGAAGATTCTGCTGCGTATGATGTCCAAAATTTTGTTGCCTACATTTTCTTCTAGGATTTTTATGGATTCACAAATCACATTTAAGTCTTTTATCCATTTTGAGTTTATTCTTGTGTATGGTGTAAGTTGATGGTCTAGTTTCATTTTTTTTTACATGTAGCTGTCCAATTTTCCCAACACTGTCTTTACTCCATTGTATGTTCTTGCCACCTTTGTCAAATATTAATTTAGCATAATGTCTTGGGTCAATTTCCAGATTCTCTGTTCTGTTCCACTGGTCTATATGCCTGTTCTCGTGCCAGTACCAGGCTGTTTTGATTACAGTGGCTTTGTAGTATAACCTGATATCTGGTATTGTGATCCCACCTACTTTGTCCTTCTTTTTCAAGATTGCTGTGGCTATTCGGGGTCTTTTTTGGTTTCATATGAACTTTTGAAGTATTTGTTCTAGTTCTGTGAAATATGTCGCTGGTATTTTGATGGGGATTGCATTGAATCTATAGATTGCTTTGGGTAATATGGACATTTTAATGATGTTAATTCTTCCAATCCATGAACAAGGTATGTGCTTCCACTTTTTTATATCTTCCTCTATTTCTTTTTTCAGTGTCCTGGAGTTTTCTGCGAATAGATTCTTTACTTCTTTGGTTAAGTTTATTCCTAGGTATCTTAATTTCTTTGCTGCGATGGTAAATGAGATTGTTTTTTTAGTTTCTATTTCTGTGAGTTCATCATTGGTGTATAAGAATGCCGTCGATTTCTTGACGTTAATTTTGTATCCTGCTATTTTGCCAAATTCATTTATTAAGTCAAGTAGATTTTTAATGGAGTCTTTAGGGTTTTCTATGTATAATATCATGTTATCTGCGAATAATGACAGTTTCACTTCCTCCTTTCCAATTTGGATTCCTTTTATTTTTTCTTCACGTCTGATTGCTGTGGCTAAGACTTCCAGTACTGTGTTAAATAAGAGTGGCTAAAGTGGGCATCCCTGTCTTGTTCCTGTTCTTAAGGGAAATGTTTTTAGTTTTTGCCTACTGAGTAAGATGTTGGCTGTGGTTCTTTCATATATGGCCTTTATTATATCAAGATATGATCCCTCTATTCCCAAATTGCTGAGCGTTTTTATCAGGAATGGGTGCTGAATTTTGTCGAATGCTTTTTCAGCATCTATTGATATGATCATGTGGTTTTTATCTTTCATTTTGTTTATGTGGTGTATCACATTTATTTATTTGCGAATATTGAACCAGCCTTGCATCCCTGGGATGAATCCCACTTGGTCATGGTGAATAATTTTTTTGATGTATTGCTGGATCCGATTTGCTAGTATTTTGTTTAGGATTTTGGCATCTACATTCATCAGGGATATTGGCCTGTAGTTTTCTTTCTTTGTAGTGCCTTTTTCTGGTTTTGGAATTAGAATTATGCTGGCCTCATAAAACGAGTTTGGAAGGCTTCCTTCTTCTTGAATTTTTTGAAATAGCTTGAGGAGAATGGGTGTTAGTTGTTCTTTGAATGTTCGGTAAAACTCCCCCGTGAAGCCGTCCGGGCCTGGGCTTTTGTTTTCTGGGAGAGTCTTGATTACATCTTCAATTTCCTTAGTTGTTATTGGTCTGTTCGAGTTTTCTATCTCTTCCCGGTCCAGTTTTGGGAGATTATGTGTTTCTAGAAATGTGTCCATTTTGCTTAGATTGTCGAATTTGTTGCCATATAAATGTTCATAGTATTTGTTAACGATCCTTTGTATTTCTGTGGTGTTCATTGTTACTTCTCCTCTTTCATTTCTGATTTTGTGTATTTGGGTTCTCTCTCTTTGTTTCTTGGTGAGTCTAGCTAAGGGTCCATCAATCTTGTTTATCTTTTCAAAAAACCAGCTCTTTGTTTCATTGATCCTTTGAATTGTTTTTCTGGTCTCTATGTCATTTATTTCTGCTCTGATCTTTACTATTTCCTTCCTTCTACTTGCTCTGGGGTTTTCTTTTTGTTTGCTTTCCAGTTCTTTAAGTTGTGAGGTTAGATAGTCTATTAGAAATTTTTCTTGTTTCTTGAGGTAGGCCTGGAGTGCTATGAACTTCCCTCTCAGAACTGCTTTCGCTGTATCCCATAGATTTTGTGTTGTTGTGTGTTCATTTTCATTGGTTTCCAGGAAGTTTTTAATTTCTTCCTTGATCTCGGTAACCCATTCATTGTTTAATAACATGCTATTTAGCATCCATGTGTTCAAATGTTTTTGCATGTCCTTTTTGCAATTGATTTCTAGTTTCATGCCATTGTGATCTGAGAAGATGCTTGATATGATTTCAATCTTCTTGAACTTGTAGAGACTTCATTTGTGTCCTAGCATGTGGTCTGTCTTTGAGAATGTCCCATGTACGCTTGAGAAGAATGTGAATTCTGTAGTTTTGGGGTGTAATTCTCTGTAAATATCTATTAAATCCATTTGGTCTAGTGCTTCATTTAGAGTCTCTGTGTCCTTGTTAATTTTTTGTCTAGAGGATCTATCCAGTGATGTCAGCGGGGTGTTGAAGTCCCCTGTTATGATTGTATTGCTGTCGATTTCTCCTTTGAAGTCCTCCAGAAGATTTTAAATATATTTTGGTACTCCTATATTGGGTGCATATATGTTTACCAAGGTTATATCTTCCTGTTGGATAGATCCTTTCAATATTATGTAGTGACCTTCTTTGTCTCTAGTTATGGCCTTCATTTTGAAATCTATTTTATCAGATATGAGTGTTGCTTCCCCAGCTTTTTTTTCCTTTCCGTTTGCTTGGAAGATTTTTTTCCATCCCTTCACTTTCAACCTATGTGAGTCTTTTGTTGTGAGGTGGGTCTCTTGTAAACAACATATATATGGGTCATGTTTTCTTATCCAATCCGCTACTCTGTGTCTTTTTATCAGAGCATTCAGTCCATTTACATTTAAGGTGATTATTGATATGTACTTATTTATTGCCATTTTTGTTTAGTGTGGATCTATTTTCCTTCCTATTTCTTCTACAAATTACAGCAGTCCTTTTAACATTTCTTGCAGTGCTGGTTTGGTGCTAATGTATTCCCTCAGCCTTTTTTTGTCTGGGAAGTTCTTTATTTGACCTTCTATTTTGAATGATAGCCTTGCTGGGTAGAGTAGTCTTGGATTCAGATCCTTGTTTTTCATGACCTTGATTACTTCATGCCATTCCCTTCTGACCTGTAGTGTTTCTGTTGAGAAGTCAGCTGATAGCCTGATGGGGGTTCCTTTGTAGGTAACCTGTTGCTTAGCTCTTGCTGCCTTTAGGATTCTCTCTTTATCTTTAATTTTTGGCATTTTAATTACTATGTGTCTTGGTGTGGGCCTGTTTGGGTTCTTCTTACTTGGGACTCTCTGTGCTTCTTGAACTTGAATGCCTTCTTTCTTCACCAAATTAGGGAAGTTTTCTGTCACTATTTCTTCAAATATATTCTCTAACCCTTGCTCATTTTCTTCTTCTTCGGGGACTCCTATGATGTGAATATTATTACGTTTCCAGTTGTCCCACAGTTCTCTTAAGCTGTCTTCCTGTTTTTCATTGTTTTTTCCTTTTGGTTTTCTGATTGGTTGATTTTTTCTACCCTGTCTTCTAATTCACTGATCCGGTCCTTAGCTTCCTCTACTCTGCTGTTTAGGCCTTCCAATGTGTTCTTCATTTCTGCTATGTCATTCTTCATTTCCTCTTGGTGCTTCTTGATTTCCAATTGGTTGATTGTCAATGTTTCTATGTCTTTACTCATGGTGTTGATGTCCTTACTCATGCTGTTGAGCTTCCTCAAGATCATGGCTCTGAATTCTAGCTCTGTTAACTTGCTTAACTGCATTTCATTTATCTCATCTTCGGTAGAGGTCTCTTGTTCTTTCATTTGGGATCTGTTTCTTTGTTTCCCCATTTTGGTTATCTCAGTGGGTTTTGGAGCCTGCCAAATTTTCCCTGTGGATGTTGGTGTTCTGCTGTTTGTGGCTCCCTCTACTGGGTTTGGATGAGCATGGGAGGACCCACATTAAACACCACTGTGGAGTCTTACTTTCCTGGGTAGATTTGCAAGCCCAGAAAAGGTTAAGTTATCCTCTAGCTTTTTGCCTAGAGGCTATTAGTTGTGGTTGCTTGAAGAGCTTTGGGTTTTCAGTTGAATGAAAACCTCCCTCAGGTGTTCAGCGTGAGAGGATTTCCAGGGGGTAGGGCAGATGCTAGTAGTTAATGAGCCTCAGTTTGCATTTCAATGGCCCACTAGGGTGTGGCTGAATCTCCGAGGGAGGGGCTGCCACCTCTCCCCAGAGCCCTGGGATGGAGTAAGACGGCCAGGCCACAGTCCTGCGTGGCCGCAACTCAGCAAAAGCTCTGAGCGCCCTCCAAATCCCGAGTGTCCCCACACAGTGCCAGTCCAGTCCACCCTCCCTCTGCTGGAGCCCAGGTGAGTGGCTGTGGCTATTTAGCGCTCTGCCTCGGCCCTCTGTGCTGGGGAGCAGCTGGGGCTTTAACCCCGAGGGCGGGCGCTGCTCACGGCCGAGGCCGTTGCTGTCCGTGGGCTCCCAGCCCCCCTCTCGCGCCCTCGCAATCCTACCAGGATCGAGTCAGTGTCCCTGGTTGTATGGTCCTCGCAAGCTGCTTTTCTGTTGCTTTTTCCCGATGATTTGTCTTTATTTTAGTTGTAATTCCAGTTTGGTCCTGGGAGATGGTCTGTGTAGCTTCCATTCACTCCACCGCCATTTTGGAATCCTTGTTTGTCTTTTTATTGTTGAGTTTGTAAGAGTTCTGTGTATATTCTCCATGCAAGTGCCTTATCAGATATATGACTTGCAAATACTTTCTCCCACCAGTCTGTGGTGTCCTCTGAAGCACTAAAGTTCTTAAAAGTTCAACTTACTTATTTTTTATTTTGTCAAGGTTTTGATGTCATATCCAAGAAGCTGTTGCTTAATTCAAGTTCAAAGATTTACACTTTGGTTTTCTACTAAGGATTTTATAGTTTTAGCTCTTACATTTGAGTACATTTAGGTCTTTGCACATTTGTCGAAAGTCAATTGACCATAGATATATCAGTTTATTTCTGGACTCCCAATTGTATTCTATAAATCTATATATCTCAACTTTTACTAGCACAGCACTATTTTGATTATTGTAGCTTTGTGGTAAGTTTTGAAATAGGGAAGTATGAGCTGTCCAACTTGATTCTTCTTTTCAAAATTATTTTGGCTATTCTGGGTCCCTTGTATTTCCATATGAATTCTAGGATAAGCTTACAAAGTTCTTTCAAAAAAGCTAGCTGGGCTATTGATAGAGATTACATTGAAACTAGGTATTTTGGGGGAGTATTGATATCTTAACAATATTAAGTCTTTTGATCCATAAACATGGGATGTCTGGGACCTCTTAAAATATAGACTCTAATGTAGACTGGGGCCAAAAATCTGAGTTACTAAACAAGCTCTTGGGTGATGCCAGACTACACTCTGAGTAACAATGCTTTAAAAAGGAGGAGTCGTCCATCCTTTGTTGTCTTAGTTCATTCAGACTGCTATAAGAAAGTACCATAGACTGGATGGCTTACAAACAACAGAAATTTATTTCTCACAGTTCTGGAGGCTAGAAGCCCAAATCAGAGTGCCAGCGTGGTCAGGTTCTGGCAATAATGCTCTTCTGCATTGCAGATGGACATCTTCTCACTGTGTCCTTACATGGCCAAAGGGGCAAAGGAGCTCTCCAGGGTCTCTTTGTATGAAGACACTAATTCCATTCATGAAGGCTCTACTCTCATGACTTAATCACTTCCCAAAGGCCTCACATCCAAATACCATCACACTGGGGGTTAGGGTTTAAACATATGAATTGGGGGGAGGAACACAAACATTCCATCTATAGCATTTATTGAGGTTTGGAGTTAAGGAGAACACATATATATTGGTCTCCACAAGCAGAAATGTCTGTTCCCACCTCACAGACAGTGTTTCCAATAGTTACAATAGTTGTGGGTTTCTATGGGAAAGGGAGAGGCCTTCTTCCTATCAGGAAAAATCGTGAAAGACTTGAAATTTGGCAAAGAAAAAGTTAACTGAGTGTCATTTTTGGAGCACCCCTAGTTGATTTTGAGCTATTTTATAACTCTGTAAATTGTGGGAAACTAATAATGCAAATGATTCTTGTCCACAGAAATGCAAATGAATTGTGTCTGGTGGAAGGCAACTTATTTTGGACTCATTTTGCATCTATCTGTGCATTCATTTCCACATTCCTTAATGCCTGGTTCTTTGAATTTTCCTTTCAACTATTCGTAACATCTTACTGGTTTCCTCATTAATTGAGTGAAATAAAATCTTTGACATGTATTTATTTTATATCTACATGAGAGTCATGATTTTACTTTTTCTTTAAAAAAAATTTTTTCTTTATTGATTTTTAGAGAGAGAGGAAGGGAAAGGGAGAGAGAGAGAAACATCAATGAGAGAGAACATTGACTGGCCGCCTCCTGCATGCCCCCCACTGGGGATTGGGCCCACAACCTGGGCATGTGCCCTGACCGGGAATTGAACCTGCGACCTCTTGGTGCATGGGTCGACCCTCAACCACTGAGCCACACTGGCTGGGCACTTTACTTTTCTTTAGTTATCCTCTAACATTCCTCATTCTCATCTCAGCCCCTCTAAGAACACACTCAAACCCCACAGGAGTTGGCCAAGTGCATCCTGCACTTTTATGGGCTGCTCACTAGAGATGTGATTCCAGAAAAGTACTTGAGATGTACAGGCATAGAATTCCTGACTGGCTGTGGACTGGAAGGATAGCATCTCTGAGGAGAAGGAGGCAGAGGTACTCCGGGGAAGCAGGGGACCAATGCACACCAACCAAGGAAAGGGGCCTTTAGAGAACAGGCCACGGGAGGGACCTCATCAGCAGAACACTGTAGCCACTGTGGGGCTGAGGCTAGCCCAGTGCACATTGGAGAGGACAGAGAACTAGGCCTGACTAGTGAAGACCCATAGAAAACCAGAAGCAGCTGAGAACCAGGGGAGTGGCGAGAGCTTCCAGGTGGGGAAAGTAGTAGACAGCAATTTGAGGAGTGGAGGATTGACTGACTCACAGGGTAATCTGACAGGCTGAGATGCACCATCTGGGTAAAATTAACCCTGGAAGGAGGTAGAAACATGAACTTTTGGAGCCAGGAGAAAGGACCCCTTCATCAGCACTTTATTTAAAAAAAAATTGTTTTTCTTTATTGATTTTAGAGAGAGAGGAAATGACAGGGAGAGAGAGATAGAAACATCGATGAGAGAGAACATCGATTGGCTGCCTCCTGCATGCCCCCCACTGGGGATCAGGCCCACAACCTGGGCATGTGTCCTGACTGGGAATCAAACCGGCGACCTCTTGGTGCATGGGTCAATGCTCAACCACTGAGCCACACCGACGGGACAAATCTGTTTCTTTTTTACAGATTTTGCTCCCTGGATGTGGTAGAACCATTCTCAGATGGGCCTTCTGAAAACACTGCTCACTTCAGAGGAATTTACTCCAAAGAACAGATGTTCTTTGGCTCAAGTTTAATGCACAGCCTAAGAAATTCATGAGGACCCAGAAACTGGTATGCAGCTGTACATTCCTCCAGGCCAGAGAATAAGTGGAGCTGATAGAAAAAATAAAGCACTTCATCTAGGACAGTCTGAGGCAACAAAATAATGGCCGAGGTGGAGCTGCCATCCAAGATTAAGGCTTCGATTGTCTAGCTTGTACATTTCTCCAGCCCCTGGCTCCCTTGTTTCCTTAGATGATTGACTCCTTGGTTACCTCTCATCTAATTAATAGGCCCATGAGAAAGAGGAGCAGGGAAGAGGAAGCAAGGACAATAATTTTCTACTTGTTAGTAGCCATGTTAAAAAATCTGGTCAGGGTCCTGGCCCGTTTTCTCAGTGGTTAGAGCGCTGGCCTGGGGACCAAAGAGTCATGGGTTCAATTCTGGTCAAGAGCACATATCTCAGTTGCAGTTCGGTCCCTGGCCCTGGTTGGGGTCATGCAGGAGGCAACAAATCGATGTGTCTCTCTCACATTGATGTTTCTCTCTCACTCTCTTTCTCCCTCTCTCTTCCTCCCTCCTTCCCTCCCACTCTATCTGAAGATAAATGGACAAATATCCTCGGGTGAGGATTAAAAAGAAAAAATCTGGTTAGGGAAGATGTTGACTTAACATGGTTTGAGGATTATCTGTTTATTTCACACACATCTTTGTCCTTTCTTGCTTACCTTCTAATGCCCAGGATTACAGCTTTTGCAGGGTGTTCTGCACAGTACTGCATAAGTGAGTCCAATCAATGTAGATAAGGGATTGTAGATGCTGACTATTTATTTATTTATTTATTTATTTATTTATTTATTTATTTTTGTTACAGATGTTTCTCCTTTTTCCCCCATTGACACCCTCCTCCCCATCCCCTCCCTCCCTGTCCCTGGCTTTGTTGTCTATGTCCGTCGGTTATGCATACATGCATATAAGTTCTGTGGTTAGATGCTGACTATTTAATTAGACACCTCTTAATTATTTGCTCCTAGGCAGGAAAGCATAACCCTCAATGGCAGATAACCAAAAGTATATTTTAAAACTTTTCTTTGGTGGTTATCTTTTCTTTTTTTTTTTTAATTTTTTTTCTTCATTGATTTTAGAGAGAGAGGAAGGGAGAGGGAGAGAGAGATAGAAACATCGATGAGAGAGAACATCGATTGGCTGCCTCCTGCATGCCCCCCACTGGGGATCAGGCCCACAACCTGGGCATGTGCCCTGACCAGGAATCGAACCGGCGACCTCTTGGTGCATGGGTTGACGCTCAGCCACTGAGCCACACCAGCTGGACGGTGGTTATCTTCTCTAAAGAGAGGATAAATAATTTTTATCATGTGACATTCAATTCCTTATAGAGAACACTCGTTAGAATAGGATAGAGTAAGCTACGCTGCAGTGGCAATCAAGACCTAACAATCTTCATGGCTGAAGACAAGATGCATTTCTTGCTCACTGCACATTCTGGAGCAGGTGAAGTGACTCTCTTTCATGGCTCTTCAGCAATGGCTAACTTACAGATGCAGGCTCAGTCCATCCTGCAGTTCTGCCGTCTCAGAATGCTTCCTTCCAGCAGCACACAAGGGGAAGAGGAAGCATGGAGACCTCTCTATTGCCTTGGATCAGAAGTCATAGCACTTCAGCCCAAAGCAACTTCAGTGGAAGCGGGGAAATGTATGAGAAGACACATGATATTCGGCGAGCAGTATCATCTCTGCCATGCACATCTTATCCATTTCTCCTAGTTATTTTTAAAAAATTATTTATAACACATTTTTGACCACTGTTATTTGCTTACTTAGTTATTAGAGTATAGTTATAGCAAAAATTCTTTTGAAGAAACTGTACAATTGTGTGTGTAAGCATACTAAGTAATGCAACTTGTGTGGTCTCAACTCCACATAATTGCTTCTGGTATTCCACCATGGTCATAGTTTTCTTCCATCTCAGGTCCTAGCTTGACATTTAGACTCAAATCCAACCCTATCTCCTACCTAAAGCTTCTTCTGTCTGGAGTGAACACAGCCTCCTCTGAAGGTCTACAGGGGTCAGTGTCCACCAAATTAGCAGGCAATCAATCATAGACCACCCAATGACGGCTTGTCTGTAATTGCCTTGAACTATTAATCATCTCCTTTTCTGTTGTGTCCCTTTGGTGCTGTGCTGTCCCTGAGTCATAAACTCTCAGAGGGCAAACACCCTTTCTTTACCTCCACAGCACCCAACAAGATAGAATAGCACAAAATAAGAGCTCTAAAACTTTGGTCAGATTTAATCTGATTTAATTGGATTGATGGAGTCAGCAAACATGTATTAAGCATTTGAGTACCACTTTCCAGTGGTTGAGAGTCGGCCTATGCACCAAGAGGTCTCCGGTTCAATTCCCGGTCAGGGCACATGCCCAGGTTGTGGGCCCGATCCCCAGTGGGGGGCATGCAGGAGGCGGCCAATTGATGTTCTCTCTCATCGATGTTTCTATCTCTCTCTCCCTCTCCCTTCCTCTCTCTGAAATCAATAAAGGAAAAAAAATTTGTTAAAGCATCTGAGCACCATTTTCTAGGATCTGTGCTAAGAATTGTTTGTCAAGACATGATTAAAACATAGTGGCTATCCTCAAGAGACTTTCAGAATTTTCAGAACACAAACCAAACTAGCTTCCTAAGCAGGGTATGATAGCTAGTCTCCAGAGATGGCCCCCACAATGCCTCCCCTCCCTGTTTGAGCATGCTGCTCCTCGTTTATAGGGTTGGCATTTCTTTTTCCTGCCCAGTGACTGCCTTGACCGATAGAATGTGGTGGAAGTGGCATTCTGGGATTTCCAGGAGGCTGGGCAGAATTTTCTTTCTTCCACTCAAAAGCTTCACTCTTGGAATTCCCCCTCTGAATCCAGCCACCATGCTGTGAGAAGAGCAAACCACATGAAGGAGTGGAAAAGAGGCTGAGTTCCCAGACAACAGCCAACACCAACTGCTAGCCATGTGAGTGAGCCATTGGAGACATTCCGGATGACTGCAGCCCCAGATGACATCACAAGGGGCAGAATAACCACTGAGCTAAACCAGCTCACCCACAGAATTATGACCAATAATAAAATGGTTGCTGTTTTCAACCACTATGTTTTACAGGAGAAGGGGGTTGATTTGCAGCAGAAGAAACACAGGGTCAGAAAATCTGACCAGTACAACAGTTCCACAAAGGAAGGACAAGAATGAAGCAAGCTCAGGAATACCCTCAGAGAGGTGGCGATTGAGATGATGAGTAGAAACTCCCCAGGCAGAACTTGAAGGGAAAGGAAGGGCTTTCCAGTTAGTGACCCCACATGAGCAAAAGCATGGAGATTACGAGCAAAAGCAATTATGTGGCGCGAACAGAGAAGTGCACGCAGTTTGTGATGGATGATGTGTGAATGCAAGGGGAGCTCTAGGTATTTCAAGAGAAACCTGAAAATCCAGGAGTCCAGCTCTGGGACTTATTCTCTACCCAATGGGGCACTTGGGACTTTTCAAAACAGGGGAGAGTGTCAAAATCAAGTTTTTATCTCTGACAGATTGCTCTGGCCTGAGTGAGAGGTGGACTAGCGGGGCGTGAGACTGCAGAGAAGGAGAACATACGAGAGATTTCTGTAATGATCCAGGGTGAGAAGGTGAGGCATGGAGTGGGGAAGGGCAAGGGACGTGGAGAGGAAGGATGGGGTGGAAATGTCATCGAGGTGGAACACCAGTAGGCTTTGAAGATGGATGTGGGAAATGAGAGAAAGAGAGGAACCTAGGACTCCCAAATTTCAGGCTTTGATTCACACCATTCTTGAGACTGGCAATGCAGGAGGCCAAGCAGGTGGGGGAAAAAGATGATGACCGGGGTTTTAATTGATCCCTGTGAGTTGGGACATCCAAAAGAGTCTCCATAGGACAGTGACTACTGGGTCCATCGCTCAGGAGAAAGGGCTCAATTAACATAACAGTTTCCAAAAAAGGTGTCTAGGGCCTGTGCCAAAATGAAGCTCCTCTGTGGATATTTATCCTATTATAAAGTAGTAATATTTTCGTGCAGAGTCTGTCTGAAAGACAGCGCGTTAGTCTGCAGGACCCTGGAGACATAATGTAACCAGTAAGAGGAGTGTGAGGCTTTCTTTTTCCATTAGCAATAATGAGTTATAGAGAGCCATAGACAGGCTCATCCAGGCTCTTTGGCGGCTAATTTGACAGAATTTGTCTTGAGATCACAAATGTGGGTGTAGTTTGTGGCTGTGAAGGATTTTCTCTGCGTGAAGCTAACTGGCCCACCTGGGCTTGAGCGCAGTCTTGGCTTTATTAGGCTCACTCTCCGAGCACCTGAGGAGTCTCCCAGCATCAGGCTGTGGGATATGCCAATCATCCTAATTATAGACGGTCTCTAAAGGTGTGCAGCAAAGGGAGGTTTGATTTTCTAGAAAAGGTCTGAAAGCTCATCACGCTTTTGTGGTTCCAGAGAATTCAACTTTGTACCACGTGGTACTTAACTAGGTGATTATTTCGAAGACAAATGGAATACTCTTAAGCAGACATCTACAGCACCACGATAAAGAGTGTTACAGGCTTCCTGTGCGATGTTGACAGAGCTGCTTACACCCATCACTATGTACACAGAGAGCTTGATTTCACCCCAGCAGGTAATTTGTAGCAGATCTGTGTGAACGCTGTAAATGGAATTTTACTGCTTTTAATGGACCCTGAGAAGAGCAGAGCGGGCATTTGATCGGAAACTTGACCAGTCTGTTTCCCTTTTTACTTTCCATTTAGGTCCAATCACCCTGCCCTGGAATAAGCCCCGATTATGTTGTTGCTCATTTCTTTTATTCTTCTGGCCATGCCGATCACATGAATATCTGTAAATTCACTGATTACTTAATATGATTTTATTTTCTCAATTGTCATGGCTTATGAATAAAATACCCAAACAAAAGTGATTTTAGAGTTGGAGCCTCTAGGTCAGGGAAAGCTCAGGCCCAGTGCTAGAGTCTGTCTGGGCTCCTCTTTCCACTCCACAACAGGCATGTGTCATCATCAGTCAGCATGGGCTACAGAGTGCTGCGGTAACAAACACCCTGCTCCAAATCTCAGTGTCTTCACACAAGAAGAGCTTAATTCTTGCTCAGGGCCTGGGAGGCAAATGAAGTGCCGAGGGACAAAATGTAAGCAGATACCTACTCTGAGGGTCATGAGAACACAGGGTCTTGCTTACCCTAGATATCCCTTGTGCATCAAGAAGAGGCCCTGTTCGCCCTGGCCAGTTTGGCTCAGCAGTTAGAGTGCCAGCCCGTGGACCAGAGAGTCCTGGGTTCGGCTCCCGCTAAGGGCACGTACCTCGGTTGCAGTTTGTCCCCGGCCCCGGTTGGGGTCGTGTGGGTGGCGACCAGTCGATGTGTCTCTCTCACATTGATGTTTCTCTCTCTCTCTTCCTCCCTCTCTCTGTCCCGCTCTATCTGAAGATAAATGCAAAAATGTCCTTGGGTGAGGATAAAACAAAAAGAAGAGGCCCTGTTCATGACTGCCACACAGGGATCCAGGCTGCTAGAGGCCTCATCTCAACACGTACTTCCATGGTCACTGCAGCAGTGGGACAGAAACATGGCACATTTCACACTGGCTCTTAAAGCTTCTGCTGGGAAGTCTTCCGCTTACATTTCATTGGGCAAAGAAAATTACATGCTCTGACTTCAAAGGGGACAGAGAAATGCCACCTCACCATGTGCCTGGAAAGTGGGGAGCTGCAGGTATTTGGTGAACACTCCAAATGATTTCCATAGTTCTTTTGTTTTCTTACTTTTTTTCCCCTTTATTGATTTCAGAGTGAGAGGAAGCGAGAGGGAGAGAGAGATAGAAACATCGATGAGAGAGAACATTGATTGACCTTCTCCTACATGCCCCCCACTGGGGATTTGGCCCACAACCTGGGCGTGTGCCCTGACTGGGAATCGAACCAGCAACCTCTTGGTGCATGGGTCGACACTCAACCACTGAGCCACACCGGCCGGACTGATTTCCATAGTTCTTTTCTTTTTCTTTTTTAAAATATTTTTTTCTTTATTGATTAGAGAGAGAGGAAAGGAGAAGGAGAGCGAGATAGAAACATCGATGAGAGGGAACATCGACTGGCCGCCTCCTGCATGCCCCCCACTGGGGATCAGGCCCACAACCTGGGCATGTGCCCTGACCGGGAATCGAACCGGCGACCTCTTGGTGCATGGGTCAACGCTCAACCACTGAGCCACACTGGCTGGGCTATAGTTCTTTTCTTAAGTTCCCTAGCACAAAGGTCACTGGCATACTGACCCATAGCATTGTGTCCATAGCTCTTACAACTCACAACCTGGAAGTATAATGAATTCTGGGGACAGGTAGCTGGTGGACCACGGCTGCTTCTGTGTGCACAGGGAGGCTCGTTAGGTAGGTAGGCTGTGCTCCTGAGCATCATCCGCTCAGCTGAGAAAAGCTTTCGCACGGTGCTAGGACAGCAACATCTCTGGAGCATAGCTCTTCTCTGTGCTGTATGCAGTGGCTGAAGTTTCCAAGGCCTGTCAAATCTCAGCCGAAGAAAGAGCACTGTTCCTTTCTTCACTTCTTAATTTCTCTCCTGCTATCTCTTTTCCATTACTTATTATTTGACATCAGGAAGCTTTGGGATATATTCTGCAAAGGAGATGTTACCCTAAATAGAGTTGCTATATGTCACCGCTTGGGGGAAGTGAAGAAGGTTAGTCAATGCATATTGTTTATTATTAGCTGTGGGTTCCAGAAATAGTTGGACTAAAAGGACAAAATAGAAAATAAAGAGAAAAGAGTAAAGCAGTGGGCTCTTGCCTTTGATTTTTATAATTGTTCTTTATTCTTCTTTAAACGTCAATCGAAGCATAGTTGTGAAGTTAAAAAAAAAAGCTTGTATTTTCTAGGAAACCTTTTTCAAGGAAATTTGGATGTTTAACACACTTATTCAGTTCTCATCAGATACTTTTGACTCTCAGATTTGGCTCACCCATTTTATAGATGAGGCCAAAAGAGCATTGACTAGTTTGGAGACTTGGTGAATGACTGTAGTTTGATGATCACAGTCTTTCGGGGTTTCCAACTTAGCTTTTAGCTTTTCCTGGGGTAATAAACCCATGAGTTTAATTTTTGCAGTGAATCTGAACTTGTTTTTTTATAGTCATAGGTAATACTCTGAAACTGAGTTTCCAGTCAGGTTTGATCTGGGTATATATCAGTTACATGTCACATATTTGATTGAACAATTGTGTGGAGATTTGGGGGAGAAGAGGGAGTTAAAGATGGAAGGTATGGCCCTGGCTGGTTTGGCTCAGTGGTTAGAGCGTTGGCCCGAGGACCAAAGGGTTGCCGGTTTGATTCTTGGTCAAGGGCACGTACCTGGGTTGCAGGTTCAATCCCCCATCCTGATAGGGGTCTTGTGGGAGGCAACCAATCAGTGTGTCTCTCTCTCTCCATCCTTTCCACTCTATGTAAAAACCAATGGAAAAATATCCTTGGGTGAGGATTAACAAACAAACAAACAAACAAAAAGATTGAAGGTATCTCAGTTCTACTGAATATGGTAAGATATCAACTTTCCACAAAACCTCTTTTGTTTATGAAATGTCAAGTCCGTGCCGACCCAGAGTGAGTGGCAGTTGAGTGTGGCTGTGGATCTGGACCCACACCCAGGTTGACTGGGAAGAGTTTAGGCTGACATTTACTTTACTTCCAACTTCATGGCTCCCTGGATTTGGATGGTCATAATTCAGTGTATCATCAATGAGATACCATTTTATCTTCACAATGGCTAAAACACAACATGCCAAGTATTGGTGAGGATGTGGTGAGGATATAGAGTGGTACAACCACTTTGGAAGACAGTATGGCAGTTTCTTATAGAGTGAAACGTGGACCTATCCTATGACCCAGAAATTCTACTTGTGAGTATGTAGAATGTGAAATAGAACATGCGTACACTAAACTAACTGCAAAAGAATGTTCATGGTAGCTTCATTCATAATAGCTCAACACTGGGAATAACCCAAATGTCCATCAACAGGTGACTGGATAAATAAACTGTCGTATATTCATAAAATTAAATAACACTCAGCAATAAAAAGAATGAGCCACCGGTACCCTCAACAACGTGTATGAATCTCAAAGACACTATGTTAGGTGAAAGAAGCATAAGGCATACACAAAATACTGTATATTTCCACTTATATAAAGTTCAAGAACTGGCCAAACTGAGCTATGGCAATAAAAGTGAGAAAGTGGTTGCCTCTGGCAGGGGGATTGACTGTAAAGTCATGAAATATCTTTTTTCATTCCTTTACTTTCAGTCTCTGTGTGTCTTTTGATCTGAAATGAGTGTCTTGTAGACAGCATATGTAAGGGTCTTTTTTTATTGTCCATTCGGCCTCCATATGTCATTTGATGGGAGCATTTAATCCACTTGCATTTAAAGTAATTGTTGACAGATATATATTTATTGCCATTGTCGTCGTCGTCGTCGTCGTCTTCTTCTTCTTCTTCTTCTTCTTCTTCTTCTTCTTCTTCTTCTTCTTCTTTTTCTTCAAGAATACCTTTTAACATTTCTTGTAATACTAGTTTGGTGGTGATGAACTTTCTAGGATGATGCAAATACTCATAATTTTTTTTATGTTTCACCATTTTTTATTAATTTTTATGACAGATGTTTCTCCTTTTTTCCCCATTGACACCCTCCTCCCCACCCCCCACCCCGTCCCCAGCTTTGTTGTCCATGTCCATCAGTTATGCCTACATGCATATAAGTTCTGTGGTTTATCTCTTCCCTCCCCCCAACCCCCTCTTCTGAGGATTGTCAGTCTGTACCCTACTTCCACGTCTCTGGGTCTACCCTGTTCCTCAGACTGTTATGTTCATTATATTCCACAAATAAGTGAGATCCTGTGATATTTGTCTTTCTCTGCTTGGCTTGTTTCGCTTAGCATAATACTCTCCAGGTCCCTCCATGTCGTCTCAAAGGGGAAATACTCATAATTTGATTGGGATGGTAGTTACAATGGTGTTAAAGCTCATCAGGCTGTATGTTTATAGTCTGTGCTTTTATGGTATATAAATTATACTTTGATTTTAAAAAATACAAAATAAATTCAAAGTATCAGACTTACAGGACCGTTGATCTAACTTACACGTTCCCCAAATGTTCTTACATTTTTTCCTCTGGAAATATTGAAAAATACATCCTCTCCCGTGGTCCCTTGATTCAGAGGAAATCAATCCTAAGTGTCCCAACTTTACTTGCTTCAAGGGAGAATATAAGCTACACTGGGGTCTGAATCACCACATGGGGTTGGCCAGCCTTTGCTTATCTCCTGTTAGCAGCTCATGGTCACAATAGCAGCAGGGAACAATTATGGAAAAGCTCCCTCTTTGTCTACTTAGAATCCATAGAAATATATGATGCCCTGAAAGATTAAAGCCAAACCCCTGGTCATGCAGGTGCTGAAAATGGAACATACCACCTGCTGTTCAGCTTCAATGTGTCAGCATGGTTCTGGCAGGGGAAAGAAGCTGCATCAGATGTGGGCAGGGCTGTGATGACTGCAGAGGTCAGTGTGCAGAAAGAGGACAGAGGGGATGGAAAGGTGACAAATAAATGTGTTCCCTTTTAATGCCACAAAGTATTGCATTACAAGCTTGAAGTGGTGCTGGGTTGGTATCTCATCTGCACTTACTGAAATGTGACACTTGCATGAGAAAAGAAGGGAAAAAAATCCCACCATTGTGTGACATTCTGCCTTGGAATATTGTTAATTTTGGGAGTATGCCTTTTCCTTTTTGCCTTTTTCTGGTCCCTCATGCTTTCTAATGTTTTGAAAATCAACAACCACCATTATGACATGGTATCCACTTATATCATGTTAAGAATTTTACATTTTTGTAACTATGAAGAAAATACATTTTCAAAAGGTGGATGTCCTGGGTGCTAAAAAGAAGTCTATGTCGTTATTCAAAATGAACCTGGTCTGAGTACTCACACCTTCTACTCCTTGACTATTGCAGCAAGTCTTTTAAAATCACTGAGTTTCTCTTAAGACTTCACTTAAAGTTGGGTTTGGTCTGGCTTTTTTTTTTTTTTTTTTTTTTTAGTTTTCTAAAGATTTATTGAAGCAAAAACAAATTGGTCAGATACTTATTGGAAAAATGCAGTTTTAATACTATTCAAAATTTCTTTTTAAAAAGTATTCTAGCACAAGTCTTCTTTGTAAACTAGATTGTTATAAACTTTTTATAAATCTCTTAGGCGTGTTGGTTGTTTTATAAAAAAGTTGATTTTAGAGAAAGGAAGAGAGGAGGGAGTAAGGGAGGAAGAGAGAAAGAGAGAGAGATCGACCTGTTGTTCCACTTATTGATGCATTCATTGATCGATTCTTATATGTGCCCTGACCGGTGATCGAACCTGCAACCTTGGGTATCGGGATGACACTAACCAATTGAGCTACCTGGCCAGGGCCAGGAGTGTTGGTTCTTAAGAACTAGAGCTTATTTCTATTCCAAATCTATCTTGTGCTCCTGAAAAACTGCAGAAAGGCACTAGAAAGCTGTTTCTTTAAGATATGGATTTCTTTTTTTATTCTTGCTGCTAATATATTGCTGCGTCGAGTGTGTGCAATTTTCATTCCAGATCATCGTCATGCAGAGAAGTGTCATTGATAACCCGTCCAGCCCTAGTTTCAACTGTCTTAATCAGAAGTGTCCTTTTTGAGTGGGTGCCAACCAGAGGGAGTGAATCCAGATTGGTTTCTCTCGGGTTCAGGGAAGAAAAGTTTGGAAGAGGCAGAGCCATCCTGCCCTTGTAGGTGGCAGTTTCAATGTCAAGAGCCATCTTAGCATTCAGCAGCTCTTGGTATTCACAAAGGAGACCAGCCATTTCTTCCTTCGTGTTCCGCATCTCATCCTGCAGGCGGCCAATGGTGTCTTGATAGTTAGCAGCTTCGACAGCAAAGTTCTGTTCCTTTGCACACGTCTGGCGTTCCAGAGACTTGTTAGATCCTTTAAGCACAGCCACTGCACAGGTGAGGGACTGCACCTGTCTGCAGTACTTATTTGACTCCTGCTTCGCCTGGTGCAGGGCATTATTGTTCTGGTTAGCAGCCTCAGAAAGGTCAGCAAACTTGGACTTGTACCGTTCCTCTGCCTCCTGAAGGTTTTGGCAGCCACGCTTCCATGCTGCTGATGTATATCACACAGGGCAGCTGTGAGGTCAGCCTTGGACGTGCTGTTCCTGAGTCTGGGCCTGCAGCTCCTGGATTTCCTCCTCGTGGAGTTTCTGCAAAAAGGCCATCTCTTCTTGCAAGGATTCCACTTTATGCTCAGGGTCAACATCCTGTCTGAAGGACTGCAGGGTGCTCTCGGCTTCCTCTCTCTGAAGCATCTCCTCCTGCAACCCCTCCCAGAGCTGCATGATGTTGTCGGTCAGCTTGCCGAGGGGCGGGGCGGGGAGGGGAGCCGAGGGGAGGGGAGGAGAAAGAAGCACGAAGAGAGAGAGAAACTATAAAGCAAGAAGGCCAGATTTCAGAAATTACACCAGAAACCATTTTAACTGCTTTATTGGCCCATCAAAAAGGCGATTTTCAACTTTTAAGTATTTTCACAAACCATTAAACTTTCAGTTATTACATGTTCCCCCCCCCCCCAAGGAATGTGTAAAACAGTTAGTCTTACCCTTAGAAGAGAATTTAGGTGATTATATATTCTTGGGGGAGAAATTTCTAAGCGTGACACCAAAGCTAGAAACCATAAAGAAAAATGTAGATAACCTTTATTACTTCAGAAAAGAACACCATAAACAATGTTAAAATGTTTGACAAATGGGGAAACGTTTGCAACTCATATGACAGAAGACTAATGTGCTTAATATAAGCTCTCTGTCAAACCAATAAGAAAAATTGTAATACCACCATGTAAAAATGGTCAGAGGATATGTACAAGTAATTTACAAAAGAAGAAGGCAAATGGTCAATAGCCACATGAAAAAATAATCTTAAAAATTGCAAATAAAAATAATAAGGTAGGAAAGATGTTGCCAATAGACCTAAGTCAATATGGCTGGCCAGCAGATATCAAGGTCCTTTATTTTTTTTTCATTTTTTTTTTTATCCTCACCTGAGGACATTTTTTCATTTTTTGTTCAGATAGAGTGGGAGGGAGAGAGAGGAAGAGAGAGAGAGTGAGAAACATCGATGTGAAAGGGACACATCGAGTGGCTGCCACCCGCACGACCAACCGGGGCCGGGCACAAACTGCAACCGAGGTACGTGCCCTTAGCGGGAACCGAACCCAGGACTCTCGGGTCCGCGGGCCGACGCTCTAACCGCTGAGCCAAACCGGCCAGGGCTGAAATTAACATTTAAATCAATAGACTTTGAGTAAAGTAAATTACCCTCCATAATATGGGTACGCCTCATCCAATCAGTTACAAGAAAAAAAAAACAAACCTGACATCTCTGGAGGAAGAGGGAATTCTGCCAGCAGAATGTCTTCAGACTTGAACTGCAACTCTTCCCTGGGTCTCCAGCCTGCTGGTCCACCTTGCAGCTTCTGGACTTGCCAGCCTTCACTGTCATGTGGGCCAATTTTTTAAAAGACTTCTTTCTCTCCCCATATATTAAAATATTTATATATCTCGCCCTGGCCGGTTTGGCTCAGCGGTTAGAGCGTCGGCCTGCGGTTCAGAGAGACCCGGGTTCGGTTCCCGCTAAGGGCATGTACCTCGGTTGCGGTTTGTCCCCGGCCCTGGTTGGTCGTGCGGGTGGCAGCCACTCGATGTGTCCCTTTCACGTCGATGTTTCTCTCTCTCTCTCCCTCCCACTCTATCTGAACAAAAAATGAAAAAATGTCCTCGGGTGAGGATAAAAAATATATATATATTTATATATCTCTACATATTTATATAGGTATCCATATATTTATAGCTAGATATATAGATATAGATGGCTAGAGATAGAGATTGATATCTATATTTATATGTGTATATATATATATGCGTGTGTATATATATATCTATAGATATATCTAGATAGATACAAGTATAGAGATATCTATAGAAATATATCTATATTTATCCATATATCCTGTCAGTTCTGTTTCTCTGGAGAACCCTAACTAATACAGCCTGCAAAGCCTAAAATATTTATTAATTGGCCCTTTACAGAAAACGTTTGCTGACCATTGCCTAAGAGCCAGGATTGGAATCTAGAGAATTTGAATTTGGAGCTTACACCCTCAGTCACTACCCTACACTGCCTCATGGAACATCCAACCAATGGAATACTCTATAGCTACTAAATATTATGATACCAAACTATACTTATGGCTTTGGAAAAATGTTCAAAACGTATTGCTAAACACAGAAAGCAGGTTATATCTGCATGTATGGTGTTATCACATTTCTATTAGAAAAAGTGCTCGTGGGGAAAGCTATGGAAATGTATACACTGGCTGTGTTAACAGCAGTTTGCACCAGGCAGTGAATTATCAGTGATTTAAAATTTTCCTTTATGCCTCCATGTATTGTCTGAATATTTCATGATGAGCATATAATCAGAAAGAAAAAAACAACAAAACAGATTGTATTTTGAAAACGGAAAGAGATAAAAACAAACAAAAAAGAAAAAGGAAAGAGAATGTCTAATGATTTGTTTTTCATACTGCCTCCAAATTACCCCATGTCAAAATGTCCAGGTCAAGGTATCTACATCAAAATATCCTTAATGGCAAAACAGTGGCAGCTGTCTAATGGCCGCAGCCCTCTCCATCATGTCCTGCTAGTTCATTTTCCATGCAGCACGCAGTCGGAGTGGTCTTTCAAAAGCACTCATCTGGTTGTACTTCTGTGCTTAAATTCTTTCAGTGGATTCCCATTTAAGCCTAAATTGTTGTCAGTATGGCACACAGGGTCTTGGTCCTTGGTCCTTGCTGCACCTGTCTTTCCCACTCTGTTCCAGCCAACTGATCTATCTGCAGTTCCTGAAAACACCCTGGTTCTTATCTTGGTCTGACAAAAGTTAGACTCATTATTGCCACTGAGAGCAATAGCTAGATCTTTTTTTTTTGTGTGTGCTTAGAATAGTGCCTACCACAAATAGGCAAAATAAATGTTTGCTAAATGAAAGATGAGTTACTGTATAGAATGCACAACCTCTAATATGACTGTTAATGAGTTTTCAACTTTGGTCCTGGTAGGCAAGATGGCCAGAGAGGTTACATTTAAGTCATTCGGGTGTTACTCTAATTGCAGTGTTCTTTAGTTGCATTTTGGGTGTGTTGACTTGGAACCCTAATCATCATATACAATATTGCTTGAATAAAAACACAAAGGAATACTATGCAGCTATAAGATAGATCTCTTATCCTTTGAGATGACATGGAGGGATCTGGAGAGTATTATGCTAAGCGAAAGAAACCAATCAGTAAAAGACAAATACCACATGATCTCTCTTATTTGTGGAATATAATGAACAAAACAAACTGATGAATAAAATAGTCCCAGAGACATAGAAGTAGGGTACAGACTGACAAACCTCAGAAGAGGGGATGGGTGGGGAGGGAAGAGATAAACCACAGAGTTTATATGCATGTATGCGTAACCAATGGACATAGACAACAATGCTGGGGATGGGGCGGGGGGGATGGGGAGGAGGGTGTCAATGGGGGAAAAAGGAGAAACATCTGTAACAAAAATAAAATTTTTTTTTAAAAGTATATTTTAAGTTCTTTCCCTCTGTGTTAAAGACTAGCTAGATGTTTGTCAATTCACTTCCTTTTCCTGGGCACCCAGAAAAACAGTATCTCCTAACCTTCCTTGCAGTTAGGTTGAGAAATTGTGACTGAATTCTGGCCAATGAGAATATGAACAGAAATGTTCTGTGACTTTCACAAATGAGCCTTCTACATCTTCTCATTTTCTGGTCCATGTGGCTCAACTCAAAGGCCTCTGACATGGTAGAGTTGTAAGATGGAAGGAGGCTGGTCCCTGATCTGTAATGTGGACTAAAAAGAAACCTTTGTTGAGTTTAGCAACTGAGATTATGGGGTCTATTTGTTACTGCAGCCCAACCTGGTTTCTCCTGACTACATGATCTTCTAAAGAAACTTATAAAACTCTACTTATTTTTGAGTGGGGCATGACTTACATGGTCACTTTAATTTGATACTTCAGGATGCAGATGTCGAAGCCCATCTCCTTATTCAGCTTCTTCATTTGTATTTTCCAAATGATTTGAAAGAGAAACATGGAGTAAGATAATGACTATTCAGTAGAAAGCAAAAAATAGTACAGAGCACAAACAACTCACAATCAGCATAACAATTCTAGCTATTAATACAAATCTTTCATTTCTTCTCTACTTTTTTTTTATAGTTTAGAAATCTGCTATGTTTAATAGAAAGCTCCAAATATACTGCCTTTTCGATGAAAGGGGGTTGGACAAATCTCTCAAACACATGAATATATTATGTGTTTCATTTGTTGATTCCTTTATGTAAGAATGAAATCAAACCAAAAATTAATTAGGACCTACTATGTGTGTTTTATTGTACAGCAATGCTTTGTTCAGTTGGTATTCAGATGGGATGGTTGGCGGATTCAATCTGCTCATAGTAATGCTCATCTGTTAAATACTCTTTGCTAAATGTGACCAGAAACATGGAATTTTTTATTGGCAATTATAATCCTTGGGCTGCATGTCACTCTGTTAGACATCTGGCTGCCAATTCCATGCAGGATCTTTTCATGACCATCATCTACTGCTGGGAACATTAATTTACTCTGAAGAGAACATTAATTGAAAAGGTCTTTTCCAAACAAAACACATGAAACGATGTTAGCATAGTGCTTGCAGATGTAATTATTTGACCCAGTGTAGGGATCTTCTCTGTGAAATTTAGCCTGATTCCTCCTATTTGCTTAGTACAACCTCCTTGTGCTTCCACTTTATCTTGTTTGAATCTTTAAAAAAATTTTTCTTTATTGATTTTTTAGAGATAGAGGAAGGGAGAGGGAGAGAGAGATAGAAACATTGATGAGAGAGAACATCGATTGGCCGCCTCCTGCATGCCCCCCACTGGGGATCAGGCCCACAACCTGGGCACGTGCCCTGACCGGGAATCGAACTGGCGACCTCTTGGTGCATGGGTCGACGCTCAACCACTGAGCCACACCGGCCGGACTGTAACTGACTCTTAAATGTAGCAGATATATAAATAGGTCAGGTTTTGTAGCATCACTACATCAGGGTATTTTATATAATTTTAGGATACCAAATTTTTAAAGAGAAACATGGTGGGAGGTTGATGAATGATTTAAGGAAGAATTTAACATTATTTACATGTGGAAACATTGACCTATGTTTGAGGGGGGAAAATGCCACATAGGGTGCTAATTATTTTGTGACTTGGGGTGGGACATCTTATCATATATAAAAAAGATCAGGCTTGCCCATCTGGTGTGGCTCAGTGGATTGAGCGTCATCCCATGGACTGAGAGGTCCTGGTTCGATTCTCGGTCAGGGCACGTGCCTGGGTTGTGGGCTCGATCCAATAAAAACATATTTTACAAAAGGACCAGGCTTAAACAAGATGTTCAGCCAAATAAGACGGTGAAAGATAAGCCAGAGGGTCAGAGGAAAGAAAGGTTTGTTAGGAAGCCATTTCACATTCTTGTTTTAGCTTTTACTTAGCCTACATGGATACCAAATGGTACCAGACCTGAAGGGAAACCTGTTCTATGAAATCTTCCAGAGGAAGATGAACCCAATGCATCCAGTATTTAGCCAGGGTGCTGGTTATTGAATTCTTCCTTGTATATCATCCCACATTTTTTAAGCTAGAATTTAAGCTGTTTTGTTTTGTTTTGTTCTTTCCTCAATAGAGCTGGAGAACAGCTGGCCATAATCTTCGATCTAAGATGTTAAATCACCCCAGTTTTTTTTTTCCTTTTGTATGAAATTTCAGTTCCCTTACTTATTTCTTTTAGGATCTTATTTCCTAAGCAGGCATGTTTCTGACTCTGCTGGAATGTCCCCAAGCTGTCTCTTTCATCCTGGAGCTCTCTGAACATAAAAAGAACATGACTAATGCCCAGGAAAGAAAAGCTAGTATATGGAATCCCTAAATGTCACTTTCCTTGAGTACTTGTCTCCTTCCTAGTTCATTCACTCACTCTGAGCACATTCTATGTGTCAGGAGTTCTAGGTGCTCTAGGATGTCATAGTGAACAAAACTGACCCAAATCCCTACCCTCACAAACTTAACATTCTAGCTGGGGCAGACAGATAATACACACAATATATAAGTAGAGAATCATTGTATGGCAGCTGATAATAAATGTAATGTAGAAAAACAGAGTGGGGAAGGAGAAAGTTGGTGTTTGAGCTGCAATTCTAATAGTGGCTAGGATAGGTTTGACTGAGAAGGTTGTTAAATATGACTAAAGAAGACAATTGAGGCGATACCAACTTTAACAGTTCATGAAGTGGGTGGTCTCCATTCCCGAAGGTCCAGAGAACTTCAAAATGGGGTGGAAGGCAGGAAACTTTTATAGGATAAAGAGGAAGGAACTAGGGAGTAAGTGCAGAGGCCAGAGCTGGCTTGGCGTTTGGAGATTGGCTCACTGGAGGTATTCTGCTTCTGGAACATTGACAGAGACAGAAAAGCTGTCTAACTTTTGGTTTGCTCACATGGCACCCTGGGCAGGACCGGCTCCATCTTGGGCCTAGAAATTACTGTAACGAGGTGAATTCTGAGCAGACCATAGAGAGGCGAGGAAGGCAGCAACACAGGTATCTGGAGTAGAGCCTCTGAGGCCGAGAAAACAGCAAGCATGAAGACCTTGAGGTCAGAACTGGCTGGTGTTTTTGAGAAACAGTAAGGTGGCAGTTAGATGGACAGAGCAGTGAACAAGGGGAAGGGTAGGCGGGATGGAGACAGAGAGGTATGGGTCAGGTTGTATAGAATCTTGTAGAATGCTACAAAGACTTTGACTTTTACTCTGGGATGGAGAGCTGTTGGTGGGGTTTAAGCCAAGGACTGACCAGATCCGATGATCCCTTACCAGGATCACCCTATGTGGAGCACAGCATGAAGGAAGACAGAGTGGCAGTTGGGAGACCAGCTGAAAGCTATTGTCATGCTTCAGCAGCATGGTTGTGACGTTGCAAGGCAGTGAAAGTAGAGACGGGGATAAGTGGCCAGATTCTAGATGTATTTTGAAGGGATGGCCAGCAGAACTTGCTGATGGAATAGATGTGAGTTTGAAAGAAAAGGAGGAGTCGTGTGACTTCAAGGTTGTTGGCCTGTGCAACTGGAAGGATGGAGTTGCCATTAATGGTTGGGGTTGGGGACATTTTAGATAGTGGCAGGGAGGATGTCCAACCAAGCCACACTGGCCAGGGCTATAACTGACTTTTAAATGTAGCACATATATAAATAGCTCAGTTTTTTTTTTTAATCCTCACCTTAGGACATGCCGAGAGAGAGAGAGAGAGAGAGAGAGAGAGAGAGAGAGAGAGAGAGAGAGAGAATTGATGTGAGAGAGAAACATTGATTGGCAGCCTCCTATATGTGCCCTGACTAGGGATCAAATCCACAACCCAGGCACATGGCCTGACTGATAATCAAACTGGCAGACTTTTGGTGCATGGGATGATGCTCCAAGCAACTGAGCCACACCAGCCAGGGCAATTAGTGAGAAAAATAAAGGCAGTTTTAGACATAATAAGTTAAAGAAGACTACTAGACCTCCAAGTAGTGATGCTGTACTATGCTGCTTTTGGATGGAATGTTTGAAAATGTCCACGTCCTTCTGTCCTAATGTGTTAAGTCCAATGTTTCCTTATTGATTTTCTGTCCGGATGACCTGTCCATTGATGAGAGTGAGATATTAAAGGAGTGATCTAATGTAGGAGATGAACCTTATTGGTTAAACCTGCCCAGCTCTAAGTTGTCTCTCAAACCTTTGTGATTGTCTAAGCAGTCTCCTTTATTCTCAGTGGCTCCCGGTAGTTGAGGGTGTGCCAAGATCTGTCAGTGTCCCAAGGGGAGCATCTCAGTCAGCACCTAGATGCAGGGTGATTGGTAGCTGGATCCTGTCTTTCACAGGAAGACCGGAGATGGGTGTTTCTGTCTACTGCCTCTGCACTGTGCCTGGGGGCGGGAATAGCCAGTTAACAATAGTTCCTCTGTTTATTACAGTCCTATGGGACCTGTGAATATAAGCCTGACTGGTCACCAGAACCAGGTGGTCATGGGCATCCCCTGGGCAGTAGCTGTATAAACCAGGGCACCAGACCTGTGTACAAGTTTCTTTCTGGGAGTGAGGCAGAGAGAGAGCACAAAGGTGGTGTCCACCATCCTCTGGGGTCTCTGGGGAGTATTGCAGTTGGCTCCCAGATGTGTGTTAAATTAGAAGTCTTCCCCTCAGGCTGCAGCTATTCAGATAAGCAAATAGGCCTCTTGCAAGGAAAGACTGGACATTGCCATCTCTGTGCTGTACCCTGAAGGTTTAGCCATGGTAAGTCTGCATGAGCCCTTTAAGAAGTGTCTTGTAGTTCACTAAAGCCCTGTTGGCTTTCAAAGCTACATGTCTTCAGGGCCTGTGTTTCTGGTGGAAATCTTAAAAGTTGGGATGCCAGATGTGGGGTGCAAACCCTTCACTCTTCAGGGAGAACTTGAGAGTGTAATGGGCAATGAATGTGCTTAACTACTTATATTAGTCTGATCAGCTGTAGAATAGAACTAAAACAAGAATCTAATAACAAAGCAAGCTTATAAAAGAATTTATATAAAGCTACCTATGTTAATCTTAGTGTTAAACCTACCTTGTTACTCTAACCTGATTTTTCTCAAAATTAGGGCTTGCATATTCTACTTTCTCTCTCCCTCCTGATAATAACCCTTGCCTGCATTGAGTGGTAAAGATGGACTTTGGGACGAGAGTCCCCCATCTTCTCAACTGGTTGGCACTTGAATAAACCTCTTTCCTTGTCATCAGCACCTGTCTCACAAGTTTGGCTTTCACTGTGGCAGGCAGCTGGACCTGCATTCAGTTTCAGAAGTTGTGAGTTCCCTCCTGGTTATGTGTTGCCATGACAGGGGTGGGGTTTATGGTGACATTGTATCTCAACCTCTTCTTCCCATTTCAATGCTTTTTTCCCCTTGTTTGCTCAATATGTGTAGGAGTCACTCAGCTAGTTTCTGAGTTTCCTTCAGAAGGAATTATTCTGTATGTAGCTGTAGATTCAGTGTGCCTGTGGGAAGAGGTGAGTTCAGGAGCCTCCTATGTTACCAACTTGAACTAGAACTCTCAGAAAATGACTTCTTATACAAATCGTCTACATTATGCATATGATAATAATAATATTTCTAAGTGGAACCCAGAGGATTAAGAATAATTAGGGTTTAAAATGTATACCAATGTGCGCCTGACCAGTGTGTCTCGGTGGATTGAGTGTCGTCCCATGCACCAAGAGGTCACCAGTTCAATTCCCAGTCAGGGCACATGCCCGGGTTGCAGGCCCAATCCCCAGTGGGGGGCATGCAAGAGGCAGCTGATGTTTCTATCTATCTCCCTCTCCTTTCCTCTCTCTCTAAAAATCAATAAAAACATATTTTAAAAATGTACCAATTGGAGAAACTTGGAGATGCTACCTTTGCCAAGTGATCAAAGTTAACATCACCAAGAATGGGACAGACTGTCCTTACATTCCTCCTGCTATGATGTGCTGAGGAAACATCATCAATTGTGTCATATTCTTGCCAAAAACACATACCATGAACCTAATCACAAAGTCACATCAAACCCAAATTGAGGCATGTTCTACAAAGTAACTGGCTTGTACTCTTAAAAAATGTCAAGGTCTTTGAAGACAAAGAAAAACAGAGAAACTGTTCTTGCTCAAAGGAGATTAAAAAGATATGACTAAGTGTCATGCAATCATGAGTTAGATCCTGGACCAGACCACGGAAACATATAACTTTAAAAAAATCATTGCACAATTGACATTTAAATATGGGTTGTGTAGATAGCACTTTTGTATCATGTTACATTTCTTTATTTTGATAATGGTAATGTCATCGTATAAGAGAATGTCCTAGTTTTTAGGAAATGTATATGAAGTATTTAAGTGTTGCTCAGCCGGTGTGGCTCAGTGGATTGAGCATTGTCCCATGAACTGAGAGGTTCCGGTTCGATTTCTGGTCAGGGCACATACCCAGGTTGTGGGCTCGATCCCCAGTAGGGGGCATGCAGGAGGCAGCCGATCGATGTTTCTCTCATCGATGTTTCTCTCTCTCTCCCTTCCTCTCTCTCTAAAAAATCAATAAAGACATATTAAAAATATATATATTAAGTGTAAAAGGGCACAATGTCTAAAACTTACTGTCAAGATGGTTCAGGAAGAAAACAGACTGCTGAGAACGAGAGAGAAATAGAAATAGAAACAGTTGTTGATTATGGGTAAAGGGTATATGGGGGTTCTTTGTACTATTCTTGCAACTTTTCTGTAGGTTTGAGTTATTTCAAAATCAAAAGTTAAAATTTATCCTGAATATATATAGACGTAAATACACATATATGTATGTATGCATATATGTATAGAACTTAAGCCTCAAATTACTGTACATCATCTTTTCTGTACATGAAAGCCGCTCTCAAACATCTGCAAACCTCACACACTCGCACACATTGTTTATTTATGGAATGTCTGGCGTGTTGCTGTTCTCAGCTGCTCTTGTGTTGTCAAATAAGTCCATGAGATCACAGCACTGTGAAGTCCAAGGAGCGATGGAGAATGTGTTTGTGGTTCCTACTCTACTGGCTTTGCTACTGTGGGAAAGAATTAGATTCATGTCCTTCCTACACTTAATTTGAGGGCAAAGTCTTTGCAAGTGTGCCAGTGCTTGCCTTTGTACTCATTCCACCATGAGAGCATTACAAATTCAGGGAAATCCCATCGCAGCCTCACAGAACACATCCATTAGTCTTGATGCTGTCTCCCAAACACACATTTTGCTTGCTGGTGCACAATCTGCACCAGCTTGATCCATTTTAATTTTTAACTGAAATAATTCCCTCCCCTCCAGCCTGTGCCAGGTGTGGAATGGAAAGCCAAATGCCCTCCTCGGTGTCATCCACACACAGTTGTCTTAGACATGGTGATGTGTTAAAAATGCCTCAGTTCCTTAGGTGAGTGCCATCAAAACAGCCAGTCTGGTGTTTCAACTAAAGGCTGGTTTGGGGATTGGTAGGAGGGATAAATGATGTATTTATTTTTAAATATTAATATTTTTATTGACTTTTTTTGAGAGAGAGGAAGGGACAGATAGAAACATCCTTGTGGGAGAGAAACATTGAACAGCTGCCTCCTGCACGCCCCCTACTAGGGATCAAGCCCGCAACCTGGGCATGTGCCCTGACTGGGAATCAAACCAGGACCTCTCGGTCCATGGGACGATGCTCAATCCACTGAGCCACATCAGCCGGGCAATGATGTATTCATTTAAATAGGATGCAAATTAATCTTGGTATACGTGGACTTCAAGGGCACTCTTTCAATGTAACAGTCACTTAGGTTGGCATTATCACCCCACCCTCAAAAACTTTGCAAGTGATTCGTCGGAGATGTCACACTCACTTAAATCATTCTTAATGAGCTTGACCACCTATCATTTCCAAAATCATTACAATAGGCTAGTGAACTTTTATAATTTCTTTGGATCCCTAGCATCTGAACTGTTGGGGAACTCTTCACCATGACTCTTGGTGGGGGGAAGACAGCCTCTTGCTAGAGGAGCTGACATTGCTACTAAATTTTCCTAGCCTCCCTTGCAGCTAGAACAGAAGCAAAGCAGGACAGGGGTGAGGGGATCACCCTCTGGTGGTAGTCATGACTATGTATGGTAGGGGTATCCTTCCCAGAACCAGTTCTGTGGCACCTTTTTAGGTGAGACTCCTGCTATTCAGACTTTGCCTTAGGTCTAGTACCATTAAAAATAGAAGTTATATGAAATCCTCAAGAAGCAAAGTGGAAATTACAAACTGGTTAATTCATGTATTTATTATTAAAACAGAAAACAAAACAACCACTATGACAGTTGCTGTACAAAAATGGTCTCCCAGCCTACAAATGCTTGCCACCTTTGATCCACAAATCTCGTTTCTATGAATGTGTCCCACAGATATCTTTTTGCACAAGTGAAATAAAAGATAAGATGTGCAGTATTGTCATAGCAAAAGACTGAAAACTCACATATCTCACCAAAGGGGACTGCTTAAATAATATCCCACAAACACAGTGGAATATTATGCAGTTATAAAAAATGAGAAAGCATTTTATATATTGAATTGGAAAGATCCATTTTAATAAAGAATGGATCTCGAGTCCAGTTATGTTTAAAAAAGCAAGGTATATAAATACAATGCTATCTTCTGTGTAATAAAAGGAAAAAAGGAGAAGCATATGTTTGTAATTACTTATATAATAATAAAGATACTTTGGAGGGATACATAGAAAATTTAATAATGTTTGCTTATCAGGCAGTGAGAATGATGTGGGAATAGGCTGGTCAGGGACCTTTCACTATTTGCCTTTCTAGATTTTGCATTTTTCAACCATGTACATGAATCACCTATTTAAAAATCAAATAACTAAATTGAAATAAAAACAAAGTATAACAGTCCAAGCAACACTTTTTTGTAACATAACTGCGTGCTTTATTGAGATACACAGTAAAGCAGTAATATAATACAATAGTAAGGCATATATTTGGTGAAGTCTGATATGTTGTGAAAATGCAGTAAAACTGAAGTTTAAAAAAATAATTAGTAAATGTTACAGTGTTGGTGTTAAAACACAATATATTATGATACTCAAGTAAGAAGCCAGTACCTGAAAACAATGACATAACATGCCAGGTGATGTTTGTTTCCGTTACATTGGTTATGATTTACAGTTTAACACTCAGTGGTTATACAGAACACAAAATAATGTCCAAATTATGCTGAAAACGTAGCAATAAAGCTCTCAATTTTTATTCATATATTTTGACAGACTCACTCCAGAACTAATGTCTAAAAGATAAAACGAAAAAGATTAAAATAAAAGTATGCACTCTGTCTCTGATTTTAGAATGAAACAAACTTCTGAGTAGGGAGCAAAGTCACCCCTTGTTTTAAATTGTGGTTAAAAAAAAAAAAATCCTTGGATAAAGAAAAAGTCCAGCGTCACGTGAAGGAAAAAAATGCAAGACTAAAACCAAATCTTAATGTAATTTGTTACCTTAGAGCTTTGGGTTTTCTTGTGGAAATTATAAGGGCAAACTGCTCACACAATGGACAAGTGGTCAAGCTGTGAAATCAGGTGTGCACAATTATTAGGAACACCCCAAAACCAAAGTGAGGTAGAAATAGCATGAGAAGCCATGTTCGATGTTAATTATCATTAAGAAAATAATGGACAAAACCCACTCTCCAAGAGTTAATTACACTTGATGTAAGAGGTAACAGATTTGCGAAATAATAGGTCACACGGTGATTTCTATTGAATGATTAAAAAAAAAAATCAAAGACTAATATGATGAAATGAAAGAGTAAAGCTTTTTCCTACCAGCTAGTCCTCTTGAGGTTTTCACCTCTTTTTTTGAACAGTTTGTTTGTTTATACATCGAATCTGTGTAATCCACCCAAAAGGGTTCGGAGTACCTTTTGGAACATTGAAATCAATCTGCGTTCCCACTCACAAACCTGCGCAGAATTACTTAGAGCGACGCAAAGGAGGGCAGCACGGTTCACGAACTTCTGGGTGGATATTTACCAGTATCACAGTGTGATGGGGCTACTGTCTTACATTTTCCCAAGGATTATTTTATATTAAGTCTTGTGGCATTTAAAAACTCACTGCAATGAGAAAAACAAAATCTTAAAATCGTTTAAAAAAACCACACAAAACACCCACTGCTGTTTGTGAGAAGAGGAAGAATCCTTTAGTCATTATACAGAGTTCTATGTATGGTTATGAGCATTCATCCAATGCTTGACTTCAAGAGTGGCCGGCTCCCTCAGAGGGATCAGCTAGGAACCCAGCACCGACTTCCACTGAAGCATCATTAAATCTAAATCGTGGCATTGCCAGCAGCAGGAAGCTGAGTAGATCAACCCACGGCTTATTCGGACATAAGTCCTGTGTACTCATTCATCTGTTCCTTTTCCAAAAATCCAATACTCTAGTTGTCAGTGGAAAGTTTCAAATGAGAAACATCTGGGGCTCCAGACAAGGTTTTAGTGTGGTCGTTTCTTTCTGGCTTCAGGTTCCAGGAAAAAGTCATTCTAGACCGAGCAGGTAAGCCTGGATGACCAGAAGCGATTTCCTGCCATTAGCAAGTGGCAGGAACATTTGAAGAAGACATTTAAAAGGTCTCTAGAAATGTCTATCTAGTTATCTATATACCTATAGTATCTACGTACTTATAGACATATAGATGGGTAAAACGAAAACCCACAGCCGGTTCCACTCAGTCAACAATTCTCCGAAGAGCACTGGGAAGCAGCCATTTGGTAGTGTTAGAGCAAGTCCTATCTTTAATATGCAAGACAAGAAAAAAAAAAAAAAAGCCATGAATTTCATATGGAGATCACGCTAAAAGGATGCAAAACAATGCACTGCCTCAAAGTTTGTGTATGTTTGTGTGTGTGTGTGTGTGTGTGTGTGTGTGTGTGTGTTCGTTTTTAGGGGTTTTATAAACAACTTTTTTTTAATAAAGCACACTTTAGTTTACAATCTTTCTGTATAACTGTTATAAATTTTTAAACAACCCAAAATGCGTTCCATATAAAGAAATGGCAAGTTATTTAGCTATCAAGATTTTACATGTAGTTTTCTTATAACTTTTTTTTGTACAATTGCATAGACGTGTAAAACCTGCCATTGTTAACAAAACAATAACAGACTTAGAAACTACTGAAATCTACAGTATAGTACCACTACCCTTCACAAAAATATAGATTTTTTTTTCTTGTAAACTCTTACTGTCTAATCCTCTTTGTTGTATGAATATTATAAAAACCATGCGGGAATCAGGAGTTGTAAAACATTTATTCTGCCCCTTCTTCATCTGTCATGACTGAAACTAAGGACTCCATCGCTCGGCCCAAATCATCTGCCAAGTGGAAAAGGCTTCCTACATTGTGTCCTAGAAAACAAAGAGAGAGAGACTTTACAGACGTGCAGGTTATCACCCCCCGGACTCTGCCATTTGGGAAAGCACTCCCCATTTCTTGGTGAGGACAACACAGAGGCTGCATCGAGGGTGTCTATATAACAGGGTTGGATTTTCACCCGTTTCCAGGAAGAAGCACAGCCTTGTTAATGAAGCCATTCCACGTGGTTAGTATCAGCTTAATACTGGATCGGGCTACTGTTGCCATTGAAATAGAAACATGTCCAAGACCGCACTCATCTTCTCAGGGGTAAGCGTGAGATGCCTGTCACCACAGGGATAGTTCATGATGGGGTGCACCCTTTTCCACCTTGTTGCGGGAGGTTATTGACAACGTACTTGTACTGAATTTTTTCTACAATCAAACCACCATCACCATGACTATCACCACTACTGCCGCCACCACCGCCACTCTGTTGCCGTCACTGTTATCATCACTACTACCATCACCACGACATGGACTCTTCATTCCAAATCTGTTTGAAGCTGTTGGCTCACTTCTAAGGCTTTTGTGGAGGTGACTAGTTGCTTTCTGCTTTTGCTTGGGCTAAAAAAATGGACCTTTTGTGTACTATTAACATTTGAATGAGAAAGCTTCCAAATCAAAATCACTTTTCATTCCAAATTACTCTAGAGCCTAATTATAATATGACCCACATGTTTAGCAGGAATCTGGGTGTCCTGTGAGTCCATTTTTGATCTCCTAAATGAGGGTTAGCTATCAGAATAGCCTTTTAATAAGAATGTGACATGACCTAGCATTAATCCCCCAGCACAGAGAGCAAAGCCAGCACAATATCCCTGGTGCTTTGTGGCAAAATTCCGGTCTAGAGTAAAATGCCTGGAGACATACTGGATGACTTGACTTTTCATATATGTCTCATATGTTTTTTTTTCTTTATTGATTTTAGAGAGAAAAGCAGGGAGAGGGGGAGAGAGATAGAAACATGGATGAGAGAGAACATCGACTGGCCGCCTCCTGCATGCCCCCATTGGGGATCCGGCCCACAACCTGGGCATGTGCCGTGACTGGGAATCGAACCGCCGACCTCTTGGTGCATGGGTCGATGCTCAACCAGTGAGCCACACCAGCTGGCTATGTCCCATATTTTTATGTGGCTTGTTTTAATTCTTGGACATTAGTACATCATTCCACTATTCAAGTACTGCCTTTGAGACTAAAAATACTTTTCTAGGCTATTACTACCCTGCCATGTATCAACTTTACAGATTCCCATAATTGTTTAAATCTCTATAAAAATTAAATATAGACTAGGGCAGGTATTCTGTTCTAATATTTATCTCGAGACGTCGTTTTATACATGAGAGAGAGGATCTGAAGAGGATTCACAGGCACGTACTTGCAAAGTGATGGCACATCAAATTAAGACTTATTAAAAGTCTAGCCCTGGCCAGTTTGGCTCAGCGGTTAAGACTGTTGGCCCATGGACCAAAGAGTCCTGGGTTCAATTCCAGTCAAGGGCACGTGCCTCGGTTGCAGTTCGGTCCCCGGCCCTGGTTGGGGTCGTGCGGGAGGCAGCCAGTCGATGTGTCTCTCTCACATCGATGTTTCTCTCTCCATCCCCCCCCCAATCTGAAAATAAATGAAAAAATATCCCCAGGTGAGGATTAAAAAAAAAAGTGTAATGCCATTCAGCCACTAAGGTGATCAAGTTTGCACATCTCTTTGAGCTTTATTAGTGCAAAGAGTTTCAGTGAGAACTGATTATATTTTTAAAAATCACTGTGGATTTTGGTTGAGACTGCAAACATAAAAACTTTTAACGAAGCATATGTACTACTTATAAAGTGGGCCAACTGTTTGGCAGTCTTCCGTGGAACTGAAATCGTCTCTGGCTTTTCTAAACCATAAAAACCACAGGAAGCCATAGTGGGTCCTTTGCTGTTCCTTTGAGCTTAGAGCACAAATATAACTGATGCCATCAGGTTAGAGGGCTTCCCTTTGACTGCCCTGCAACCCTGGGAAATCACAATTATTCATGCATAATTGAAAATAGATGGGCTAACTGTACATTTTTAATTACTTGCAATCTTAACAGCAATTAATGAAGCCAGTCGAAACAAAACTCAAGACCCTTACAACCTGATATCTGCCTAGAATTCCAACTATTTCTCATTTCCCACATATGACTATAGTACAGGCCACCTTGTAGATAGAAAATGTATTACAAAACATAAAACAGGGAAGAACTCATTTTCCCATTGGCTCATTGATAATAATCAAAACATGCCTATTGTACATTGTGTGCTAGGATAATAAAGGCAAGTAAATGTGTTTATAGATGACAGCAGGTCCTCAAATAACATCGTTTTGTTCACTATCGTTTTGTTATAACGCGGATGAGATGTCGTAAGAACTCAACTCTTGATCAGTGAGCCTGTGGTATAAGTGTTTTCATCATATGTGGTTTCATTTAAAGTCACAGACCCTACTGATGATGTTAAGTGAGGACTGGCTGTATATTACCAAGGGATGCTGTGCTCCTGGAAATGGTGTTCAGTTACTACACGAACAGAAAAGTCTTGAGTGTGTCAAGAGGCGTGAGTTCTAGGGGCATCTGTTATTGGGAAAGTTACCAGGTACAATTCTTAATATACTATTCTTAATATACCATATACACTCCCACGAAGTGTTAGGTGGCCTTTGAACTTGTCAGCCTGTTTGTGTTCATGACTTCACGGCTGTCCTTATGCTAGAAAAATAAATGTTCAGTCACCTCACCATATCTATATTATGCCTTTGGTTACTTTATTTACAAATACCTGTTTCACCAGAATAATGATTCCAATGTTTTTCCTGGCTGTTTTCATTACAGCCAGAAAAAAAAAAAATCTATCTCTTTGACAAAATACTGCCCCCAAGAATCATAAATCTCAACCCATTGGAGGCATAAAACTGCACTGTGATATGGATACAGAAAATAGAGTTGTACCCCGCTTCTACTGTCCATGCGTATAAAGCAGAACATTAGGGAGGTCATTAATTTTACCTGACAGATGTTTCTAAAGTCAAAATGAAAATCTTAGACCAGGAGCACGAAAGGCACTGCAAAGCAGGCAGGATTCAGGCGTCTGTAATCAGCTCCAGGAACAACTTGACACAAAAATACATCTGGCGAAAAGTATTAATTTAATCCATTTGAACGCAAGGATTGTGGAGCGTGAAGGCACCATGCGTGGAACATGAGGGCAGTGGGGCGTTTCTCCGAGTCGGCGTTAACTGCCACCCATTCGGTCTCACCCGCCACCACTGCCCGGGGGAGTTGTTTTCCGCAGTGATTGGAATGGAGACTTTCTGGCAGCGATCCAAGTCCTCAATAGCAATCTGGCACTCTATTTTTTAAAAATACAATTCCCAAATCAATGGTTAGCATGCGACTGGCCAAAGCCAAGCCAGAATGATGCAGTGAAATTTGCTTTATCTCTTCTTCTCTAGAATTTCATCTTTTGAAAGAAAAGATTTGGTCTGCTGTCCACTGGGGGTCTTTTCGGAGCATGAAAAAGATCACTATTATTTTGATTCTCTGGCTTTCTGGGAACTTCTCTGACTCTAATGCACCTCGGGTAGGAAGGTTTCCAAATGCCTCTACGACTTCAATGATACGTGCTGGCCTTTTCTCAAACATGATCAGGGCGGTCAAAATTAGGGTACAACTTTTTACAACAGTGAAAATAAATGTTAAGGGGCACTTACCATAGGAATGAACCCAAGGAGTCTCATATAAGATGTATGTGAGCCAGGCAAACCGTCAGGAGCACTCAATGCTTCACCGATTCAGGTTTCCTCAGTTTCTCCTCCCAGCCTACCACTCTGTCCCTGGGACCCCACTGCCCCCAGCCTTGGAGGGAGCACTGGTGTAGACACTGAAGGATCGTACAGTTTGTCAGGCCTGCATGGCATGGTGCTGGCGGGATTTCCAGTATGACTCCTTATGTTTAAATGAATCAATGGCTACTCTTGTCCATCCTATTTCTAAGGATCCAGAACCTTCTCATGTAAGGACTCTCTGCCCATCCAGCCTGTCTCCGAGATTAGTACATGCTATTGCCACCCACGAGAGAGCTTTCCTTCTAACGTCCTGCACGCTAAACTCTTGGTAAGGACAATTTCGTTGCGCTTGGGCTGTCACTCAACACTTCGTCATCCAATAGTCGCTTGGTTAGGCAACTCAATGTCTAGATAATATTCCTGGTAGAACAGACGTATGAAGCAGCTTTTGCTGTACAACCCCAAACCACACTTGGTGATAATCCTGTACACGCTACCCCTTTGAACCCCAAAAGAGGCATGATAAAAACCCTCAAGACTCCCAACATTCATTTCTTGAAAATCTCTGACTGCTTCATGTTCTATCTGGCCCCACCTGCCAAATAAAAAATAAGTCTCCTCTAAAGGGCAAGTTGCGGTTTGCAAGCCTTGCAAACACCATTTTCTAAAGTGTCAGGAAAGAGTCAGAGGAAAGCGTGGCTCTGGACCCAGACCGCCTGGATTCGAACCCTGGCTCTGTCACCTTGGACACAGTTTACCTTTTCACTGACTCAGTTTCCTTATCTGTAGTGGGGTTAAGAAAAGTACCTACCTCATAATCTTTTTTCATGAAGATTACATAATGAAAAAGATGGCAAGTGCTTAGAACCGGGCTTGGCACACAGCAAGCGCTCAAAAAATATCAGCTAAAGTGGGAAAGGAAGAGCGTGGGAACCCGGAAAAAAGAAAACAAAACAAAATGAAGTCATCCCAGAAGAACACACACCAAGCGCACTGGCAGAAAATGCTAGGGTCCTGGAAGTAGAAAGAAGCCTGATGATTCATCAATGATGTTCAAGGCTCAATTTATTTGGAAGATTTTGTTTGTGTTGCAAATGGCAACAGATGATGAACTGCAGGATCCCAACCCGTGGTCCTGTCGTCATGGTGATGACAATGGCAATGAGTGTCTGAGGAATGTTCCTCATGAGCTGCAAGTGGAGAGGTGACTACCACCCTTACATGATGACACGTGTAATACATACATGCGCGTGCACGCAACACAATTCTTACACAAACGCCAAACACAGAAAGCAGGATGAGACAGACAGAAGCCATGGCTGTGAGCCTCAATCTCACTGACCTCTCTCATTGGCTTCCCAGGGGTATTTCTTCCTTTAATAATAGAGAGAGGAAGAGGTAGAGATATCAGAAAGGAAAAAAAAAAATCATGCATATATATATATATATATACACACACAGTTTCATACCAATTTGCTTCTTTTACCAAACTAATGTTCAGATGACAATTCATTTATTCCCCTCTGAAAAAAAACAAAAACAGAAACAAACAAAAAACCCCAAAAGACATATCCAGTCAAACACCCTTTATATACACTTAAATCAGTGTAAACAGATCACAGGATCCCGGAGACGTCACTTAGAGAACCCATGGTGTTCACGTGGTAAAACTGGATGAAAGCTGGCGCAGCAGAGAAATCTGACAAATCCAATGTTGTTTTCAAGAACAACTCAGAATCTCTAGCTTAATGTCAAAAGTCTCAGAATTGCTTTACTCTGGATTTGACGATCAACCCACAGAAACATAAACAGCAGTTGCCTTTGTGTGCCAAAACTCTGCACCCCAAATACAAGGCAGAACGTCACAGAAAGGCTAGACTCCATCCTCTTGGAAGAATTTGTTCTATCTGGTACAAGCTGAGCATGCCCATGGTGGGATTGGGGACATTTGAGGAAAAAGAAGAAAAGGGGATACGCGATCAATCCCACTAATGGGCAAGCTACAGAGCCAGTCCCAGGAATAAGCCTTCAACTTCTTCATAATTCACCAGGTATCAGGAGCCTTGCGAGTCCATGGCTAAAGACCCGCTGCTCTTGCTTGCTTTAGAGAGGCCTGTATCTGCATGCATTTCTTTATTTTTCTGAAGAGCAGGTTTTGATGAGAAAGTTTTCTATTTTAATATAATTGGACAGAAAATTAGGGCCCTCTGACCATTAGGGCCTTGGGCATGCAATTTCCTTTTAGCTCCCGAGTCTTGAAAATGAAACACTACTGGTTTTCAGACTTTGACTTAGCAAAATCTTCTACGAAATCCCAGTATTGCGAGCAGATAAAAGCAGAACTGTGAGAGATCCTGGGTGTCATCTCCGTGCCTCCGCACCCCTGACCCACCACGCTCAGGGGCTCCCCAAACACAGAAACTCCCCGAAACAGTTTGAGAACTACTAGTCTAGAATGAGAAAGTATGGAGCTACTGTTCGAAAACAGATCTTTCGAAACTCAAGTTTAGGGCTCAAAACTTCTAGTATATATTGAAAGGTTTTCCAAGTATGACTTTTCCTCCTTCTCTCCTCCCTCTTTCCTTCCTTCTGAATTTGCCTGAGTCAGAGATCTCTTAGCATGTGATCAAAGCATTCATGACCTACTCAAATCAGGCAAGAGAGAAAAATAGGTGCTGGCTCCTCAGTTTGGGGGGGGGGTCCCCAGTGGTAGGCCGATAGCAGATGGCAGGAAAAAGGGCACAAGGGAGAAGAACATTATTTCATCCTCGATGACTCAAATGAATGCCAGCATGAATTACTCACCCATTCTTTTTCACTCCTTTAGCAAGTTTTTTTAAAAAATCTTTATATTTCATAGTTATACTCTCTGGTAGTAGAATTAATTTCCTTCCCCTACAGGAGTATGCTCTCCTCAAGGGCAGGGTCCACATGTTGCTTACCCACCACTCTGCCCGCAATACCTTGCGCTGTACCTTGACACCAGGGATATTTGATAAATGCCGGCTGAACTGAATTAGTAAGGTAGCCACTAGGTCATGGCCGTGACCCCTTCGGTGTTTTTGGCAACTTGGGCTTTGCCTGCTTCCCTCGAGCTTGGATGACAAGGGCTGGTAACTTGTTCTGGCTTGTAACTTTGGTCTGTTATTAAAACTGCAGAAGTTGCCCTGGCCGGTTTGGCTCAGCGGTTAGAGCGTCGGCCCGCGGACCAGAGAGTCCCGGGTTCGGTTCCCGCTAAGGGCATGTACCTCGGTTGCAGTTTGTCCCCGGCCCCAGCTGGGGTCATGTGGGTGGCAACCAGTCGATGTGTCTCTCTCACATCGCTGTTTCTCTCTCTCTCTCTCCCTCCTGCTTGATAAATGCAAAAATGTCCTCAGGTGAGAATAAAAAATAATAATAATAAAACTTCAGAAGTTTATGAAGGACGGTGTTGTTAGAAAGCAATATGATTTAGTTTCAGAGTGTAATTCTGATTCCTAAAATGATAAATGCTGCCTATTTTTATTCATTCTACACCAAGCCATACGCAGAGCTCGGTATCAACTGGTCCCTGCTGAATATGCAGCAAATGATTTGGGTTTTGTTTCAGGTACTTCTCCGGAAACCATCTTTTATGTAAATGAACCTCCCAGAGCCATGTTAACCCTGGTCTCTTTCAGAACCCTCCCTCATCACTTGGATACCAGTGTGCTCATTAGCATAGTACAAAAGGGCTGTTCTCTTTTATTTAAAAAAAGTTAAAATGATGTTTTCTACTGTATTAGGAATAGTTCTACACTGATGAAATGCAATATTTAAGAAAGTTATTGATTAATAAATAAATACAGCCTGGCCAGTGTGGCTCAGTGGTTGAGCATTGACCCATGGACCGAGAGGTTGCTGGTTCGATTCCCGGTCAGGGCAAGTGCCCAGGTTGCAGGCTCAATCCCCAGTGGGGGTGTGCGGGAGGCGGCCAGTTGATGTGTCTCTGTCATTGATGTTTCTATCTCTCCCTTCCTCTCTCTCTAAAAATCAATGAAAACATATTTAAAAAATAAATGAATACAAGTACCAGATAGAAGTTTTATCTCATAAATACATTCTTTGGAAATGAGTTTCCTGAGACATTCACTTAGGGTGTCCATCTGGCAATGTGGGATGTTGTCAGGAAATGAATCAAGAGAAAAAGGAAGTGTGCTAGGGAGTCCTGAGTCTAAATAAAGGGCTTGGTCAGCTCTGGAGAAGTCGAGTTTCCTCAGGCAGTATGAAGTTAAGATGATTGGTTGTAATTCTTTACTTCAAAGTCAGTTTCTGGGTACCTTTAGCTTCTTTATCTCAGTTCACCGACCAGTTTAAAAAATTCAGAGTAAGTCCCTGTCTTAGGATTTCTGTTTTAATACAAGTGAAAGAAGATTTGAGTGGTCATACTTTAAATATGTTGAAACATGCTGGATCTTTGATGAACATGGGTATAAATGCATAAGTCAATTCAAATGCACAGTTTTGTTGAGCTCAAAGTTGATCAGCACCGAGCTAGAATGGACCACAAAATAACAGTGTAAAGCAGGGACTGGCACACTTTCTCTGTAAAGGCCAGAGAGTAAATACTAGAGGCTTCGCAAGCCATACTGTCTCTGGAGCAACTATTCAGCTTTGCCACAGCTACTCTGCCACTGTAGTAAGCAAGAGCTGTAAACAATATGTAAATGAATGGGCGTGGCTCTGTGCCAATAAAACTTTATTTACAAAAACAGGTTGTGGACCAGATCTGACCCATGGACTGTAGTTTGCTGGCCCCGGGTGCACAGGAATGAGACCTCAAATCCTTCATGGAAGCAGAGAGGAAACAATGGTTCTTGAAAGGGGTCCCATGATGCTTCTGCCCTGGTTCTTTTTTTTAAATTTTTTTTCCCTTTATTGATTTTAGAGAGAGAGGAAGGGAGAGGGAGAGAGAGATAGAAACATCGACGAGAGAGAACATCAATTGGCCACCTCCTGTATGCCCCCACTGGGGATCGGGCCCACAACCTGGGCATGTGCCCTGACCGGGAATTGAACCGGCGACCTCTTGGTGCATGGGTCGATGCTCAACCCCTGAGCCACACCAGCCGGGCTGCCCTGGTCCTTTATGTTGTTCTTCCATTAAAGAACCACAGGTAAGACTTGAATTTTAAAGGATGGCCGGTTTTGCAAAGCTGTTGGGTTGGTAATTTAGAGGCATATAACAGAAAATATGTGGGCTTATTTGGAAGGGGGTAGTAAGAGGGAGAGGCTGGTATGGGAAAATTAATGTAGCACAGGTCAGCAGGTAAGAGATTATACAGGCAGCAGAAATACCTGCATAGCATTGCTAACTGCTTTCTGAACTGTCTTACGGCACGGAGAGTTTATGTTGGATCCTAGCATTCATTAATCTATGTACAGTGGCACCTCATTTTGAGAGAGCCCAGTATCATACTGCTGACTAGGGAAGCATTTCTTTCCTGAATGTGCATACATATAAAAATACCTTTGTTAGACTGCTAAATGATCAGATATATGGGCAAATCACTTAAAGAATTTATTTTAACCTGGCCAGTGTGGCTCAGTGGTTGAGCGTCGACCCATGCACCAAGAGGTCGCTGGTTCGATTCCCGGTCAGGGCACATGCCCAGGTTGTGGGCCCGATCCCCAGTGGGGGACATGCAGGAGGCGGCCAATCGATGTTCTCTCTCATTAATGTTTCTCTCTCTCTCTCCTCTCCCTTCCTCTCTCTCAAATCAATAAAGGAAAAAAATTAAAAAAAAAAAGAATTTATTTTAAAATTATATTTATTGTTCATTCTAACTATGTAGTGTTCCTATAGAACAATCGTGGAGATTCAGAAAGTGTGTTACAGTAGATAATGATTTTTATGACAGTGGAATTCAACTTCTACATATACTTATAGACAGATGGACAGATTACAGATAGATAAATAGACAGATTAGATAGAAATTGGCTAACATTCCGCATTTAATATACACTGAGCCACTCAAATCCCCCAAGTGGCTGTGCACAGCTAACTATATCTAGAGAGTAATCAGGAGAGATATAATCACAAGGCTCAATGTGCACCCGTTCACACCTCGAACACCCTGCAGTTTATATTGGCTATTAAACAGGACAGTTTTGCCATCAATTTATCACTACATGGAGAAGCATGTAACCCCTTTATTAATTTGGATAATAGTTTAGTAAGGCCATCGAGATAAGATCAGAAGGCTAATTTAACTTGCTGAATGGCCATGAACCAGGCACTTCTTTGGGCTTCCCGGTACTTTTCATGAAGATGAAAGATGAAGGTTAGCTGATACTTTAAGATTTGAGCTCTATGTCAAAACTGTGGCAGGGGGTATCAAAGACATTGTAAATTTCAATTACACAACAACTCCCTTATCTATATACTTTCTTTTTATGGAAAACATAAATATTTTTTAAAGTATTTTCCTCTGTGGGCAATTATCTAGCACGGTTAAGTAAACCACGAGGTGGTATTTAAGAGCACATTTCCACTAAATGTCAGACCTCTGGCTCAGACATCTGTTCTGAGTTATTCAAACAGCTGTCCAAAACAGCTGTAGTAACCGTGAACTTGATTTTCCGTAACACAGCAACGGGAACATGGATGGCAGACTTCGAATAAAAGTACAGTGTCCTTTAATACATTAGCAAGGTCTTGGCAAAAACGTCCATGGTAAAAATTCTACAACTTAATAAAAATATATTTCTATCTACCTGGGTAAGGAAAACTGAGATTGGTTACATCAGTAGTTTTAAACCACTGGCTCAGAAAATCAGTCTAGTGGGTTGCAACCAGCAGTTTATTTTTCAATAAATAACACAGAGGAATAGTGTGAATTATATGCAGTAGGGAAAGAATTGCTTCTTAAAATCTTTGCTTCTGATCTTTGTATATACAGGGTGGGGCAAAAGTAGGTTTACAGTTGTTCGTATGGAACATAATACAATAATAAATTCTGTGTTTTGCGTACTCACAACTGGAAACCAACTTTTGCCCCCCTCCCGTATATATGACTATATACATATATGTGTGGTGTATGTATATGGTGGGTGCATACACATATGTGTGTGTATATACATATGTGTGTGTATATACAGACACATCAATAATTTATTTTATATCTCTACCCCATTTTGAGATGTAAAATGTTTCTCTTACTATGGAAAAGGTCAAAAGCCACTACTTTGGATATCAAAGATGCTAAAGTCACCTTTCAAGGCCCTTCCATTTGGGAGAGTATGTAACCCTGAGAACATAGGGCTCTCAGGACTTTTTTGCTTAATATCAAACTAACATACCTACTCACTGGTAAGATGTTCCCATTAAACCCTACCTTATATTTATATTTTCTCCATTCTTTCTAAATGAAAAATGCTTTTAGTTAGAAATGAGGCATCCAAAAATCCACCTTTTGGAGTATATTGATAATTAAATTGTTTTTACAATGAGACTTTGTTTCCATTTGAATTTGGGGAGAAAAAGTGTGATGTGATTTCTAAGAAGAAATAGATACTTGGTCTTTGTCCTTTCCTGGCACAGAAATCCTAACACCCTTGGAATTTCCTGTGATGAGAGGCATCAAAGCGTCTTTTATGTTAATGAGCACCTAGGGATGGGGGCTTGTTGCCAGGGGAGCCAACTATGTGATTAGAGGGTTGGAACTCTCAGTCCTACACCCAGACCTCCAGGGCTAGGAGAGGGGGCTGGGGATTGAATCAATCACCAGTGGCCAATGAGTTCCTCATTCATACCTAGGCGATGAAGCCTCCATAACGATCTTAAGTGGTGGGGTTCCGAAAGCTTTTGTGTTGGTGAACACATACAGATTTGGGGAGAGTGGTGCTCCCAGAGGGCCTGGAAGCTCTGTGCCTCTTATCCTACCTTGTCCTACACGTATCTCTTCTTTCTGGCTGTTCCGGAATTATATTTTACTTTTATTTTTTTTTTATCCTCACCCGAGGACATTTTTGCATTTATCTTCAGATACAGCGGGAGGGAGAGAGGGGGGAAGAGAGAGAGAGAGGAAACATCGACGTGAGACAGACACATCGACTGCTTGCCACCCACACGACCCCAACCGGGGCCGGGGACAAACTGCAACTGAGGTACGTGCCCTTAGTGGGAACCGAACCCAGGTCTGTCTGGTCCGAGGGCCGATGCTCTAACTGCTGAGCCAAACTGGCCAGGGCCTGAGTTATATTTTATAATAAACAGGTGATCTAATAAGCAAAGTGTTTTCCTGAGTTCTGTGAGCCACTCTAGAAAGTTAATCTAACCCAAAGGAGGGGGGGGTCAGAGGTACAGGCAACAACCTGGACTTGCAATTGGCATCTGCAGAGAGGGGGGCAGTTTTGTGGGACTAAGCCCTTAACCTGTGCAATGTGATGCTACCTGCGGGCAGATAGTGTCTGAACTGAGCTGAATTGTAGGATCCCCAGCTGGTGTCAGAGAATTGCCTGCTGGTGTGGGGAAAACCCCCACACATTGGAATTGGGTGCGGAATCATAAAAAGGCCTATAATAAGGCCTCCTTTGGCGGGAAGTAGCAAGAAAAGAAAAAATGTCAAGGTCATAGCATCACAAAAAGACCAGGTAGATCTAGCACCTTATCTGCTCTCTTGTTACATATTTTTTGTTTGTGTTTCCCTCGGGAAAATGATTTCATTCTCTCAGGCCACCACAGTACTATTGAATAAGTAGGAACTTAGTTAGAGGAATTGCTATCAGATAAAGCCTCCTTATCCCATGTTTGAAAACTCCAATTAGCACTCAGGGGACGGTACTCCTTCCATAAGCACTAATTCAATAAGCACTATGCAGGCAGCCCGGATAGTTGCCTGAGTTTCCATATAAGTGAATCAACATCATACGAGTAGCATCAGTTACACATCGTGGATGTCCACGGTGTGTGTTGTTGCATTCAGTCTGATGGTATTTGGTTGAGGAATTCTGTTTATATAGTAAACCCTCGATTTTGCGGATTTGGATTTACGGGACTTTGGACTGAACGGACAAAATTTCCGGTCTGTATGTCATATGTGAAAATTAACACCGTGTTAATTTTTAAATGCTTTTAACCAAGATTTGCTTATAATTGAATTAACAGGCTATTTTGGGGGGCATTAAGTCACTGTTATTTTTTGTTTTAATTTAGCAAATAGGCCATCTGCTAGAAAAAACACTCTAGTAATTTCGCAGACATAAATGTTACATACCCACAACAGAGTCTACATATTGAAATCCAAGAGTCACCGCTCATAAACAGTGTTAGAGCAACGATTAGCACGTGACCACACCGCATCACGCGTGGTAACTGGTTCTGCTGTTGTGTGGCGTGACTTTCTGCAGCCACTTTTTATTTATTTATTTATTTATTTATTTATTTATTTATTTATTTATTTTTTATCCTCACCCGAGGACATTTTTTCATTTTTTGTTCAGATAGAGAGGGAGGAAGAGAGAGAGAGAGAAACATCGACGCGAAAGGGACACATCGAGTGGCTGCCTCCCACACGACCCAACCAGAGCCGGGGACAAACTGCAACCGAGGTACGTGCCCTTAGCGGGAACCGAACCCGGGTCTCTCCGGACCGCAGGCCGACGCTCTAACCGCTGAGCCAAACCGGCCAGGGCTCTGCAGCCACTTTTAACACCTGCCGGCCCATAGTCCCACGTGCCAGCTGTGGGCATTTATTCACTTGTGGTGGCTGGCGGATGCGTGCATTTACTAGACCTACTCAGCGTACCTCTAAAACTACAGTAACACATATAGAAAACTTTTCTGTGTAATGAAACCTTTCATACATACTTAATTTTAACCACACAAATGTGTCTACATAAGTAAAAACAGGTAACTAATTTGTCAATTTTTTAACACACGCATTCAGGAAACCCACTTTATTATAGAATAGAATTTTGGCTTTAATGAACACCCCTTGCTGGAATTAGTCCGCTATATAGAGGTTTTACTGGACTCTAATTTTTTTTTAATATGTTTTTATTGATCTTTTAGAGAGAGGAAGGGAGAGAGATAGAAACATGGATGAGAGAGAGAAACATTGATCGGCTGCCTCCTGCACGCCCCCTACTGGGGATCGAGCCCGCAGCTAACTTCCCACAGAGCAGGTAACTCGCTTTCAGTTTAAGGGGCTGGGATGAGACAGTGTCATCTACCACCTTCTAGGGAAAACTTGGGGTCGAATGTGTGCGAGATGTGGGGCCCAAAGTCCCTGCCCTCCTAGTAGCTGTGTGATTTTGAAGAAGACACCTGCTCAGTCTGAGGCTAACCCATTTATCTAAAAGGGCGTTTCTAGGATGTATCATGCCGTAGACATCTCCATTCCAGTAATAATATTACCGTACTGTGATTTGAACGTTGGAAGTCTGTATCTGCAATTGACCACAAACAGCTAGAAGGCAAGGGACTTGGCGTTTCTTTTTTGCATCCCTAACCTCTCCACTGGTACATAGTAGGTGCTAGTAAAAGCTGGCAGGATAGGGGTGAAAGCATGTGATTTATGTCAAACTGGCATATGGTCTCATTATGAATCACGGCATCTAGGGAGAGAAGACAGCTAAGATCGTCAGGATGGGGATGGGGGTGGTGGGTGTGGGGTGGGTGGAAGACAGATAAGATTTCTATCTGTTAGAATCAACACATCAGAGATGCTCCGTGGTGAAAAGATGGCTGGAGGAGACGTTTAAAATTAGCTTCCCCTGACAGTTCCTTAGCAACCCTCTATCAGAACACTACTGCTTTTAATGTGCACTGCACAACATTTACTCATACATCAAACAGCTAGGAAATGGCCATTGTTAACTGACAGTGAACAAAAAGATAGGAAAAACACAGGACTCAAAACACCCCCGTCGTTGCCCTTATGGAGAGGAACAAATAGCCAGGTTCTCTGCAGCTCTTCCCTCCTGGGCTGCCCATTAGGGGTGCCAATCACTGGCCACAAAGCCTTGTGTTTTCCCTCCTTGGCTTCTCTAGGCTTTCCTTTGTTTGCTCACAGGCGATGGCTGCCATGCTTTTTATTCATTCACGGGACATGGGTCAGTGACTTGTTTCACGTCGGGGCAGTAAACTTCAAGAAAAACTCCAAAAAATTAACAACAGCAGCATAATACCTCCCTGGATGAGGCAAAACATCTGAGGCTCATACTGGCTGGTGGGACAATGTGGGGAGTAAAATGCTGTTTTTGGATGAGGGGCAAAGTTTGCAAGGTCAAAGTGATGGGGAGAAAGAAATCAAAGGCGTTACGAATGTTAATGTCTTTCTTTGTGAAGATGGTATTCCATCTATGGAAGTAAAAAGAATAACAAACCAGTATATAAATATTTAATTGCACCTATGTCTAAATGATGAGATAAGACACAATTTTTAAATATAAAGGGCATCAAATTGCAAGTCAGAGTTCCCACCACCGCTGTACACCAGGCATGTCCTGGACCTCGCTGGATTGTATGGTCACTGTATGTCCCTAGCAAAGGCACCATTAGGGCATTAATTTCCTTGTCTGCAAGTGACATCATAATTGCTCTTAAGTAAAAGCTATCTCATAATTAACTCTGCAGACCAATGCAAAGCAAGTAAAACACTTTAGGAATACAATTTAGCATTCTATATTTCTAGAAACATCTTGATTACACAGGTATTGGAATTTAACCAGGATCCAAGACCAGAAAATGCATTCATCCAAACCAGAAATTCACATTGAAAGGTAAAATCTTCTCACAGGGATCCCAAACTGGCATTCTGTCAGCATGTGTTTGTTTAAACATGGAAAACAGACACACTAGTTGGGTATGGAAAATGAATGGCCCAACTCCAGTAAGTCTGAGTTACTAAGGGCAGCTTACCTCTCGAACTAGGGAAGGAATTGTTGAGTTGCTCCATCACTTCCTCTAACCCTGTGCTTGTGTCCTGGGGAGGATTGAGATCTTCCTCACCTTAATGAAAGCAAACACAAACAATGGCCAATTACACTTAAGGAAAACATTAGCGATACTAGAGAAAAGGTCCATAGTTGCATCTAAAAATCCATTCTACATTCATTTCCACTTGCTCATAAATAATATAAAAAAAAAGAACCCTTCAAGCTTACTAATTAGGGAACAACTCCTTAAAGGGAAGAAGAATTCCATGCAGGGATTTATCTATGTCATCATCTTTGGAGCAGAAAACTGTATATCTATTTAAAAGTTACGATAAAGTTGACATAAGTTTCTTGTGCCCTATTAACCAATGTGAGACATTTTTCTTTGTAATAAAAAAATTATTGGACACTGGCAGTGTCTTTTCAACACAAAAGAAAATAAAGACCGTGACATTTTGCATTTATGAAGGGAAGAAAAGAGTGGAGAGACTGAGGCATTTTTCCCACTTTTTCCTTTGACATTTAACCAAAAACACAAACAAAACTCAAGCACCTTTAAAGTCCACTGTAACAGGGAGAAATAAAAGTTGTACGTGACCTATATAGGTGATGAAATATATTCTAAGAGCTATGGATACGGGGTATAGTGGGCAGTTGCGTTCTTTTTCTCTTTGTTCCATGGGACTACTTTATCATAATAATGTTTTTGGAGGCTAAAGGGGAAACATTTTCTTTAATTTTTGAGAATTTGTTTATGTGAGGAGAGAATGTGGAAGGCAAGACATTTAGGTATGGATGCTCTTCCTCTGGGAATGAAAGTCTCCTTGTAGGTTTTGTGGATCTGTTGATTCACATGTTACAGACATATACCTCCAACAGCATTTCTTTCAGTAAGGCAGAAATTTAAGTGTAAACAAAATTATTTTCAACTTTGAAGGTCCCTGGAAACTCATCTTTCATAACATTCAGTGGTCTAATAGAGAAAATAACTTCTCTGTCATTGCACTTTGTTCAGCATATTGTCACTTCACTTAAAAGAAGACCTGGCTTCAGCAAAGCAATCATAATGAACATACTTAAGGACAACCTCAGGTTCACATCTGATGTGAAATGACCAGAGAGCCAGTGATTTAATGACCTAAACATGCTACTATTTAAGGTCTATGCCACTTGGATTTTCATCTATGATTACAGTCCTGCATTTATTATTAGGTTTTCATCCTTGTTTTTAAAGCACAAGCTTAGAGAATGCTTGACAATGCTCACTACTAAGACAAACTCATATCCCAGGTGGATATGCAACTGTGTATCATTATTAGAAGGGAGGATTAAGGACCTGGCGTAGAAAAAAAACCCTCTGCTTTTGTGAGGGTCATGACAACATATCATAGGAAACCTCTTTGAATTACAGGGACAGGAAATGATTGCTGAACAATTCAGGTCGCAAGGTGGGAAAGGAAGTTACAGTATCTATCTATCTATCTATCTATCTATCTATCTATCTATCTATCTATCTATCTTATATTTATGTTTCTTAGAAATGAAAAAAAAGATGAAATTCAGCATCTTGAATTTCTTTTGTCTCAGGAGTTTAAACTACCGTTATCTGGTAAAGATGGAATGAATGGATACTGCCAGGAGAAACAGGACCCAGATGACTGCAGGGCTGATTGCATCTCTCTGTTTCATTACCGATGCAAATGTTTGCCCAATTGTGGAACATGAGGCATTTTAATAAAAAAAATGTTGTTATTGATTTCAGAGAGAGGAAAGGAGAGGGAGAGAGAGATAGAAACATGGATGAGAGAGAAACATCCATCAGCTGCCTCCTGCACGCCCCCTACTGGGGATCGAGCCTGCAACCCGGGCATGTGCCCTGACCAGGAATCAAACCAGTGACCTCTTGGTGCATGGGACGACACTCAACCGAGCCACACAGGCTGAGCACATGAGGCATTTATAATGGTACCCAGTCCACGTTAGTGATAGTATGCCTTACAGAATAAATCCGAACCAAAAGAGACACTCTCATGGGCAACAATGTTAATATTTCTGACAGTTTCATTACATCATATCGGAGCTCTAGGAATTCAATTGTACTGTGTTAAGATTCAGGTCCAGCTCAATGAAGTGACTGGCATTCCTCTCCCTGAATTATTTCAAGGATCAAATTATAAAGTCTAAACCTAATGATGTCAGCCAACTTCATTTCTACAGGTAAAGAAAGTATCATCTGGAAGTCTCAAATATAAGTGTCCAAGTACAAATGTAAAATCGGCCTATATGTTTTAATGGAAAACTTTCATGGCTGTTAGTTCACTTATTCAAATATTTATTGAAAGCCAACTATATGCCAGGTAGTGTTCTGAGTGCTGGGGTTATAGCAATAAACAACCCAAAAGCCCTGTTTCCATGGAACTCACATTCTCATGTCGGCACACGGGCTAAACAAATACACAAGTAAATTATATAGGTATGTCAGGTGATGGTAAACAGTCAGAAGAGAGGGTTAGTGAAAGGCAGTGAGGAAGAATTCTCAGAAAGGGGAGTCTTCCAAACCCTCATGATGAGGTCCAGTTGAGCAAAATCCTTAAGGACGTGAGGGTGTGAACCATGTCGATAGTTGACAGGGAAGAACACAGACAACAACAGACTGCTGATGGGCAAGGGATTTCAAACTTAGTCAGTGGCAACCTTTTGGCATTAACATTTCAACTTGATTCTACTCCAAGGTGATTTCCACAAACACACATCAAAATTCTTTTTGGGTTATTAGCTATAGCCATCATGGCTTGTCTGAAGTTGGTCCAAAAAAATGACTGAAACGTTTTTTAAATGAATGATTCAAAATAAGGAAAGACACAATCAAAGTGAGAATGCACCCTGATGTAGCAGAATCTGATAGACATTGAGGAAGTGAAGAAAAAAAAGAAGTGAAATGACTCAAAGTTAATCTGGGAGAAAAGAAATGGAATGGTTTGCTTTGGGCAAGATATTTTTTAAAGTCTTCTGAAACTCAGCATGATTTTAGGCTTTCTTGAAAGGATGATATCCCATCTGACTCACTTCCCTTTCCTCAATTCAGATGATGATTTTCCTTCTTGCTGAAGGAGAGGCTTTAGCCAGAACCTATGCAGCCAACGCAGGAGAGACCCAAGAAACCTTATTCCTGTAATTTTGCTTACACCTAAGCAACTATTTTTATACAAAAGGAAATTATGTACTAAAAATTATTTTCTCTTAAAAGGGGAGCTGCGTATGAGCAAATATGCCTGTCATTATTTTTCTTTGGATTACTTAAATCACATATGTTTTTAACCAATTTCCAACCTGATGTGTGATGACCTCATGACATACGTCTTTCCTTCCTTCCTCCAGTTTTCAGAAGAAAAAGAAAGATTTATCTTTTACCTGATAGTAGCTTCAATTACTTTTTAAAATTATATTTGGGGTAGATGGTTTCAATTTTACATAAAAAATGCTGTGTATAAGTTCTTTAATTATGGTATACAATGATGATACTGATTATTAGCCGGTTAGTGTTCAATGGTGGTGAAAGATATTAAAATTAGTAGCTAACATCCTTTTATCTCACTGTGGTTGTGATTTGCATTTCCCTGATGATTAGTGATGTTAAGCACCTTTTCATGTACCTGCTGGCCATCTGTACTGCTTCTTTGGGAAAATGTGTATTCAGATCTTGTGCTCATTTTTAAATCAGATTTGTTTTCTATTAAGTGGCATGAGTTCTTTAAATATTTTGGATATTAACCCCTTATCAGATATAAGATTTGAACATACTTGATCCCATTCCATAGGTTGCCTTTTCATCTTGATGGTTTCCTTTGCTGTAACAGACCTTTTTATTTGATGTAGTCACACTTATTTTTGCTTTCATTGCCTTTGCTTTTGATGTCAACTGCAAAAACTCACCCAGACTGATATCAAGGAGCTTACTGATTATGTTTTCTCCCAGGGGTTTTATGGTTTCAGGTCTTATATTCAAGCCTTTAATCCATTATGAACTGATTCTCCTGTACAGTATAAAATAGTGGTCTACTTTCAGTCTTTTGCATGTGGTTATCCAGTGTTCCCAACACCAATGACTGACAAGACTATCCTTTTCCCATTGTATATTGTTGGTCCCTTTGTTGCAAACAAATTGACTAGATATGCATGGATTTATTTCCGGGCTCTATTCTGTTCTGTTTATCTATGAGCCTGTTTCTATGGTAATACCATATTGTTTTCACTACTATGGCTTTGCAATATAGTTTGAAATCAGGAAGCATGATGCCTCCAGCTTTGGTCTTTCTTTCTCAAGATTGCTTTGGCTATGCAGGGTCTTTTGTGGTCATGTCTGAAGGCAGTAAAAAATTGGGTTGGAGAGGAAGGTGGATTTTGAATGCCACGCTAAGGAGTATGAACTTGATTCTGTAGGCGAACAGGAGTCACGCATATTTAAGGAGAAGAATAACGTACAATGTGGATGTTAGGAGGTAACCAGAAACATCTGGAAGATGGCTTGAACAGGGAGAGAGACCAAAAACAGAGAAACTAATTAGGAGAGTCTTCATATTGTCTGTTCAGCTAATCACATGCTGAAGGCTAAATCTGGGCAGAAGCACGGAATTGAAGAGTTTTGTTCTCTTTAAGAGAGAGAAAACAGACTGACCTTGATGATTTGATTGACGGTGGCAGGACCTGGCTAAAGAAAGTAAGGAAAGGGTTGGTTTTAGAGGTGATGGATATGTTTAGTACCTGGTTGTGGTGATCATATCATGGGGTGTATACCTATGTCCAAGCTCATCCAGATGTATATATTAAATGTATGCAATTTTTGGTATATCAATTATAGTTCAAGGAAACTAAACAGGAAAAAGAAGGTAGATAAAGGGAGAAAGTGTGGGAAATGACTGCCTTTGTGAAGTTTGGAAAATTGGAAGAGATGTTCTGGAGGTTGACCAGGATTTCAGATTGGGTTATATTTTCACCCAGAAGACACTCAGGAGAGAGGTCTGGCAATTTGGACTAAGGTTATCAACATGGCAGAAACCGAGGAATGGAAGTAGCGTCCAGAAAGAGTAAAGGAGATGGACAGATAATGTCAGGCAAGCCTTCAGGTGATGCACCGAGAAAGATTCAACATCACCTATGTGGTAACTGGCTATAAAATATTTAACTTTAATCCAATCATGAGTAAACAAGCAGACAGATGCAAATTGAGAAACATTCTACAGAACAAGTGGTTTGACCTCTTCTCAAATGTCAGCGTCATGAAAAATGCAGAAAGGCTGGGAAGTGTTCTAGATTAAAGGAGACTCAACAGACACAGTAACTAAACGCAAAGCATGACCCTTGATTGGATCCTGAATGAAAAAAGCAAAAAGCTACACAGAATATTATTGGCAGAGCTGGGGCTATTTGAATTTAAATGGTATATTAGATGATAGTATTGTATCAGTGTTAATTTCCTGAGAGAATTCTATTGTAGTTATGTAAGAGAATGTCTTCCACCTTAGAAGATATATATTGAAGGATTTAGGGGTAAAGTGTCATTATGTATGAAACATAATCATTAAATGGGTTAGTGAAATGAAAAAAAATCAACAAACGATACACAAATATGCACATGTTATAAATAAGTATATACAGTACATGTAAAGATGCTAACATATACATACACATAAATAGATGTGGCTATAAATAAACAAATGTGGCAAAATGTTGAATTAACTGCAATGCTGCCGTAGTCTGAAACTGTTCTAAAGCAGAAGCTAAGGAGTCATTAGACATAAGGGGTCGTTAGCAAGTCACAGGCTCCTGTGTGTGTACCTCATGAAAGCCAAGAGAACATAACTGTTCATTCCTATTTCTTTGTCTGTCTTTTCCAATAAACGTAAAGTTCATGAGGATACTCTCCCAGTTAAAAACAAAAAAAAGTTTAAATACACATATGGTACACAGAGAAGCACTCCATTCATTAGACAGATCACCTAGTACGAATTCACCCATACTTCACTTTAAAAAGTCACTGGGGTTGTATATTTAAAGAGTGCAACTCTCTATCCAGAATATGTGGTTCAGCAAATCCCAGCCTCAGCCCAAGGACCTTCAAAGCATGAGGATACCCGCTGCATTTGTTTAAATACCTGTGTGCATCTGCAAGATGTTTGGGTTTTGGCTTTATTTTCTTAAAATGAAGTTGGTTCGCTTATACAGTTAAAAAAAAAAAAATCTCCCTTGAATTCAGTCTTTTCTTTCAGAGAACAAACTTAAGAACAGAGCCTATCCATTTTATATTGGCAAGTTATCTCTTAGGCTATCTCCGCCCCTGGAACAGAGCATTTTCTCCTTGGATTCAGTTCGCCACGATCCTCTGGGCTCCGCAGACCATCAGGACCACAGCCTGCCGTGTGCTTTACCTTGGGTGCTTTCACGGGCAGGCTGTCTCTTTGCCAGTGTTGACAGGCCTAAATAATGAATGCTGCTAAGCACCCAGGGCTCTGAATCTCACGGCTAAGATACGCGACTCAGTTTCACATGCTTTGCTTACTTCAAAAAAAGGGGAAAACCCTGCAGTAGGAAATAACAGCAGCGATACTAAAACTCAGTTGTTTGTGGAATTTATGGACTTTTCAAAGGCATACAGTATTTTGTCAAATGCTGAGTGATCTTTTACAGTCCCCACAGTCCGCTGGCTATATTCAGGTCTCATGTGGAGACAGAGAATCTGATGCAGAGATGGCCCGAAATTACTAAGGTGTGGGAAAGCCAGGAAAATGACGTCCAACATTCTCTCTTCCTGCACACTAGAAAGGAAACCTGGCTTTCCCATAAGGTTTGAGTTGTCTCGAGGATATACCTCTCCTGCTGCTGAGGTTCTTGAAGTTCATCAGATTTGCTTCCACCACCTTCTCTTCCTCCTCAGACATACTTATCTCCTCACTGCCCTCATCCACCTTCCCTGGTCTTTTTCTTTCTTTCTTTTTAATCCTCACCCGAGGACATTTTTTTTTTCATTTATCTTCTGATAGAGCGGGAGGGAGAGAGGGGGGAAGAGAGAGAAACATCGATGTGAGAGAGACACATCGACTGGTTGCCACCCACACAACCCCAACTGGGGCCGGGGACAAAGTGCCCTTAGGAACCGAACCCGGGACTCTCTGGTCCACAGGCCGACGCTCTAATCGCTAAGCCAAACCGGCCAGGGCCTCCCTGGTCTTTCTTGATTCATAAGGGCCTTACCATCATGCTGATAAGCCCACCAACCCTGGCCTTATTCACTCGAGGAAACACACCCCTCACTGATTTCCATGTACAGTCGTCAGTGAAACATTACCAAGTAACAAAGAGAGCTTAGGTAAAGAAGATGAATTTTAGATGTAGGCATCGCTTGTAAGTAGTATTTTACTTCCATGATGTCCAATGGGATTTTCCTGACCATGATCCCTAATCTCCCACCATAAAACTCACTCAACACTCTTGACCCTTTCTTTTTGTCCCATCAATTTTGGTTAGGCACTCTGCCTTTCTATATTCTACTCTCATGGGAGAGTGTACAGTGAATTCCTCAACACACCATGATGCCAGGCAACAGAGCTTTAAGTGTGAGGACTCACGGACTCACAGGTCTCTTCCTCTCTGTGAGGTAAGATCAAGAGGGTCAAGTGTAAACAGTTTAGGACCCAGGGAAAAGGAAGTAGAGCATGGGGCTGACTCATGCTGGGCCTTGAGGGAGGAGAAATGAGGAGGACAGACCAAGCATAAGCAGATGGCTTTAAACCCTTGTCATGGCCATTTTAACAATGGATTAATGCAAAATGCTTTACTGGTTTTGACCTTTTTATCATTTATGCTTCATGAACTCCAGTTTTCTTAGAACCCAGTCCTAAGCAGAGAACACTAGTGAAGAATGACACCAGGCCCAGCCGGTGTGGCTCAGTGGTTGAGCACTGACCCATGGACCAAGAGGTCACAGGTTCGATTCCCGGTCAGGGCACATGCCCAGGTTGAGGGCTCAGTCCCCAGTGGGGGGCATGCAGGAGGCGGCCAATCGATGTTCTCTCTCATCGATGTTTCTATCTCTCTCTCCTTCTCCCTTCCTCTCTCTCTATAAGTCAATGAAAACATATTACAAAAAAATGACACCAGACCAAATTGATCATTTCCTCAACAAATTCACCTGTTTTTGTAATTTATTTTTTTAGAGAAAGGGAAAGACAGAAACATCAATGTGAGAGAGAAACATGGATCAGCTGCCTCCTGCACGCCCCCTACTGGGGATTGAGCCCACAACCCGGGCATGTGCCCTGATCAGGAATCAAACCAGTGACCTCTCAGTCCATGGGCCGGCGCTCAATCCATTGAGCCACACCGGCTGGGCACAAATTACTTGGTAATGTTCCAAAAGTGTCTTTACTTTCCTCAAGCCTCACTCATTTTCAAGATTACCTAGTCTTTTATTTCACTAGAAGACAGAAATCCTCCAATTTCTCTTCTCTTGGCTGCAAATGCTTTCTCAGAAGTAGCTAATGCATTTACAGTGATCCAATGAGCAGTCATTTATTCTCATTTCCCTTGAGCCCTTTTCAGCACTTGACCCGTGGCCCACGTCTGCCTCGAACCTATGCCTGCAACCCAATCGTTCACTACCCCATCACCCGCGTGGAGGTCTTCCCCAAGGCACTGAATCCAAGCGCCTTTGTTATAGATTCCTCATGTCACAGCCTTCAGCTCTCAGTTCTGTGGAGCTCACTCAAATCTGTCCAGCCTGCCCTTTCACACCAGTAACAGACCTATATTTTAACTTCTTTCTGGACGGGCCTTAGACCCGCCACTTCCTCAAACTCGGTATGTCCACAGTCGAAAGGATCGACTGTGTTCTTCCAACCAAATCCTCTCCCTTCATTTCCCTTGCTCACATTTTCCAGTCAGTCCTCTGGGCCTGGGTATTTTATATTCAAGTAACAGTCTCGCAGTCATCTCCTCCCATCACAGCGCTGACATCTCTCAAGCCTAAGCCCTCAGAACTCCCAGAGCTTCTACTGGTCTTTCCATCTATGCGGGTTTTACTTTGGGCCCCACACTGTTGCCAGAATACATCTTTTTAGGTATTTCTTGCCTGGTTTATGATGTTCAGTGGTCTCCCTGACATTGACCAAAACGAGTCAAATGCCTCTGCCCAACATTCATGTCACTATAACGTGACCCCAACCCTCTTCTGCAGCCTTATATTGCCACCTCCTGCTTGTACCCCCATCTTTCTACTAACGGGACTGTTGGCTCTTTCCTGCCCTTGGCCCAAGGGCTTCATCTCTACATCTTCAGTTATGCTATTCCTTCCTCAAAGTATGCTTGGTTTTTACTCCATCCTTTGGAACCCTTCACAAATATCATCATAAAGCCTTCTCTGGCCTCCATAATGACCGAAACTTGAATACCATGCTGCCTTGTTCCGAATAACTGAATGGCTGGCCCTTTTAGGGGTGGGAGTATGTCACTCATTTTGTACCCCTAAGGCATTTATGACAATGCTTTGTCCAGAAACGATATTAGATCATTTAGCTGATGATCTGACCTCTCGGCAAACACTTCACCCTTTCCAGACCTTGAGATAACAAAATCCATGAGTAGCTAAGACAGGCACTTACCCATGGATTCTGAAGTTTGACTGCCGACCACCCGGAGCAGCATAGGCTGACTGCTGTCTGACCTCTGAAGAGAGGTAGAAGGAGAGGAGACAGTTGTACCATTCACCTTGGCCTCTGCTTGGGGCTAAGGCATCCAAAAGAAAACAGAATTACTTTTCATAGTAAACACTGAAATATATCAAACCATTATAGACATTCAGGACTCTGAAATTATAAGCTTTCCTGCTGAGAAACGTCCCAAAGATTGTTAAATTTGGGAAATTTCACCATTGAGGAGATAGATGCATGGATATTGTCTTTGTGTCTGAATTGTGCTGTCTTACATGTTTGAAAAAAATGACAGCTACAGTGGAACAAGATATATAGAATCATTAGACTAAATAAGTCAAAGATTTAGAAGGTCATGTGAGAACGGTGAAACCATGTGGGACCGCAAAAATGGAGTGGACGATTCATATTTTTGTGACGTGTTAAGTAGCAAGATGGAGAGAACATATCCCCAAATTTAAAACTCCCAGAAAGCCAGGACCATGTGTAGGTAGGGCCCACTACAATGCAGTACCTTACTAGGTTTTCAATGGAGGCTTCAAAAATTATATTTTAGAAAACATAAGAAAAAACCCAAAGGTGTACCAGAAAAGAACTGTAATACCAATTGCTAAAAAGGAAGTTCCATTTCAAGAGGTACAATTTTCACTTTTAGAAAACCAGTGGAAACCTTTAGGCATTTTTTTTTTAAAAGATGAATTTTAAATCAGTCAAATAAAAACCATTTTTGGCCCAGGCAGGTTTGGCTCAGCGGTTAGAGCGTTGGCCTACGGACCAGAGAGGCCCGGGTTCGGTTCCCGCTAAGGGCACGTACCTCAGTTGCAGTTTGTCCCCAGCCCCGGGGGGCCGTGTGGGTGGCAGCCACTCAATGTGTCTCTCTCACATGGATGTTTCTCTCTCTCTCTTCCTCCCTCTCTCCCTCCCGCTCTATCTGAAGGTAAATGCAAAAATGTCCTCAAGTTGAGGATAAAAATAAAATAAAAAAAATAAAAAAATAAACTTTTTTGTAGGAAACAATCTTGAACAAATATATAGATATTTTAAAAAATGTTTCCCTCTATTGATTTTAGAGAGAGAGGAAGGGAGAGGGAGAGAGAGACAGAAACATCGATGAGAGAGAATATTGATTGGCCACCTCCTATATGCCCCCCACTGGGGATCGGGCCCACAACCTGGGCATGTGTCCTGACCGGGAATCGAACCGATGACCTCTTGGTGCCTGGGTCGATGCTCAACCACTGAGCCACACCAGCCGGGCAATCTTGAACAAATATTAACAAACACACTAGTTTTCCTCCGCATATCCCTTGCTATCTAGTACTTTGTTAGGTACATACTAGGTTGTGCTTTATTACACTTGTAAAAAGGAGATGTGTTTTTTAGTTTCGTTGAAGAGGGGGAAAGTACAATTTTGCAAATGTCCCAAGTTACAGGGATGTGGGCCTCACTTGCTCCAGCAGCTGCCTTAGTCTATGTAACTGGGACTCCAGCTGTTTATTGTGGTCTTCCAGGATTTGCATCCTGGCTTCCAGGCGGCCTTTGTGTTGACGCAGTAGCTTGGCCTCAGCAATGAGCTCAGCATCCCGGGGACTCTGAGGAGAGGTGGGCATCATTTCAGGAGGAGACGGGAGTGGGGACAGGCCTTTGTGTTCATGCTGCTGCTTTAGACGATCATATTCTGCTTGCAGATTTCTGTTGGCATCAAAGAAGGAAAAAAAAAAAAAGAAAGAAGGAGGAAAAAAAAGTAAGTTCAATATCATTACCAGATTTCATATAAAACGGCAGAGAGATACACCGTTAAACACAAGAGCAAGCAGAAGAGGGGCACTTAATGAATGGGTTTTATGATGACGACCTTAGCAATACTATAAAAACAGAATAAAGTCGGAAGCGTCTGCCCAGTGTGTGAGGGGAGATGCTTTTCAACCTTTTATTTTATACTCAAAGCTTTATGAATGCTATGTTCAGACAAGTCAGCAGCAAAAAACGTAACCATTTTGTAAATACTTCTTTATAATGTCATGAGATTACAATTTTTATGCCTCTATCAAAATCATCACCTATTTCCGACAGCAATGTATAAGAACATAGTAAAAGTGTACCCACATACCCAACACACTTGCCATATTTTTTTCAAAACTGTTTTGAAGAAATAAAATATGACAGTTAAAGTTGAACTCCCCCACATGCCCCGGTCAGTACCACATCTGTCCATCCCCACCATCGAGATAATGCCATCCTGAATCCCGTGTCCATCACGACCACGAGTGTATCCGCAAATATTAGGATGAACTTAATAAAGATACTGACATTCGGCTGTGTTTTACCTACAAAAATGGCCATTTCATGTAATTCAATCCAATAGCATTATTTTTCCCGTTCTTAAACTTCATGTTTAAGAACTTAATGTTTAAGAATGTACATACCATTCTAAGAGATGCTTTTTGCCTTCAACACCGTTTTGGAGATTTATCCATGTTGAGACATAATAGTTCACGATTTTAAGTGCTGTAAGATATTATTCTGCTGCTTGAATATGCCAACAACATTCTCCTGTCAATGGACATTTAAGTTGCCAACTTTTCACAATTAAAAACAAGGATGCAATGACCTTCCTCCTACCTGTCTCCTTGGGTACCTGTTTAAGAGATTCTTTACAGAACATATCTGGATGTGGAATTCTGGGGTTCTAGCAACATTAACATTGCTACATGTTACCAAATTCTCTCCCAAGTGGTTTTACCAATTTACTCTCTTACCAGTAGTGAGCAAGGTTTTCCATTAAGCTACAACCTCATCAAATACTTGGGATTATCGAACGCTGAAGTAATGGCCAATCTGATGGGTGTGTATTAATCTATACATCCCTGATTATTGGGGAGGTTGAACTTCTTTTGTGTTAATTGCCTTTTCACGTTTCCTTGACCCAATTCCTCTATGGACTTTTTCTTATTAAGATTCTGGATATTATTCTGGATGCTTCTTCCTTTGCCAACTATGTGCACAACAAATATCACCTCCTACCCGTATCTTTAACCTTGTTCATGGCATCCTATCGTACAAAGGACTTAAATTTCAATATATTACTCCATGCTTTCTGCTTTTTATGTTTTGCTCAAGAAAATCTTCCTTACACTTACATTTTAAAGTTTGACATTTTGTTCTTCACATTTAGGACTCTACGCTGAATCTTTTGTGCTCGGTGTAAATATACGATCTACTTTTACTTTGCCCCACAGATAACTTACTAAGCCAGCCCCATTCATTGTATAGTTCTTTCCCCCAGTGATCTCTAATGGAACCTCGGCAATACCAAGAGCCCATCAATACACAAGTGTGCTTCTGAGCTCTCTAGTCTATTTTGTTGGTTTCTTTGTATGTCTCCTCCTCCTCGTGCGGATGCGACACCACAGCTTTAAAAAAGTTGGCGTCTGGTAGGCCCTCTCCTTCCCACATTGTTCTGCCTTAAAATGGTCTGGGCTCTTCTGACCCCTTTGATCTTCCCTATGATTTTAGTGTCACCTTTTCATATGCAAGTTCTTGGTGAAATTTGGGGTTTGAATTACACTGAATTTATCAATGAAACTGGGAAGAACAGACTTCATGTTTTTGAGTCTTGACATCCAGGAATGTGGTGAAGCTGGTCACTTCTTCCCATCTCGTTTCACGTCCATAAATGCTGTTGTGGAATTTGCTGTGCCTTTTTCTCTACCTTTTCAGGGTGAGTGCTTAAATCATCATTTTTTTGTTGTTTGTTTTTATGCTTTTTAATCAATACATTACGGGCTACAGATTTCCTTCTTGCTTTAGAATTGTTGGGAATATGATTTCCATTGAGGACACTTCTGCTATCTGATACCTGGTGACTGATTAGAACTCTTTGATATCTTTTTTCCAGTTATGATAAATACCAAAATAAGGTGACAGGTTCTAGTGTTCACAGATGATATTTCATTAGGCGAGAGAACTTCCTATCCACAAATATGGGAGATCTATATCTGTGAGAAAACACATGAGATGCAAGTAAGGCAAGGAGAGTGGTGTTCCCATTGTCCAGTTGGAGAAAGTAAGATAACCTCATGATTAGGGTTCCTGTTAGGAAAATATTTCCTGTTCTTCAATATCTGGGCAGGGGATGGCATGCCTTCCAAAATGTTGAGTTTCAAAATGATGTATCTCCACATTAAAGAAGAAATAAAATCCAATCTATTCTCTTTTTTTAAAAAGCTCTATCCTATAGCTAATGTAAGTTGTCTAGGAATTTGTTTCCAGTCATGCAGGAAATCAATATATGATTTTTTCATCTACAGGAATATAATCTCCTATCTGTCTTGATTGAAATCCCATCAATTCTCAATCGTCAAGGACAGTTGTGTGGGCAGTGTGTTTCATTGCAATCTGCTTTGAGAAAGCAGTAATAAGTGGAAATTTCCTGAAATAAGTTCACCCTCAGCCAGATTCTGAATATCAGTCCTCTGGGTATGAACCAAGGGATGTGGTTGTCCACATTAATTAAATCCAATTTCTGACCACCTAACTAACAATCTAAACATTTCTGTGAACTTCAAGCAGCATCCGATGTTCACAAGGTTTCACTTGACAGGAATTATCTACTTTTCCCCCTTGCAGTATTCACTAAAAGAAATTCACCGTCATTGAAAAGTCCCCACTGGTAACACCTTTTCATGGAGAGTCCTATTCAGGATTCTCCTTTCTACTATGTTGGGTCATCCACATATTCTTTTTGAAAACACTGTGATACTATCCGGAAGTCCATGTCTAAAAACAAATGATTACTATCTTGCCACCTACTTTTCACAAAGGTGCTGACATTTTTTAGAGAAGTCTTCCTTGGTTTCTTGATCCTCTGGGTCTAGTTGTCTACAGATCTCTCCTTTAATGAGCTATTTGTAAGTGCCTTTGTTCAGAAAACATGGTTTAGTATATACAACACATTACATTTCTGTTTTTATGTTTTCCAGTGAAAAACAGAAAAGGTCATTTGAATCAGCCAGGGCTTCCCAAAGCTGAGCTGTAAAGAATACCAATTGCTCCTAAGCAGAGCCTTTCTTGCCTTCCCAGATGTTTGAAATTTCTCTCGGGAGACCATTTCCTTAAAAACTCACATCCTTCTTCAGTTCTGGAAGATTTTCAGCTATTACAGCTTCAAATATTGCTTCGCTGCCATTTCCTCCATTCTCTTCTTCTGAGACTTCTATTAGGTATATTTTAGAGCCTTGTGGTCAATTCCCCATCTCTTTTAATTGCTCGTTTATATTTCTTATCTTTTTCTCTTAGCGCTGTCTACAGTCAAGTCCTCAGAATCATCTTTTAATTCCCTTATCTTCTGTGACTGGGTCCACTCTAGAATTTACCCTGTCTATTGAGTTTTGTAGCTTCAACTGTAATAGGTTTTTATTTCTAAAGATGTTTTTTTCAGATCCATCTGTCCTTCATCTATTTCTGTGTCTTATTTTTTAAGAAGTGGTGTTTTCTTATTTATGCCTTTGAGCATCCTAAATGCACTAATAAGCAATCCTTACTGTACCAGTCTATCATTTTACTTTCATCTAGGCTTAATTCCTCTTTGGATGGTCAGTTTGAAGGGACTATCTCACCCCTTAATGTGTTTTGGATTTTGGTTTGAAGACCCATTTTGAAAGGGATGAGTGTGTGTGTTTTCCACTCCTGCTGAACTCACCTCTCTCCATCAAGTGGTTTTATAGTGATTACCATCTGCCACTCAGAGGCCTCTAGTCTATAAGAGGTACTAGATCTTATATTGGTAATCTGCAGCAGCCACGTTTAATGATATGAGTGTAATTACTGTGAATTTCATCACCAGGCAGCACGGTTCATGTCCTGGTATTAGGGTTCTGATGTTCTCCTTCCCAACTGCACTCCCCACCTGTTCCCCAGACTCTACACATTAGGTCCATGGCTGCCTATAAGCTGTAGTCCCCTGCAGAAGTCCAAATTGTTATTTTTCAATTTCCTTTCAAGTGTAAGTCTGCCTATGCATGTGTCTGTCTCTCCAGGTGTGTTTTTGTGGGACCCCGATTTCAAATGTCTGGCTCTGGGCTCCCACCTTGTGAGGAGGATTGTTATTCCTGTTGTGACAGCAGGAGCTAAAAGCCCACTATGCCCCACACACTACTCACTGTACCCTGAGGTTTTTTTTTTTCTTTTTTCCATCTCTGGTCCACAGAGATGTTCATCTTGTTTTAAAGCCCAGCGATGTCTATTTCCTTTTTTGTGTCATTCCATATATTTTTCTAGTACTGGATAAATGGTAGGAGCTGAGGAAGATGCCTTAAAGCAAGAGCTAATGTGATCTCGATCAGAAGTCTACCAGGACATGTTGACTTTGTAGAGTGTGATCAATGTTCCCTCAGTATTCATCCAAACCTAAACTCACCAGGACAGGATTCAATGAGCCAAACAAGTACCTTTCTCTTAAACAAATATGCGACATACATAAACCTTCCATTAAACTCAATAACAAACTTGATTTTGAGGGACTACTTTTTCCTCCTGAAGCTCTGAGGCAGGACAAGCTGTCATGCCAAACATCTGAAAAGTCAGAAATAGCTCAAAAGAGGTATCTTGGCCAGAAACCAAGTAAAATACAAAGTTCTTTGATTCGAGTCTAAATTCTCTTGTAAAGGTATTTACAGATGTTCACAAAAATGATCAAGAACATTGGATGCTCAAGGGGTTGAATTAGAGATAACTTTACTGTTTCCTGATAAATGTGGTCATGGTTACAGAGGTGTGCTAGGGCATATTTTTGTTACGGGCTGGGAAATTAAGTCATTTCGCCCTTATAAATTAAGTCATTTTCTTATATTTAAAACATGGATGGCAAAAACTTTAAAAGGATATCCTAATGCTAGATTTTGTGGATGCAGTATTTATTAAGCACAGGAGATCATTATCATAAAAGATCAATGAGAGACTTGCCACTGTTCCAAGGTGAGTTGTTTTAAAGCTGTAATCACAAGTACGCATTTTACTCATTGTATCAGCTGGCTATCAATTTACATCGTTATCAATATATACTCTGCTTTTCTTGAAGTCATACATGTACATCTCACCCCTACTGATTCTCTAATTATTAGAATGTACACGGAGTCATTTCTATACAGATGAATATATGTCAGCGATCAGACAACGACTCCACAGAGAATCTATTTACATTCTTTATTATCTTGTAAATTATATTTCTCTGGTAGCTCCCTAAAGAACACTAATTCAAATTCACTGCACATGGCTCTGTCACAATTTCTTCCTGCAGCTAGTCATCCTAAAAAAAAAGCTTCCCATCCATTATTAATTTCTTATTCTCCACAGAGCTGAAAAAACTCCCTTCATTCTACAACTACATAGATGTATCTGATTAATTTTGTGTCATCAAGTGTATAACTGTGGTTGTTCAGATACAAAATTACATTAAAAAAATTCTAGCCAAGTAAAAGTTTTCCAACCCAGTAATGGATATAAGAGATGAATCAAATTGCCCTTACCTCTACCTGCTGAAAACATGACATCTCTTGGTTCTTCCAGCAATCATTACTAGATACGTGTTAGTTATGATAAAGAACATTACAACAATCTTTGTGTAATTCCTATTAATTTACAGAGGCCAATGTACATCATCTCTTTAAATGGAACTTACCTACTATGTATAATCATACAGTTGTATAATGGTATTTTGAAATAAAGAACCGAAGGTCACTTCCCACTGATCAATGTCTTATAAACAGTATTATACATTGAAGTGTATACCAAAGCACAGGGACACCAGCATCTATTTTATAAAGTGGGAACAACTACAAAGGTCTGCATCTAAAAAGAATAGGCCCAGAGCCCAGCTGGTGTGGCTCAGTGGTTGAGCGTCGTCCCATGGACTGAGGGGTCTTGGTTCGATTCCCGGTCAGGGCACATGCCCGGGTTGCAGGCTTGATCCCTAGTAGGGGGCGTGCAGGAGGCAGCCGATCAGTGTTTCTCACATTGATGTTTCTCTCTCTCTCTCCCTTCCTCTCTCTAAAAAAAATCAATAAAAACATATTAAAAATAAAAAGAATAGGCCCAGAGAAAACTAGCTTTACCCTTATACCATATTAAAAGCAGCTAAATCATATCCACCAATCTGGACTCAGGCAAATATAGTAAATCATATAGAACTATTATAGCTACTATAAGTCTAGCAAATTAGCAATTTCTAAAAAAAGATGAAGACAAATTTTGCAAACATGATGCATTTGAAAAACTAGGAATTGCACAGAGCCTTTGTAATGATAATAAAAATATTTAAAGCTATACTGTAAAATTTTATCAAATACAAAGTAAAAAATACCCTTAAACTAGATGGAAAAAGATATCCACGCGCCTTGGCATTACCAGTGTTAATTAAGGAGAGGCTCACGGGGTGGAAAGTTAAAGTATGCATATTTTAGGGCTGCCCTGAGCAAAACAGTAAAAATGTCAGGACTACCCCAGGCTCTGTTTCTAATCTTTTCCTCTTAACACTGTCCCCCTTTCATGCACTCAGAGCTATTAATTCCAACCCCTTTCCTACTGAAATTTTATCGGTATAAAGGTGTTATATGTAAGTCATTTATACCTTACTGGGGTTTTATAAGACTGGGTCATTTCTTCCAGTGATATCTGCATTTTAAAAGAGATACTGAAGCATGTAAAGAAAAAGATAATTTTTTTTTGACATATTGCATTTTGCATGCCTTTTACCACGATGGCTGAGGAGGGACTTAGAAGAGGGTTTGAGAGCGTGGTTTTATGGTCAGAGAGACTTGGATTCACAATTACGCTCTGCCCCTTTCTGAGGCTAGGAAACTGGCTTAAGCACTTGACTCATTAGGATTAATAAGCCAGTGTGGTTTGTTTGTATTCCATATGTACAACTTTCTTAGAACCCTGCCCAGCCCATTTTAAGTATTCAATACATATTAGTTATTATTGTTGTGTCGTTACTTCCTTCTCTATATATTCTGAACTTTTTGGATTCGGAAACTCAGGTGTGCTGAAAACTTCCTGTTAAAAGAAAGCACTTAAATTATCTTAAATAAAAGCAATCTGCTAAGACTTACTGAGCTTGGCAGAAAACACACATACATAGTGCTCAGAAACTAATCCATTAGCCAACATTTGTGCTCTGTATATATATACTTGTGGTATAGCCCTCTAGCCATTATTAGAGACACCCTTGAATTTGGAAATGATTGTGTATTTTCCATCATCTGTACAAAATGAAATCACTAACTTACAATTACTAGGATGACATCTAAGGTTTGACAAAATCTGCTGGGCATGTGACAAAATCATCAAATTATGTGTGTAGATTACTGCTGTAATAAAATATCTGGATCAAGTGTGCAGACTAATGTGTCTAGATGTACTCTATTTTGGGGATATGCCCTTGATACATCAATCTATATCTTGAGTGAGTTCCAAGAGACAGAATCTGACAATGTTAATTAGCTTTAGTTTCTTTACCTTCCGTGATTGAGATATTTTTCACAAATCCCTGAGCAGGGACTAACACATTATTGTCTATAGGATAAATGTATTAATCAAAAGTTCAACACAAGAAGAGAAGAATTCATAAAAAATCCTAACAGTTATACTTGGAAATAAGGCAGACAAACAAAACCCAAGATAAAAATGACACTAGCTAGTCTTCGCCATTGAAAAGTACACTAGGATTGGAGGTTTTGAAAGTGAGGAAGTCTAGCCCGGCTGGTGTGGCTCAGTGGATTGAGCGTCGTCCCACGGACTGAGAGGCCCCGGTTCGATTCCCGGTCAGGGCACATGCCCAGGTTGTGGGTTCGCTCCCCAGTAGGGGGCGTGCAGGAGGCAGCCAGTCAATGTTTCTATCTCAAATCGATGCTTTTCTCTCTCTCTCTCCCCCCTCCTCTCTCTCTAAAAAAAAAAAATCAATAGAAAACACATATTTCTTAAAAAGTGAAGAAGTCTAGTCCCAGGAATAGTACCATTGAGTAAAGTATGTTTCAATTTTCAGACAAATACAGTAAAATATCAAACTTCCATCATCCGTGGTCAGCAAAAAGCCATAACAGCCTCTAGAAGAATCATAATTTTAAGCCTTGTGTGTCCGGGCTTGAGTCCTTCGTGAGTAGACTTGGCCTTACATTCTCCCAGTAAATTCATCTTGATGGCCTATTTTTTCACTTCCTGGCACACACTGCTGTACCTTCTTGCCATATGTGATCCTCTGTCACAATGACAAAAACTACAGAAATTTCCTTTAAAATAAGTCTCAGTACTTGTACACGAATGTTCGTGGCAGCATTATCCCTAACAGCCAATAAGTGAAAACAATCCAAATGTCCATCAACCGCTGAATGGATTAAGAAAATGTGGCATATCCATATGATGGAATAATATCGAGTAATAAAAAAAGTAGTATTAATACCTGCTACAACATAGATGTTCTTTAAAACACTATGCTATGTAAAAGAAGCCAACTACAGAAGACCACATACCGTATTATCCATGTATATGAAATGTGCAGAATAAGCAAATCCATAGAAACAGAAAGCATATCAATGACTGTCTAGGGCTGGGATGGGGTTGTTTTGGGAGAAATGGAAAGTGACAGAAACAAATATGGGGTTTCTTTTTGGGGGCGAGGAAAGTGTTCTATAATAGACTCTGTGATAATGTTCATACAACTCCGTGAATATCCTAATAACCAGCGAATTATACAGTTTAAATGGGTGAACTGTATGTTATGTAATCTCTCTCTCAATAAAGCTGGTATACAAAAATAAAAATAAGTTCCAGAGGCAGGGTTCACATGGTGGCGTAGGTAGATCCTGAACTCACCTTCTCCCACAAACACATCAAAATGACAATGAAATAGAGACCAATCATCGCTGAGAACCACCTGAAGACTGGCTGAACAGAAGTCCTAAAACTAAGGCTAGAAAGAAGCCACGTTCAGATGGGTAGGAGGGGCAGGGACGCAGTCTGGGCAGGCCCCACACCCACAGAGCGGTGATTCACAAGCAGGAGAGCTATCTCAGCCAAGGAGGTCTCCCCTGAGGAGTGAGGCTCCCCAGCCGGGGGGGGGGGGGGGGGGGGGGGGGGGGAAATCTGTGCCAGGAAGAGGAGTCCCCAGGAAATGTGGCTTTGAAAACCATTGAGGATTATGTTCAACAAAGAGGAACAGCAGTGAGAGACCAAGACACACTGCTCTTAAAGGGCTCAAGCACAAACTCTCTCGCTTCGAGTTCCAGTGCAAATGTAGCAGTTTGAGAAGTGCCTGGGTCACAGGGGGAGAAATGAAATTCACTAGCGCTAGGGGATCAGTGGGAACTCTCTCTGGGGAGAGAAGTGCAGGCAGGCACATCTGTTCCTTTGTTTCTTGTGCTGTATTCTCCTTCCACCTGGCTGGCCTGGCTCAGGCAGGTGCCAAATCTGTCACTCTCCATTAACCTGGCTAACACTCTGTGGCCCACCCAACCTGCTTGCCCTGAATGGCTTCAGACCTCCCACACCTCCCACACACGTGGAAGCCTATTCCAAGCACCCCCAAGCTCAGCACAGGCCACCCCCGGCCTCAGCTCACGTTGTAGCTCCTACCAAGTGGCCCTAAGCCTGGCACGAGTGGCAGCCAGCCTCAGCTTGCATCGTATCTCCCATCACAAGGCCTCCAGCCCGGCACAGGCAGCGGCTGGCTTGGGCTCCCATCATACCTATTACCAAGCTGCTGTCCCAAGCCTGGCACAAGCGGCAGCCAGCTTAGTCCGGAACCAGATCCCCTCCCAAGCAGCTCCACGACCAACACACACGACAGGCGGCCTCGGCCGGCACCAGGGCCCCCACCAAAGCGACTCCTGCTCCGTGGGGACAGCCCCTACACATCAGATTATCTGCAGTAGTAAACTCTTTGACATAGATCTTAGCAATATTTTTTTTGGATCTGTCTCCTAGGGCAAAGGCAACACAAGCAAAAATAAATGGGACTACATCAAACTAAAAGCTTTTGCACCACAAAGGAAGCCATCAACAAAATGAAAAGGCAACCTATTGACTGGGAGAAGATATTTACAAATGGTATACCTGATAAGGGGTTAATATCCAAAATATATAAAGAACTCATACAACTTAACATAAAAAAAACACACCAAACAATCCAATTAAAAATGGCAGAGGACCTGAATAGAAATTTCCCAAAGAAGACATTCATATTGTCCAATAGACATGGAAAGATACTTAACATCACTAATCATCAGAGAAATGCAAATTAAAACCACAATGAGCTATCATCTCACACCTGTCAGAATGGCCATTAGAAAAAAACACAACAAAGAATAAGTGTTGGCGATGATGTAGAGAAAAAGAAACCTTCGTGTACAGCTGGTGGGAATGCAGACTAGTGTAGCCACTATGGAAATCAGCATGGAGATTTCTCAAAAAATTACAAATTAAACTACCATAGCCCAGCTGGTGTGGCTCAGTTGTTGAGCGTCGACCCATGCACCAAGAGGTCGCCAGTTCGATTCCCAGTCAGAGCACATGTCCAGATGTGGGCCCGATCCCCAGTGGGGGGCATGCAGGAGGCGGCCAATCGATGTTCTCTCTCATTGATGTTGGTATCTCTCTCCCTCTCCCTTCCTCTTTCTAAAATCAATAAAGAGGAAAAAAAAACTTAAAAATAATTAAACTACCATATGACTCAGCAATCCCACTTTTCTGGATAATAATCCAAAGAAATAAAAAACATGAATTTGAAAAGATATATGCACACCTATGTTCACTGCATCATTATTTACAATAGCCAAGATATATAAACAACCTAGGTGTCCATGAATAGATGAAAGGATAAAGACGATGTGATATAGCCCAGCTGGTGTGGCTCAGTGGATTGATCGTCGTCCTGTGCACTGAGAGGTCCTGGTTTGACTCCCAGTCAGGGCACATGCCTGGGTTGCAGGCTTGATCCCCAGTAGGGGGCGTGCAGGAGGCAGGTGATTGATGTTTCTCTCTCACACCAATGTTTCTATCTCTCTCTCCCTTTTTCTCTTTAAAAAATATTAAAAAAAGATATGAGATATATATGTAGTAGAATATTACTCAGCAATAAAAAAGAATGAAATCTTGCCATTTATGACAACATGGATGATCTAGAGGGTATTATGCTCAGTGAAATAAGTCAGAGAAAGACAAACACCATATTATTCCGCTTCTATGTGGAATCTACAAAACAAAACAAATGAACAAGTAAAATAAAACAGAAACAAACTCAAAATAAAATAGAGAACAAACTGATGGTTGCCAGAGGGAAAGAGGAAAGAAGGAGGGTGAAAACGGTAAAGGGGACTAAGAGGTACAAACTATGTTACAGAATAAGTCATGGGAAAGTAATGTACGGGGCATATAAGCAATTATATCGTAACAACTATGTATGGTGACATGGTTACTAGACCTATTGCAGTGATCACTTTGTCAGGTATATCAATGTCTGATCACTATGTTGTACACCTAAAACTAATATAATCATAGGTCAACTATAATTAAAAATAAATTAAAAGAATATATCAAGAAATTATAACTAGAAAAAAACGAAGAGACTGATGTGAGGGTTAATAAATACATTTCTGGAAAAAAGGTAAGTTCTAGATTCAAAATTATATTTCTCATAGCACTAAAGATTGTTTCCCCAGTGAAGACAATAACTCTCTAATGCTCTTTCCCACTATGGAGGAATCAGGTTTAACCCATGTACGTAAAAGAAAAATGGTGTGTACATGCCTGCAGAATGATCTATGCCAGCACTTTTCAATCTTGTCAGATGATGAATTTAAAAATGAGCCTAAGCAGATCAATGTGTCTTTCTCACATTAATGTTTTTTTTCTCTCTCTCCCTCTCCCTCCCTCCCTCTCTCTCTAAAAAAAAAAAAAAAAAATCACTGGATAAAATATCCTCAGGTGAGGATTAACAAAAAAAAAAATTATTAAATTAAATTAAATAAATAAAAAAGAGCCTAAGAAGAAGCCCAGAAATGCTCAAGTCTGGGTTAACCTAAACAACTTAGATGTTATCAGTCTACTAGAAAATGATATGACAACCTAAACAGGTATATTAAGGGATTTGGGAAAGAACGATGACAAAAAATGAGAAAAATAAAGACAGCAGCTGAAAATCAGCCAAAAAATCCATCAGGGAATAGGAAAACCCCCAAGTGTATTCATCCCTTCATTTAATCAACACATATTTCTATACTCAGCACTACAGAGATAAAGACATATGACATACTGTCCTGTACCCTTGAAGAAAGAGCTCACCATCCAGCGTGTGGGATATTGTTTAGTTTAACCACCGTGACAAACCTTACACTAATGTAAAAGGACTGGGGATTATTCTCACTGCTAAAGCTAAAAAAGTATAGGCTGTTTCTATCTTTGAAATAATACTAAGAAATTATAGGAAAAGGATCAGATGGAGTTACTTATAACCTGTAGTTAGCCGACAGAGTGGTACCATAAGGTAACTCAGAATTTGGAGATACAGGGAAAGGTCAACTATAATTATTAAGATAGTGAATGAATGAATGAATGAATAAATAAAGGATGAGTTTAGGCATCTGCAGAAGCCAGACATTTACATAGGTAATCCACACCAGGAAACCATTCCTAACTGGGCATACTCAACAACAATCAAGTAGTCAATCAAGGTAGGTCCTTCGTCTTCTTTCCATAAGCATATATTCTCTTCCTAGAAGGACCCTATCCTCTTCCTAGGCTTCCCACTGCCCCCAACCCATTAATTCTCAATCCAGACTTCTAAACTCCTCACCTGTCTTTTCAACAGTCTCTTGGATGTTTCCATTAGCCATGGGCTCTGTGAACTGGAACTTGCTAAGCACCAAGACACACAGATTGATATATTCTTTATCCTCTAACATTTCAGTGCCAAGAAAAGGAGTCAGCTTACTCATGCAGCATTACACAGAACCATATACTAGCTACACATCTTTTAAATGCATACCTGAATCTTCTGTTGAGATGAACTATATGACAGAAATACTATAGTACCTGCATTTCTGTTATAAGATAAAGAGGGAGAATTATCTTCCCATGTGTTGGTAATACACTTTCATATCACAGTCCAGGAGCGGCCTCAAGCAACAATTGGCCTTTGCATCTAACTACTGAAAAAGATTCGATAATAATTGCCATAGAGGCAAAACTTGCTGTATTTGGTAGACATCCTTTAAAATTCAATTAGGATGCGGGGTTCCCATACACACGTATGTATTAAATTTGGTTCTTTTCTCTTGTTAAAAAAAATAAAAAATAAAAATAAAAAAATAAAATAAAATTCAATCAGTTAACAATTAAGAATGCCATGCAGCAAATTAATTTGGTCAAGTTATTGATAGAAATTTTTGTTGGTAGTTTGACTGGAAAGCCAGGTTATTCAGTAAGATATTCCATAAAAGGAGTCCCAAGAACTTTCTATGTCCATGGAAGATGATTTATTGCTTACCTTTGGATTTTCCAGAAGAAATCATTCTGGTCTCTAGGTTTATAGAGCTTTATTACTAGAGAATATCCAGTTACTTTTGTGAGAAAAATCCAGGCTTCATCTATAGAGACACCTGTTATAGTTACTTCCTGTGTTGTCCCCAGAAGGGCAATGGCTAGGCTTCTCAACACCCACAGTAGAGAGCCAACTTTGCTATCTCCTTGCCTGCTTCCAAAGTTTAGTACACACTTGAATTTGTTACCAAAGTGTGTTCCATAGAACATTACAATTGGTCAAATATGTATAAGCAATATTGGTCCAAAGACAGCTAATCATGTTTCTTTAGTTCTAGACATAATGTTCAATTACTCATGAATTTCCAATAAAAGTGCTTCCAAAGCTTATCTGTCCTTGGAATCATTTTTTTTTTTTTTTAAGGCATACCTGAGTATCCTGCGGAACACACTTTGTGTAACAGTGACCTTTATCCTTGGAGAACTGTTATCATTTTTTTGGTCTTTATTGATTTTAGAGAGAGAGGAAGGGAGAGGGAGAGAGAAACATCGATGAGAGAGAACATCGATTGGCCGCCTCCTGCATGCTCCCCACTGGGGATCGGGCCCACAACCTGGGCATGTGCCCTGACCGGGAATCGAACTGGGACCTCTTGGTGCATGGGTCCACGCTCAACCACTGAGCTACACCGGCTGGACCATTTTTTTGGTCTTTAATGTTAAGCTTTCCACACTTATCAAAGGCCACTAGAAGCAGCCATATAAAATTTCCTTTGTTCTTTGCTATAAAAATATTGATGAGGACGATACTAGCCAATAATCACATCAAGTGTAACATTCTTTAACAGTCCAGGACTGCCGCCCTGGCTGGTTTGGCTCAATGATAGAGCATCAGCCCATGGACCGAAGGGTCGCCGGTTTGATTCCCAGTCAAGGGCACATACTTGGGGGTTCCAGGTTCGATCCTCGGCCCTGGTCAGGGTCGTGTGGGAGGCAACCAACTGATGTGTCTCTCTCACATTGATGTTTCTTTCTCTCTTTCTCTCCCCTCCATCCCTCCCTTCTACTCTATCTAGTCTAGAAATCAATGGAAAAATATCCTCGAGTGAGGAATAACCAAAAAAAAAAAGTATCCAGGACTGCCTGAGTTTGAATCCAGGCCCCATTCCTTGCTGGCTGCATGACGTGCCCTTCATACTCTGTGCCATGGAGTCTTTATTCTAGAAACAGCCTCTCCTTCATAGGGTTACTGTAAGAATTAAATAAAAATCTTACATGTACTCATAACAGTTCCTGTCTAGAGCAAGCACTCAGATGACAGCCATCTGTTTTTGTTGTTGTTGTTATTATTATTATTTAGAGCCAGGAAAGACATGGTATTTTCTTAGAAAGCTGCATGTGTCTTTCATGCAACATTAAATAGACAAATCATTATGTTTCCTTTTATCCCCACGGCTGCAGAGGACATCAGACCAAATTTGAAGCTCAATTATATCTATGCCAATCCCTACTATTTTCATTGATTTACTATTTATACTTTGGGAATCTTGTTGCTATGTTTTTTTAAAATATGTTTTTACGGATTTTTTTAGAGATAGAAAACATCGATGTGAGAGAGAAACATCAATCAGCTGCCTCCTGCACGCCCCCTACTGGGGATCGAGCCCTCAACCCGGGCATGTGCCCTGACCAGGAATTGAACTGGAACCTCTCAGTCCATAGAATGACACTTAGTTCACTGAGCCATGCTGGCTGAGTTGTTTGTTTGTTTTTTTTCTTTTTCTTTTTCTTTCTTTCTTTCTTTCTTTCTTTCTTTCTTTCTTTCTTTCTTTCTTTCTTTCTTTCTTTCTTTCTTTCTTTTTTTCTTTCTCTCTCTCTCTCTCTCTCTCTCTCTCTCTCTCTCTCTCTCTCTGTCTCTCTCAAATCCTTTTTGGAAAGTAAATACATCAAGTCAATATAGGAAATTTTCACTTGAATGTCCTTGGGCAAACAGAACTCAGTATGCCCCATACATAGTTCTTTTTTCTCTATTCACTGACCTTGGCAAATGACTAGCTTTTCCTGTGTGTACTATGTTGTGCTTTTTGTTTTTTAATGATCATTTCCCAGTTCCCTAATTAAAAAATTTCATCACCTAATTCCCTCTCTCCCTTCTCCCCTGGCCTCATTCATTTAGTGTGACCTTCCCATTTCTCCATCCCTTCTTCACTTACCTGAGACATCCTTAGTTCAGAATCTGACCATCTTTTCAACAAATTGTTCCCCTGGCATTCTACCCATCTCCATGGTTTTAGCTCCCTGCCTACAATTACTTTTATCAGTCTTCCCCTCCTCAGAAAACCTTCCCTGTTTGACTGCTTAGCAGATAAAATCCAAATTCCTTAGTATAACATGTAAAGTCCTTTAAACAGTGGTCTCCACCTACGATGCACTACTCGCCTATTCTCATTCTGTGCTCTGGCTACCACTAGTACGGAAAGCTCCTTCTTTCCCCCTCTCTCAGCTCAAAAAAACTCCTATCAGTCTTTATTGTCAATTCCCTTTGTGAAGGTCTCTCCAATCTCTCAGACAGAATTAATCATTGACCTCTATACCCCCAGAGCGCTTCTAACACTGGGTTATAATTAGCTGTTTATGTTTTAATGCCTTTTATTACATTTTGAGCTCCAGGAGAGTAAGAACCAAGGCTTATTCATTTTTGTAGTCCTGGCAGCTTGAGAAACACACTAACTATCTGCTGAATTGAATGGAATGGTATCTGTAGGCCTGGAAAGTAACTAAAGAAAGTTATGACTACAATCAGTTCTGTAGCAGGACGGTCTGGTGATGAAAGTCAAAGGAGGATGAGGGTCTTCCTGGAGGATCTAAAAAGGGAAACTGGATTGTGAGAACTTCAGCTTGAATCCAGCCTGTTCTAGGGAGACGGCAGCTGTACTTGTGAGTCATGAATATTCTTATCACCAGAGGGGTACTTTCATTTTTTGGTAGTATGAAATAGTCCTCATGACTATCCAGTTTCCTATGCCAAGATTCTAACCTCATCAGACAATAATTTGATTTTGATTCTTTTTTTTCTTTCCCCCCTCACCTGAGGATATTTTTCCATTTATCAGCAGACAGAGTGGGAGGGAGGGAGAGAGAGATAGACAGAGAGAAACATCGATGTGGTAGAGCCACATCGACTGGTTGCCTCCTGCATGACGCAACCAGGGCCAGGGACAAACCGCAACCGAGGTACATGCCCTTGACTGGAATCGAACCCATGGCTCATTGGTCCGCGGGATGATGCTCTAACCGCTGAACCAAACTGGCCAGGGCTTGAATTTTGATTCTTATTTCTAAGATATCTAAGTCTAAGATACAGGACCCTGGAATGGAGTAACAATTCTAGTCTCTAAAAAACATATATTTCCCATTTTAATAGATTTGGTATTTATACTTTAACCCCATGCTGTTCGACAGAAAGGTTTAAGTCAACATTAGTATATCTGGTCTAACAAGACAGTTTAAAAGAGGGAGAATTAGGATAAAGGGAGAAATAAAATTGTCATTCTGGGTTATCCATTTACTTCCACAAATTGGACAGCATAAATGGGTCCCCTCGGGCTTGGATTAACTTTGGATAAAGTGAAGGAAACTGAGATACTGGACTGGTTAGTTAAAGACTGAGCTCTGGAATCATGGTGCCTCACACTGTCCTGTCCTCCCTGAGAAAGTGCAGATGAGGAGGTTGACTCTTACACAGCTTATTAAATCCAACGTGTATGCCCATCAGCTTCTCTTCCTATGATAGCTTCTCTTGCCATAAAAGATCTTGGCTGGCCCTGGCCGGTTTGGCTCAGTGGTTAGAGCGTCAGCCCGCGGACCAGAGAGACCTGGGTTCGGTTCCCGCTAAGGGCACGTACCTCGGTTGCAGTTTGTCCCCGCCCCCAGTTGGGGTTGTGTGGTGGCAGCCAGTCAATGTGTCTCTCTCATGTCGATGTTTCTCTCTCTCTCTCCCTCCCGCTCTATGTGAAGATAAATGCAAAAATGTCCTTGGGTGAGGATAAAAGAAAAAAAATATCTTGGCTGTTGGATTTATGTGGGAAAACGAGCCCCCTTATCTAAAAAGGCTCTGCAGCCCTTGGTTTTGGGGGCTCATGTCGCCAAGTGACAGGAAAGCCTAGTTTCATAATATTTCTTGGAAATCACTCTTTCCCTACCAGTCCAACTTAAAAATATATATATATATATATATATATATATATATATATATATATATATATAGATCAGCTATGGGACTCAGTCTCTGCTAATTACCAATGACAGCTACTGGACATCTAACATCCACTCCCATGCCTTCCCCTAAGATCCTCATCTATCACACTGTCTTCAAAGGTGGCCCTTCTCCCATTCACGGCTACGCCTTTTCCTGTGCCGTTGTGCCCTTAATCCCTCTCTCTCCCACCTCCTCTAGGAAAATGCTCCTATCATTCCCAAGCTGTCTTCCCCTATTCCGGCATCTTCCTCCAGCATGAGAAAAGTAATGAGGGCTCCTTAAGTAAAAAGACGAGCAGAGCGAACACTACACAGCATTGTTATGAAATCGTCCCAACCGCCACACAAACAACTATATTTGCAGATACTTGCATGTGCAGAGAATATCATTGAAAGGGTACACAAGAAACCAATAAAAGAGATAGCCTACAGCCCTGGCCAGTTTGGCTCAGCGGTTAGAGCGTCGGCCCGCGGACCAGAGTCCCGGGTTCGGTTCCCGCTAAGGGCACGTACCTCAGTTGCAGTTTGTCCCCGGCCCCGGTTGGGGTCGTGTGGGTGGCAACCAGTCGATGTGTCTCTCTCAAGTCGATGTTTCTCTCTCTCTCTTCCTCCCTCTCTCCCTCCCTCTCTATCTAAAGATAAATGCAAAAATGTCCTTGGGTGAGGATAAAAAAAAAAAAAAGAAAAAAGAGATAGCCTACAGAGCTGGGAACACAACAGCCGGGGCAAAAAGCTGGAGAAACACACACTTTTCTCTCCATGTCTTTTCAAACCCTTTAGATTTTGTTATTACCTATTAAAGAACAAAAGTAATAAAATAAACATTTTAATGTTCACATCTTCCAGAGTTCTATGAAGCCCAGTATTCTTTGGCCACACAATCGCTGGCTAGATCAATTCACTCTCACAGTTTCAACTATCATTTGTGAGCTAGTGACTCACAGATCTAATATCTCTGGCCCACACATCTCCCGCAAGCTTCAAATCTCCATCTCTCACTGTCAGACCTTTACACGTGAGTACATCACCAGCATCTCAAACTCAACCTTTTCTGTACCCCATTCACCAGCTTCCAGCTACTCGACTCTTGAAGGACTGGTACAAAGACTGTAAATTGAGCCTGGCCAGTGTGGCTCAGTGGTTGAGCGTTGACCCATGCACCAAGAGGTCACCCGTTCGATTCCCGGTCAGGGCACATGCCCAGGTTGTGGGCCTGATCCCCAGTGGGGGGCATGCCGGAGGCGGCCAGTCGATGTTCTCTCTCATTAATGTTTCTATCTCTCTCTCCCTCTCCCTTCCTCTCTCTCAAAAGTCAATAAAGAAAAAAAATTTTTTAAAAAGACTGTAAATTGATATTGATATAAGTATATACATAAAGAAGGGTCTGTTGCTGTCGTCCTGAACTGTCAGTCCCAACTGCATCCAGTTGTCATCTTGCCATGTGCCCATCAGAACTGGGACTCATTCCTTCCCTTCCCAGACTCATCGAACCACCAAATCAAACAGCTCTGTCCTTCTGAAAGATTTCTCAAATTCGGCCTTTCTCTCTCATTTCTGTTCCTTTACTTTAGGCCCTAATCACCGCCTGTCTGGGTTTCCATGCTGCCTCCCATGTTGATTTCCTTCTGTCAGTATTGTTCCCAACGTCACCCTCCACGCAGCTGCCTGAGTGATGTATGCGCGTGTGACTGTAACAGCATCCCTCCTGGCTGACACCCTGGAGTGGCTCCCTGTGCTACTGTTCGGAGGCCCTCCTGACCTGGCCTCGCCCTCCTGTCCAGCCTCATCTCCTCCCCTTTCATTGCCTTGTTACACAAGTAACACAATTGTTTGCACTTCCCCGAACATTCTCTGCTCTTCCTCACCCACTGCTTACTCGGCTTGGAATGCCCACTCCTGACCCCTTCAACTTCCCTTCCTCCTGACTCTCTTCTCACCATCACTGGAGACTCACATAAAGGAACATGGAATAAAGACGTCCTGAAGCTGTGAGGATTGGGAGCTACTGGCCCCGATCCAAAGTCATGGCATCAAGCTAAAATTCCTTTGAATGTAACATTCATCACACTGCATAACCGTTGAAGAAATGCAAGGAGCAGGAGAGAACTCAAATTTAGGCTGTATAACATCTGGTCACCCAAGAAAAAGACATATGAGAGGTACTGAGTAGGTACTAAACATCCACAGAATGTCCTGTTGTCATGCAACAGCTACAAACAACTTTAATTAATTTTGGACTTCACAGTGAATCCGGTTACCCTCCTTTTAAACTAGGGAACAATCTAATCAATTTGCTATGCAGGGAGCAGGATGACAATCAGTGTTTGTCTCTCATGAAGGCTACTTTTTCATCACTAGGGTCATACCTAGAATTTCAGAGCAAGTCTTGGTACAGTGCAGAGAAAAATACGTCGGAATTTGACACTGCAGATTTAAGGCAGGAGATTGCAGGCTTTAATATATGCAGGAAAAAAAACAAAAAGTTCAGTTTGCAATGTTAAGGTCACACAATGGACCAAATTCTCAACATCCAAATGGTCTTGACCAAATAGAGGTGAATCTCAATTATCTGTGGCATGAGGGGGATACATTGTGCAGAAGTGAAACATTAAGGATTGTATAAGGCACTAGTCCCCAAATTTATACAGACACTATTGAGAACATCAGTCAGATGTAGCTTTGCTCAGAGCTTTCAGATTATTTGGGGGGCATACACCAAGAATTAGAGAATGCCAGTGGGGGAGACATACAGGGCCCAGAATTTGGGAAATGAATTTTTAACATTTGAAATTTATGACAAAGCAATGCTTGGCACTTATCAAGGAATTTTGGAAAAGGGAAGTATTTTGAAAAGGAAGCAGAAGAAAAGCTTTTGAAAGGCTTTTCTCTATAAAATGAGGTTTAAAAAATAATTTTAGTCAAAAGTACATGCACGAGTACAATTAAAATAAATTCAGTTTCACCCTGGCCAGTTTGGCTCAATGGTCAGAGCGTCGGCCCGCGGACCAATGAGTCGCGGGTTCGATTCCGGCCAAGGGCACGTACCTCGGTTGCAGTTCGTCCCCGGCCCTGGTTGGGGTCGTGTGGGTGGCAACCAATTGATGTGTCCCTCTCACCTCGATGTTTCTCTCCCTCTCTCTCTCTCTCTCTCCCTCTCTCCCTCCCGCTCTGTCTGAAGATAAATGTAAGAATATCCTCGGGTAAGGATTTAAAAAAATAATGAAAAAAATAAAATAAAATAAATTCAGTTTCATGTCAATTCATTTATTCATTAATGTATTCAACAAATAATTACTGAATGGTATGTGAACGATCAGGAGAAGCGAAATTCTCCAGACAGAGATAAGACGCCTCTGAGACAATTCTAAATGAGCCGCTCTCTGTTTTCCAAGAGGATTGAAGGGGAGGTGTTATGAATAAAAATAATTAACAGAATTCAGTAACATATCTAGTCGGGAATGGGGATCTCCAAGCCTCTTTGCTTTGCCAACGGGCATTTCGAGATGTCATAGCTACAGAATAAAGGAACACAAAATACAATCGATGTAGTAAGCACACGTGCAAAGGACATGGGACAATCTCATTTGAAACATCCTTTCCCATTTTCTCCAAAAGTATGCTTGTATTTGTCCAATTATGTAGCCAATTACTGAGAGAGGGCATCTAACGACCTCCTGGGGTCGCTCAGAGGAAGGACAGGAAATGGTGACTTGAAAGCTCCTTAGCCAACGTTGAATTCAAGGATCATGAAGGCTAAGCTATGGCTCTGAACCTCTTTGAGCAGAAGGGCAAGACAATAGGTGAGGACAGAGCAAAGGAAACCAGACAGGCTCTACAGAGACGTTTCTCTGGGACTGGATAGGAAGTGAAAATGTGGCAAAGTGGAGGGAGAAAGAAGAAAGCTCGTCTTGCCCTTCACTTGAAGGTCAAGATAACTTTGGGAATGACTTCCATCAATACCAGATTCCTTTTTGGATGTCTAAGCAGCCTTAGTATAATAACTTTTTTGTCTCTTTCAGAGAATAAACCATCCCATTCTTGGGGAACGGTCTTGGATCTCTTTCAGAGAAAAGTGGTTATCACTGGTACCGTAAGTAGATGAACTGCTTTAATCATGTCTAGTCTTTTAAAATATTCCCTCAAATTAAGGTACATTCCAGAGAATATGCCACAATTCTATATAAACGATATTTACCCAGACTGACTCTTCTTTATTCTCTGGTGCAAGGTAGAGCTGGCTATTTTGAGTCAGAAAATCTGGATTTGAACTTGGTTGTGCCAGTGGCTGATTGTGAAATCTGGGTCAAGCCATTTGAATCTCTCTGAACCTGCATTTCCCCATCCATCTTCTTTACAGAGCTTTTAGGAAGATTAAATGACCCAAAATACACTCAAGTGCTCTGAAAATGACGAAATGATTTATATATATATATTTTTATAAATTTATTTTTCCTTTACTGATTTTAGAGAGAAAGGAAGGGAGAGGGAGAGAGAGATAGAAACATAGATGAGTGAGAACATCGACTGGCCGCCTCCTGCATGCCCCCCACTGGGGATCGGGCCCACAACCTGGGCATGTGCCCTGACCGGGAATCGAACCGGTGACCTCTTGGTGCGTGGGTCGACGCTCAACCACTGAGCCACACTGGCCGGACGAACGAAATGATTTATAAATGATAGTTACCAGTACTCTACCAACACTCTTTGGCCTGGTTGTCATGGCATGGAAGGAAAGTATGCTCACGGCAAACAAGACCAGTAAGTTACAAAGATACATTACACAATGGCAGCAATCATACAATACAAAAATATTTTTTACTCCTAGGTAACATCAAATTCTATTTATCATGCCAATCCCCACCTTTTTCCTCCTATTTGACTTTGACCCCTAAAATAATTAAATATTTAACATAAATGGGTACTAGTGATGATCCCCTATAAAGTAGAGGGAAATGTTTTAACTACCAGTCTTGCAAATGAGGCCAAAAATAATGTTACCACTGAAACCAATAAAATGTTCAGTATTACCTTCTGGAAGTTGTGTGACATCCTTGCTATCTTCTTAACTTAGGTTTTTACCAAATATTTCCTTCATATTCACTAAACATCGACACTGTGCTAGGTACTGTAGGGGACATGAAGAAGATTAAGACACACACAGTCCTTGGTTCAGAGGCATTCACCATCACGTCAGAGGGAGGCACTGGGAATAACTGATAAAAAGGCAAACCGTCAGGGAGTTCTATGAGAAAGGTCCAAAGTAGTCTGAGAATCTAAACAAAAGCTAGATTATTTCCAAATGCAAGGGTCTAACAGGGCTCTGTGAGGACGTTATTTTGAGGAAGGTCATGGCGGACGGGTAGAGGTAGGACCCCTTTGTCAGACACAGCGGTGGAAGAACGGGGGTTAGCAGCTAAGCTGAGAAGTAAGCTTGAGCTTGCCCTAGAGAGTGGATGAAAGCAGGATGCATTCAGAAACAGCAGCTCCAACAGCATGGCCGGGACACAGGTACAAAAGAAGATGAACTTGTCACAGGTCAAGAGAAAATTGTGGAAGGGTTTAAATGCCCAGCTGAGAAGCTGGATTTTTTTTTTTTTTTCTAGTTGCAGAAATCCAATGATGGAAGAATGTCATCATGGGTCTCGGTTCTGGAAAGATGTACAACTAGAGTTAGTATGGAGGGTTTATTGGAGGGGTGGGAAAGAGACTAAAGGGAAGCCAACCAGGCAAAGGAGCTCTGGCCACAGGTCAAGTGGAGTAAGAGCTAGAAACAGGGAAGTGGCAGCAGAAAGCACTGGATGAATGGCAGTTTGCTTTTTCATCTTGAGGTGACATACTCCCTGAGGGCACTGGTTCTCAGATACACTGTGTTCCCAGATTAAGAAATCTTGTTGCCCTGGGCTAAACCAAAGAGATGAAAGTACTCCGGTTCCATAGATTTGAGCAACTGCTCCTTTAAAGACTTGCCTGGTGGCATTTGTCTCAAGATGGCACACTGAATTAGAAGTGATCATGTGCAAAAGCCTTTCTTAAGCGAGGGACCTATGATATAATAAGTGTAATAGAAAAGTGAAAGTCCAATGACTTGCATTATCCTGACACCACACAATATCCCAGATTTTGACATCTTTGTCCTCTCTGCAGTCATTGTGAATTTTCTTTAGTCTCGTACTTCTACAGTTTCTACTGTTTTTTTACGTGAACATCTTTTGCAGGCGATGACTGACAACTGGAATCATCTCACTGACCTGCCGCAATGGGGAGCATAAATGAAGTCTGCGTTTGATGATGAGAAATAAGATGAGCTAATTTGTTCCGAAGTAGGACCAAGCCAATGAACCTACTTTCGTCAGTGCTTTGAGAGCGATAATACGGGCAAACACATGTACAAATTGTATAATCATAAAATTAAATGACCTGCTTGGTTCTTCCATTCTGTTCTCAAATAGAAAAGGCAAAGCCTCTGAAACACATGCAACAAGTCAAATACCACCATCAGCATTCATTCCTTTCCCACCTAAAATATGAGTTCTTCATTATACTATTGCATTCATTTTCTTCTTTCAGATTTATAAAAAAAAAAGGAGAATCTGTACACGGAGCTAAACAGATTATCGGAGAAAACAATTAGACATAGAACGACTCTAAGTGAAGATTCCTGGCACTTGGCTCTGTGTGCAAGCGTATGCACGCTGCATACAATGACAAAGCTAGAAAGAAAACTCACCTGTTTTCTTCCTCAAGATCTGCTAGGATTCTCTCTAGCTCCCCTCTTTCCTCACTCTCTAAGGAAATCAAGATCTGGGCAGGACTACGAGGCTGGCTCAGGGGGGAGTCCTGGTTCAAACTTTGGCAGTAATGCTGGATTAACAAATGTTCATCATCTCTGGAAAATAAAATCAAAGGTTTTGGTTTTTCCCCCCCTTATTGGTGTTGGGGATCGGGGACTCGGGTGTGTATTTAAAAATAGAAACATTTATTTGCTCTTAACAATGAATTCGACCCTTTTTCTTGCTTCCAAAGACATTTTGCTACTGCTGAGGTTGTGGTCTACCATCCTATGGGTGACAATTCGAGTGTTTCTTACTGTGATTTTCTCTCTTTCTTTCTTTTTTCTTCTTTTGCATTGAATTTGACTGGCCTATTTACACAGGTAAATTAATGGCAGAATTACAGAAATACTGGGACTTGATGTTGACAGTTTAACCAATAGTTAATAAATATTAGAAGACATAATAATGGCTGTGTAATGCTTTTACCAAGCATGTCAAGATAATCTGTTCACTAACCCACACTATTGTTGATACTGACCAGGAAAAAACTGCTGCCCTTAAAATAATAGTAAGAGTAAATATTTTGTTAAGTGGAAAGTAATGTAACCAGAAAGTGTTGCTTTGGTAAGCCAAAAGGCAGGATAGTAGCAATAATGAAACTGTCGACAAGTGACTGTTTCATTCAATTATTATTTAGATGAAAAAAACCCAAAAATTGGCCCTGGCCAGTTTGGCTCAGCGGGTAGAGCGTTGGCCCGTGAACCAAAGAGGAGTTTTGGGTTCGATTCCCGGTCAAGGGCACGTACCTCGGTTGCAGGTTCAATCCCTGGCCCTGGTCGGGATCGTGCGGGAAGCAACCAATCAATGTGACTCTCTCACATCGATGTTTCTCTCTCTCTCTCTCTCTCTCTCTCTCTCTCTCCCCCTCCCTTCCTTCTACTCTATCTAAAAAAAAAATCAATGGAAAAATATCTTCAAGTGAGGATTAAAAAAAAAAAAAAAGGAAAGAAAAAAGCCATTAAGGTGACTAAAAGAAAACCGAACAACTCATTCTTTAGCATAGCTAATCTTAGGGAACAAAGAGGCAAAAGGCTGACATTTTGAGAGGCAGCTACAATCTTTCCTCGAAACTGGGAACTCTACACAGAAAAAAATATTTTCTAAATGCACTGCTCCTAGCTCCTGAAAAGCCCATGTAACCCCCAAGTCATAAGAACTTCACTCTGTTCTAATGAGAGGCTGAAGCTCTGTTAGGCTAAATGTCACTATAATGATAGGTTCATATTCCCCTCTCCACATCCACTTAATTTCCTTTTCTCATCGCCATGTCTTCTGAGTTGAAAAAAAATTCAGATTTTTAGGAAAAAAATCCTGATTTAAATGACTTCGGTCCATCAAGACAGGTCACTGGTTGAGAAGTGAAACATTGACTAAAACTAATCATTGGGTGTTAAAAAAAAAAATTAAGGGAAGTCAACCAATCCTCCAAACCACTTCCCCAGATCTGCCCCTAAAACATCATGATTTTACCATCCAAGAGTGAGTCCAAGTGGATTTTATGTCCTCAGAATGAACTAAAGCTTTTCATTTAAAAATAAAACAAAAGCAGTTTTACCATCTCTCTAATTTATTCTCTCTCTTCCCAAATTCTGAAAGTTGATTGCTAGAATTTCCCATGTTTCATTACAACAAATAGTTATAATTAAGCTTCTCTTACTGTTTTCTTAAACAGGCAATGGATGGCAGCCATTATTATACAGATAGAACTTGAATTCATTTGAATGTGCTAGAGCTTCTAATATTAAAATCAGTGACCAGAAGAAGCAAATCACTCAGGTTGGTTACATTTGGTTGATTCTTTAGTCACCTATTTTCCTGTCAAAAGTACTTTATATATTAATACTTTGCCCCATAGCTAAGCAAGAGAATGCACCACAGTTATGTTTGGGGAAAGGGTTGTTTTGTTTTGTTGTAAGTAACTAAGTCATATATGATTGGTTGAGTTTTGACTCTATGATTACCTTAATCACCTTTATGTATCAGATGAGATGATTTATTCCCATGTCTTCAATAACTAGTTATGTATAAATGCCCCTTTGATACTATTTCCCTCGGCCTTTTCTCACCTGAGTGTAGTTTGGGGTTGCCATTGATATATCAACTACATATGATAAATGTACCATTTGTCCCTTTGTCTAGATTTTCCATGACAAAGTGGTGAGACGTCCATAAGTTCTCAAACTAAAAACACTGTTGTATTTTGACCAGACTTCTTTTCTCTAAATTATCTATTGTTAGCAGAGTTTTATTTTTTCCCTCCTATCAGTTTCTTAATCTGCTCCCTCCACCTCAGGACCTTGGTTCGTGGTGAGATATTCCTCTGAGCTCCTTATTGTGAAGACTTCCCCTGCTCTACAGTGAAGCCTCTGTTGCCCTGCTGGAGCTCTGCCCGCTGTCACTTTTAACATCACTCTCTCTCCTTCCTTCAGTTTGACAGGCCTGGCTTATCACCCCACTGAAAACCTGTGACCTGGATTTGCACTGACTTCATTTAGCTCATGAAGATGCTAAATCACAAAAATCTACTGCTTCGGATCTCTGAAGAAAAATGCGCAACTAACCTACCACATGGGAATACCAATACAACTCTGCAGGATTATGTCTCCACTCCTCCAAGAGTGGAGAAAATACTACCTAGCCCTCACTTCAAAAATAACTATCCAATTGCTTTCAATATCGGGCAGGTCTGGTCAAAGAGCAAGCATTTAATATCATTTGAGTATTCGGGATTCTGCAATTTGTGGTAATATGGTGTTAAATAAGAATAAGGTGAGCTGTTTTTGCTACTCTGGAATACCAATAATGCCACAGTTTGGATGAGCTCATTCTGTGTCAGGTTAAGGGTTAAGGGGAAAAAAGTAAATGAATGGCTCCTTGAAAGATCAAATGTATATAATGCTCATTCCTATCTTCTGAGCTACCCTACCTCTAAATCCCTCAAAGCAATTTCATCTTCAGGAACATTTGGTAAAAAGAGACGGGATACTTACATGCTCTCATTAGGAGAGATGCTATCATTTAGATAAGATCCATTGCTGTTTTCCATTTCTGCTAGCCTGATAAAAAACGTAAAAGCTCATTAAAACTTATGTGACTTCTTAGAATCTATTCAAGACCTAATCGAACATTCCTGAAAACTAAAGGATAAATCATGTCAAGAGGAGAAAGGAATCCTTCAAATTAAAGGATGTGTGTGTTGGCCTAACCGTTTGAGACAGTGAGTGGTAGACCACAGCTAGTTAGTAGCTTTACATTTATGCTACAAATTATAAGGGAAGTTGTCTTTTGTTGTTTTTCTTTTCTTCTTCACAGATCGATCTTCCTTTCACTGAGAACTGGCCTCTGGTTTCACAAGAAAAGCTTCCCTAACAACAAGTACACTCTGTATCTTGCACTACCCCTTGTTTTTTAAGATCATTAACGTTTTCCACTGATGACAGACACGTGCAGCAGTGAGAGTATTGATTAAAGATGGATTCATAGTAAGCGCTCTACACATTCTGCTACCAAGTTTTACCTTCATCTCAGACAATATAAGGTCTCTTTACAACTAAAAAAAAAGTTAACCAAACTCTTAGAGATTGATTTAATAAGCATAAGATATCTTACAATTAACAATTCAGTTTTTAGGTATAAAATGATCTCAAACACAAAGAAGGGGAGACAGACAAGTCCAAGGCGTAGGAAAATCAATTCTTCTCCTCTTTACAGCATAGTATGTAAAAACAGACACACAAATGGAAAGCCAATGCTTTCATATTCTCCACATATAACATAGTATCATTTCTGCACACATTTATATCTGGTCTAGCAGTCTGCTAAAAAGGTTATACGGTTTCTAAGCCAATTTATTCAACGTGCTTAGGATACAAAACATAACGAAACTATCAGGAATGTTTCAAGGCTGGGGTTCGGGAGGTCGTTCTGGACTGATGCTCTTATCGGCATCCAAGGCCATCATGCAGTGGAATGGCATGCACGTTAGAGGGCAAGTTGATTAGTAGAAATCAGACAAGTTTGGGGGGGAAAAAAAGAAAAGATTCGTTTAAAATGATTATAGGTTAGCTTTCCTGGGTTAGTTAACTTTAATCAATATTTGCCTGGCATTCAACTAGTCTCATACCTGCTAGCATAATGTTCAATGCGTGAATGAGTATCATCGTGTGAAAGCTGAGGGGACGAGGCAGGCCTATAAGGCAGAAAATGTGATTAGTCACAGATACCATCCTATAATGGAGAAAAAAAAACCCCACCACACAATTCTGTTATATACATGACCTAGAATGCGTTTATTCGAATTCTCTGGATAAGGTACACATTTAGTTGTTCCTGTATCTCAGATAGCATCCAGTTTTTTAAATCCAGGTTGGAGAGAGGATTGCTCTTACTTCTGCTTTTATCAAAAGCCACAAAGAGAGATCACAAACTTCTGTGGGAAGTTTCAATTCTAGGAAAGGTTGAGGGAAACTATCTCTGCGTGACATTTTGTCCTCCTGCCTTGCGACATATCCTAGAGTTCTGAAACTGCTTCAGTGCTATGTGGTTTAATGTTTGCGACAGTTTACACCTGTGCCATTTATTAGATCCCTTTTTATTGAATGGAAACTGTACGTTTGCCTAGTAGATTCACAGTCAACAGTTTGGGTTCTAAAGAGGCCACTCCAGTCCACGACTTCTTAAGAGTCCACATATCAAGACGTCTTGGTCTGTGCAATTCTGTAAAAAAGGAAGACTTCTCCCAACTTAGCAGCAGGTATATATTACTACTTTATAAAATAAAATTGAATGACCCCAAATTATATTGTAATGTTCTTTAGAAAGAATGACTATATTCCGTAGAGTGTCACAATATCCAAAATATTTCTTATTAGGGATACTGTGTGCTACTAGACAGTGAGGAATACAAGCGGGGGGAGGGGGATTAATTAGCATGAATAGTGTTTATACTTTTGGGGTATACAAAAACTTTTTGGGGGGGTCCACAGACTAGAATTTTGGTGTGGTTAACATTTTTTTCACATTGAATCTATTAATTATCCTTGAAGTTGTTATAGTATCTTTGGATTCATCTTAGGGCAAAAAAATCCATCTGTTTTGAAAACCAGTTTGGGCTTGTGCTTTTTTGTTTTAATTGGAATAGTACAAAAGGTCTCTTCCATTTCTCTCCTAACACAGAAAGCCCTTAGGTAAAGTAATGAATCCAAAAGTCAGCAGTCATCCATTCAGTGAGGACTGGTTTAGTTCAATGTCCAAGTAGCGTTCAAGGACTTGATGGAAACACTAAGATGTTTGTTCTTTCTGACATAAAAAGAGAAAACCATGTAGTTATCTAGGCTTACATAGGAAATACGCTAGAAATCCATACTTCTTAAAGAAGACACACAATCATAAGATGATTACACCACACTACAGGGAGTCACTGGGGAACCGAAGTCTTCCTTGATAGATAAATGTCTTATTTAAGAAATCAATGTTATCTAGGTCAAGAGTCACCATAATCAAATGTGGAATGGATTATAAAGACATTTAAAATATCTTGAGGAAACAAAAGGATGACTACCCAATTTACTAGGCAGATCCAAAGATTTCCATGTCAATCTTCATTATAATTTTGTAGAGTTAATCTGGTCATTTCTTAGAACCCTGGAGCAGCCCATTATTAGAAAAATGCTAAGGTTTGTTTTACAATATTTACTGCAAGTAAAGATAATTTAGTACTTGGATTATTTGGCTTATAAGTCCTATCTTCTGGAACAGACCAGTCTTTCAATTATATACTTCTTATAAGCTAAAAGCCCACCATCAAAAAAATATATATTTAATGTTTTCCCTTAGAATAGTTGCTACCCTGGTAGTGTACAGAAGAAAAATCTGAGACCTTGAAGCATAACTACACCAAGAAAACTAGGCAAGTAAATCCAAAACACTTTAATAAAATCTCATACAGAAAATCTTATGCAGAGCTTTAATTCTTAGCCTTGAGGATAATTCCATGCTATTTCTCTTATTAATGCACACAGCACCTAACACAGTATGCATAAGCACAAGAACTCATAATAACCCGAAATCTGAAAAAAATATATAACTAAAGGAGGTACTTATTAAGTCAGAAAATGAGCCAAAAGGGAGTACTGGTCAGAGAAGAATCACTTAAAAACCAAGAATTAGTAAAAGTACAAAAGCACTTAGTCCAGAAGCAAAAGTCTGAATGCAAGACCTTCTAAAGCACTTCAAAGGGAAGGGAAGAATACTGTTCTCCCTTTCCACTTCCTAAATACAAAACAATATACCCAGAAGGAATATTTCTTTTCTGGTTAATGGTCAATTCCAGTCCACCCACCACCACTTTCTCTTTTGTGAAAACTCCGCTGGGTTTTCATCCACGTAGGTTCCAAAGGAGAAGAGCTCAAAGAACATCGTTTGACTGTCTCATTTGTGGGCAAACAATACAAAAGGTTTATGCTAGATTCAGTTTCAAATAATATGACAGATACAGGCAAATCAAGGTTTTGTCTAAGGAAAAAAGATCTGTATCTCAGTCAACTTCCAAATCCTGTGATCCGTAGTAAATGGATGAAATGCTGTCATCATCGTAGGATTTGTTAACATCAGACAGAATTCTTCCAACATGAAACACTTTAGGACCTGGCTCTCCTACCAGAATAGCTTTACAGTGTATTTTATAAATTATATAACCCTATGAGTAAAGACTTTAATAAAATTACTGGTATTAAAGAAAACAGGGACTTTAGTCTGCTGGGTTTGTTTTCTTCTTTAAAATGAGAACTTCCCACTATCTCTGAATAGTCCAGTAAACTTTAATAAGAAGACAAAATGGGGGTATGTTTTAGTTGTTGAAGATCTTTTAATAAGGTATGTTATTAACTCTAAAGTTCTTCAAAGTTTAAAACAAACACCCTGTAGTTCAAATCAGTTACATTAAACTCATTGTTATGATTTTTTTCTCACGAGTGTATGTATTACATAAAAATCTTTACCTCCTCTTTTCTTTCAAGGAACTGTTATTCTTTGGTTATTATTCTGTGTTATCTCTAGCCATGTACTTTTAAAAATTGTTCTTTAGTGTATTTGTCTTCTGGATGTTTTTAGTTGGTTAAAACTTACTCCAACCCAGAGTAAATTCATTTGTTTATCAGGATCCAATCAAGCTGAGAATTTCAGTATATCAATTTTTTAAAAGCTTCTTATTTACCAAAGGGTCTAACCTCTATACACAAATAGACTACCTGGGTTAGGGGAAACAATTACCAATAACAAGGAACATAATTGAATCTAAGTAACTCCTCAAGTTGTTTAAATATGATGATTAAAGAAATCAGGTACTGGGCTTATAGCTCCCATATCTCAAAATGAAGGGCCATGATAATGCAGCTTTAAAAATAGGTGCTTTACGCTTCCTTTAGGCCAAAAAAGACTTAAAATAAACCTCAATTCATCATTTGGATTTATCGCTACAGGATTTTTTAAAAGGATCTACTTGAAATTAAAATACATGGTGGAACAATTAAAAAAAAATACCCAATAAAAATAAATGTAATTCTTACATAAGCCTGTCTTCCAAATTGGTCATTTACCCCTTATATATAATAGAGCTGTCTGACTTTCAATACATATCCATAAAGCACACTTTGAAATACCCAAAACCCCACACAATGACTTAAAAACATGCACACTCTGTTTGCTAATACATAAAATTACAGACCCCCAAAATGAATTTCCTACCATTATAAACTCTGAGATAAATCAATTACCTATTAGTAGCTAATGTTAGTATTATGAATACAGGCTAATAGTAGTAACAAAGACTGCAGTACACTTTCCCGCTTATGAGCTGAAGATTTAGTTTGGAAAGGAGAGCAAAGTGAGTTCAGTTAAAAAAGGAGCTTATGTATATAAAGATCAGTCAATTAGCATGACATTACCTGATAAAAAGTCCACCTACCTGCCAGCCCAACTCAACATCAGACTCTAAAACAAATTCTGCTGATATTTAATGGTCCACTTATAACAGGCCCTAAAGAATATACCATCATCCTTTGGAAGGCCCTCAAGCATTGAATCTCAAGAAATGTGGCTAAAGAATGCTATTAGGTCATCAGAAAGCTCTTTCTTCCCCATTTATAATGGAAGAATATATAAACATGTCTCCCATTGCCCAGCCAGTATGGCTCACTGGTTGAGCGTCGACCCATGCACCAGGAGGTCGCCGGTTCGATTCCCGGTCAGGGCACATGCCCAGGTTGTGGGCCCGATCCCCAGTGGGGGGCATGCAGGAGGCGGCCAGTCGATGTTCTCGCTCATCAATGTTTCTCTCTCTCTCTCCCTCTCCCTCTCTCTCTAAAATCAATAAAGAAAAAAATTTTTTTTAAATGTCTCCCAGGAATACACTGAACAACCCAATAATTTCTTTGACATTCTTTTGAACTCAAAGTCAGGATTTCTGCTGGTTCAAATGTGACCAGGTGGGGACCTGAAAACCTCACCCCGATTCTCCTGATCTGTGGTAGATGGCACCGTCAAAGTTTTTTATCGCGGGAAGAAACAAATCGAAATGAAAGAAGGGAAATCAATGTGTCTTTAACGCAAAACAAATAAACCAAACAAAACACATCGGCAAAGGCAGCAAGCGAATGTGTTGGTGGCAGCGGCACCCTTCAGAAGTACTCACGCAGAATCTACCGGCCAGAAGTTGATCAGAGTAACAGGACTGCAAAACAAAAAATGAGGTGGTGAAGAGACACAGGCAAACTCAGCCGCAAAAAAATAAAATAAAATAAAAAATAAAAAATTACTGAAAGGTCAAAACAAATAAAACCCAACCAATTAAGGATAAACCATGGAAAGCAACAGCCAAACAAAAGTGGAAAGTGAATGAAAAGAAAAACCACCAGTGGTGCAATTGCCACCAGAGTTATGGAAAAAAGAAGGTCTAACAGGTGAAGACAGCCTCAGTTTGATCATGAGAATCATTACTACTTACTGTGAAAGAATGTCCTGTGACTACATTTTCTTTCAGATAGAAAAAAAAGTGACTCGCTATGACCACACAATCAGATCCAAAGAGACACCCGTCTACTGAGTTGCAAGGGAGGAAAATCAGAATGAAATATTGGAATCACTCGTTTGTAAACAGTCCCGTATTTCTTAAAAAGGCTCGTAGAGGTAATTAGCAGTTGTGATGCGGTGTTTCCCCTGTGAGATAAAGTTTAACTTTTGGAAAAGGTCATTGCCATGGGACAATCGACACGGGAGATGCCGACTGAATATCAGCCTGGTTTACTCTTTTCAGCTAAAGGAAATCTAGAGAAAGAAATAGGAGAGACTGTTTGCATTTGGGAGTGAAGGAGGGTATTCAGCTGAAAGGAGCTGGAATATACATCAAATGACAGTCTGTCTTGCTTTTGCCACTACTCACGTTTCCATGTTGTCCCCCTCTAAGACAGTCTGCACTGGCAGGTAGCCCATTCGGGGATGCTTCGCAAAATACCTTTTGGTTCGAAATTTGTTTTTTAGTACCTTGGCAAAGTCACGAACATCTTCTCCTGATGTAGTCTGAAAGGGAAATGGCATTGCGATCAGACTTGGGAGAGGAAGACCTCCAAAGAAAGGACCACTGCAGCGCTCCACCTCCGGGCACTCGCTTTGTAATTTCAGAGACAGTGGGGGTTGAGAGCAAAGGCCTTGGAATCAGACAAAACCAGGGTACTGAAACCAGGCCTGGCATTTACTAGTGGGATTAACTTGGGTGAGTGAGTTATTTACCTGTCTGAGGCTCAGATCATCTGTGAAATGGGGGCAATCACACCTTTAGAATAATGAATAATGAAGTATATTTATAATGAATAAGCATATTTATAATGAATAAATGAAGTATCTCAACTACTGGGCTACTCAGTAAATGGTCGTTTATAGAAGTCTTAAAGTTGAAAAGTTAACCTTAAGTTTTGCCACATTTTACGGTATTTTAAAAACTATTGTCCTTGCCTGGCCGGTGTGGCTCAGTGGCTGAGTGTCGACCGATGCACCAAGAGGTCGCTGGTTCAGTTCCCGGTCAGGGCACATGCCCAGGTTGTGGGCCTGATCCCCAGTGGGGGGCATGCAAGAGGCGGCCAATCGATGTTCTCTCTCACCGATATTTCTATCTCTCTCTCCCTCTCCCTTCCTCTCTCTCTCTAATATCAATAAAGAAAAATAAATAAATAAAGCAATTGTCCACATGGGTACCATGTTTCGCCCATTCAATAGCCTTCTAGTCACAGTATGGTCCATTCTCCATCATCAAATACGTTTGCAAAAGGAATCAAAGCAAGGAAGACAATGAAAAAACGGAGAGGATCACTCTGACGGTGGGAAAGAGAAATACTCTAAAGCAGAGCTTCTCGAACTTTGATGTGTGTGGGAACCGCTTGCAGATATGAAGAGATTGCAGGTTGTGATTTAGAAAGTCAGGGGTGGGGACCTGAAGTTCTGCGTTTCTAATAAGGAAGCTCCCAGGTAATGCCCGGGCTGCTGGTTGACAGACCAGACTTTGAATAGCAAGCCGCTAGTGTTTAAGGAGCATCCGAGTTACACCCAGGTCTGTCTGACCACCAGTGATTTTCCAAAGCTCTGCTAGCCACTGAACATTTCCCCAAAACATCTTAGCAGAAGGCTCCACCTCTTAATTCTAGAGCCTCGGGCAAATTATTTATCTTCAGGAGCTCAGAGTCCTCATCTGTAAAAGGGTGATAAAAATTGCCCTGGCCGGTTTGCCTAAGCAGTTAGAGCATTGGCCCATGGACCAGAGAGTCCCGGGTTCGGTTCCCGCTAAGGGCACGTACCTCGGTTGCAGTTTGTCCCCGGCCCCAGCTGGGGTCATGTGGGTGGCAATCAGTTAATGTGTCTCTCTCACATCGATGTTTCTCTCTCTCTCTCTTCCTCCCTCTCTCCCTCCCGCTCTATCTGAAGATAAATGCAAAAATGTCCTCGGGTGAGGATAAAAAAAAATTTTTTTAAAGGGGGGAGGATAAAAATAATACCAATTTCATACAGAGTAGTTTAAAAGGTATACACCTAGCATTTACTTGGCAAGTGTTAGTATATAAAAGAGATAAGAGATTAGCAAGATTGATAGAACGGGGTGGATCATGAATTTGGGGGAACCCACATTACACCCCCATACCCAGCATGACCCATGGCCATAAAAGCTCTCCACGTGACTGCCAGGGCTGGGCAAAACAAATGTGAAAATGTCTTCCCCACAACCAACGCAAACGGAAGAAAAAACTATGTATTCACTCAACAGTATATGTGTTGAGTGGCTATGACAGTCCACGTGTGCCAGCCCTCGCCCTACACACTAGGGATCAGGTAAATGCTGGCACCACAGCTGGGAACATCTGGAGAACGTAGACATCACGCAGAATTACACATGATCAGCAGTACGATCCCAAATGGAAACTTCTCCCAGGTGAACTAACGCACGTCAGGGAGGCATCTCACTTACCGGAGTGCAATATTCCACCATGGGATAGTGCATTTTATGGCCTTTCGCAACTCGACCAGAAAAAAAGCAACTTTGGCAGATGTCATAATTAAAGTGCTTGAGACTCCTGTACCTGGTAAAGAACAAAAACAAACACATATGTATTCCTTCGAATCAAATTCCCAAAGAACACTCTTTAATAACCCTTCCACACTGGCTTAATTCTAGAAACAGACCGCGGTGTTCATTAATCCCACAAGGTAAGTGATTAACTCCCTACGTCCAGAATTCTCTCGTGCCTCTCTTATAGTATCAAAACATTTTGGCAGAAAGATTATCTTATAAACATGTGGAAGGAGGGAAGGAAAACTCAGCTCTTCTTTAAACTCCACTAGGAACTCTTTCAGATTAAGTTAAGAAGATATTGGCCAACTTCCAGTCTTTTGAGACCAAATATTAGAATTTGAAAGAACTTCAAGGAGAGATAGATCCGTATATTGTAGACCCCCTTACCCATCACGGAACAAGTTTTCTGAAGCAATTATTTTCAGGAAAAAAATGATGAAGCAATTTCATGAAACCAAAGAAAATTAAACAAGAACTTTCAATTAAAATAAATCTTCTTAAATTACATTTTCTGATTGACTGATATGATTCATCTTCAGAGAGTTACTTGAATAATCTCTTTTATCTGTCTCTCTTCAGAAATTCCTTGCCACATTACCCACAAATGATCACTGAAGCCCCAAGAAAGGACAAGAATTGGATGAGATGAATGGATTTATAATCTGTGCGTACTGGATGAGTACATTTTTAATAGTGTATTCCTTGTTTCATACTCTCTCAGCCTTTTGCTTTCTCAGGTAAGAATTGTAGCCAATTCAAATAAACATATTCCTTATGTCACATATGGGAGTGTGGGGGAAAAATGGTATCTTTTTTAGATCCCAACCATCTTTAGGGGATGAGGGGAGGAAAGAGAAGTGCTGGTTCCTAAAATAATCTCATCAGCCCTGGCCGGTTTGGCTCAGCGGTTAGAGCGTTGGCCTGTGGTCCAGAGAGTCCCAGGTTCGGTTCCCGCTAAGGGCACGTACCTCGGTTGCAGTTTGTCCCTGGCCCCGAGTCGTGTGGGTGGCAACCAGTCAATGTGTCTCTCTCACATCGATGTTTCTCTCTCTCTCTTCCTCCCGCTCTATCTGAAGATAAATGCAAAAATGTCCTCGGGTGAGGATAAATGAATAAATAAAATAAAATAATCTCATCTGATAAAGGCAAAAGTAGTGAATGTGAAAATGCTCTTAAATCCTCCAAAGCATTCTCCTTTTTTATTCGATAAAATCGCTCCCTACGAATCTTCCCTATTGAGGGAAGCTGAGAAAAGAAGGAATGTAATGCTCTCCCCTGTGGTTTCCCCTCCCTGTTCCCCCCACAGCATCCTTCTTACCTGCCAAAACCAGGATGGAAAGAAGGTGTCCTTTGCAAGCACTGCCTACTCAAGGTTGTCTATCTAGGCTTTAGAAACCTCTAAAGCTTTTGTAAGACCTCTTTGTAAAGAGCATGAGGTATAGAGGGACAGAGCACACAAGTGACACAAAGTAGTTATTAGGCAACGAAGTATTAAAACAAGTCCAAGCATAACCAGGAAGAGTCTTTACTTAGCGGCTCAATGGATTCTGCACAGGCAGAGCCTATATAACTAGTTTACAACTTTATGGCTTACTCATCGCTAAGGAAACCTTGATGTCGATCCAGATGTTTAAATACATCATCATTTCAGAATCTGGATTTGGGATTCTTGTTCAATAAGATGAATTCATTTCAAAATATCCTGTCTCCCTGAACAGGTCAATGAGGTAGAAGATTTAAGAGCCGACTGTTTTCTGTGACAGTGTAAGAATATCAGAATAATAACCTGCTATGTTTCCTAGCTCTCTTACTTTTAAATTTATAAGGAACATTTTCCTTTTATAGCTGCTTTGTGAATCTTTCATTTACTTGCATACTTTATATTCCCTTAGAAGTTCATTAGGATACTATGTGAAGAGCCTAATCAGATTCACAGATAAAGAAATTCTAGGGTGCTTAAAACAAGTCTTATTACTTTAGGGGCGGGGGGGGGAATGGTACAAAGTGAATAAGAGACTGAACTATCATGATGGATCTCCCCAAACAGAATCATTTCTTAGTTTTAGAACTAATTCTTGGATACTTGCTATAAACAGAAAAGACAGTGAGAAAAAAAAAAAAAGATGGTCAAAATGTTTTGGTTCCAGGAAGGAGGAGGCAGAGTTAGTTTATCTGTAACTGTTGATGGACAAATATCTTGGTGGAGACAGGTCCTCAGTCCTGTTCACCCACGATTGTACTTCTGCAGAGCTGAAGGGTGCAGGTGGAAAGGGACACCTGCCTAGTAAGTCAGATCCACCAAAATAACCCAATGACCAGGGGAGTGATGGATGTTCCAGTCCAATCACCTCCTCTCCCACTTTGAAGAAGAACAAACTAACAGCAACTGGTACAGGAGGTAAAAGATCAAGGCATAAAAAGGCAAGAAATGAGCCCTGTCCGGTTTGGCTCAGTGGTTAGAGCGTCGGCCCACGGACCGGAGAGTCCCGGGTTCGGTTCTCGCTAAGGGCACGTACCTCGGTTGCAGTTCGTCCCCAGCCCCGGTTGGGGTCGTGTGGGTGGCAACCACTCGATGTGTCTCTCTCACATTGATGTTTCTCTCTCTCTCTCCCTCTCTCCCTCCCGCTCTATCTGAAGATAAATGTAAAAATGTCTTCGGGTGAGGATTTAAAAAAAAAAAAGAGGCAAGAAATGATACGAGAAAAAAAAAAAAAGACATTTTTTTTGGTTCCTAATACCTGAATCCAATGATTGGACACTCCTTGCAGATGTTACACTTGGCCTGATGCTTGGCAGTTTCCGCAGCAGCCACTCTGTGCAGGACAGGCAGCCACACCATGGACTGGGGTTCCAGTCGCATCCAGTCTAGGAAGAGGGCCGCTTCGATCTCAGGCTTATTATTGGCCTGCAAAGACAGAGGGAGAGCGAGGGGGGCGGGGCGAAGGGGGTGAGAAAGTAAAGGAGGCACATGTCAGTTCCGGTAACAAGTCAAAAAGAAAGAAAGAGAAAGACTATAGCTGCACCACGAGGCCCAGTTTTTGCAGCTTGTTTCTGCAAATGTCCCCCTAACATTGACATAAGATACCCGACCCCTGAGGCTTAGGTGAGCTGCCACGGCTCTGTTCGGCTACTAGATGACAAGAAAACAAAACAAACCAAACCAGCAGAAAGCAAAACACACACCTGAGTGAGACTATATTTAGCGCCAGTGTTTGAACAGATAGAGGAGTTAGCCAGAAGTAAAAGACAAGTGTTTATTGATAAAATTTCAAAGGAGGAAAAAAACAACCATTCAGGACTATTGATTGCTCTTTTTTCTACAGAATCTATTTCTCAGTGTGTCATGGAATCATAATGAAGAGTTTTAAAATTCATCTGGTCCCAAAGCTTCATTTTCCAGACAAGAAAACAGACGTAGATGAGAGAAGTCGCTTTTCAAAGGCCACATAACTAACGGGTGGCAGAGCTGACGCTGAATGCAAACCACCAGGTGTGGTGGTGTTTTCAAGGTGACCTGATGTTTCTTTGTCTGTCTGTCTCTATTCCCCGCTCTTTCCTTCTCTCTCTCTTCCAAAGTCTAAATTTAATAAACACCAGTCCTCCCAAACAGTACGATGATTTTAGAAAGCTTGAAATATATTTACCCACCACTTGATTTATGTATTAGCATAGTCATGCATTTTAATTAGATCTTTTTTTTTTAACCCTACAAGACTGTGTTTTCATGTTTTTATCTTGTTAGATTGACCCATACATTGACCATTTTCTTTTTGTTTTTCCTTCCTTTAGTGTCTGTTGGCGGTGAATTTCTGGGGTTTCATCTGAAAATCTTTTTTTTTTAATCTATATTCTTTTGGGGGGGGTGTTTGTTTGTTAATCCTCTCCTGAGGATATTTTTTCCATTGATTTTTAGATAAAATGAGAGGAAGGGAGGGAGGGAGGAAGAGAGAGAAACATTGATGTGAGAGAGACACATCAATTGGTTGCCTCCTGCATAACCCCGACGGGAACCCGGGATCAAACCTGCAACCCAGGTATGTGCCCTTGACCAGGAATCAAACCCATGACCCTCTGGTTGGCGGGCTGACGCTCTAACCACTGGACCACACTAGCCAGGGCCAGCCATATTCTTGATAGCTATCTTCACTGGACGTAGATTTTTAGGTTTGAGGGGTTTTGTTTTTACTTTGTTGTAACACACTGAAATATTCTTCCACTTTTATCTCCCTTTCTCTGCTGCTACTGTTCAGAAGTCAGCAGTAAAGCTGACTGTTGTTCCTTTGAAGGTAATCTGTCCTTTTCCTGTCTTGTGTTGTGTCTCTAGGGTTTTATTTATACTTTGTAGGATTAACTGGGCTTCTGGAACCTGTGGGGTCCAAGTGTTTAGTCAGCTCTGGAATATTCTCAGTCATCATCTCAACAAATAGTGCCTCTTCTCCATTTCCTCTCTGCTCTGCTTCCAGAAACCTGTGAGATACAGGTAGACTTTTCCAATCCAGCCTGCATTTCTCTGAATAGGACATCCCTGGTTTTCCTCTTTTTGTTCTTTATGCCTCGTTGGTCACAATCCCTTCTGACTGTGCATCAATTTCTCTCTCTAGCCGCATCCAATCTGATGTAAGCTCTTATGGTAAGTTTTAAACTTTGGTTATTGTACTTTTTAATGTCTAGAAGTTCTATTTGGTCATTTTTAAGGCCACTTCTAAAGTGTGTGCTTCTCAGCAGATATTTTTCAATGTCTGTTATTTTCTTTTAAACAGAGTAAACATAGTTTTCAAAAGTAATCTCTGTCTAATGATTCCAAGATATAAAATTACTGTGGGTTTGCTTCTGTGGCCTATTTCTGCTGGTTCTTGCTCATCTCGATTTCCTGTGTGCTTAATTTTTTTAATAGGTACTAACTACATTAACCTAAAAATATTTTCTGGAGACACCTTGAGCCCTTGACTGAAAATGCCTTCTCTGGTGATGATTTTCATTTGCTTTGCCAAGAACCGAAGGGCACTATGTATTCTGAGACCAATTTAAACTGAATATATGATGGATATTTAAAAAAAAATTTTTTTAATATTTTTTCTGTATTGATTTTAGAGAGAAAAATGGAAATATCAATGAGAGAGAATATCAATTGGCTGCCTCCTGCATGCCCCCCACTGGGGATCGGGCCCACAACCTGGGCATGTGCCCTGACCGGGAATCGAACCAGCAACCTCTTGGTGCATGGGTCAATGCTCAACCACTGAGCCACATCGGCCAGGTTATGATGGATATTTAGTATCATACAAGCAGTGAGTACTTGAACTGCAAACCCACATTGCTTCTCTTGGAATGTGGTTTGCTAATAAAGACCCTATTCACATTTCAGATAGAAAGGCAGTAGGGTTTAGCCTGGCCGGTGTGGCTCAGTGGTTGAGCATCGTCCCATGCCCCAAGAGGTTCTGGTTCGATTCCCAGTCAGGGCACATGCCCAGGTTGTGAGCCCGATCCCCAGTGGGGGGCATGCAGGAGGCAGCTGATCGATGTTTCTATCTCCTTCTACCTTCCTCTCTCTCTAAAAATCAATAAAAACATATTTTTAAAAAAGAAAGGCAGTAGGGTTTAGACCAACAGGTCATTTGGCAACATCTACCACTTCAGCAGTACTCCAGTCATTACCACTGATTACATATTTCCCAACATTATAATGAGTTGTTTAACCTTGAATTGCCTAGCTGTTCAAGCTACTGATAAAAGCTTTTGTTGAGCACTTTTCTCTGTGTAGAGTGCCATCACAGAGGTACGTACTTGGTGGGGAATTTAAAAGATAAAAGGGACCACAGAAGTGAATTCATCCTCTTGGCATGGCACCACAGAGCTGTGAGACCTTCAGCAGTCACAGAGTCCAAACTCTCAACCAACGCAAGTGTGTTCTTACAGTCCCTATATAAATACCACCTGCAAAGGACAGCAAACATCCTTAATGGATGATCTTGAACATTTGTGTATGGGGAGCCCTGTTAAAAGTGTTTCTTCAGCCTGAGCTGAAATCCACCAGCAGAGGAAATAGGATTAGAGGCTCCAGAATCCAACCAGGAGAGTTCAACCCCCAGCTTTACCACTTCCGGGCTGTGTGACCTTGGGAAAATAACTTTGTTTCTCTGTGTCTTCATTTTCTTCTGCCACGAAATGGAACTACTGAAGGCGCCTACCTCATAGGGTTGTTGTAAGATTTAAATGAGTCAACAAGTGAAAAGCACTTGGGCCCTGGCCTGTTTGGCTCATCGGTTAAAGCATCGGCCCACGGACCAAAGAGTCATAGGTTCGATCCCGGTGAAGGGCACGTACCTTGGTTGAAGTTCAGTCCCCAGCCTTGGTCAGGGTCGTGTGGGAGGCAACCAATCAATGTGTCTCTCTCACATCGACGTTTCTCTCTCTCTCCCATTCTATCTGAACATGGATGGAAAAATGTCCTCAGGTGAGGATTAAAAAAAAAAAAAAGAATAAAGGAAAGCACTTGGAATAGTGTCTGGTACATAGCAAGGGCCATGTCAGTGTTTGCTCCTGTATTGTCATATTATTATCCATCCTACCAGAAACCCAGAAGTTTTCAGCCCTCACACAGCCCTTTAAATATTTTACCAGAGTTGTCATGTCTGTCCATGCCTCTTGATCCCTATTCCTTTTATTTCTTCCTCATATGACATGGCTTGATTTGCCACTGTCCTTCTGAAAATTATTCTCCAAATGTGATCGCCACGGTTCTGTAGAAAATTATTCTCCAAATATGATCTGCTGGGAATGGTACCTCTCTTTCTCTAGACAATATAATTGGACCACTTGATTTTGTTCTATACTAGAGTCTCACAAAGGGTTTCCACTCATCTAAAATCTCTGGGTCAGTGTTTCACAGCGTCGCCAGCAGATCAATCATCCAGCAAAATGCTTCATAAAAAGAAGGTCAAATGAATTAAGGAAACATGGCATATTATACCCATCTCTTAAAATTCTTAATGTACGTTAACATATTAGAAGCTAAGAAGGTCGTCAGTAAAGAAACACGTTAAACTTTGCTTGACCTCAGAATTTCCCACACTTGTTATTCAGTGATCCCAAGACCTTTAAAAAAAAAAAAAAAAACTTCTAAGGCCTGTGAACATCAGAAGGCACTAATGTGCTATTGGGCATGATGGGAAATGCTGCTTGGGGCTGTTTCCAGTGATTCCTCCGTTCTGTACTTATTAATTTGATTGGTTTCCTCTCACTTCTGTCAAAGACTGTCCTGTCTGTTTGATCCCCCTGTATGATCTCATCAATATCCTTAGAAATTCTGACTGTTACAGCCCTTGAATTAGCCATTATAGCCACCTTCGTAGATTTTGTACATTTTAAAACCTGTGTTCTGTCTTCATCAAAAAGTCACTAGTGAAAATACCAAACATTTAGGTCAAGGTCAAACAGGAGCTACACCACCAGAGCCTCACCTCAGGTCAACACAAATCCAGGATTCAGCTCTCGCTGATTGTTGAACTATGACTCTTTCCAGTAATATCATCGTCTAATCTCTACTGCATGCATTTCTCCATCTCGTACACAAAGACACAGTGAGAGACTTTGTCAAAAGAGCTACAAGTTTCAGTTACAAAATGTCCTATAACAATCTCTTGCTCCACTGGTCTCGAAACTGACTTTATCAAAATAACCCTTTGTAGCTAGGAGACAAACCATTACAGAAAGGCAGTAAACTGAAAAGCACTACTAATTCATTCCTATTTAAAACATGGATTTATCGATGCTTACTCTGATCCTATATATTTTTTCTGATTTACGTGTAAATGATAGTTTGTTTAATGATGGATTCAAAGACACGCTGCAGAGTAACAATTCATGCTTAATACAGAAAGTGTAATATAGCAGAAAGCTTCTATTCATTCTGGGAGACAAAAAAAAAAATCTGACCACAAGTCAGCAACAAATGTATGTGCAAAACATAAAAGAATAAAAGGAAATACAATGTCTGTGATGTATTACTAAAGGCAAAGCAAGGATCATGTGAGAAGTGATCTCATTACCCTCAGTACTGTTCAAATCTTTCTTAGGAAACGGTGTCTAGTTCTGGTGGCTACAGCTGACCCAGAACTTAGAGAAGGCTTGGCAGAAAGACATAATGATAATTAAAGGGTTTGAAAGACCTCTGAGAACAGCTTAAGAGAATTGAGATTATTTAGCAAGGAACAAAAAAAAAAAAAAAAAGAAGAAGAATGATCAAGAAAGAGGAGCTGAAGGGGCGATTTAATAAGAGTTTTCAATTATGTGAGTAGCTCTTGCATAGGGGCCTGTGACCAGCTGTTCAATCTCTCCACTGAGGACAGAGCAAGAAGAAACAGGCTTAAGCAGCATGAAGAATTTCGGTTGTAACTCATATGGAAGCATTTCCTGATGCTGAAGTTGTTAAAGCATTAGTATGAATTACCAAGGGAAGCTATAGACACTTTTCCTTCAAAATACTATAGAATCATTCTCCTGTGCTTGAAGGTTGGAAATGCTCAAGGTCTTTCTAGCTCCTGAGATGCAAAATCCATCATTTGGGCTCCTTTCAAACTGCTCGCCTATGACAGCACTGAAGACAAGACATCGGGATTCACACTCTCGCTCTGTTTCCATCTTTCATTTTTACTACAAACCATTCTCATCCTAGTGATATCCCCTCTCTCCTTTTATCTGACACTAAAGAAAGAAAGAATTAAAAATCAGGCAAGCTTTTATAAAGATCTAACAGAACTAAAACTTTTTTAAAAATCCAGCTCAAATTGCATTTTTAAAAATGTTTTTATTGTTTAGAGAGAGAAGGAAGGGAGAGAGATGGAAATACAGGTGTGAGAGAGAAACATTCATCAGCTGGCTCCTGCATGCCCCCTCCAGCCTGCAACCCGGGCATGCGCTCTGACCGGGAATCGAACTGGGACCTCTCAGTCCATGGGACAAAGCTCAATCCACTGAGCCACACTAGCTGGGCCATGCAGCTTATTTTTAAGAGAAGGCAACTGGCATCTCAATTGTGAGGTTTTTAGAAAACCATGTCGATACTTAGAAAACTGAAATAAAAATAGTATAGAGAGAAGTAAACATGTAAGAGATTGTACCCAGTAGTTCTCTGATGATGAAAAGGAACTACTGTCCTGGAAACAATAGTTGCCTAAACCTCCTCAGTTTCTCCCCTAGAGTGCAGGCTATTTAAAGACAGGGACTATGTTTCTATATCCTCCAAAGGTGTTTGCTGAATTGAGTGATGGGCAGGAATTGTAATTAAGTAGCAATGTGATCACCATACATATTTATAATATCTAAATGAACTTAAAATGAAAAAAGAAAAGCCTAGTCATCCTAAAGAGTGAAAAAAAAAAAAGACTTAAAAGGGTTGTCTAAGGAGTAGAAGCCAAAATAAGTACATTCTTTTTTAAATATGTTTTTATTATTTTTTTAGAGAGGGAAGAAGGGAGAGAGAGAAACATCAATCAGCTGCCTCCTGCACGCCCCCTACTGGGGATCGAGCTTGCAACCCAGGCATGTGTTCTGACCGGGAATCAAACCAGGACCTCTCAGTCCATGGGATGACACTCAATCCATGGAGCCATACCGGCCAGGCTAAGTACATTCTTCAACTGCCCAAAGTACTTTGAAATAGTTTTCTGTTTTTTTTTTAAGATTTTTTTCTGTATTGATTTTAGAGAGAGAGGAAGGGAGAGGGAGAGAGAGATAGAAACATCGATGAGAGAGAACATTGATTGGCCACCTCCTGCATGCCCCCCACTGGGGATCGGGCCCACAACCTGGGCATGTGTCCTGACCGGGAATGGAACCAGCGACCTCTTGGTGCATGGGTCGACGCTCAACCACTGAGCCACACCGGCTGGACTGAAATAGTTTTTTAAGTTAATGTCTGGTTTGTCTGTTATGGTTTCATACACAAAAGGCTAATAGTCTATTTCTAGACTTGGAGGATATGTTTAGAATACAGGAATGGCTTACAATATAGGAATACACAAAGTTCATACTGGGGGCCTTGAAGGGAACCCCATAGGCAGGCAGCCATGCCCTAGGTCAGTGCTTCTCAACCAGGGACAATTCTGTACCCCAGAGAATATCTGACAATGTCTGGAGACACTTTTGGTCGTCACAGCTGGGGAAGAGGTTGCTAGAATTGTCTAGTAGATAGAAGCCAGGATCCTGCTAAAGGTCCAACAAGGCACTGAACAGCCCCCCACAACAAAGAACTATCCAGGCTGAAGTATCCATAGTGCTAAGATTGAGAAATCCCGCCCTAATGTTAACACCTTACATTACCACGGTTCATTTGTCGAAACTAAGAAACCAGCATGGGTACATGACTATTAACTAAACACCACACTTCCTTGGGAACCCTGGAGGGTGCCTAACAGGTAGGCTGCTATGCTCTATAACACAGAAACTGAGAAGCTCTGATAGGCCTGTTCAACTACTGATGCTGTGAGAGGAAGGCCATACTGGTTAAGAGACTGTGACTAGAGGAAAAAAAAGGACTGATAATAATAATAAAAAACAAACAAACACCAAACTGGAAGTTACAAGGGAACACGCTAAAATCATAGAGCCTGATTTGAAATTAAGTTGCTTCTCAAATAGACAACTCTATGCAACGTATTCCAGGACAAATGGCAGACATTTATATAATCATGCAAAGAATTATCTCACACAAGGTAAGGCAGGTTAGCTAGTATAAGAATGTGTGCGCACACGCACATGTGTGTGTGCGTATGTGAGTGCATGTGTGTGTGAGTGCATGAGTGCATGTGTGTGTGCGTGACCGTATGTGTGTGTGCATGAGTGTATGCGTGAGTGCATGCGTGTGTGCGTGAGTGTATGCGTGTGTGCGTGAGTGCATTCGTGTGTGCGTGAGTGCATGTGTGTGTGCATGAGTGTATGCATGTGTGAGTGCATGAGTGCATGTGTGTATGTGTGAGTGCATGCATGTGTGCATGAATGTATGTTTTCATTTTATTTAGTAGAGTTCCTGCCCATTTAGAGGAAAAACAATAACTAGATATATAAATACTAAATACATTCATATACATGAAAAGAATTTCCAAAACATTGTTACTGACAGAGAAAGGTCAATTTATGGAAAACATTGGGGACAAACCACAGATATTTTAAAAGGTTAATCTCTTCTTCATGGCCATTTTCATTTGCTGTGTTCACTAGTAAAATGCTCCCTTCAAAAATCCAAATAACCATTTCAATACCATTGCCATTGTTAATAAGTAACGGCATTAGTAGCTGACAACCCAACATTTCTGGCCATGATTGTAAAAAGCCCCCGTGTTTGGAAAGATCTGCTGAATTTAAATGCATCAAAACTGTTTTGTGAATGAGCGTCTGCACACAAAGATTTAACACTATAAGGAGGATGACTAGCCAGGGTCAGACGATACAGGACAGGCAGTTCCTGACTGTTCCCTGAGCTGTCATTACAATTTCTTTAACAACCTCTAAATCTACCAAGGGCATCAGTGGAATATTTTACATGAGAGAGAAGTCTGCACTAGCAATGAACATAAAAGGAGGAAGAAGAACAAGTTGTAAAGAATATTAATGACTCTTCTTCCAAACAATCCCAATTTTTATGAAAATCAAATGAGTGATAAAAAATCTATAAAACTACACAAAACAAATAAAACAGAAGGAAGGTGGCATTTTGATCCTATTAGACACAAGACACTTACGTTTTATCTTTGAGTTGCTAAGAAAACTATAGTGTAGGGAACACAAGGAATCATTTATATGAGGTTCCACATGTTTTCTCACATCCTGCTACTTCTTTTTTTTTTTTTATCCTCACCCAAGGACACTTTTGCATTTATCTCAGAGAGAGCGAGAGGGAGAGAGGGAGGAAGAGAGAGAAACATCAACATGAGAGAGACACATCGACTGGTTGCCACCCACACGACCCCAACCGGGGTCGGGGACAAACTGCAACCGAGGTACGTGCCCTTAGTGGGAACCGAACCCGGGACTCTCTGGTCCGCGGGCCGACGCTCTAACCGCTGAGCCAAACCGGCCAGGGCACATCCTGCTACTTCTATTCTGAGAACAGCTGTTCTCTCGTGAAAGGCCACACTATCTGTACAATACTGTATTCTATATCTTATATCTCTGTTACAAGAGTTGTTACCCAGAAGATCAGGTAAGACTTTCCTGATAATGACCAAGCTTTGAAATAAGTACAGTAATCCATTTCACTTTCTGCTTTTTCCATTTATAACCTTTACCATACAGTCAAAGTAACTTGACGATAAGTAACTCTTGAGATAAAGTGTTTAACTTTATGTTACAGATGAAAGGGGGCTCAAAGAGGTTAAGGAAATGGCTCAAGATTATCTACTCTTTTAATACTAAAAATATGTATGCTTAAAGTAGCCTTAAAAAGGTTAAGACAAAAGTGATTTCCTATGGGAACATACAGGCTAATTTCCAAAATCTTTTGAATCTTTAACTCGTTTGAGGGTGCTAGAGGCTCTCGTATCTAAGTAGGGCCTACCTGGGACAATGCCCAGGTACCAAACCTTGAACTGAATTCTATGATGATCTACTGAGAGTTATATGAAGGCACAAGTGAATTTTCAGAAACTACTGTGATAACTGCATACTCCTATCTCCTGATCGCCTCCTTTCCCCCTTCTTTTTAGCATTACATGCCCTTCCTCCTACGGTTAGATGCTATGGCATCTATGAGCCACATGGACTGATAGGTGCAGGTCAAGATAAACTGAGGTAGCAAAAAAGAAAAAAAGGCCCAGTCAGTGTGGCTCAGTGGATTGAGCGTCGCCCCATGGACTGAGAGGTCCCGGTTCGATTCCTGGTCAGGGCACATGCCAGGGTTTCGGTCTCAATCCCCAGTAGGGGGCGTGCAGGAGGCGGCCGATGGATGTTTCTCTCTCACATCGATATTTCTCTCTCTCTCTCTCCCTTCCTCTCTCTCTAAAAATATCAATAAAAACAGCTTTAAAAATAAATAAATAAATAAATAAATAAATAAATAAATAAATAAAACCAAGGCAAGGAATCCAAGTCCTTAGCTTCTTTAAAAAAAGAAAGAAAAAAAGAAAGAGAAAATCCTGTGAGCTTCTTAATCCTCATTAGCACACAGTTCATGTTATAGGATGTGATCAACTTGTCACTCCACAAAAAGAGCTGATAAATGTGGAAATGCATTTATCAGAAATATGTTTACATTGCTATGGGGGGGAAAGGGCTGCCCACAGTGATAATCAAAACAAGAGGGGAGAGCCCTGGCCAGTTTGGCTCAGTGGTTAGAGTGTCCGCCCGCAGACCAGACTCCTGGGTTCGGTTCCCGCTAAGGGCACGTACCTCGGTTGCAGTTTGTCCCCGGCCGTGGTTTGGGGTCGTGTGGGTGGCAACCAGTCGATGTGTCTCTCTCACATCGATGTTTCTCTCCCTCCCTCCCACTCTGTCTGAAGATAAATGTAAAAATATCATTGGGTGAGGATTAAAAAAAAAAAAAAAAAAGAGGGGAGAAGTGAAATCTGTTCTTCACAGAACAAAGCCTGCTAAGACACACAGAAGGAAGGGTAGAATTAGAAAATCACTACCATAACCACCAATACAATCATTGAATTAGAAAAAAATCAATGGAGACTAAAACAATAGGGTGAAAGTCTGTTGAAGAATAGTATATTCATAAGGTCTCAAAATACCACAAAAATGACCTTCTAATTGCAAAGGGAAAAAGAATACTTTTACAATGGCTATATCCGACTGACACCGCCTTCACATTCTTGGTGTTACCAATTAGAACAAAGTGTCATTTTGTCCCTCTAGATGTGACGTAGAGGAAGTACACAATATCACCTCTATCATCTTCTTGCCAAAACATTTGAACCCGAATCTAATCATAACGAAACAACAGAACAGGGGACTTTCTTCAACAGAAATGTCCTGAACTCTTCAATAATGTCAATGTCATAAATAAAAAAATAAAAAAAAACACAAAAACTGCTGGGAGACCGTTCAGATTACGTGCAAGTTCGGAGCCATAACAATCAGATGCAAGACAACAACCATGACTGGATCCTGGAAGAAAACAGCCAGATGTAAGGAACATCCTGGGGCAGTGGGGAATTTCAACGTGGACTGCATGCTAGATGACAGTGTCACCTCGCAGAAACTCTCTTTCTTTAACACGACCCTTTCTCCTATTTGTCCATCCACTCCCTTCCTTATTTATTAAGCCCTTAGGATATCACATTCTGGTCAGCATCCAACTGTTTTAAGAATAAAGTCTCAGGTCTGTTGACATCTTGACTTCAGCCCCAGGACCCTGAAAGCAGAGTGACTCAGTGGACCACACCCTCACCAGACAGACAGATGCGCTGGCTGACATCAGCACCTGACACAATGATCAATTACTCCCTCCCTGGCCCCAACCAATCAGTAGAGCCCATGACCCAACTCCTTCAGTCACCACGATTAATGATTTCCCCTCGTATATAACCCATCCCCTAGGAGCCATTGGAGAGCCAGGTCTTTGAGCATAAGCTCACCTATGACTCCAAGTCTGGCCTTAAAAATAAACCTTTACTTTCTTGGCTACAAACTCCTGTTGGAATTTTATTGGGCTCTGATGTGTAGAGGAAATGAACTCTTTTAGTCTGGTAACAATATTACTGAATTGATGTTGAATTTGTGTATGATGAGAGAGAGCAGTTACGTAGGAGACAGTCCTTTAGAAAAAGATATATTGCAAAGTGTCTAGGGGTTTATGTTTTATGTTGTAATGTCCTTTTACTTTTAAATGCTAAAGGGGAAAACTTTGTGTGTGTGTATTCAAAAATAGACTCACGGAGAGCAGGGAGGGAGGGAAATGTAAATAGGGCTGTGGTGGGCAGTAAGACAAGAGCAGAGGGAGGACAATGGGCCAGGTACAGAAGGTCACTAGGGCGGAATGCCCCAGGTGCCTAGCAACAGACAACTGTAGGGTGAGACACCTCACCCCCTGACCTTTCCTCCCTAGAGATAACCTCCAGGCCTCAGCTGTACTTCAGCTCTAGGCCCAGAAAAGCTGCAAAACTAGACAAGCAACACCAGGGCTGACCTCAGGAACAGCTGCATTGGATAATGACCCCTGGCCCTGGCTCTGACCAATCAGCGAGGCCCCAACCCTGAAAGGACCCACCTGGATAGCTGCTCAATATTCTATTTAAATTTTTTTTCTTTCTTTGATTTTTTTAGAGAGAGAAACATCCATGAGAGAGAACATCGATTGGCCGCCTCCTGCATGCCCCCCACTGGGGATCGGGCCCACAACCTGGGCATGTGCCCTGACCGGGAATCGAACCAGCGACCTCTTGGTGCATGGGTCGACGCTCAACCACTGAGCCACACTGGCTGGGCTGAATTTTCTATTGAGATCTGCCCTGGGACCTCCCCTAAAATCTCCACCCTTAAAACCCTCACACCTGAGCATTTCCCCACCGCCTCCCCTTCAGGTACCTCACCTTTACCTTCCTCACTTCTAAACTCCAAGGGCCCTTCCCTTGCTTCTATAACTTGTTTCCTAAGCCCAGTTCTTCTGCAGATGACTTCCTCTACCACTGTGATTTTCTAAATAAATGTTCCCTTATAGTTTGAGTCTTGGCTCTGAATTCTTTCCTAGCCAGAACTCAAGTACCGAGGTTGCTGAACCCAGGTCCAGTCTGACCCCATCCGTCTGAAAACACCTGGTGCCATTCCTGCCGCTGCCAACAGGGCAAAACACTAACCATGGCTTAGACAGATGCACAAGACAGACCTATTTTTCCTTATGGCTGACATTTTCCCCAAATCAAACCCTGGTTGAAACCATTGTTTCTTCCAAATCACCACTTCATGGAAGAGGGCAAGGCAGGGAGGAGGGTAAGAGTGACTTTAATGACTGTGACAGGAGAGGGGGAAATGGCACTAATGTCAATGGTATAAAATGTGAAAGGCTCTTCAGGATTAGTTTGCTCGGAAGACACAAAGCCAAAGCCACACTAATTTCCTCCCTGTTTGTTCTCTTAGCTTCATGGTTTTGAAAGGATCCACTCATAGCCCTGGCCGGTTTGGCTCAGTGGTTAGAGCGTTGGCCCGCGGACCAGAGAGCCCCGGGTTTGGTTCCTGCTAAGGACACGTACCTCGGTTGCAGTTTGTCCCCGGCCCCGGTTGGGGTCGTGTGGGTGGCAGCCAGTCAATGTGTCTCTCTCACATCAATGTTTCTCTCTCTCTCTCTTCCTCCCTCTCTCCCTCTCACTCAATCTGAAGATAAATGCAAAAAATGTCCTCGGGTGAGGATAAAAAAAATAAAGAAAATAAAGCATCCCCTCATATATTGGGCTTAGATGTGCTTTTCCCAGACACCTAACTGTGAATTTTCAGCCATAAAATAAGTTTAAGGATCCCTACATTCACGGACATTTTTCTTGTTTGAAATAAAGATTGAGAGGTCAAGAGTTGTGTTCATGAGACAAGAAAAAGTAAAAGGCTTCCCGTGACTGCTGTGTTGGGTAGAAATCAAGTATTTTATTTAGAATTCTGAAGATAATGAGCAAGTTGAAGGCCAGCAGTCACTGATCTAAATATTAATCAGGATTCTGAATCACCCAATAAAGATAAAATCAGCCCAAACAATAACACGTGGTGATTATCCACTCTTCATTTACATGTTCAAGGACAACTGTTCTGACCTCAGGCTCTCCACTCCACCTGACTAATAAACCAATTAACACCAGGGCTCCAGGGAACAAAAGCACAATTTTTAAATTTATGCAGATCCATAAATATATTCAATGCTATTAATTTATGCTAAAGAGTTCTTATTTAACGGGAAAGTTTCACATATTCATGGTAGAGCACAGATCTATCTGTAGCTCTCATGGAATATACTTTCTCAAGTATGAGTCAGGATACATTATGCTCAAGTACAATACACACCATTAACTCTTCCACTATTGCCTCCTACAATCATTTAAAATTCAGTTCAGGAAAAAGCAAAAGTATAGGAACAGAAAATAGAGTAGTAGTTTCCAGAGATTGGGAGCAGGCAGGATGACAACAAAGCAAGTGAATATATAATTTTAGTGGTGGTGGAAATGTTCTGTGTTTTGATTGTAGTGGTGGTGACACAATTATATGCATTTGTCTAAACTCATAGAACTGAACACCAGAATACATTTTAACTTATGTTTTGTGGCTTTTAAAAAGCAAGATAGAAAAAAATGTAAAATATTTTATCAAGTGCCAAAAAAAAAAAACAACAAACAAAAAGCTCTAGCTTTTAGACTAGAGAATTAAGACACACTAAGGACCCTGGATAAACAGATAAAGGTATTATCTGTTTATTCCAGGAAGAAGTTCTGTACCTCCCTTAATCTTAAATAATCTTTGCAGAAAGAACTTTCTTGAAAAAAAATCCAGTTTAAAAATCAGTGACCAACATGGAAAAAAGGAAACCAATAAATGTTGAACTCATAGTTTCTTGTTTCCATGAGCTTTTTGGGTAAGTTTCTATGTAAATTAGAATTAATGGTGAACTGATAAAAGGGAATCCAGAATAGTCCTCCAACTAAAAGGATGGGTCTCAAAAAAATTTTTTTTCAGTAGCACCTCTGCCTCAACTTTTGTAGAAAAGGGGGGAAGGAAGAAAGGAAGGAGGAAAAGTTGGTCATAACAATGAAGTACAACTTTATAAGGTTGAGGAGGGAAACAGAATGACATACGCTTTTCCTTAAATAAGTGTATGAATGAAACAAGTTTCAAATACAACATAAACCTATTTCAAAATACTGATGAATAAAATACCTATCACTCCACATTGAGAAATTAACCACACAAACCACAATAAATGGATAATTATGAAGCTAAACTCACCACAGCTTATAGTTTTCAACAACAAAAAAAGAGAAAGAAACAACCCAGCAATAAAAAACCAGTAGTCAACTCAAGACAATGCTGATAATACTCTAATAAAAGGTGAAAATTTTCAGGAATTCTGCAATGAGGAATGAATATACTATACTTACATAAAACTACCCATATTAATCTTAGTAAATGTTAAACCCAGCTTGTTACTGTAACCTATTTTTCTCTCAAAACTAGAGCTTGCATGTTAATAGCTTTTTTAGTATACTTACAATTCAGCAGTTTAAATTCTTGTGTGAACCTAAGGATCAGCTTGACCTCAAGGCCCTGGCTAATACCGAATGCCCAAACACAGGAATCCAGATGGCCCACTCAAGGACACTGACCATGAATATCCATACTGGGACCAGCAAGGACACTGCCTGCATGTCCACAGCCCTTCCCCTGATCTCTTTCTTCTGCTTTCCCTCTCCTTCCTTATAAAAACCCCTGCCTGCACTGAGATGTTAAGATGGGCTTTGGGGTGAGATTTCCCCATCTTCTCAGGTTACTGGTACTTGAATAAACCTCTTTCCTTTTCCTCCAGCACCTATCTCATGAGTTTGGCTTTCATTGCAGCAGGTAGCTGACCCTGGGTTCGGTTACAAGTCTAACTGTCCATAAGCAGGGTAGGTAAAAGCTTGGTGACACAATCTGTTTATGAATATGGAATTATAGTAACTTACTAACATCATAGTTACTAATGAGTCTCTGTCAATCAAAAAGGGTGTAAAAAGAATGTCTACGGCACTATAGGAATCATATTTTGATTACTGAACAAAAAGCCAAAGAAAACCTAATCAAACTGGAATTTAAGGGAATTGTTTTAAGGACAGAAAATATAAAATGTGATCAATTGACATGGGGAATGCTGTCAAACTGTTTAAAAAGTGTTCTGGCACAATATTTTAGCACACAGAGAAAATAAAATCTGAAGAGTCTCTAAAATCTAATCTATAGATGCTTGGTTATAGATAGAAAGAACTGTTAACCTTGGCAGAATATTCTCATGTTACAATACACTTCAGATAATCATAGCTAATATTCAGGGAGCACTACTATGTATGTGCCCACCACAGCTCTAAGTGCTCTGTCTCTATTGGCTCATTTAACCTCAAGAGCTTAGGGGCCAGGAAGGTCAAGAAACATGCCCAAGGTTGTACACTCAGCAAATAGCAGAGCTGGGATTTGAACCCAGGCAGATGGTTTCAGGACCTATGCATTTAACCACTCTGCTACTCACTACCCCAGGTATTCTGAAATGACTTATTATTTATATATGATATACACACATACACATATCACCCACACACACATACATACATACAGTAGTCCCCCTTATCTATAGTTTCACTTTCTGTAGTTTCAGTTACCTGTGCTCAACAGCAATCTGGAAATATTACATGGAGATTTTCAGAAACAATTCATAAGTTTTAAATTGTGCACCAAAATCTCATGCCACCCCTTCCTGGACGTGAATCATCCCTTTGTCCAGGGTCTCCATGCTGTATGTGCTTCCCACCTGTCAGTCACTTAGTAGTCGTCTTGGTTATCAAATCAACTGTTGCAGTATCACAATGCTTGTGTTCAAGTAACCCTTATTTTATTGTTATAATTGTTCTGTCTTATTACCAGTTTTTGTTGTTGATTTCTTACTGTGCCTAATTGATAAATTAGACTTTATCATAGGTGTGTATGTATCAAAAAATAGTATAATAGGGTTCAGCACTCTTCTGCGGTTTCAGGCATCCACTGGGGGTCTTGGACTGTATTCCTGTGGATAAGGGAGGACTACTTTATATACTTGTTCTCAATAGTTGAGATTGGAATTTATTCTCATTCCTATATCATTCTATATTACAGCAACTGTGCATAGATGATATTCATTTTTGTCATATGAATACAAAAATTCAGAAGACAGATGAAAAAGCAACTTATTCATTTGGAATGCATGAATACAACAGGAGGCAGAAAACAGATGTAAAATAAACAGATTTTGACACCGAAGCTCTTGTAGGTGGAACACATTTAATATAAAGTTGGCATCTCAATTCTATCTAAACAATAAAGTCCTTAAAATGTTTACAGAAGAAAAAACTACACAGACTATCATGGGGAGGGGATATTTCTCAGGGCACTGCCAAATACTAACTTACAGATACATGACTCTATTCCAGAGTCACTTAAAAGTGTAACATTTTCGCAGGGCAGGGGGGGAGGGGGGGGATGAGATTAACCAAATAACTTATATGCATGTATGCATAACCAATGGACATAGACAACAATGCCGGGGGGGGGGGGGGCAGGATGGGGAGGAAGGTGTCTGGGGGGGGGAGGAAAAACATCTGTAACAAAAATAAATTGAAAAATTGGGGGGAAAAAAAGTATAACATTTTCTCACTTAAAAGGAAATATTATTTGGTTTCATTTGAAGGTAGACCAGATACCTGCAATTGGGAGTAGAGCATTTTAAATAAAGACCATGGTGTGTGTGTGTGCGTGTGTGTGTGTGTGTGTGTGTGCGTGTGTGTTTAAGTGTACGGGGGTAGGGGTAGAGGTGTTCATTTATCCACATAATCCTGTTAAAATCTAAAATTCACCTAAGGGATCACAGTAACACTTCCTTAGTTCAGTCTAATATTTGAACTGGTTAAAGCTATCTATTTCTACTCAGATGGTTTAGCAGAAGGAAACACTGGCTTGGAACATAGGGAACTTGGGCCTGATATCTAGTTCTGACATGATATAATTGCAGGATATAGAATATACTCACTCTACTGCTCTGGGCTTCAGTTTTCTCATGTGAAAAAGGAGAGATGCAACACTTGACTGGGGGTAGTGAACACACAGTACAATGTACAGATGATATATTATAGAATTGTACACCTGAAGCCTACATAATTGTATTAACCAACGTCACCCCAATAAATTTGATAAAAAAGAAACAAATTTTGTAAAAAGGAGAGAAGCAGACAATTTCCAGGGTTGCTTTGTGCAGTCTGTGTGACTCATTGCCAGGGCAGGCCTGACCTTGTTGGGGTCAGAAGCATCAATCTGCTCTGTCAACAGAGATGTTTCAGTGGATCATGAACAAGGAACAAGCTGATGATACATTCACTGAATCTTTATTTCCAAAACAAATTTGTTTCAAAACTTTGCTTCTACTACTGCCCCAAAGAGTCAATTTCCCAGTAAATGTGTTGACTGCAGTATGCTTCTAATGTAGAAACATATCCTGTAGCCTCATTTAATATCAACGAATATACCACTGTCAGATCTATAAACTTATAGAGATTTTTTTCCTTTTTAATATCCACAGATCTAACTTCATTTCCTGGCTTAATGGATAATTTCTTAAAGAACCTATACTGATTTTGCCCGGCCGGTGTGGCTCAGTGGTTGAGCGTCGACCATGCACCAAGAGGTCGCCGGTTCGATTCCCAGTCAGGGCACATGCCCAGGTTGTGGGCCCGATCCCCAGTGAGGGGCATGCAGGAGGCGGCCAATCAATGTTCTCTCTCATCGATGTTTCCATCTCTCTCTCCCTCTCCCTTCCTCTCTCTCTAAAATCAATAAAGAAAAAAAATTTTTTTAGAAAAGAACCTCTACTGGTTTTTAAATATGCAAAACATTTTATTTGGATTTGATAGCGATTTTCTTTCTTCCCTCTTTTAAAAAAGTTTTTTGAGGTATTTTTCACAATTTTTTGATTATGGTAAAATACACATACCATAAAATTTACTATCTTAACCATTTATTTATTTATTTTTATCCTCACCTGAGGACATTTTTGCATTCATCTTCAGACAGAGCGGGAGGAAGAGAGGGAGGAAGAGAAAGAGAGAAACATCAATGTGAGAGAGACATATTGAGTGGTTGCCACCCACACGACCCCGACAGGGGCCGGGGACAAACTGCAACTGAGGTACGTGCCCTTAGCAGGAACCGAACCCGGGACTCTCTGGTCTGCAGGCCGACGCTCTAACCGCTGAGCCAAACCAGCCAGGGCTCTTAACCATTTTTAAGTGGACAGTTCAGTGGCATGAAATACATTCACACTGTTGTGCAACCATCCATCTCCAGAACGCAGGGATATGGGTTAAAACCATTCAAAGATCACCCAGCAAGCATGGCACATGAACACACGCCTCTCTTTTCCTGCCCCCGCCAGGCCCTTGCATGAATCAGAAGCTAACACCTAACTGTACCAACTTGAAAAGAGTTTCTCCAGTTGGTGACAAGAAAACAAAGGGGAAAAAAAAACCAACTATAGCCTACAGTCAACTGCTCCTTCTGCAATGCAGGGAATGCATCTGTAGGAGAAACAAGTACATACTATACTGCCATTTCCTTAGGATGCTGGGAACAGCTGCCTTTGAGCACAAGGTTGCTGAAGGAACCAGCCGGGCCCCATTCCCAAGGTCTTACACTTCAAAGGGCAGGGGGCATTTTCACTCTTGTTATCTTTCCCTACAGCAAATATCACATTTCAGGCCCGTTGCACGGTGAAAGGAAGGTGAGTGCCAGAGCACCTGGCTGAGGAAAAGCATGCGGGGCCAGGATGTCAATTCTCAGGAAAGCCTTCACAATGGCCCTGTTCAACCTGGTTGCAAATTACTACAAAGTTGAGAGAATCCCCAAATCTAAGTAATATAAACCTCACCTGGCTCTTCACATACAAAATGTGCACAATGTTGCACCAGAAACATCCAGTTTGTCAAGACTCAACTTATTTTATTATTATTATTATTTTCTTTATCCTCACCCAAGGACATGTTTTCCATTTTTTTGTTCAGATAGAGTGGGAGGGAGGGAGGGGGGGGGAGAGAGAGAGAGAGAGAGAGAGAGAGAGAGAGAGAGACATCAATGTGAAAGGGACACATCAGTGGCTGCCTCCCGCATGACCTGGGCCGGGGACGAACCGCAACCAAGGTACGTGCCCTTGACCGGAATCGAACCCGCGATGCATTGGTCCACGGGCCGATGCTCTAACCACTGAGCCAAACCGGCCAGGGCCCAATATTCAACTGCTTAAAGTAAGGATTCCTCCCCCACCCCCCAACTCTTCCACGTTCCCAGTTTTGTTGCGGCATCTCATATTCTAGCAGGGACTCGGGAAAAATGCCTGTTGTTTCACCTTGGGCAGCTGGCGAGCAATACACTTGACCCTTGAACAACATGGGGTTAAGGGGTGCCGACTGCCCATGCAGTAAAAAATCTGAATATAACTTTTGACCCCCCCCCAAAACATAACTACTCATAGGCTACTGTTGACTGGAAGCCTTACCAATAACATAAACAGTTGACTACCACATATTTTTTTTAATTTATTTTTTCTTTATTGATGTTAGAGAGGAAGGGAGAGATAGAAACATCGATGAGAAAACATCAATTGGCCGCCTCCTGCATGCCCCCCACTGGGGATCGGGCCCACAACCTGGGCATGTGCCCTGACCGGGAATTGAACCGGCGACCTCCTGGTACATGGGTCGACGCTCAACCAGTGAGCCACACCGGCCGGGCATATTTTTCTATGTTCTATGTATTATATACTGTATTCTTTTAGTATAGGAAGCTAGAGAAAAGAAAATGTTATTAAGAAAATCATAAGGAAAAGAAAATACATTTACTAGTATTTATTGAAAAAATCTGCATTTCAGTGGACCTATGCAATTCAAACCCGTATTATTCAAGGGTCAACTATAGTATCACAAAGTACATATTTGGGAATGAGGTGGTAAATGGGGAGTGGGGTGGGGTGGGGACACTGCACTAGAAATCAAACTCTTCCGCCAGCTCAGAAATTGTAGGGGCACAGATAAATTGTTCAACTACTCAAACAACAATAAAAACAAAACCCCCAAACCCTACCTTTTCTATTCTCCTCAAAGGGTTGGTGAGGATTAAATGACAGAATTCAGCCCTGGCCGGTTTGGCTCAGCAGTTAGAGCGTCGGCCTGCGGTCCGGAGAGACCCGGGTTCGGTTCCCGCTAAGGGCATGTACTTCGGTTGCAGTTTGTCCCCAGCCCTGGTTGGTCGTGCGGGAGGCAGCCACTCGATGTGTCCCTTTCACGTCGATGTTTCTCTCTCTCTCTCTCCCACTCTATCTGAACAAAAAAATGGAAAAATGTCCTCAGGTGAGGATAAAAAAATAAAAATAAAAATAAATGAGAGAATTCAGGTGAGCAAAGGTAAAGTATCATCATCGGTAGTTATAGTAACAATGTTATTATTATCATTTTATTTCTTAATTTTTAATCCTCACCCGGGGATATGTTTCTACTGATTTTTAGAGAGAGAGGAAGGGAGGGAAAGGGAAAGAGAGAGAGAGGGAAACATCGATGGGAGAGAGAAACATTGATTGGTTGCCTCCCGTAGGCGCCCCAACCAGGGATTGGACCCACAACCTAGGTATGTGTCCTGACCATGAATCAAGCCTACAGCCTTTTGGTGTATGGGACAATGCTCCAACCCACTGGGCCACCCAGCCAAGGCATAACAACATTATCTATAAGCATGGAAGGTACAAATGGCAGGGAGAAGCTCTTTCGTGGTAGTGAAAGCAAACAGTGGGCAGTTATGGAAACAGATTAGGAAAGGTCAGAGCATTAAATAGAGAAATTGGAATTTATTCAGTGGACAATGGCAAGAAACTGGAGATTTCGAAGGATGGTGTCATACAGTGTCTAAAGCCAGTGTAAGGAGCCTGGCCAGTGTGGCTCAGTGGGTTGAGCGTCGACCCAGGGACTGAGAGGTCCCAGTTTGATTCCCGGCCAGGGCACATGACCGGGTTGTGGGCTCGATCCCCAGTAGGGGGCATGCGGGAGGCAGCCAATTGATGTTCTCTCTCATCGATGTTTCTATCTCTCTTTCCCTCTCCCTTCCTCTCTCTCTCTCTAAAATCAATAAAGAAAAAAAAATTAAAAAAAGAGACAGAGAGAGAGAGAGAGAGACCCAGAGTCTGCAGGTCAGTAGGTCTCGCAGCCCAGCTTACTCTGCAGCTGGAACTGTCTCTGAAGAGATGGCTGTCGGCAGGTTTGTTTCCTGACCCTTACTCTCAATCCAAGTCACAACACACACACGCGCGCACACACACACAACTGTATACATATACATAACATATAAACGCGTGTGTGAGACTGGCACAACTAGAACTTAAAAAGTAACTGAAATGACTAAAGAAGAAATGCTTCGGAAAAACAAAACTCACATCATTCAAGTGGTTTTATAATTGGATTGTAAAAACACCATAATGAATCTGGACTACTTGTGGTCATTAGTATTCACTGTATGAAAGTTACTTGTATCTACATTCTGGAGTAGAAATATTAATGCAGCAACATGCAAGAAAAACTCTAGAGGTAGCGATAGTCTGTTCACATTTTGGGAGATGTGAGTATGAGGTGAAAAAATGCATTTATTTCTCCACACCTATTTTACATTTACCGTGAATTTGCCACAATTTTGGCAAAACAAGCCAAAGAGTATATACAACTCTACGTGAGTGGGTATACTATATGTGCATTTGGTCCATTTGCTCAGTTAACTATTGAACGAATGCTCAAACTGCTTTAAACATCAAAATATTCACAATGTTCACCCAGGCCGGTTTGGCTCAGCAGTTAGAGCGTCGGCCTGCGGACCAGAGAGTCCCGGGTTCGGTTCCCGCTAAGGGCACGTACCTTGGTTGCAGTTTGTCCCCGGCCCCGGCTGGGGTCCTGTGGGTGGCAGCCAGCCGATGTGTGTCTCTCTCTCTTCCTCCCTCTCTCCCTCCCGCTCTATCTGAAGATAAATGCATGTCCTCAGGTGAGGATAAAAAAAAAAAAAAGAAAAGAAATATTCACAATGTTCTGCCCAGGAGACCTTCTATAGTTTAATCCTAGTCTGTGGTCAAAAATGCAAGTCTAACCCAGTTATCTCTACTGCTAGTTCTACTTGTAATGGGATTAAAATGGATTGAAAAACCCCATATAAGAAAAACAGCTCTCAGCATTTGCAAAAGAACATAAGAACACTGTGGATAATGTGATGCTGCAAATGTCTCACTCCTTCAGTGCTGGTGGCATTACAAATAGAAACAACTTTTTACCAAAAGCTTTCTGCTAATATGTATCAAAAGCCACAAAACTGTTTATATCATTTAGTCTGGTAATCCCATGCCTTCGAATGTATCCTAAGGAAAAAACTTTAATCGACAAAGAGCTAACTGATCAGAAAGATCTGGTGTGCATTACTCTTCCTCTTTTATTTATTTACCATATTTAATTTATTATTTATTTACTTTTTAGTTGATCATATACACCATGCTTATTGGGAATAAAATTGCCTTAAAAATGCAAAAGAAAGATAGAGCTAACTGCATAAAGATGTTCATCGCAGCCATTACCCAACTTATAAAAAAACAGGAAGAATCTACATATCTATCAATGCAGTGCTCAGGCATTTGGAGGAAGAGGGTGTTTCTGGGGGCACTGATTGTGCTGTGGAAAAGGCAATGGGGCAGGCCCTGGCCAGTTTGGCTCAGCGGTTATAGCATGGGCCCATGGACCAGAGAGACCCGGGTTCGGTTCCTGCTAAGGGCACGTACATTAGTCATAGTTTGTCCCTGGCCCCGTTTGGGGTCGTGCGGGTGGCAACCAGTCGATGTGTCTCTCTCACATCAATGTTTCTCTCTCTCTCTTCCTCCCACTCTATCTGAAGATAAATGCAAAAATGTCCTTGGGTGAGGATAAAAAAAAGGCAATGGGGTAGGATAAGAAAGAGAATGGACCAGACTTTGTTGAGCTAGTGATGAGCATTAGCAGAGGGTACAAACCTCTGACCTTGTGATAAGACTATGGGAAGGCCTTGGAATAGTAGAGAAATGTCAAAGATACAAAAAGAAAATTAAAATAAAGATAGCTGTGTCAACTAGTTACCAACAGCCACTGAAAGGAGGCTGTAATGATAGAATTAGGTAAAAATAAAAAAACTAAGAGACTCGCCTATGAAAGTCTTTTCCTTATATACCAAGGAATTCTACGGCTGGAGATTTATTTCCTCCCTCGCTGACCCACTGCACACTCCTGTTCCTCCCAGCACCTCAGTAACCGTGGGGTCCCAGCTGCAGATGTAGATTTCTTTTCCTTCCTCTGCACATCCTCTCTCCCCCAAACCCAGAGTTCCGGAAGCCATTGCCTAAAGAGGTTTCAAATATCAAAAATTCCCTATCTACCTGCCTACAGAAGAGCTACGTGAGAAACTCAAGTTCTGTGTTTTAAAAATCAATATCTAGCCCGGCTGGTGTGGCTCAGTGGTTGAGCGTCGACCCATGCACCAAGAGGTCGCCGGTTCGATTCCCAGTTAGGGCACATGCCCAGGTTGTGGGCCCGATCCCCAGTGGGGGGCATGCAGGAGGCAGCCGTCGATGTTCTCTCTCATCAATGTTTCTCTCTCCCTCTCCCTTCCTCTCTCTCTCTCTGTAAAAATCAATAAAGAAAAACAATTTAAAAAATAAATGAATAAAAATCAGTGTCTAAAATAGAGAACAATAAATATATTACTTAAGAAGGTGAATGACTTACAAATTGGAAGCAGCTTCTGACACTCGGCTCAATGTTACTGCCCCCAAAAGATGCAACTTCACCCAACTGTCTTGGGATTTGGATGGAATCATGCAGAAGGAGGCCCAGCCGACGCTGGTCACAAAATCCTGTTGAACTTGCCACTTGCTTGAAAAGGTCTACAAAAGGAAGAAGAGAATTGCAACAATCAAAAAGCAGCACCAAGTACATGCTAGCAGAACCAAATGGCCAATGTTTTTATGGATGAACCTACAGCCTTCAAGAAATGAGTTTACATACAATTCTGACACCTGAGCTTTTCCTAAGCCAGAACACAATCCTTTGGGAAATATGTTTTAGATAGGACATAACTGCTATAATAAAACAACTGTTTTTGCATTAAGAACCATATACTTAGCCCAAAGCACCATCCCCTTTGGACATCACAGATTCAAAAATGTACCCAAAGTGGGACTTCTTTGCGAAGTCCTAAGATCATTGATTTTCCTGTATGTGTTCCCACAGGATGCTGTACATATTTGTAATGAGCTCAGATCGCTTTACACTGTCACTGATTCAACAGGTGGTCGTCTTTTTGGCTGAAGAATGATATGTCGTTGAGAGCAGGGACCATATCTTGGTCAACCACGTGCCAGGAGTGTTTAGAGTAGAACAGTAGTAGCTGCGGACAGCAGGAGTCCAACGCAGTGGGTTCACAGAATGAATGAACATACTGAACACTTGCAGCTCACGTTTTGTTCTCAAAAATAAAATCATTTAAATAATACCTTGTATTCAAATAAAGGTTCCCTGACAAATTAAATCCAAGAAAGCTTTTCCTACTCATAAGTACACTTTAAACTCGAAGAAATTAAGTATTTTAATGAGATATTTAAGATGCAATAACCGAAATGAGACTGCACACACCGCCTTCTACCATCGTTCCAGTACACACACAAAGATGTTTCAAAATTATGAGCTATATTCAAATATCCCAATTTGAAGTTAATATTTTTATTTCACCAACCTCAAAACACATTTCCTCTTAGTATTTATTTGAAACACGGGCTCGAAGCTCCCTTGATGATTCAATTTAGTATTACGACGTGCTGGTACAATATCATTGATAAGGTTAGATTATAAGCTAGTCTATAATAAGTAACTACAATACTTAAAAGCGAAGAAACCCGGAGAAAGATTCTATTTTATCCAAAATACGTTCTTAAATGGTTAACAAAATCGATTCAGTTATTTTTCTTTGGTTTTTAGGATGAGAAAACTCAAGTGGAAACTACATAAAAGTGAGAGCTGAAAAGGCTTACTCCTAGGGGGGAAATGAGCAGTAGGACACAGAGTGGCTTTGGAGGAATTTAATCTCTTTTATCTCCTGCCTGTCCTTAAACTCAGCACAGCTCCTCATCCCTGTGAGGCTAGGCCTTAGGGGAAAAGAGAAAAGACAAAATAGATGAGGTTTCTTTAATATTCCTACTGAAAAGATTTCTTACAAGCATTTAAAGGGGAAAACACAGACAGTCCCTCACAATGGGAATGAATGGTTGCTTAGTTATCTCAACCATCACTCCTCTCTAGTGTTTGCTTTTCATTTGGATTGACAAATTTTAAGCAGAAGAACCCAGTGGCTAATCAGTAGGAAATTCTATAAGGTGATCTTTACCCTGTAAAAAAATGGCAAGCTACCGGTCTCGCCAATAATACAATGTTAGCCGCATCACAGAATTGGCTCTGTCAGTACACCTTGCAGTAAGATGATTATAAAATAAACAATGTTCCTTGCACATGAATGCCAGATAGTAGTCTTTAAATAAGAATCCAAAGACTAGGCAAGAGCGTGGATTAAACCTTCACATTTATTTTTCTCACTTACACAATGGGCTGGGAAATCAGGCTTTATACCCTAGGAACATGTGTTTTATTCAGACACAGTCAATATAATGCAAATAATACTCTGACTGGAGAAGTTAATCCTCATTCTCTGTTTAAATACCTGCAATGTAATGTTTGACAGGGAACAGCACAAACCACATTTTATGACATTCTAAAAGCAGTTCTACATCTTGCGTGAAGAACTTGCTGTCAAATAAAAACACTATGTCATTCCCCATCTAGAACTGGGGTAATTAGCCAACATTAATAAAAGAATACAGAGTTAATATACATGACTTACATCTGTACTTGTCTTCCAAGTGTGCTTTACACAGAGAAATGATGCCGGTTTTAAAAGATAGGACCCGGATCCTCCCTGTTCGTCCCCTATTATAAATAATCAAATCAGAAAACAATTACTGACATTGTACTAGATGTTAAACACTTTGCAGCTAAGAAAAAAGCCCTGGCCATGGGAATTCTATTGACCATTGATTTAAGATGAAGAACTTTTCTGAGTTCATTATCTATTTGGCTGGTGACTTCAAATGTGATGGAAATTTGACCAACATGCCCGGCCGGTGTGGCTCAGTGGAGTGAGGATCGTCCCATGGACTGAAGGATCCCTGTTCAATTCCTGGTCAGGGCACATGCCTAGGTTGTGGGCTTGATCCCCAGTAGGGGGCGTGCAGGAGGCAGCCGATTAGTGTTTCTCACAGAGATGTTTCTAACTCTCTCTCCTTTCCTCTCTCTCTAAAAAAAATCAATAAAAACATATTTCAAAAAAAGGGAAAAAAAAAAGAAATTTGAGCAACATGACCAATGAATATTTACCAAATTTTCAATTCTTAAAAGCCCTTACTTGAATTGTAAGAGTGGCTCTACATAACATAGGGAAAATGTTCTTCTATTCATCCATGGAGAGCCACCTGGGTTTATGGTAAATGGATGAATTGCTACCATGCACTAAGCTATTTTGGTTACTGAAGCAAATTACCTACTTTGGTGATTGAAGCCAAAGAAAAATGACCAGCAACTAACTGCTCTGCTCTCTTCAAAACTCTTTTAGATTTTCATCAGATTGCCCTTATTCAGAAGAAAATTAACCATTTCAGGCCACATGACACATAATATAAAATATGAACGTTTATCTCCACTAGAAAAATATACTACACTCTCTTAGAGAACTTTAAATATATGATCTTAAAGAGCAATTTAAAAATTACCTATTGCTATATCAATGCTTTAATATAGATACTTTCAGTTTACATAGAAAGCTGAAATAAAGCATTCCAAATGATAAATTGATTAATACGTTCATTATATCCATGGGAAATTTTTCAAATAATAAAGTTTTTCACTTTGTAAAAAATGTCTTGCAATAATTTTCAGTTTTTATTTTTATGGAAAACAACTGAACATTAGATATTGGTAGAAAAAAAAAAAAGGAATGTAGACTAATTCTCCCATTTAGCACTTTGAAATTACAAAGGATAGGTCCCAATTGTGATTATTTTTGGTGAACAATACGCTCAACTTTCAACTGGTACAATTTACTAAATCCCTTAGTCTAACAGAAATCCTGGATTCTAATGCATTAACAAATTTCTATCATTGGAAGATTTCCTTATCCTTTTCCACTCTTTAAAAAAGGCAAATCAAAGTTTAACTAATAAACTTTGTACAGTAACTCAGGGAATTAAACTGTTCTCGAATACTTTTCAGGCAGGTAGAAAGGAAGTTAAATACTCAGAATCGATTCAGACGTCATCTGCAAAGAAAATGGTGCTAAAGTAATATTTGAGAGAAGACCTGAATACAAACCCTTATCAAAGCAAATGTAAGGGTAATCCACAATTACAGTCCAGTGTGTTCAAGGGCACCGTAGATACTGATCAGAATTCAATGGCCAGGTGATCTTAACATTTGAAAAGAATACCTTATCAAAATAACAAAGAAAAAAGCGTAGCCCGGCCATTGTGGCTCAGTGATCCACCCAGGCACCAAGAGGTCGCAGGTTCAATTCCCGGTCAGGGCACATGCCCAGGTTGTGGGCCCGATCCCCAGTGGGGGGCATGCAGGAGGCGGCCAATCGATGTTCTCTCTCATCGATGTTACTATCTCTCTCTCCCTTCCTCTCTCTCTAAAACCAATAAAAAAAAAATTTTTTTAAAGAAAAAAGGGTATGCATTTTAATCCAGGAGGTGGGAGAAATCTACAACAAAGGCAAAATAGTGGCTATGCATCTCCTTTTCGAAAACCTTCCCAGCTTTCCAAATGGAGAGATGTTCTTTTTGACATGTGAAATGAGGCGGGTAATAATTCTGACGTCTAAGAGGAATTGAGTCAAAATTAAGACCAATTCCTTCTGCTGCCTTCCTCAACTGTCTTCATTAAGCTCAAGACAAAAATTCGAACTGGGGATCTCTCCTGTGTGCAGTCCCAAAGAAATAAATGAGTGCTGTCTAAGAAAGAGTGATGAATGGAGATGCCAATAAAACCTAAAAAAAAACAAAACAAAAAAACCCACACACACCAAAACTTCCTCAGTTTGAGGAGCTGAGTTTGCTGCATTAAGGGCTTGTTTGCATTTTGTTTGGCTCATCAACTCATAATCTCCTGCAAAAATCTCCTGAGTATCCAGCTAACACTGTTCAGATCTGATGACAGGTGTGCCAGCATCTCCAGGAGCACATCTGCCAGTGAGAGGGAGCCACCCCCAAAGTGAGTGGGGGATTCAAAATACACAGGCGCCCTGGCCGGTTTGGCTCAGCAGTTAGAGCGTCAGCCTGCAAACCAGAGAGTCCCGGGTTCGGTTTCCGCTAAGGGCACGTACCTCGGTTGCAGTTTGTCCCCAGCCCCGGTTGGGGTTGTGTGGGTGGCAAACATTCGATGTGTCTCTCTCACATCGATGTCTCTCTCTCTCTCTTCCCCCCTCTCTCCCTCCCACTCTACCTGAAGACAAATGCAAAAATGTCCTCGGGTGAGGATAAAAAAAAAACAAAAAATACACAGGCAAGAAAGGGAAAGAACCAATAGCTACATGTTGACTCATTGTAAAAAAAAAAAAGAAAAAAGAAATGAGTATCTCAGGGTTTTGCTTGTTTTCTAATCTGAGAGCAATCAGCATTCTAGCTCTTACCTCCTAGCTTATCAAAACAAAATATTTTCAGCTCCAATAAATGCAAAAAATGATTGATCACAGGGACTGTATTCGGTCACACAGGGACTGCATTAGGTCACACAGCTTCATGAAACTTTCAACTGTAGGACCATATTTCTAGACCGGGGCCCTGGCGTGATGTTAATTAAACTGTCACCATTCTGTACCGTAAGCCTCCCGTGACAGAGTCTGAAAGCAAAGCTTGCCATACGTACGTGTCATAGACATTCAGCAGCCAATTGAGACACATATCAACGCAGAGAGGGACATTGACCAGATTGTTGTGCTCTTGCTCCAGGCGGTCGTAAATAGTGGTCAAACAATTAATGATCTGCAGGATGTCCATGGGCTGGTCGTTTTGCTTGAGGTTGTGCTGATCCAAGGCATCGCATGCAGCTGACAGGCTCAGGAGATCCACTGCAAAAGCCACATAAAGTCACAAGTGATTCAAAGCGGGGGAATCCTCCTTTCACTCGTTTTCCCTTTCCTTTGAGAATCCTGGTAGAGATGTCTCGTACCCTTTAGTAAACACCAAATCCGAACCCTACCCTCTTTTATGTATTTATTTTTTTATGTTTCAATTACAGTGGACATTCAAAATTATTTTGTATTAGTTTCAGATGCACAGCCTAGTGGTTAGACAATCATGTATTTTACAAAGCGATCCCCCCAGTATTTCGTGTATCCACCTGGCCCCATTCATAGTTCACACCCTACCCTCTTGGTTATTTTTTCAATCCTCACCTGAGGACATTCTTTTTTTTTTCTATTCATCTGCAGACAGAGTGGGAGGAAGGGAAAGAGAGGGAGAGAGAAAAAGAAACAACCACCCAAGAGGGACACATTGACTGGTTGCCTCCCGCACGACCCTGATCAGGGGAGGGGACAAACCGCAACCGAGGTACGTGCCCTTGACCGGAATCGAACCTGTGACTCATTGGTCCACGGGCTGATGCTCTAACCACTGAGCCAAACCGGCCAGGGCACACCCTACCCTCTTTTTAAAAAAATTTTTTTTTTCTTTATTGATTTTAGAGAGAGAAGAAGGAAGAGGGAGAGAGAGATAGAAACATTGATGAGAGAGAACATCAATTGGCCGCCTCCTGCATGCCCCCCACTGGGGATCAGGCCCACAACCCGGGCATGTGCCCTGACCAGGAATCGAACTGGCGACCTCTTGGTGCATGGGTCGACGCTCAACCACTGAGCCACATCCTACCCTCTTTTAAAGTGATTTGTTTTCATCCCTTAGCTTTAAGTTTGATGACTTTGACGATTGTTCAGGATCTAAGGTTGCTCTCACATGTCATTGGCACCAACTGGGTGAATATTTGAGAGTTAAGGGGGCCTATCATGTTCTACATAAACCAAGTCATTTGCAACTGACTAAGGAAAAAACTACTTCACTAGAGACTTTGAAAGAGTTCCTGACCACACTTTCTTGTATTAGTATTAGAGAAGGTCAGTTTGATTAATCTGTATGGTTAAGACAGTGTAAACTCTATTTCCAGTTATGCATTTATAATTCTTAAGCATTTTTCTCTTTGAATTATCAGTCACCTCACAATCTTTCTGCTACCTTAACATTAGGTGAAAAAATAGTCAACTTCACTAAAATTTTCCACGGGCAAACGAAAGTAACTGCATAATCGATTCAGTTTGGGGCCTGAGGCTCACTTATTTCTTCTTCCACCTTCAGATTGTATTTTCCGTTGTACTTTCCAAATCCTCTAAGAACCTTAAGAGTTATGGGGGGGGGGGTCTCTTGATCTGAGGTGGTATTTAATCATACACTGAAAGATAAAAATTTAACAAAAGTGAAATCGCAACTCTGTCCAACATCAGCATATTGCAAGCTTTATTCCCAAGTGTCATGAAAAGATGCTTTTTTCCTAAAGCCAGTTTATTAGCCAAATTAGAAATGCAACAGCATGCTTTTATAACACCTTATACACCTGAGCTCTGGTCTGAATTCTCAGTCCTTTGAGAGAAAGAATCAATGGTAATTAAGTAAATTTCTCAAGCATCTCAGGGGAGGAGGTAATACAATTATAAATATAACTGCAGATAAACACTCGGCCAACCCAGTCAGTAAACAGCTTGCCCAATACTAAACAGATGCAAATTTAAGGCTTTAGTGTATTTTACCAGCCATTTGTGGCTGGCTCTAATTAAATGTTAAGGAAAAAAAAACAAAAATAGTGGTTAATACCTATGTAGGTTACCTATGTAGTACATATTTTTCTCTTTTTAAAAAAGGAAAATAGTAACTTTCGAGGTTTCCCTAGAAGCATGAAGGAGACCTGGGGGTGGGAGGAGGTTTTTTCCTCTTTGTTTTTTATCCCAGTGAGCAAGGCTCTGTGATTCTATGTACCAATTTCCCTAAAATGCCCTGGATGAGCCCTGGCCAGTATGGCTCAGCGGTAAGAGCATCACCCGCGGACTAAAGAGTCCTGGGTTCGATTCCAGCCAAGGTTGCGGTACGTCCGCAGCCCCGGTTGGGGTTGTGCAGGTGGCAACCAGTCGATGTGTCTCTCTCACATTGATGTTTTTCTCTCTCTCTTCCTCCCTCTCTCCCCCCAGCTCTATCTGAAGATTAATGTAAAAATATCCTCGGGTGAGGATTAAAAAAAAAATGCCCTGGATGAGCACCCATCCTATCAAGGCAAAGGCCATCGGGGAGGGAAAAATTTTTTTGTATCCTTCTAAGTTCTTCTGGCTGGTCTAAGAATGAAATTGATATGAAACAGATTAACAGGAGAAAAAAAGCAATTTAATTTCGTGTGAATGGGGAATCCAAAGACGGTAAGGCAAAATGAGGTATCATTGTCATTCCGGACTAAAGAGAAGGTAGTAGAGGCCTGGGACTTCAAAGGGAAGTAAGGCAATTCAAGGAAGATGAAAAGAGTTAATGTTTAGTAAAAACATGTTTGACGGGCCATACAGAACCGGTGGGACACAGAGAGGACTTTGATCCAATGGGCCTTGCTAGGTTCCTCCCTATCACACTTAGTTCATATGAAACTAGAGGTGCTGTGATGATACCTCCCTGCCTGGAGCAAGTCTTCTATCTAAATTCTTTTAGGCAGTTAGAGGGAAGGTCAAAGGTTCTTCCTAAGTCTGTGTTTTCAATTCAAAGTATTCCACATGACAAAGAGACGCATTTCGGGGTGGTGAATTTTGCTACCCTACAGGCCCCACTCCTTTTAAATACTTTCAAGATAATGACCGCTGGCCCTGGCTGGTGAGGCTCAGTTGGTTGAGTGTCTTCCCATGCATTAAAAGATCTCGAGTTCGATTCCCGATCAGGGCACATGCTCGGGCTGCGGGCTGGATCCCCAGTAGGGGGCATGCAGGAGGCAGCTGATCGATGTTTCTCTCTCACATTGATGTTTCTATCTCTCTCTCCCTCTCCCTTTCTCTTTTTCTAAAAAAAAAAAAAATCAATAAAAACATAGTTTAAAGAATGACCTCTTGTCCTGGCTGGTGGGGCTCAGTTGGTTGGGCATCATCCCAGGCTACAAAAGGTTGCTGGTTGGATTTCCTGGTCAGGGCACACTGCGGGCTTGACCCCGTTAGGGGGTGTGCCAGAGGCTGCCGATCCATGGACTGCTCTCACACCCATGTTTCTCTCTTTCCGTCTCCCTTCCTCTCTCTCTAAAAATCAATAAAAGTATTTTTTTTAAAAAAGATAATGACCTCTTTATGTGGAAGCTGAGACCATGCTTAAAGTGGCAGAAAGGAATATGATTTGAGAGGGAGGCAAGTAGGAAAAAGAATAAAGAATTAAAAAAATAACAATGAACGCAGGAAGGAAGACACAAGGACAGAAAGCCCGAGGAGGGACTGGATGGGAGACTGGAGAGAGGTGTAGAGACAAAAGAACTCAAACTTTCCTTTTCTCTTCTGTGTGCTTGACTTTCTCCGAGGGCTCGGTTTCTGGGGCAGGTAGCGAGCGCATTTAGAAATGCAGCCCAGCCCTGGCCGGTTTGGCTCAGTGGTTAGAGCATCGGCCTGCGGTCCAGAGAGACCCGGGTTCGGTTCCCGCTAAGGGTATGTATTTCGGTTGCAGTTTGTCCCCGGCCCTGGTTGGTCGTGCGGGTGGCAGCCACTCGATGTGTCCCTTTCACGTTGATGTTTCTCTCTCTCTCTCTTCCTCTCTCTCCCTCCCACTCTATCTGGACAAAAAATGAAAAAATGTCCTCAGGTGAGGATAAAAAAAAAAAATTATAGAAATGCAGCCCACCATTTCCATTAGTGGAAGAGAGGGATGGATTTCTTCTAAGCACCAATATCCCTAACATGTTTCTTTGTATATTGAAGGAAGCTATGGGAGGTTTGAGGTCTCTCCATTTTCTCTTGTGTTACTCTGCCTTAATCGCTAGAAATATTTTGCTTTATATCTAAGGATAGAAGAACAAGTGAGAATTTTTATTTTTGTATTTTTTAAATTTATCTTTATTGTGGAAAGTATTACCGATGACCTCCTTTTTTCTCCCATTGACTCCCCCCTCCTCTCCCTCCCACCCACCTCCCTTCACTATACTATTGTCTGTGTCCATGGGTTATGTATATAGGCATATAAATTATTTGGTTAATTTCTTCCCATTCCCTCCCCTCTGTTCCATGCCTTCCATGTCTCTGGATCTATTCTGTTTATCAGTTTATTTTGTTCATTAGTTCCACTTATAAGTGAGATCGTGTGATACTTGTCTTTCTCTGACTGGCTTATTTTGCTCAGCATAATACTCTCCAGGTCCCTCTGTGCTGTCTCAAAGGATAAGAGATCCTTCTTTTTTACAGCTGCATAGTATTACAAGTGAGAATTTTTAGACCCAGTTTTGTATTGAGTCTAATTTACCATTGTGATGGAAGCAAACATACCGACAGCAAAATTGCATGAATTTATTTTTATCGGGTCTACTCTTATGTCTGTACAGGTGAATGGGTAACACGCAGAATAGAAAATTTGGAGTATAAATAGCTCCAGAGGGGAGCAAAGCAAATGCTCTGAAATAACAGGAGCAAAAGATGACATAGTTAGGAGAGAAATACTGTGCAGTGTGCTCTGCTAAAACTGGATGTGGTTAGACACAAGCACGATCCATCACAGAACATTGGAAAACGCACTTCCCAAAACAAACATATCAAACAAATTCCATTTTCATGAAACAATTTTTAAAAGATTTCTATTTAGGTATGCATAGCTGAAACTATGGGCTTGAAAAGAGGTGAAAAAAACTGATAGGGAAAATTTATTGATTGATTGATTTTTTTAGAGAGAAACATCGATGTGAGAGAGAAACATGGATCAGCTGCCTCCTGCATGCCCCTTACTGGGGATCGAGCCCACAATCCGGGCATGTGCCCTGACCAGCATTCGAACTGGGACCTCTCAGTCCATGGGACAGCGCTCAATCCACAGAGCCACACCGGCTGGGCTGATAGGGACAATTTAATTGCCACACAGATATACATTTAACCGTCCAAAGTGAACATCTTATAGAATACATTGAGGTTTTTAATTGAAACATTGAACATAATGATTAGCTGTTTCTAGAAGCCTCAACAAGCAACCAGCAGACATAACTGTGAAACTATCCTTTTATCTCAAGTTAGGAACTTCCATTTAGGGGGGGAAATACATACATTCCCTACTAGTGATACCAGGAGAAAAAAAAAAGCACCAAAAATTTGGTTAGAATAAGCCCCATGGTGTCAACACCACTGCAAGCTCATCCCAGGGGTAAACCTGAATACTCTCTGTTAATTCAGAAGTGATCCTGTAACCTAATTTTGCAGACAGAAACAGAGGGGAGTTACGGTAGGATAACTGCTACGTGTTTGCTGACTTTTTTGGCCCCGGCAGCAGAAGGCACCTGTGGGAAGAGGAGACAGTTGCTGACACCCCACCAGCTCACTCTATAGGCAGCTTCCATTTCAGGCTGAAGGACTTTCCAAGCAAATCTTTGCCCAGTAAGCAAGTCAATGCACTTTGATGTAGTTATTTGTGCCGTGAGTTATTAATTCCAGAGACTCTGGAGTAGGCATGAGATGTTTTGCGAAAATAGCTACATACTGCAGAGCCTTGATCACAACAATGAAAAGAAGTGACTTTTTGTGTTGATGTATAGTCGTGGGTTGCAGGTTATCACTGTTGCTTATTGCTGGCAGAAACACTGGCCCTTTTTACCTGGTCTCAGTGAGAACCGTGGAGGCCACTATGTTTGGGACTGGCTATGTAGGACGAATATGCCTAAGTGACCAACAGACTATAAGAAACCCTGTCGAGCTCGGCTGGTGTGGCTCAGTGGTTCAGTGTCGACCCATGTTCCAAGAGGTCGCTGGTTCAATTCCCGGTTGGGCGGGGCACATGCCCAGGTTGTGGGCCCGATCCCCAGTGGGGGGCATGCAGGAGGCGGCCAATCGATGTTCTCTGTCATCGATGTTTCTATCTCTCTCCCTCTCCCTTCCCCTCTCTCTAAAAAAATCAATAAAGAAAAAATTTTTTTCAAAGAAACCCTGTCGAAGACTCTAATATGTGCTGCCTGTTTTCCAAAGTGATTTGTGCTCACATGGGTGTTGCTTCTTGATCGAAGAGAGAAAGTGCATCCTGGTGTGGCCCTTACAGAGACGGGACACTTAGAGCTTGCACTTGGCCTCTCTGGGCACTATGATGTGAGGCAGCCTGTGGTTGTGATACATAGCATTTTATTTATTTTTATCCTCACCCAAGGACATTTTTGCATTTATCTTCAGATAGAACGGGAGGGAGAGAGGGAGGAAGAGAGAGAGAGAGAAACATCAATGTGAGAGAGACACATTGAGTGGCTGCCGCCCACACGACCCCAACTGGGGCCGGGGACAAACTGCAACCGAGGTACGTGCCCTTAGCGGGAACCGAACCCAGGACTCTCTGGTCCGCAGGCTGATGCTCTAACCGCTGAGCCAAACCGGCCAGGGCAATACATAGCATTTTAATGTTGTTAGTATATTGCAGCCTTTCCCTGCCATGAACTGGGTTCGTAAGCATTGCTGTTCGAGTTCTGTGAGTCCTCTCTAGCAATGGAACCCTAACTGCCACCGTCAATGCAATTAATGTCAGAGTGAAATTATCTAGAAGACACCTCAACTCATTTTGCACCAAAAATATGGCTAAGACATTTAAAGAAAAAAGATGTTTCTCATAAAAAGGACGAAAGCGAACTGCTGCTGGTTGCCAAGCTACCCTTGGTTTGAAGTAGCACAGGCTTTGATATTGGTTATTGATAATACAACTTTCTAGTGGCATCTGGAAATGGTAGACCCTGAACTCCAGGAGCTGAACAAAATGTTTTAGGAGGAAACTGCAAAACTGATGGCGGGTCTGCTACAATTCAGTTCCTTGGCTGCATTAGCCCAAGTTCTAGTAAGTTCAGAATCTCCTTCCATTGAACTTCGCCTTCTCTGGCCTGCAGGTGGAGTTCCAACCAAAGGAACCTAGGCAAACCATCCCTTGATAAATGGGCTACACCTGTGAGACCAATGACAGCGATCAAGGTGAGCCAAGTGGGGGACTTGTAGGTGTTTCCTACTTCACCACAATTTTCTTTTTCAATGTCATATCTAGTCGTCCCTGGACTGAGGCTCCAATTAAGGGTCTCAAGGGCTGGTAATATTCTGAAACAGGCTATTATGGCTATTAGTTAGGACATAAGTGCAAGAATTCCACAGGGATGGATGGAATAGACTCCTCCTTCCCCACACGTTGCCTAATTGGGGCTGACTGTCACAAATGTTTTGTTGCCTAGGGGTCAGGACTAGCCCCATTTTTCTGTACTGATCCAATCTGAACCTCCACCATTGGGAAGAGACTGAAGGAGAAGCCCTGGCATATTTCAACTTCTTCTCTTGTTACAAGCTAAATATGGACGAGCCCAGTGGCTGAGCCCAGGGGATACAGTTTGTGTGTTGTTTGGATTAAAATTTATAGGGAAGTCTGGCCGGTGTGGCTCAGTGGTTGAGCGTCGACCCATGCACCAAGAGGTTGCTGGTTCGATTCCCGGTCAGGGCACATGCCCAGGTTGTGGGTCCGATCCCCAGTGGGGGGCATGCAGGAGGCGGCCAGTCAATGTTCTCTCTCATCGATGTTTCTATCTCTCTCTCCTTCTCACTTCCTCTCTAAAATCAATAAAGGGCAAAAATTTTTTTTTAAAAAAAGAATCATAGTGATTCTATCATATCTGAAACTACTACTGTTATATAATAAAAAAAAATTTATAGGGAAGAAAAAGGTAAGACTGTTGCTGAAGGGAAGAAAGCCACCAAATAGGTATTTGAAAGGGAAAATTGACATAATGTTGGTGCCCAGAAAGAGGCTTCAAGTAAGAGAACAATATGCTCCCTTAGCTGTGATTCAGATGCCCTTTTGAAAGAGCCAAGAAGTGAGGAGGACAGCTGGTCAACCTAGTGAACACAGTGGATGAAGAGATGGGAGATCTCTGACTATGACCGTGACTCCATGGAGCAACAGTCAAGTGGCTATGTCTTTTGGTTCTCGTTTCTGTTATTAAGGACCTGTGTTGGAAAGTACTCTGTGGGACTATTTGGAGAACACAGTCATATATGGAGAACACTGATTTATAATTGTCTGAACAAACACTGTGTGAACATTAATTGGAATGATGAAGGCTTAAGAAAAGTATTGGGTATACAGAAGGTTTATATGCTATGTCTCATCTGTCATAATATTATGTGTAAAAATATAGCTATTTGCCCCGTCACTATACAAAACAAGTCACGTTGGAGGGACAATTGGGACACTTGGATTGCTGAAGAAGAATTAAGTCTAATTTGGTAGGCCCACTACTCTGAAATTGAAAAGCAAGACATTTGACATAGATGGTGAGAGAAATTTGTGGCAGACCCAAACCAAAGTCCATGTAGGAGTGACTACTACTCAAAGGATGTTAGCCTGGGAGATTCCCACATTTTTGCATCTCAAATTCATTTCCTAGTTCTAGTAAGGATGTCAGTACACAATGGCAACAACAGGTCTGGTGGACCAAAGAGCATGGGACCTCTGGAAATAATGGAAACTTAGGAGAATTAGGAGCTGGGCGAGGATATCTGGCCAGGGAGAATTTGCTTTGAATGAGAAAACATCAACTGATGGAAAAGACCTCCCAGGGCAATGAGAACACTTCCAGGGCATCCAATTCCAGGAGGAAGGTTAAGGAGGGCAAACTTCCTAGAATGATGACTGGAGAACAAAACCGATGATGACTGGAGAACAGAACCTACAAGGTGTTCCTTAACAGCTTCAGCTCCACAACCGAGGGCCAACCATTCCTTCCCTAGGGTGCACCTCTTGGGTATTAAACAAACTTGAAACAGGACTACAGTGCTTTCCTTGGGAGAGAGATGTATCCTGTTATAGGACCCCTCTCTTCAGGTGCCAATATTTGTCAAACCAGATAAGCTGAGAAAATTAATTTGGCTCTGTCCTCAAGATGTTTTGCATTCTGGAATAACAGACCCGGCCTCCAACCTACAGGGAAAAATAATACATAGCATATGGGAAGTGTAGATTTTTGTGGGGGAGGGCCAAAATAATTACACTGGCCTCTCAGGCTCCCTTGCTGTGAGGCAGGCTGTGCCTTTAATGCCGAAGAGAAGCCTATTCCTGCAAGACTAGATTTGGAAGCCATGGTGTCCTGGGTCCCGCGAGTGTTCCTTAGCAACTGAACCCTGTCGAATGCCACCTCACTGCACCCTCAAAGGTGAGGTTCATTTAGGCTGGCTGGTGTGGCTCAGTGGTTGAGCATCGACCCATGCACCAAGAGGTCACCAGTTCGATTCCCGGTCAGGGCACATGCCCAGGTTGTGGGCCCGATCCCCAGTGGGGGGCATGCAGGAGGCGGCCAATCGATGTTCTCTCTCATCGATGTTTCTATCTCTCTCTCCCTTTCCCTTCCTCTCTCTCTAAAATCAATAAAGGAAAAAAAATTAAATAAAAAAAAAAAAAGGTGAGGTTCATTTACCTAGAAGGGAGAACATTTTTCAGCTGCATTGTCGTGGTGAGGGTGTACCTTTATTCAGACAGCTCCAGGCTATCCAAAATCTCTCCACTGTGTGCTTTAGTTTCTGAACAGAAGCTAATTGTTCTCCATTTCTTGTTTTCAGAGTATTCATCCCATTTATCAACTGCAGTATATTTGGCCCTATGGTCTGGGCTCTCTCCAACCTACTCCACGCTAATAAACTAAATACACGCACTCTAAGTGCATTTTCATTTCTGCTCTTAGAAGTTGGCTATATTTTTTAATTTTAGAAGCCACACACCTATAGTACGCCATCAGAACTACAGAAGGAGAAAGAAAGGAGCTTAGATTATCTTCCTAACTTTCCATGGGGTATCAGCCATATGAACCACTTTATAAATCCTTCTTCCCAAGATTTTCTCTTTGTCTCTCCGAGTTTAATTTTCATTCACAATGCATTGAAAGGCAATACGGAGTCATGCAACATTAAATTGATTACAAAGTGGGGACATTATAGGCCAGTGGTGATGTTCTCGACTTAAATAGCAAGTTCTCTAGAGTGGATAAAATTGTGTTGTTCGGGCTTCTGCCATACTGAAGCTTTGATGTGAACTAAAAAAATAAAAGCAAGTTGCTTAATGGCAGTAGCACTGCATATTTTCGAAGGCATCTGCAATTCAAACTCCTCATTGGCATCAGGAAATCATTGAGATAACATCATTCATTTTCATTAAAGTAAGAGTTGGTAGACGCGACCTTCGGTTGGAAAAGCTAGCCAGAACAAGTTTTATTTGCCTGCACCACAGACAATGGCTCTTTATCATGGTTTTGCAGGCATAGAAATGACAAAAAAAAAAAAAAAAAAAAAAAAAGAGGCCGGAAGAGAAACCTAAGCAAATAAAAAAGTCAGAGGAAATTCTTAAATCATCTGCTGAACAGTTAGTTCAGTAATATGACCACACATGTTTTCAATAATAAAAGGATTGGCGAACTCTTCATTCTATATTCATACTATCCATGGACCTCTCCCTACCATTCTTAAGAATCCAGTACTTAATTTAAGTAAATACACCCTAATTTTGCTGCCCCTAAATCTTTCTTCAAACATGGGAAAAGTCATTCTCAGGAAGGAAATGCTGAGAATTTAGAATATGTTTCAATGCGAACATTCTACATTCACAGCTTAACTTTATTACAAGTTATAACCTCAAACGGGTGGCATTTTTTACAGTAACAAATAGCCCTGTTTCTCCGAAGTTCATTGGACATTTTAAAATAAGTTGAAATGATAGACAATGAGACACACATGTGAACAGAATTATTTTTTAACAGAATTGAATAAATTTGACCTAAATCCAAGGTCAAAAGGAACTTTATGGAAAGGTTTTCCAATCTAGTCTAGTTCTGGGATTTTTCTTTTCTTTTTTAAAATATTTTTTTCTTTATTGATTTTAGAGAGAGAGAGGAAGGGAGAGGGAGAGAGAGATGGAAACATTGATGTGTGCCCTGACCGGGAATCGAACCAGCGACCTCTTGGTGCATGGGTCGATGCTCAACCACTGAGCCACACCAGCCGGGCTATTTCTGGGTTTTTTTCATAGTATAACCTGGAACAGCTGACAATTGATCTCTTTTGAACTTTTAAGGATCTCTTGGGAATATACTATATACAATAGCACTTTATAATAACCAGTTCATAATTACCCCTTATCAATGGAAAGTAGTATCTCTAGGATAGGGCAGGGACAGAAAAAGAAAAAGAGGCAGAAGACTCACCATCCAGCCCTCTGACTCTGCCCCACCCCAAGCTGCCTCTTTCTAGCTCTGGTACATTAACAGGTCCCTACGGAAATGCTAGGCCTGGAGAGCCCTTTATAACCACTTAAACTTGGCAGCTATATAGCTGAAAAATGGTAACTTCAGACGATAAGCTAAAGAAATAAAAACCTAAATTTACTTTCAGTCATGCATCCATTCCATGAAAACGTATTTAACCCTACTACTCTGCTAGGCTTTGTGCTAAGCACTGGAGAGACCAAAATGACAAGGAAAAACCTACTCTCTCCTTCCAAATAATTCCACTTTCAGGATGTTTTTCTCCATGTCCATTTAAAAGACACTTGCCAACGACCCTCCTTGACCATCTCCCCCCCACCCCTTTATTAATTTTAGAGAGAAAGGAAGGAAGAGGGAGAGAGAGACAGAAGCATCGATGAGAGAGAACATCGATTGGCCGCCTCCTGCATGCCCCCCACTGGGAATCGGGCCCACAACCTGGGCATGTGCCCTGACCGGGAATCGAACCCGGCGACCTCTTGGTGCATGCCTCTTGGTGCATGGGTCGATGCTCAACCACTGAGCCACATTGGCTGAACTCATTTTATTTTTTTAAAGTTTGTAGATTTCTGGATGATCTTATATACATTCACCTATGCCTCCATTTTATGGACATCCTGCATATCCCTCATTAGACTAAGTTGTATCAGGGAAGGGACTGTGCTTGTCTGTTTCATGGTCATGTCACCACTGCACGTGGACACTCAATATTCTACTATAATTCACTTTGTTGATAACAGACAGTTATATAAGCTTTCTGATGAAATGACAGAGCTATATGGCACTTCAGGATTTTCCCACTGATGTACGATCTTTAGAAAAAGCAGAAAAACCACCTTGTCATCTTTCTTCTACCACATCGTTTATCTGCACATTCGCATGCACGCTAAGAAACAACATACACATGTGACCTTTGGTTTAGATATGGCAATCTAATACCAATACTGCTAATACTAAGCACATCTCAACAGGAGGACATAATTCAAGTTTCATAAAGATAATTCTGGATGCCAATGCCATTAGCTGGAAAATGCAAATTATCAATATTTTAGTGATTCAGTATCAGTAGCTGAGGAATGGTGACAGGAATGATTCTAAACAATATAAAATAGTCTAGGTGAACATTAAGCCAAAGATACTTTAAAAAGATGAATTCTATGTCACAAATGGACTTGTGACACCTATTCTTTTTCCCTCTCCAAATGAAAATACTCCCAACTGGCCCTGGCCAGTGTGGCTCAGTTGGTTGGAGCGTCATGCACTGAAAGGTCTCAGGTTTGATTCCTGGTCAGGGCACATGCCCCAGTTGTGGGCTCAATCCCTGGTTGGGGCACATACAAGAGGCAATTGATCATCAGGCTGGTGTGGCTCAGTGGCTGAGCGTCGACCCATGCACCAAGAGGTCGCCGGTTCGATTCCCGGTCAGGGCACATGCCCAGGTTGTGGGCCCAATCCCTAGTGGGGGGCATGCAGGAGGCGGCCAATCGATGTTCTCTCTCATTGATGTTTCTATCTCTCTCTCCCTCTCCTTTCTCTCTCTCTAAAATCAATAAAGAAAAAAATTTAAAGAAAAAAAAGAGGCAATTGATTGATGTTCTTCTCTCCCATCAATGTCTCTCTCCCTCCCTCCCTCTCTTCTCCCTTCCTCTCTAAAATCAATAAAAACATATCCTTGGGTGAGGATTAAAATGAAAGAAAATATCCCATATCCCCGACCCACTTTTTTTTTTTTAGGCAAAGAGTAACTATCAAGTATTTCCAGAACTGGTAAATACTCACAGCAGAGAGCCTTCTGCAGTCTTCGGAGTTTCATGGCAGTCCTATAAGCTGAGAACCTGACATTATTCAGGTCAGCTGCAGAAAACAAGGGGGAAACAGAAAGATCATTTGTTATTTCGTCAGAAAGCACAGGCACAAAGTCACAATGATTTGCCAACAACTGCAACAACAATGACAGAAACAGGCTAGGAAAAAAAAAAAAACACCTCTTGCATACGCCCCAAGTTTGGGGAGGTAAAATTCTGTCTATACGGGGAAATTAATAAAAATGTCTTTTTTCGCTTTGATAATCAGAACACCTAAGTTCTATGAAGGACTACAGTCTACAGGGTGATCAGGTTTTTTTTTTTTCCAGACTGCATTCTTGGTTCGATTGCAGTGAATCTTTGCTACACAGGATTAAAGAGAACAAGGAATATATCATTAAAACAGCTATTATAACTTAGCAAAAATCAAGTGGCAATATAACATTTTTTCTCTGATTATAAAAGTCAAATCTGCTCACTGTGGAAAACTCAGAAATTAAAGGAAAATACAAAATCAAGTAAACAAATCATCCATAATCCTATTACCCAAAGATATGCACTGTTAACATTTTGAGTATTTCTTATCCAACGTGTGCGTGTGTGAGATGTATTTTAAAACATAACTGGGACTAAAATAAACACTTAGTTTATCTTCTAAAGTGCAATCATTCTAGTATTCAGCAGAGATGAACAATTCAACAATTTCTGCTACTGTGGTTTCTAGTCACCTGTCTATCAAGCTCCAACTCCCCTAGCAGAAAGCTATATTTAGATGATACCCTTACTCAAGTCCATGCAAGCCTTAATGCACCCTGGGCAATATTTCTTTTCTAGAGTTTCTGTGTATTTATGTTTCAGGAACCCAGCTCCAAAAAGCTCCTGGAAAACAAGAACCCTGTCTCCTACTTCTGCCATATTTCCCAGTAACTTAATATCTGACTGCTCTCTGAAAAAGCAGATCTAATACAGCTAGGGGACTGATTAACAGACTGATTGAATAAGTGAACAAAAGAATAAAGCAAAAAAAAAAAAAATACTGGCAAATGTGACTAACTGCCATAATTAAGTTGCACCCACAAAACCGATCCTAATTGGAGGTTAGGAAAGGGAACTAATTTAACCCATATCCAAGTCACTTGGGTCAACATTATTAGCTTTATGGCCTTTGCAGAGACCAAATATAAAAACCTGAATTGAAATTAGAGGGAAGAAAAGCAATGTCTATAATTGACTTTAAAATATTCAGCGTAAAAATCAAAAAAGACCAACAATACTAAATGTTGGCAAGGATATGGAGCAACTGGAAGTCTCATATACTCTTGGTGCGAATAAAAAATAGTATGACTGCCCGACTGGTGTGGCTCAGTGGTTGAGTGTCGACTCATGCACCAAGAGGTCGCCGGTTCGATTCCCGGTCAGGGCACATGCCCAGGTTGTGGGCCCGATCCCCAGTAGGGGGCATGCAGGAGGCGGCCAATTGATTTTCTGTCTCATTGATGTTTCTATCTCTCTCCCCCTCTCCCTTCCTCTCTCTCTAAAATCAATAAACAAAAAAATTATTTAAAAAAAAATAGTATGACTACTTTGGAAAACCAATTGGCAATTTCTTATGAAATTAAACATACATCTATCTTATAACCCAACTATTCTACTCCTAGACGTTACTCAAAAGAAATAAAAACATGTCCACAAAACGACGTGGACATGAATGCCCACAGTAGCCCCAAATTGGAAACAAACCAATAGAAGAATGAATAAGCAAATTGTGGTACAGTCATACAATGGGATACTACTCAGCAATAAAAAAGAACTAACCACTAAAATGCAACAATGCAAAATGATCTAAAAAATGCTACCGCTGGGTAAAAGAAGCCAAACACAAATAATAAATCCTGTTTGATTCCATGTATATGAAATCCTAAAACAGGCTAATCTCGCTCACAGTGATAGAAGGCAGACAGATGGTAGCCTGGGGTGGGGGGAGTCGGGATGAGTAACTGACCCCAAGGAAAACAAGGGTATTTTTTCGGTGATTGAAATGTTACGTACCTTGATTGGTATGGAGGTTACATGAGTGTATACATTTGTTAAAACTCAACCTGTACACTTAGAATGGGTACATCGGACTGGGTTTCAATTATGCCTTAATAAAGTAGATTTTAAAAGTTAAAGAAAAACCCTCATACGGTCAATACAATATGATGTATGTGTGTGTTAGCTTAAGCTACACTGCAGAGATGGTCAGTTGTCTTAATCAAGAATGCACACTCCAGGGGTGGCTGGCTAGCAATTAATCAAAAAGCCTCACTCCACAGGCGGCCACAGTAAGTGCTGCAGCTATATTTAGCTTCTATTACACCAGGGGTTTCATTCATTATCCTAATTAATGTTAGATGTGCTTACATTGGTGCTATTAGTGGTTTGCAGAATAGGGGGACTATGGAAAAAGGTTCAGAAACATTCCCCGCCCTTACATGAACAGGGTGTGAGAAGAACCTAGCAGGCCCCCCACTTTTAGAAACGGTGCCCTAAGTCGAACTGCAAAATGTCTAGCCATGGTTCATTGGATTCTTGGTTGCCTGAATTCAGTTAGATGGTTGACAGAATCCTGGTTCTCCCTTCCACTCTGTTTGAAGATAAATAGAAAAATATCCTCAGGTGAGGATTAAAAAAATATATATATATATATATTATTTAATGACTATTATAGTCGATTAGACCAAAAACTCACTTCTGGAATATATTTGTGGGTCTCTTATTTATGATGAACACCAATAGAAGTTATGCAATAAATTAAGTGTCTAAAAGTATCTTGAAAGGCTACAGATTCCTTCTCCTCGGAGTGAATTAACTTTTCCCTGGACCTTGTTCTCTGGTGAGTAGAACTTGATTTCACTGGGTCCCTCTGTCCTTCATTCCCTCTCCCCCACGAGTCGTGGTTCTTCCTTCGTCTCTTTTCCCCAGTCATTATTATCTTTTTGGGTGGTCTCAGCTAACTCATGGTAGGAGTTGTCTTGCGGTACTCATCCATGAGAAACGCATTCCTGTCCTCCCCTCCAGACTGGTGTTAACACCATTCACCACCGCGATCCGACTTTCCCGACACTTGCTAGTGCAGAGTTACTTCACATGCAGTCATAAATGAGCCCCTTTGGCTCTTCATAAAATAAGCAACACAGAGACTCAGAAATGCACTTCTAATCAAGTACAGATCACTTTTCCTTAACATCAGCCTGTAGCGGTTTCCAGGGACTAGGCCTCCGACTCCAACTTTCCTTTCATTCATTTACTTATACAAAAGTGTGGGGCGTGAAGTATGTGCCAATCAAACATCTTGGCAGAAGATCCTGGCAAAAATGTTCTCTTCCCTTTCCCTTTCTTTCTAATCCTCCTTTTCAATTGCCTCTTAACTCATCGGTCTAGTTTCCTACCATCTTCCTTCTTTCATAAACGGATCTCTCTTATGACCCCAATTCTTCTCCCCTTTCCAATTTTCCTGGTTCTAATCAGAATTCAGAACAAATGGTCGAAATGAGGTCACAGAAGCTCTGTCCAAATCTCACAGTTCATATCAAGAATTGGCAAATTCCAGGAGCTAGAGATCCAAACGGGAGAGGCAAGGACGATCAGATTCTTGCAGGCTGTGGTTCACAGTGGGATACTATCGGAGACAAGCATCTGGAACATTCCTGCTCTGGCAGTGCTCTCAGCTTCCCTAAAGCAGCCCAAACTTTCTTCCCTCCCAAATCCTTCCAACGGGGGCACATTCATTCTGCCACAATTTATCTTCCCTGACCCCCCTTTCAGCACACCCCCAACCCACTGCAGAGACGATGCCTTCTGCCACGGATTTTCTATGCACCAGAGTCCAACTTGTTCTCAAACAGTGATTCAGGAATACCAGAAGAAAAGTAGCAGGAAAAACGCCTACTTTTCATCATACTGCAACAGAAGCCATACAAATTCGTATCCAGCAGCCATCAGTGAATTGCAATGGAGTTCTGGTGTCCTGAAAGTCCTACTTAAAAGAGTTAACGTTCTGTGTTGTTTGAGTCTGCCTGTGTTGCTAGGAATCTGTAGCACCACTCCCTCTGGCTTACAGCTGGAAGAGATAAGTCTCTGCCTTGTGAAAGTGTGTAGGATGCACACAGAAACCTCAAGATGTGGTCCAGCTGCGGACAATGTGACCTTGTCCTGGGCTGAGGCTGGAGCTGACCTTGCAGCTGAAGTATGCACGCAGAATAAAGCTAAAGCGCCCCCCCAGCCCCACCCCCCGTGGAAGGCTGGCCTCCACTTTCCCTGGGAGCTGCCTTTCCAGGACTCTGATCCAAGTTGTAATGAGCTCACTAGCTCTCACAACCGGAACTTGAGGAGTGAGACTATCCAAGAAACGAGTTACACAACGTTTCCATGGCAGCTGATAGAAAGCATACTTCAGAAGAATAAAAATGCTGAACTATACATTCCTCTTAATGACTTGAATTATTTTACTAGAACCAGGGCTGGTTCTAAGTCTAAAAATAGAGAAATCCAGAAACTTAAGGAACAAGAGCAAATATCAAGCCATCTACCCTTTCCAGTTGAATCACCAGCTAGCTACTGAAGTGATGTGATAGTCCATTTGGCTTTTATTTTGAAGCACAAAACAAGTAATGGGGTTCCCCTCATTTGTCTGGCCTATGAATTTCTCTTTACTCTGGTAAATATTTCTGTTTTACAATTTTTACTCCATTCTGTGGAGGGTAGCGGGGGAAGATCAAATCACCAGAAAAGAGAAATGACCCGTCCAGCCATTGTGGCTCAGTGGTTGAGCATCGACCCATGCACCAAGAGGTTGCCGGTTCGATTCCCGGTCAGGACACATGCCCAGGTTGTGGGTCCGATCCCCAGTGGGGGGCATGCAGGAGGCGACCAATGGATGTTCTTTCTCATCGATGTTTCTCTCTCTCTCTCTCCCTCTTACTTCCTCTCGCTCTAAAATCAATAAAGGGAAAAAAAATTTTTTTAAACAGAAATGACCCGATCAAGTTCAAGTCACAAATCTATACATGCTGGATGTGATCTTGCCAGAACAGTGAAAAACACCTCCGCATTTTAAAGTCACTGGAAAATTGGGACAATATTCTAGAAATAAAACATTAAGCCCCTTCATTTCCATGTTACAGCTGGCTTTTGCCTTTTAATCATACTTCAAAAATCCTGCTATCTATGACTGAACTGAGGTCTAGAATTTCAAACAAAGAAGATTTCAGTCCAGCTTTCCAATGGCTAGTGGAGACTTTTTGGAAAGGCCCAAAGTGTCACTATGTTTATACACTAGGTAGAAAGAATGACAATGACCCTATAAACTTAATGAGTGGAAAGAGCTGGATGGCTAACGATTATGCCAACAGATAAATTCATGGTGTGGTCTTTGTTTCTTCCTACCAATTCGATTTCACAGGAGATATGTAATCTAAATCACTCAGGTGATCACAAGTGGAAAATAAAATTTAGAGGGAGTATGCTATTTTTTGGTACAGTTCCAACTTCAGTGCTTGGCATATAATGTGAATTAAATGACTACTGCATGTCTACTTTAATAATTTTCCAAAATTTCCAAATAAGCCAAAACAAGGCAGTCTCCTCCCACACCCTATTATAGGAAGATGGCAGATTTTGAAATATAATAATACATCTCTAATTCCCCGGCCTCACTCTTCCTATAGCATTCTAATGGATTCTCGGCATGGCAAGTACTATTGTTACCAGCTCAAACTCCCTAGAACAGAGAAGAACCATGGGTCTTAATGAGGCTTGAGATAAACTGACTAATTTAAACCAAGTCTGGCCCCGCTGGTGTGGCTCAGTGGTTGAGCACCGACCCTCGCACCAAGAGGTCACCAGTTCGATTCCCGGTCAGGGCACATGCCCAGGTTGTGGGCCCGATCCCCAGTGGGGGGCATGCAGAAGACGGCCAATCGATGTTCTCTCTCATCGATGTTTCTAACTCTCTCTCCCTCTCCCTTCCTCTCTCTCTAAAAACCAATAAATAAAAGAAAAAAAATTAAACCAAGTCTGGCTTGAAAGCAAATTAAACCAAGAAGTCCAGGCTTCCGAAGTTTTAGAGTACAATGTAGAATTATTGGGAACTCTTCAAGAACTCTTTAAGAACAGAGAAGATTTCTGGAGTGTGTCTTTAAAGAATTAGCCAGAGAAGAGTATTCACACATTATACAAGTATTAACACATTATACTTGGCCTACAATTTTTTAGATATATTTGCGGCCTTTAAAAATCTAAACTCATTAGAATCTCATCATCAACATAGCTTTAGTTAAATGAGGAAAAAATAATCCTACTCCGAGATAAATAAGAATTATACATTCATACTTGCACAAACTGCAGAAAGCCGAGTCTGTGAATTTATAATTACTATCAAGTTAATGTTTGCAGATGTGAAACGGTATTATTTATTTGCCACCAGTGACTCTAGAATTCTTCTAAAAAATGAAAAAGAGAAGACAAAGTATCTAGTGTGGTACAAACGTGGAAGACTTAGTTGTGGAAGAGAGAAACAGGTTGTAAACCAAAAATAAAAAATAAAAATTCAGGAGTTCAACTGTGAAATAAAAGCACAAAATCCCCACTGTGGGTTGTTCAAGGCCTTTCTGGCTCCCTCCTCTTGTTTGGCCTTCCTCAGCAGAATCTCACTACTTCTTAGCAACCCTGTTATCTGAAAGAGTTGAAATTCAAATTGGTTTTGCCCGTTGTTTGTTATTCTGTACAAGGTTTGTTGAGAAAGCAGCTTCTGTACCAAGTGGTCAATGTCAAGTTTTTTTGGGGGGTGGGGGGTGGTGTATTTTAAATACCATTTTGGGGGCCCCAAATCTTCCCCAGATAAGGGACAGTTGACTCATATCAACACTGCTAGTCATGTTCCTTTTACTTAAGCTTCAAATCAGAAAGGATTTGGCTCTAATTCTCAAAAACCAGCCCATCAAAAAATATATAATACTAATGATTAAAAAAGACTAGGCAAAACTGGTTTATAGTATTTGAAGACATCCATCTGATACCATTGTAATTAACTAGTTATTAGTAACAGGAAAGGAGCAAAGGGAAGGCTGGACATTATAGGCATGTTCCCTGCAAAAGACTGGGGGAAGGGGACTGGGCAAAGGGAAGACAGACCCATGCCCAGTAAAGTTGGGGGGACTAGCAAAATTACTTGCCTGTCAGTCACATCTGGGAACAAATGTCATTGGCCAGAATGGGCATGGCCACTGCAAGCCTACGAAGGTTTGGGGTACTTAACCCCCTAAACAAAGGAGCTCGCTCTTTTGTGCTCTTGGTTCTTCTTGGCACACTTGGCTCATGGTTCACAGTTTCCTGGCATTGTCCTGTGTGGCCCACGGCCATGTGGACCCCCACACACAAAGGGCTAATGGACTGCAGCTAAGCCTGATGCTGAACTGGACCCAGCCCCAACATGGAACAGAAACTCTGGACACTGGCTTTGCTTCTAGCTCTACTGAAACCCCAGCTGCACTTCTATGACTGGACTAGAGGAAATGGGACTTTGGAAACCCAGGGACTTAATTCCATTCAAATGTTTAAAATCACTCATTCTCAGAAATTTATTTTCCTCGGGATATTGTAAGAAGTCCACCCCCAGCAGCACCCAGTGGGGAGGAGGACCCCCCACTTTGTCCAGTATCACATCTACCTATGATCCTTCCTCTACCCTTTTAATACTGACTCAGAGTGCATACACAGGGAAACACAGGCCAGGCAGGCTTCCCTGAGAAAGTGAAGTTTAAGCAAAGGTCTGAAGGGTGATGGGAATTAGCCAGGTGAAAGGTGGGAAGAGCATAGCAGGATAAAAGGTCAGCAGAGAAGCTCTTAGGCAGAGAAGACCGTGGACCGTTAAGAATCCTGAGAAGGCTGATATTGCTGGAATCACAATGAACAAGGAGGAAGAATGACCCCAGATTAGGCCTGACAGGTAGGCAGGGAGAGGTCCATTGCTGGGCTCTAGGCGTCGTGTTAAGTAAGGACTTAGGTCTTGGGACTTCCAGTTAAACATGGCAGATGGGACAGACTTGTTTCTCTCTCCTTCTTCCTGAAACTCTACTAGGATGACAGAAAAAGAATTAAAAATAACATCTACCCTCCAAAAAAAGAGACAAAGCTGGAGAGGAGAGGAGAACAGACAGAGCTCCAGCATCTTGGAAGCCCGGAAGACGATCTGGTGGTAACTGATTTAGAAGATCGGAGGAATCCCAAATTCATGTAAGGAAAAGAGGGGGACACTGGGGAGGAGGGCGTCTAACAAGAAGTAAGCCAATTTATACAACAGCCAAGAAGCTGCAGAAATTCGTGGCTCTGGGTTCCTCTGAAGGCTGTAATGTGGCTGAAAATACAAGATCAGTTGCAAGTCTTTCGAGCCCTAAACACCTTCTCCAGCACCCCACACAGCCAAGCACCCTAGCCACCTCCTGCTTCACCCTGACAGAAGGCTGGAGGTTTAATCTCAGGAGAAGCTGCACCCGACATAGGAGTATCAAGAGCAATGAAGCCTGGGAGTGTTAGATACAGCACTGAAAACAGAGGGATTAAGTGCCACTACATACTGGAACCGTGTACTGCAAAATCCTTATCTTCATTCTCTACTCCCAAGCTCCTATTTAGCCTGCCCTTTTTTCTTCTATCAACTCATTGCAAAAGCTCTCCTACCTAAGCACATCCTTATTTGCCATCCTTATCATCAGAAGGGACTTCAATCAGCAAGGTCGCTAAATTGGTCCTCAATCTCTGCCCAGCCTTACCTGTCATCTTCTTCAAGCTCCAACGATAACCACACCAAAATCAAGCCAATGCTCTTTCCTTCTAGTCTCCCTCTTGACAAGAGAGGTACAGTCAACTCACACAGCCCACTCTCGTGACTGGGATGAACAATATGATTCCGTTTCTCTGACTCAGAAGCATCAGACACAGCTCCTCTGTGTTCATTGATGCTTCACAGGGCCACTCAGCCACTGGCAGAACTAGCAGATCTACATGAACTTACAAACTTAGCCCAGTACCCTTCAACTCTATTTTTTAAAATATGTTTTATTGTCCGGCTGGTGTGGCACAGTAGTTGAGCTTCGACCCATGCACCAAGAGGTTGCCGGTTCGATTCCCAGTCAGGGCACATGCCCAGGTTGTGGGCCCAATCCCCAGTGGGGGGCATGCAGGAGGCGGCCAATCGATGTTCTCTCTCATCGATGTTTCTATCTCTTTCTCCCTCTCCCTTCTTGTCTCTAAAATCAATAAAGGGCCCTGGCCGGTTTGGCTCAGTGGTTAGAGCGTCGGCCTGTGGTCCAGAGAGACCCGGGTTCGGTTCTCGCTAAGGGCATGTACCTTGGTTGCAGTTTGTCCCCAGCCCTGGTTGGTCGTGCGGGTGGCAGCCACTCCATGTGTCCCTTTCACGTCGATGTTTCTCTCTCTCTCTCTCCCTCCCTCCCACTCTATCTGAACAGAAAATGAAAAAATGTCCTCGGGTGAGGATAAAAAAATAAAATAAAATAAAATCAATAAAGGAAGAAAGAAAAAATGTTTTAAATAAATAAAATATGTTTTATTGATTTTAGAGAGAGGAAGGGAGAGGGAGAGAAAGAAACATGGAATGGGCTGCCTCCTGCACATCCCGCACTGGGGATCGAGCCCGAAAACCGGGCATGCGCCCTGATTGGGAATCGAACGCACGACCTTATGGTGCATGGGATGACACTCAACAACTGAACACACCGGCCAGGGCCCTTTCAGCTCTATTCTACACTTCATTAATTAACCAATATTGCCCAGCTGGTATGGCTCACTGGTTGAGTGTTGACCAATGCACCAAGAGATCGCCGGTTCGATTCCCGGTCAGGGCACATGCCCAGGTTGTGGGCCAGATCCCCAGTGGGGGGCATGCAGGAGGCAGCCAGTCGATGTTCTGTCTCATCGATGTTTCTAGCTCTCTCTCTCTCTTTCTCCTTTCCTGTCTCCCTAAAATCAATAAAGAAAAAATATTTTATTTAAAAAAATTAACCAATCTTATCCCCACCTCTCTCTTTTTAGAAGTGAACACACATTCCAGATTCTCTAGGGCAGAAACAGTTTAATTAATTTTTACTCCTTATAATAGACGTGAGACATTTAAAATGATCAAATGTGACTTAAGTTTTATACCTGTGTACAGCTTTTCATATAACTGAATTCATAAATCGTTTTAAAAATGTGTGCCCTCGCCCTGGCCGGTTCGGCTCAGCGGTTAGAGCATCAGCCTGCGGTCCAGAGAGACCCGGGTTCGGTTCCCGCTAAGGGCATGTACTTCGGCTGCAGTTTGTCCCCGGCCCTGGTTGGTCGTGCGGGTGGCAGCCACTCGATGTGTCCCTTTCACATCAATGTTTCTCTCTCTCTCTTCCTCTCTCTCCCTCCCACTCTATCTGGACAAAAAATGAAAAAATGTCCTCGGGTGAGGATAAAATAAATAAATAAATATAAAAATAAAAATGTGTGCCCTCATTTTTTATTTATATTTTTTGGATTACAAGAGCATACTTTCTTTGTAATATGGTTGACAATACCTATTTCCAATCTATCATCCTTTCTCACAGTTGGGGGAATTTGTGGAAAACCTACTTTACTGATGAAAACAAAGCAGCAGTAAATTTCCTCATTTCCTTTAATACCAGCCTCATCTTTGTCAGTTTCCAGTTTTAAAACAGCCCAACAAGATTTCCCTAAATTCCAACATTCCTACGTTGGCCTCACCTTCTCAGTTTACTTGTTTCTCCACCCTTATCTCTCAAGATTTCAACATGCGATCTTTCACCCAAAACTCTGATCTCTTTCCATTATTTCTCCGGTAACCATAGAGCAGAGGTCACAAACTGGCTGAATTTCGTCTGCAGACTGGCTTTTTGTTTTTGTTTGTCTGATTGGTTGGTTTTGGCTCACATAAAGGTGTTTAAAATTGTTGAGTGATTTGCCAATAGTTAAAAATCTGTAGATTTCCCATTGTCTTTGCTTTTCTCAAATGACAATAGGAAAAGCTGAGGCCCCTTTAGCCCAACAGAAGCTTTTCAAGTTGTCCCAGTTCCCACCCATCCACCTTCAGTCATTTAAATTACCAATTTGGCCCCAGGAGGCTTTTCTTTTTAAATTCTGGTCTCAGCCAGACCACTTCCTCATTCTCCCCTAAACTTTACATTTACCCTTCAGTTACAGTCTTTTTCTGGTCCTTGTCAAAGCTTTTACTGTGGAGTTCCTCCAATAACTAGCTATTATCTGGCTTTCACTCAAATTACTCTATGGAAACAGTTCTAACTGGGTTTTCCAAAAAACTTTCCAGCTATTAATTCTTTGGACTCTACCTTTTACTAATGCAATCAAACTAAATGATTGTGCCACCAAAAATAATGCACCCACTTCTCCAGTACAAGAGTGAATGGGAAGACAGAACCAAACCCCTGGTTAGTTTACTGACTACATTTCATTGAGTGGCGATCACTTTGTACCTTTTAAAAATCATCAATTAATATTTATCTGAGCACCTATTATAGGCCTAACTGTGTACTAAGCTCAAGGGTTAAAGGTTCAGGCTTTGAAAAATGGGAAAAACAAAAAGATAAAATAATCAGGCACACAAAATCAGTGCATACATATGTCCTGGGTGTTGGTGATGTGCCAAGCAATATACACATAGAAAACTCTGGTTACATGATGTTGCCATTAGAAACGTCCAAACCTGTAGGGAATTTTTATGAGTTTATTTGAGTCAAACTGAGGACAATTGCTGGGATGCAAAATCTGAACGGATTGAGAAAATGCTCCGGAGAATGGCAGTTTTGCAGCTTATTACATTAGAATCAAAGGGGAGACGTCAGGGGGGTTACATGTAATCCCTTGGTGGGAGATTAGGGAAGCGGGAGAAAGCAAAGCAGAGAAATTTCTGGGATTGGATAAAAAGCAAAATGGAGCATACTTCTTTCACATTGCTGGGTACAAGACAGTTAACAATGAACATTTATAGAACATGGGGATGATATGCGGAGAACAAGAAAACAATGCGGGGTTCTGTGGTCTTGTGCTCTGGTGTGGTGGGTGTACCCCGAGAAGTCCAGAAAAGGGGGATTCCTCTGACATTCCAAGGGTATATTATCTTAGATGCAAAAAGTCCACAGACAGGCTCACTTAAGGTAAAGATTGACCTTTGTCAAGGAAGATGCTGGACTAGGACATGACGCACTTTTAGTTAGGAAGTTTGCATTTCAGACCATCCTATGTAGTCACTGTCTCCGAGTTTGTAAGGACATCATGCAGGCCTCCCCTGAGTTTGTCAGGTTTAGTCTGTGGCCCCTTTTCATCCACAATGAGCACACTTATACACTTACACAAACATAATGCAAACAGACGGTCATGTATTTTTATATATCAAACACAAAAGCAGCTTCCAACACGACATAAACTGTATTCCAAAGCACCTTTTTAAGGTTAAGAAATGGAAAATTTTCCGTATACGCCACGTTCTTTATGAAACTAGTGATTAATTTCTAAGTCAGCCTGCCAAAGTTTATTTAAGGTTAATTTAAATATTCAATAAACAATAAAAATAAACAAAATCTATAGCAACACTGATAAAAAGGAAAGATGACTAATTAGAAGCAGCCTTATCATTTCCATTCTTATATTTGAGGAAGAAAAGACGAGAAAAGAAAATGAACACCTCTGAAGAGATTGTGTTGTGTTTAATTTATTGCACCTAGGGCAATAAATGTTGGTGCTCAATAAATGTGGTTTGAATTGAATGACATTCTGAAAGGACCATGTTTAAGCTGTTGATGACATCGATTCTATATCTGATTTTTCTTCAAATAATATTTTATTCTCTTGTTTCCCCCTTCCAGTCTGAGCTTGGGCTGCTTTTTTGAAACACACATAACCAAGATATCAAGACTTCCCCAAGATAGAAAGAAGTTGGAATAAAAGAAAAAAGATAAACTAAACAGAATGCTTATCAGTGAGAAAGATGACTCAGGTGTATTTACTTGTGGCAGATTCTCTGGGCTGGTTTACTCAATACCATTTTCAAATTCTTTCTCCCTGGTCTTTCTCTATTACAAAGGCTGTAGGATCGCAATACTTGAATCCAGCCAGGGGCAGCCATGCGGACACAGTTTTGGCCAATGGTTGAGAAGATATCTGTAAGAAAGGGTTTACTTTTCCAAACTGAAAGACAAAGGGCCTCTGAGGAAGAAGGTCCTTTCTCCTTCTTCCTGCCAGAGGGGCAGCAGTCATCATGGAACCCCGAGGTCAAATGTCACTCACTAAAGATGGTTCAGCAGAACGCACTGGCCAGAGCGCTCATGGCATCAGGGAACTCTTCTTTAGCTCTCCACTATTTCCAGACTTCTTGTTACACAAAAAACATCAACCCTGATGTGCTTAATATATAGTTGGTCAGATGTTGCATTACTTGCAGCAAAATGTGTATCTAACTGACATGTTAACTGGACTGTTATCAACAAAAGGTAAAATACCGGAGAGCACCACCCATCCCCTGCAATCCTCTTCAGGGTGGAGAAAAAAGTTAGCAGTAAAGACATGTTATTTTTTTTTTAATTATTTCATTTTTATTTTTTTATCCTCACCCGAGGACATTTTTGCATTTATCTTCAGATAGAGCGGGAGGGAGGGAGGGAGGAAGAGAGAGAGAGAAACATCTATGTGAGACAGACACATCGAGTGGCTGCCACCCACACGACCCCAACTGGGGCCGGGGACAAACTGCAACCGAGGTACGTGCCCTTAGCGGGAACCGAACCCGGGTCTCTCCAGTCCACGGGCCGACGCTCTAACCGCTGAGCCAAACCGGCCAGGGCAGCAGTAAAGACATGTTAGATCAGAGTTCCTCATCTTTGCTATCAGATGGTGACACTGATGCAGGCCAGCTTGGCAGTTTAATGTTTAAAACAATGTTACAATAGCGAGCTGTTAAAAAACAAGGCAACAGACCCAAAATGGAGTCATTTATGCTAAGCTCCACATCACCAAACTAAGAATTAGCCTAATCACAGTTTCCGCTCTCCCAGAAATGGAATCTTAAACCTGTCAATCAGGAATCACCTGATTAGCACTAGTGAGGTGGTAGTCTGCCTGATACACCCTTGTCATCCCCTGAAGGAAAGTGACCTTGCCACAACCAATGTGCTTTTTGCTAGTATCACTTCCTTGTTCCACTCTCTCCCTTCTGCCTATAAAAGCCTTTCATTTATTTTGTACAGCTCCTCAGAGCTCCTTTGTATCTGCTAGATGGGATGCTGCCTGATTCATGAATCACTGAATAAACCCCTAAGATCTTTAAAATTTACTCAGCTGAATTTTGTTTTTTAACAGGGCTTATACGGATAAGGCGCTCTTCTAGACATAAATAGATCTGCAGACGGTCTAACCAGACATTTGTTTTGAGTGGGATGTACACAAGGTTGATGCTCCCAGATGTAAGATAAGGATTAGAATGTTTAAATATACAAGTGATTTCTCTGGAAATTAATGTCTACCTATATTATGAACACTTATGAGTAACTAATTGTTCATGAACTATTTAGACACGTTCATAGCTTTATCTAATCAATGCGAAATAGCATCTTTCCTCACTCATAGCTCTTAAGACAAATGTTATTTTTTAAAAAGCTGTCATGCCCGGCCGGTGTGGCTCAGTGGTTGAGCATCGACCCATGCACCAAGAGGTCGCCAGTTCGATTCCCGGTCAGGGCACATGCCCAGGTTGTGGGCCCGATCCCCAGTGGGGGGCATGCAGGAGGCGGCCAATCGATGTTCCCTCTCGTCGATGTTTCTATCTCTCTCTCCCTCTCCCTTCCTATCTCTAAAATCAATAAAGAAAAAATATTTTAAAAAAATAAAATAAAATAAATAAAAAGCTGTCGTAACTTGCAATTATTTAGAAGTTTTAAAACTCAAATTAAGCCCTGGCCGGTTTGGCTCAGTGGTTAGAGCGTCGGCCCTTGGACCAGAGAGTCTCGGGTTCGGTTCCCGCTAAGGGCACGTACCTCGGTTGCAGTTTGTCCCCAGCCCTGGTTGGGGTCGTGTGGGTGGCAAGCTCTCGATATGTCTCTCTCACATCGATGTTTCTCTCTCTCTCTTCCTCCCTCTCTGAAGATGAATGCAAAAATGCCCTCGAGTGAGGATAAAAAAAAATAAAAAAATAAAAACAAGCTTTCTAAATCTATCTTTTTTTCTGACAATATAAGTTTTAGGCTCTGATTGAAAATGATTTGCACCCTCTGTCTGCCTCTCTCCATTTTTCTGGTTCCCAACCTCTACACTCCCCCCATTACCCATTCCCCTTAATACCTTCATAAATAAAATGGATGGCAAAATGAAAATCAATGGAAATGTGACCATAATTACCATGGAAAAGGCAAATTAACCGTCTAGTAAAAAATTCAACATTTCTGCCTTAGGCTGGTACTCACACTTTAATCTTATTAGGGAAAATAAATCATTTAGGTTTTTATTGTTGTTTCAGTGTTGATTGAAAGGTAGAAGAAGGAAATCAGTTAAATCCTTAAGCATGAATAATTAGACCAAGATAATACACAATTCAAACACAGTAAATGTACTTGTTTCTGTGTTTTGTACACTGGCGGGAGGTGGGGGGAGTGGGGGGTGGGGGGGTAATATGACTGAAACTGCCCATACATCTACAAGCCTAGCTGTAGTGTGACGTTTATAAAAACAAGAGCATGCAACAGAAATTTTTTTTTAGTGTTATGTGTTCATTTTTCTGGAGACTAGATACTAGTGATTAGATCCTGATAAAGATGCTAATATGTAAATCATTCTTTAAAAAAAGACCAATCGCTTAGCAGCTGCAGCTGTTAAAAAATTAATCAATAGCAGGAGCTTTTCATTTGATAATGGAATGCTTTGTCCCATGACATAGACTGAGTTGCTTCTAATAAGAAAGGATGCCTTCCACCCACCGGTGTCACTCAGTGTGGTTGAGCATCGACCCATGCACCAAGAGGTCACTAGCTGATTCCCAGTCAGGGCACGTGCCTGGGTTGCCAGCTTGATCCCCAGTAGGGGGCGTGCAGGAGGCAGCCGATAGATGTTTCTCTCTCAATGACGTTTCTCTCTCTCACTCCCTCTCCCCCCACCTCTAAAAAAGTCAATAAAAACATATTTAAAAAAACAAAAACAAAGAAAGGATGCCTTTGGGATGGATGGATCCACATTCACACATCTGGGTTATCTGGGCAAATCATTTGAATCAAGAAAAGGAAATTATCAGTGTTACTAGGAAAAGATTCCTCTTCATCACCTCAAAACTATGGAAGAGCATGGATGACTTCTGGTCAAGATGAGGGCGTGGGTAAACGCAGTATCACCTCCTCCCACAACCACATCAAAATGACAACTAAACTACAGAACAAACATCCTTCAGAACCTCCTGTAATGAGCTGAATGGAAGTCCTACAACTACGATATTACAGCAGCAGCCACATGGAGACTGGTAGGAGGGGCGGAGGCGTGGACAGCCTGGTCCCATACCCACGTGTGGCGGATAAAAATCAGGGGGACACCTCGGCTGGGAAGGTCTTCCCTGAGGAGTGAGGGGTCCCTGCCCCACACCAGGCACCCAGCTCAGGGTTCCAGTGCCAGGAAGAGAAGTCCCCATCACTTCTGGCGGGAAAACCATCGGGAACTGAGGCTGAGGGAGGCTGAGGCTGCTGGAGCCCCAGGCTGAGGCTGCTGGAGCCCCAGGCAGCTCCTCTTAAAGGGCCCGCGCACGGACTTACTCCCTCCAGGCTGCAGCATAGGGGAGGCAGCTTGAAAGGCACCAGAGACATACAGGGAAGAACTGAGATGTTTGGCATCGGGGAGAGAGCTACAGGGGCAGCTTTCTCCTGCACAGACGTGCTGGCAGAGGCCTTTGTTCCTTTGGTGAGCCCTTCCCCCAAGGGGCAGGCTGACTGCTGCCATGTCTGTGACTCCAGCTACCTGGCTCACACTGTTTGCCCCGCCCTGGTGATTCCCTGAGGCCCCGCCCCACCCAACTCTTGGGCCCACCCAAGCTGTTTCCAGTGGCTTTACCATAGGATTGGCCTGTTTTGGCTCCTGCTTCAGATTTTCCTAAATTCTCTCAAACAAGCAGCATCTGGTCTCAGCGAGCCCCATACCTCTTGCTAAGTGGCCCCAGGCCTGGCACTAGAAGCAGCCAGCCTTGGTTCACAGCTTGGCTTTGCCTGGGCACCTCCAAGCCCAGCACAAGCAGCAGCCATCTGCAGTTCTCTTTGTAGCTTATGCCTGGTGGCCCCAGAGAGAACACAGGCAGTGGCTGACCTTGCCCCAGAGCCAGCACACCCAGTGGACAGCTTCAGACCATGTCAAAGCACCACCACCCAACCACCTCCACAAGTGACACACTCAAGGGGTGGACTCAGTGGGTACCAGAGCCCTGCTGAAGGAAGTCTTGCTCTGTGTGGTGGGCCCCTGCACAGCTGATCATTCAAGGTAGTCAGAGGCCAGTGGTCAGTGGACACAGCCAGTCCTTGCAGCTGGTGAGCCTGAGTAAAACCCTCCCACTGACGTGCCAACAGCAATCAAGACTCAATTACAGCCCTGGCCGGTTTGGCTCAGCGGTTGGAGCATTGGCCTGCAGACCAGAGAGTCCCGGGTTCGGTTTCCGCTAGGGGCACGTACAAAAAAAAAAAAAAGACTCAATTACAACAGAAAGGTATAAAGTCCACACAAGGGGTGCACCTTGAGGGCCCAGCTGGGTGATCAGGGAGGCTGTGCCACTGGACCCTACAGGACACCTACTATAACAAGCCACCATAGGAAGCCCAGGAGACATAGCAACTCTACCTAATAGTAATACATAGAAACAAACACAAGGAGGCAGCCAAAATGAGGAGACAAAGAAATATGTCCTGAATGAAAGAAGAGACAAAACTCCAGGAAAAGAATGAAATGAAATGGAGAAAAGGAATCTGACAGATGCAGAGTTCAAAACAGTGCTTATAAGGATGCTCAAGGAACTTAGTGAGGACCTCAAAAGCATAATAAAGGACCAGTCAGAAATGAATGATGCACTAACTTAAATAAAGAATAATTTACAGGGAATCGATAGTAGAGTAGGTGAAGCCAAGAAGGAAACCACCAATTTGGAATATAAGGAAGCAAAAAACACCCAATCAGAACAGCAAAAAGAAAAATGAGGATAGTGTAAGGAACCTCTGAACATCTTCAAGCGTACCAACATTCTCATTTTGGGGGTGCCAGAAGGAGAAGAGAGAGAACAAGAAATTGAAAACCTATTTGAAAAAATGACAGGAAACTTCCCTAACTTAGTGAAGGAAACAGACATACAAGTCCAGGAAGCACAGAGAGTCCCAAACAAGATGAACCCCAAGAGGCCCACACCAAGACACATCATCATCAAAATGCCAAACGTTAAAGACAAAAAGAGAATCTTAAAAGCAGCAAGAGAAAAGCAGTTAGTTACGTGCAACGGAGCTCCCATAAGGCTGTCAGCCAATTTCTCAAAAGAAACTTTGCAGGCCAGAAGGCAGTGGCAAGAAATATTGAAAGTGATGAAAAGCAAGGACCTACAACCAAGATGACTCTATCCTGCAAAGCTGTCATTTAGAATCAATGGCCATAGAAAAAGTTTTCCAGACAAGAAAAAGGTAAAGGAGTTCATCACCACCACATCAGTATTACATGAAATGTTGATGGGTCTTCTTGAAGAAGAAAAAGATAAAAAAATATGAACAATAAAATGGCAATAAATATATAGCTATCAACAATCGAATCTACAAACAAAATGAGCAAACAGAACATAAACAGACTCATAGATACAGAGAACTTCTTGTTGGTTGCCAGATGGGAGGAGGGTTGGGTGAAAAAGATGAAGGGATTAAAAAGTACATATTGGTTGTTAGACTGAGAAACCTCAAAGGGAAGCGGGGAGGTGGGGTGGGAAGAGATAAACCAAAGAACTTCTATGCATATATGCATAACCAATGGACACAGGCAATAGTGTGAGGAAAGCAGGAGGGGAATGGGAGTGGGGAAGAGGGGGTCAATGGGGGGAAAAGGCGGGGACATCTGTAGTACATTCAACAATAAAGATAAGTTTAAAAAGGAAAAACAAACTGTGTTGAACTTGGAAGTTGCGTGACATAAGGCATGTCCTCTTCTCTCTTGACCAGTTTGAGGGTTCAATCCAAGGACTAGGCACATCTGTACAGCTCACAAATGGCCCTGAAGCCACAGGAATGAGTGTTCCTCTTCCCCCTTCTAATTACAATATCCAGGGCTGCCTCCACCCGACCTTTAGGACTGACTCCTACTCTCACCTCAGCTTTCACTGGCTCTGACCCACCCTTTACTCCCCTCAGACTCCTGGAAAGAAATACTTGGAACAAGCTCAAAGCAGCCTTCTTTTAAATGTAGGTAACTCTTGCTACAACCTCTTTTGTATCCCAGTATTCCCTATAGAGTCTAAGAGAAAAACAGACGTGGTGATGCCCGGCCGGTGTGGCTCAGTGGTTGAGCATCGACCCATGCACCAAGAGGTCTCCAGTTCGATTCCCGGTCAGGGCACATGCCCAGGTTGTGGGTCCGATCCCCAGTGGGGGGCATGCAGGAGATGGCCAATCGATGTTCTCTCTCATTGATGTTTCCATCTCTCTCTCCTTCTCCCTTCCTCTCTCTCTAAAAATAAAGACAAGAAAAAAAAGACGTGGTGGGTCAAGAGAAAACGGAGTGCCGAGGCGAGATGCTGCATGCACAGTGCCCTGACGTCCACATTACCAACCTGATTCAAAATAAGTAAAATGAGGCTCTGAGATGTTTAGTAACTTCCTTAAGGTTGTATCCCTGAGCCCGGATCCAAGGCCAAATCTTCCTGACACTCATAGCCCTCGATGGCCTTCCCAGTCCTCAGCTATTGGACAAATGGGTCATTGTTTGCCCAGTGTGTTTGTAATCCTAACCAGCACAAGGGTGACGGGCAAGTACCCTCACAAGGACCAGGACTCAGGGCAGAGGGCACAGAGTGGGGTGGCGGAGCAGTGAGATCATAGACACCTCACACAAAGAAAAATATGGATCAGCCCTGGCCGGTTTGGCTCAGGGGTTAGAGCGTCGGCCTGCGGTCCAGAGAGACCTGGGTTCGGTTCCCGCTAAGGGCATGTACCTCGGTTGCAATTTGTCCCTGGCCGGTCCTGCGGGAGGCAGCCACTCGATGTGTCCCTTTCACATCGATGTTTCTCTCTCTTTCTCTCTTCCTCTCTCTCCCTCCCACTCTATCTGAACAAAAAATGAAAAAATGTCCTCGGGTGAGGATAAAAAAATAAAGTCTTGATCTTTAAAAAAAAAAAGAAAGAAAGAAAAATATGGATCAGAGAGGGAAGCTGACAGGCCAGTGGAGTAGTGGAGTGACCAGGAAGGTAATAAAACTTCTTATGATTAAATGTCCAGTTCTTCTTCTTCTTTTTTTTTTCTTTTCATCCTCACCCGAGGACATGTCTGCATTTATCTTCAGATAGAGCAGGAAGGAGAGAGGGAGGAAGAGAGAGAGAGCAACATCGATGTGAGAGAGACACATCGACTGGCTGCCACCCACACGACCCCAACCAGGGCCGGGGACAAACTGCAACCGAGGTACGTGCCCTTAGCGGGAACCGAACCCGGGACTCTCTGGTCCACGGGCCGACGCTCTAACCGCTGCGCCACACCGGCCAGGGCTAATGACCAGTTCTTCTTACCCAGAGAAGCCTCGGGAGTAGCGAAATCAAGCACAGCAACTGAACTTCTACCCACAAAGCATTTCGTTCCCATAGAAACCTGTAGTTGCATTCTATTCATACAGAGCAGGCACCAGACACTCTGAGGGTTAAATAAGATTCTGTGATTTGGGGACCAAGTCACCATTTATAACACATTTTATTCCAAGCTGTAAGCAAATAACTTACAAATAAACTTTTGGAACACAGCCGGAGGGTAAGTTCCAAAAGGACTAAATCTCGTCTCAAGGCAGGAATGTGGTTCTTGCCTGACTGCTGAGGGATTTAACGGTTACTGGGCAACAAGGAATTAAATTCTTTAGGTATCTTTAATTTATCTCTACCTACTCCTTATGGGTATTCTCTGGGGGATTTTTTTAAAAAAAAACCCATAATTTTATCAAATAAGAAAACGATATTACAGCATCTTAGAACTAGAAATCTCTCATTCTAAATTTTCCTTTTCCAAATGAAAAAAAAAAAAAAAAGAACTAGAAAGTTCTTAGTAGCTTATCCTGGGTTCCCTAGTCAGATAGAAGAAAAACAAGGTTTAGAAGCCAAGTCTTTCTCTGTCTCTTTTTCTTCCCTGGAAAGAAAAAGGGGCGCTTTAGTTGAACTAATAAAGTAGCTGAAGAACTCAAACAGGCAAATGTCAAAAGATTTTCACATAAAGCAGAAGCATCATTTTCCTGCACATTCACCCAAGGACAGGCTTGGAGAGAGGAAGAAGGAGGGAAGGAGAGAGAGAGAGAGAGAGAGAGAGAGAGAGAGAGAGAGAGAGAGAACAGAGAGAGAGTCAGCCCCAACCAGGGATCCAACCTGCAACCCAGTATGTGCCCTGACTGGGAATGGAACCAGCAACCTTTCAGTGCACAGGACAACACTCAACCAACTGAGCCACATGGGCTGGGCTGCCTTCTTTTATTATTTTGTTTTATTTCATCATAGTAAGAACATTTAACACCCCAATGGCAGTGTCCCTTCCAGGACAGAGCCAGCGAACCAAATACAAAGGCTCATTCTTTTTATGTTTTGATTTTTTAGAGAGAGAGGAAGGGAGAGATAGAAACATCGATGCAAGAAACGATGCAAGAAACACTGATCGGCTGCCTCCTGCACGCCCCCTACTGGGGATCGAACCTGAAACCAGGGCATGTGCCCTGACCGGGAATCGAACCAGGCCCTCTCAGTCCACGGGATGATGCTCAATCCACTGAGTCACACCGGCTGGGCACAAAGGCTCATTCTAAGTGGGACTTTAAAACTACTGGGGGCTCCCACTTGCTCCTAATTTGAACAAAGACCATGAATTTCTTTAACCTTGACAAGTATTTGATATCACATTAAATCTGGAAAACAAATTTTCCCAGAAGCAAGCAAGGCCTAATTTTCTCGTTGGAGTAGTTTCTAGACCTTGGCATCTTCTTAAGTTTTCAAGATTCTTAACCACCCTGAAATATAAAGTCAGATTGTTCTGAAGTGAAGTGTGTTACATGAGGAAGTCAGGAAGAGAGGATGTGAATTTCTTTATTTTATTTTATTTTTTTCCTTTATTGATTTGAGAGAGAGGGAGAGGGAGAGAGAGGGAGAAACACTGATGAGAGAAGACAGTGATTGGCCGAGAAGACAGTGATTGGCCGCCTCCTGCATGCCCCCCACTGGGGATCGGGCCCACAACCTGGGCATGTGCCCTGACCGGGAATCGAACCGGCGACCTCTTGGTGCATGGGTCGACGCTCAGCCACTGAGCCACACCGGCCGGACGATGTGAATTTCTTTTAAAGAGCATCAGCAATCCAAATCCTGAATTAAGAAGCCAGGTCCCAGACACTCACTTAAATGTATCAACATATAAAATAGTTCATGCTCTCTGTACTTTTGATGATAATCTTAATTTTTCCATTCAATAATACTGATTTTTTTAGTTTGTTTTGGAAGTCATGAGAACCAGCTACCACTTATAGTTTTGAATGGTTGTCTAATTTGACTGAAGGCTACTAGTTGCTGATTTTAAACTTCTTACAGTTACTTCTGGGTTTACATCTCATAAAAATACTAACATAACTCTGCAGATGGCAAATTTTCATTCACAATCTGTCAGGTTGTTACTCTTCAGAAAAAATGCTTTAGTTTAATTACATAAAAGGTGACGGCATCAAGGAACAGAGCATTGTATCTATGATACTATCAATGTGTAAAAAAGGCCATGTTTGCCTGTATATGCATAAAATATCTCCAGGAGGAAACATATGAATTGTACTATTAATTGCCTCTGAGAATTGCTATCAGGGCTGAGAGGGATATTTAATTTTCATACTACCTTATTTCATTTTTAAAAATCGTGTGCATATATTACATTTTTTAAATGACTATTAAATCTATCTATCTTCTTTTCCACACTTCTCTCTCTGTGATTGCTTCCAAATTGTTTCTTTCATCCACCATCTTCCAGAAGAGTATTACTGTATAATGGAAAAACTGATGAATAAAGAAGAAAAATTGATGAGTTCGAAGGTGCGTCTCTGCAGTAAAAGAACAATAATAATGGCTATTATTTATTGGGTGCTTACTGGATGTTAGGGATAAATCTACAAATTCTCATATAATACCTCCAAACTCTGATATTGTTATTTTAGTCCCATCTTACAGACAAGTAAACCTGTTTGCCCTGGTCGGGTAGCTCAGTTGGTTGGAGCATCGTCCTGATGCACCAAGGTTGTGGGTTCGATCCCCGGTCAGGGCACATACAAGAAGAAACCAAGGAATGTGTAAGTGGAACAACAAATCGTTCTTGCTATCTCTTTTTCTCTCTCTCTAAAATTAAAAAAAACCCTCAAATCTGTTTGACATTAAAGCCTCTCCTCCTAATCACGATACGCTCTCCCAGTATGCTTGAGCAGGTAACCTTAACTTCCCCAAATCTTAAAGTTCAGTGTCATCACGTGTAAAGGGACCAATAACAGTACCAGTTCCAAGGGCTGTTGTGAAGGCTACATGAGATATTTATTGTATCCTAAAAGCTCCTAGGAGAAATATGTCCAGGATATATACTTGCTCAGTAAAAGTTAAGAGCCTTACCTTATCCCTATCATTTCATATATAAAGTGCAATGAAAATACACAGACTCTTGCCCTGGTTGGTGTGGCTCAGCTGGCTAGGCATTCTCCCGTGCACCAAAAGGTTGCCAGCTCAATCCCTGGTAGGGGGTGGCTTGCAGGAGGCAGCCAACTGATATTTCACTCTCACGTCGATGTTTCTCTCCCTTTCTCTCTCTAAAAATCATTGGCTCGCAGACCAAATCATTGGCCCGCAGCCCAATAAGTCGTGGGTTCGATTCTGGTCAAGGGCACGTACCTGGGTTGCGATTCGTCCCCTGGCCCTGGTTGGGGTTGTGCGGGAGGCAGCCACTCGATGTGTCCCTCTCACGTCAATGTTTCTCTCTCTCTCTCCCTTTCTCTCTCCCTCCTACTCTATCTGAACAAAAAATGGAAAAATGTCCTCAGGTGAGGATAAAAAAAAAAATACAAGAAATCTTTTTATCATGTTGAGTATTCTAAAATACTTCTTTAGCTCTCCTTTCCAAATGACTCCAGGATACTTCCTCTTTAAAAGCCATTGTCAGTTCCAGGAAGAAAGTTTAGCTTAGGGGCTAAATCACTGGTTTAGGTAAAGTACGTTTAAATCCCAGCTACGCTATGTGAGCAAATTACCTATTTTCTTTGAGCTTCATCTGCACCATGGAGATAATATACTTCACAGGCTTTTGATAAGATTAATGAGAAATATATGCTTATGGTATGGAAGCTCATACATTTATATGTGTCCTAAAATAATTTTTTTATTGATTTTAGGGAGGGAGGAAGAGAGCGAGAGATCAATCAGGCGGTTGCTTCCCGTACGTGTCCCGACCAGGAATCAAACCTGAAACCTAGGTATGTGCTCAGACCAGGAGCTGAACTTGAACCCACGACCTTTCAGTGCACAGGATGATGTTCTAACCAAATGAGCCACACCAGCCAGGGCCTAAAATAAATTTTTATAAAAAAGATGAACTATATAAATAAACCCTTAAGTATATAAGTCAATAAAATACAGATTTCCTACTGCCTCAATTTTCAATTTCCTCTTTTTTGCTCAATGGTATCACCACTCTCTATGTCACCAAGGCTGAAAATTTATAAGGCAGCTGGTAATTCTTTTCTTTAAAACCCATCCAATCTGTCACTACTACTTTCAGGCAATTCTACCTTGGGAAGAAAACTTCTGGAGTCCTGCGTCCCTTTTCTTTCTCCCATTGCTACCCTGAGACTCTCATCATCTCAACTGCCACAAAACAAAACAAAATAAATGAACTAATCTCTCCCCTCTGTAAGCATCCTGAAACCATCCCATCAAATTCTCATTCCTGAAAACAGAAAACAGACTTCGTTTCTCTCTTCTGAAGATCCAATGTTTTCCCATTGCCAATAAAATGAGATTTAAATTTCTCATTCTATAACGTAAGATACTTAATATACCCTTAATATAATGGCAGTGAATCAGGTTTTTCTTCAAAACTCTGGAATAGATTTTTTTTTTTAATCCTCACCCGAGGATATTTCTCCATTTATCTTCAGATAGAGTGAGAGGGAGGGAAGAAGAGAAAGAGAGAGAGAGAGAAACATCGATGTGAGAGAGACACATCGACTGGTTACCTCCCACATGACCCCGACCAGGGCTGAGGACGAACTGCAACCGAAGTACGTGTCCTTGACCAGAATCGAACCTGAGACTCCTTGGTCCGCGGGCTGATGCTCCAACAGCTCAGCCAAACCAGCCAGAGCAGGAAAAGATTTTCAAAGAACAATGTCCTCACCAACCCTCACACAAACTACTCTTTCAATTTTACCTTGCTTTATGCTGTTCCACCCTGCCTGTAATATCTTAGCCTACATTTTAATTTACCTAAGTGTTACAAAATTCCTTCCCAGAACAACGTTTTTTTCTAACTCTCCAAATAGAATTCCCCAATGATTCTTTTTTTTTTAAAGGTATTTTATTTATTTATTTATTTATTTATTTATTTATTTATTTATTTAATCCTCACTTGAGGACATTTTTTCATTTTTTGTCCAGATAGAGTGGGAGGGAGAGAGAGGAAGAGAGAGAGAAACATCGATGTGAAAGGGACACATCGAGTGGCTGCCACCCGAACGACCAACCAGGGCCGGGGACAAACTGCAACCGAGGTACGTGCCCTTAGCAGGAACCGAACCCGGGTCTCTCTGGACCGCAGGCCGACGCTCTAACCGCTGAGCCAAACCGGCCAGGGCAATGATTCTAGTTAATATTGCTCTTTCTACCTATACACGGTACCACACATTTGACCTTGATATTATGTAAGTTGGTATACATAGCCTTACAACATTTATTAACTGCTCCATGTTTGTCCATTTTAGTCCCCAAAGAAGACAGTAAAGTCTTTTGTGAAGCTGACATATGCTTTTCTAGAATCCATACAAAACAAGTAGAAAGATACCAGGTAATGATAGGCTCTGCTTGTGCACATGCGTGTTTTTAGCTTGATTTAAACTCATTCTAACTGGAGACATTTGAATTTGCCATGAAAAACAAAATGGGTATATGCTGGCATTGATAAACTATTACAACTCTATACTATATCATCTGAATATTATATAAAATTGTATACATGAAACCTATATAATTTTATTAACCAATGTCACCCCAATAAATTGAGTAAAAAAGAAAAAAAAGGAACTATTACATCAGCAACATAAGGAAATAACATGGTTGTCATTTGGGTTCCAAAGACAGAAAGAGCACAGCCCTGGCTGGTTTGGCTCAGCGGTTAGAGCGTCGGCCCACGGACCAGAGAGACCCGGGTTCGGTTCCCGCTAAGGGCATGTACTTCGGTTGCAGTTTGTCCCCGGCCCCGGTTGGGGTCCTGTGGGTGGCAACCAGTCAATGTGTCTCTCTCACATCGATGTTTTTCTCTCTCTCTTCCTCCCCCTCTCCCTCCCGCTCTATCTGAAGATAAATACAAAAATGTCCTTGGGTGAGGATAAAAAATAAAAAGTAAAAAAAAGAAAGAACTTAGAATAACTTAAGTGTTCCCCCATTGGCCCAAGCAGACCTGGTGCTGTGTTCTTCACTCCCATAGGCAAGGGCTTCTGTCACATGACAAGGTCCATTGCATGTCTGACTTCACATCAGCTTGAGAGATGGACAGGGATTATGCCTGTTTCTTTGTACCCTGTTCCTCAGAGCAGGACCTGGAATATTCTAATTACTCCATATTTATCGGTGGGGGCGGGATCAATGCCTCACATGGGACTATAAAGCAACACTATCCACACCTGTGCTATGTATGAGTTTCCATCATCACTCAAGACAGGAAACAACCTTCCTCCTCTCCCATAACTGAATAGCCCTGTATTAAGAGAACCACTGTAGTTTAGGGCTCCGCATATATTAAAAATGTGACGAGCCCTGGCTGGTTTGGCTCAGTGGTTAGAGTGTCAGCGCCTGGACCAAAGAGTCGCGGGTTCGATTCTGGTCAACGGCACATACCTCAGTTGCAGTTCTGTCCCCGGCCCTGGTTGGGGTCGTGCGGGAGGCAACCAGTTGATATGTCCCTCTCATGTTGATTTTTTTTTCTCTCTCTCTCCCTCCCTCCCTCTTTCCCTCCCACTCTATCTGAAGATAAATGGAAAAAATATCCTTGGGTGAGGATCAAAAAATAATAATATAAAAAATAAATAAAACTACAAAAATCATGCCCGGCCAGTGTGGCTCAGTGGATTGAGCGTTGTCCCATGGACTGAGAGGTCCTGGTTCTGGGTTTCGGGCTCAATCCCCAGTGGGAGGCGTGCAGGAGGCAGCCTATCGATGCATCTCTCTCACATCAATGTTTCTCTCTCTAAGAAATCAATAAAAACATATTTAAAAAATAAAAATGTGAAGAAACTGGAGTTGGCATAGAGAATAAGAAAATCTAACAATAATCGGTGGATAATAGGTCCACTGAGGATGGATGAAGGGATTAGGCTTGTTTAGTTTAGAGAAGAGAAAGCTAAGGCGTTATTCAAAAACTGTATTGATGCAATCAGGAGTATCATCACCAAGAGTCCCTCAACACAATGCAAGGAAACTTTCATTATTTCAGCAACGTTTGGAAGAGTTTTGTTTGGTTAAATTGGTTTTGCTTTTCCATAACTCACAAAAGAGGGAAAATGCTCAGTAAACATTTCAAAGTAAATGGTCATGATAACTGGTAATCAAAGATATGCAAATAACAATGAGATGGTTTTATTTTCCCTATTATAATAGCAAAAGGAAAAATAATGCACCACACTGGCAAGGGCTTAGTTAGATGGGCAGTTTCATGTATTAAAGAGTGTAAATGGGTACAACCTTTTGAGAGAATTTCAGGCAACATACACCAAGTAACTTAAAAGATTAATACCCTATGCCCTAGCCAGTTTGGCTCAGCGGTTAGAGCGTTGGCCCATGGATGGGAGAGACCTGGGTTCGGTTCCCGCTAAGGGCACGTACCTCGGTTGCAGTTTGTCCCCAGCCCCGGTTGGGGTCATGTGGGTAGTGACCACTTGATGTGTCTCTCTCACATCGATGTTTCTCTCTCTCTCTTCCTCCCGCTCTCCTTCCTGCTCTATCTGAAGATAAATGCAGACATGTCCTCGGGTGAGGATAAAAAAATAAAAAGATTAATACCCTATGACTCAGTAATTACACGTCTACAAATCGAATATGGAGAGGTTTTCTGCACAAAGATGTTCCTCACAGTCTAACTTAGAGCAGTAAAAAAACTGGAAGCAAGTGGGGAAAAAATGATTAGCTCCATACTCTTTAATTGCATCTTGACCAGAAAATATAACCAAAGCAAGAGACTACAAGCCCTAATCGACAGTGTAATGAAGACCCTTGAACAGAATGTGATCATTGTAGGCACACATGTTTGGAGAAGATAATGTGTTCTGCCTAGCCATTCTCTTTCCAGCTAGATAGTGAATTTTTACACATCAGTTAATGTAAAAATTAAAACTAACAAAAATCTATGAAGTTGAGTTTCTAAATTTGTTTGCTAAGAAGGGCACATATTTTGCTGTAATATTGAAAGTTTCCAAGGATACTTGCCTTGTCACCTTGGGACCGTAAGTATTTGGTAAAGGAAATTTTATCCATTACAACATCTGTGATAGGAAACTGTTCACTTAAATTTCTAAACTATATTTATCAACGATAAATTTCTTATCGTTGACTGCCTATTTCTGACCACACAAGACTTTATTCTGTAACATCTTTAATACATAAGTAGCTTGTTGCACAGAAGACATCATAACACTTCACTTGGCTTTCTTTTTAGAAGTCTGTTTGTAATAAGTTTTCAGGATCTTAAAGACTTATTTCCATAAATTCAACACAAATTTGAGTTTCCTTGGTCAAAACCTAATTTTTGAAAAATGGGAAATTATTTTTAAAAAGTGGTACTGTAAGAAAATACAACTTGGAAAAAATAATATCCCTGAAGAATTAAGAATGAATGAAAACTACCCAGCCGGTGTGGCTCAGTGGTTGAGCATCAACCCATGCACCAAGAGGTCGCCAGGTCGATTCCCAGTCAGGGCACATGCCCAGGTTGTGGGCCAAATCCCCAGTGGGGGGCATGCAGGAGGCAGCCAATCAATGTTCTCTCTCATTGATGTTTCTCTCTCTCTCTCCCTCTCTCTCCAAAAATCAATACAACATATTTAAAAAATGAATGAATAAAAATGTACAATATTTAATGAACAAAGTAGCATATAACATTATAAACACAACATTATCTCAAACAACCACATAAAAATGCATAGGAAAAAAAGATTGGAAGCAATCCTTTAAAATGTAAATGGTGGTTATTTCTGGGTGTTGAGATTTGAGGTGATTTTAATTTTTTTATACTTCTTCCGAAATTTCTGATATGAACAGATGTTTTAATGTTCAAGAAAAATAAGATTATAAAAAAATTATATCTTCATTAAGTCTTATTTTTCACAATATTTTTAGTCTGTTGTCTTAAAGTTTAGGATTCACAATGCTTGGCATACTCTTAAATATTTATTGAATCAAGAAACCAATGACTGCCTGGCTGGTGTGGCTCAGTGGGTTGAGCGTCGACCCATGCACCAAGAGGTCACCAGTTCGATTCCCGGTCAGGGCACATGCCCAGGTTGTGGGCCCGATCCCCAGTGGGGGCATGCATCGATGTCCTCTCTCGTCGATGTTTCTCTCTCTCTCTCCCCCTCTCCCTTCCTCTCTCTTTAAAATCAATAAAGAAAATAAAATTTTTTAAAAAAGAAACCAATAACTAAATCAGAGTATCAGCACATCAAGTTGTGTTCAGTGATTCCTTCCCTTGTTGTTTAAATTCCAGATCCAATATAGACTCTTTCTTTCAAGGGTCTAATCTTCTTGATCATCAATTAGTTATTCCTTTTAGGACAAAATTAATTCCAGAATAGCAGTTCCCATGGTTTTGCTAAAATATCAAATTGCAAATAAAAATCTACAACTTAATTGGTATTGCCTATTTTTATTATTATGAGCTTTATGTTCTACATTCTGGAAAGAATTCCATCTCTCCAGAGAGCTCCATCTTGCCAGTTTAATAATCTGCCTTAGGGAAATATCATTTATCTTTCCGTCTTCTTGAGTGGTATTTGTCTTCTTCCCCAGCAAAATCAGTCTCTCTTGCTCTACTGTGTTTCATTCAATGAACATTAATTTATTCAGAGGCACTGGTGACAAATATGAGGAAGACAGTTTTTTTTTTTTTTTTATCCTCACCCAAGAATATGTTTATTGATTTAGAGAGAGAGAGGAAGGGAGGGAGGAAGTGAGGGAGGGAGTAAACTAGAGAGAGAAACGTGAGAGAGAAACATCGATCAGTTGCCTCCTATATGTGCCCTGACTGGGGATCGAACCCACAATCTAGGTATGTGTTCTGACCTGAAATCGAACCCACGACCTCTCGGTGTACGGGGCAATGCTCCAACCAACTGAGCGACCTGGCCAGGGCAAGAAAGACAGTTTTTTATTTAAAGCAAAAACTTAAGAGACTTGCGAATAAACAACTATAAACAGCACAAGTACTACCTACAACCAAATGAGTGGGAGCTTATCTTTAGTGTTTGAAATTCTGTGCAAACAACTTTTTTATTGCTACCTCCTCTTTCCTTGTTTTCAGGTTAGAGTCCTTTGAACTCAGTGTGCCTGTCTAGTGCCGTATCTGTCACTCAGTGAGTGCTATGAAAGCTTTTAAGGCTTTGTGTTTCTCAGCCCTGCACATTGGCACAGATGGTTGGCTGCATGACCAGCCATGAGGTCTCCTGTACTTCAGCCATTTACTTGTTGGTTCTCAGATCCATTCCCTGACCTTTTTCCCTCCTCTGTTCTTGATTACAGAGAATGGCATTTTTATACTCCCTTACCAACTGACTTCCAGGTAAGTTTGGCCAATGGGAGTCACTGGCAGAAGACCAAAGGGCAGGAGGAAAGGAGAGGCCAGGCTCTCTCTCCTTCTTTCTCTCTGTCTTCAGCCAAAGCTCTGCCAGTAGCTGTGTCTCCTTCCTGGCTCCAGCTGGCTCCCAGCAGCCCCTCCCCCAGTGGTCCTAACTGGCCACTGGTTCTAGTTACACCGGATGGCCCTGGCTTCTGGGGGTCTGGTGATACCCCCCTTGCCACTGTCCCACCAGTCCTGGGTATAGCAGAGGCTCCTTGTTGTCTGTTTGGCTTCTTAGCTTCATCATCGGGTAATCAATTTTTGGCATTACATTCCCGCTTTTTGAAATAACAAAAGTGGTTTCTATTTTCTGACTGGACTCTAATTGATATATCACCCCAGTCAAGAAATCTTAGCATCAAAACCCTCAGCATGTGATATAAAACTTGTTATGGTCTCATCCCTCCTTATCACCCCTGTGGCCATTCTCTTGCCCCCTTGCAGTGCAACCACCATTTGTTAGGTGTTTACTACGTGTCAGGCATTTTTCTGAGCATGTCACATTATTTTACAGACTTTTTTCTTTTTACTTATGACTTCTCTACCAGTTTGGTTTCTTTTTTTAAGATTTTTTAATTGATTTTTAGAGAGGGAGAAAGGGAGAGGGAGAGAGAGAAACATCGATCGGCTGCCTCTTGCACGCCCCCTACTGGGAATCAAGCCCACAACCCATACCCTGACCAGAAATCAAATCAGCAACCTTTTGGTGCAGTTTGTTTTTATGACACATATATTTGATTTTCTACGTCGTTTAAACTTTTAAGGTCTTAAAGACATAGACAGGAGGAGGAATATAGAGTTACACATATATATGTATTAACCAAATCATTTGCATTTATGGTTAAAGATTATGGTGTGAATTGTTTTCTATTACAAACGGTATATTACTTGAAAATTGGGAGAAGGGAAAGAACACAACATGAAGTTTGTTATTTTACTCTGCATTTCAAATGAAAGTAGTGTATACTTGCCTGAAGTTAGGACAAATTGTGATCAAGGAAACCCTGGTACTTTGGTTAAGAGGTAAACAACTTTCTTTTTTATTTTTAATCCTCACCTGAGGACATTTTTGCATTTATCTTCAGATAGAGTGGGAGGGAGAGAGGGGGAAGAGAGAGAGAAACATCGATGTGAGAGAGACACATCAACTGCCACCCACACGACCCCAACCGGGGCCGGGGACAAACTGCAACCGAGGTACGTGCCCTTAGTGGGAACCGAACCCGGGACTCGCTGGTCCAAAGGCCGACGCTCTAACCGCTGAGCCAAACCAGCCAGGGCAAGAGGTAAACAACTTTAGAAAAATTAAGTGGCTCCTCAAGTGTCAGACTTCAAGACCTACATCACAATTTCCCTCGCTATCTTTAACTCTCGGTATCTGAGATCAGGAACCCAATAGGTTTTGGATAAGAAGGGACATGAGATATGATAATAACACTAATAATAATAGATAGTGCATCATCATAATCATCATTAATAGCAATTATAATTCCTTGAGCAGTTACCATGTCAGACATTTTGTCATTTTACATATACTATCTCTAATCCCCACAATGCTTCCCAAGGAAAGTGGTATCATAAGTACTAAATAAATCAGTAAACTGGGGTTCAAAATGGTTAGTGCTGCCCGGCTGGTGTGGCTCACTGGTTGAGCGTCAGCCCATGCACCAAGAGGTCGCTGGTTCGATTCCCGGTCAGGACACATGCCCAGGTTGTGGGCCTGATCCCCAGAGGGGGGCATGTAGGAGGCGGCCAATCGATGTTCTCTCTCATCAATGTTCCTCTCTCTCTCTCTCCCTCTCCCTTCCTCTCTCTCTAAAATCAATAAAGAAAAAAAAATTTTTTTAATTGTTAGTGCCTTTGTCTTTGGCCACAGAGCACTGCTGGCAGAGCGAGAATTCAAGTTCACTTCTGTCAATCTCAAAGTCAATCAACGATTTTGCTGCTACCTCACATTACCTCCCAACCTAAACTCATACAATGACAATAATAAAGTCAGAGTAAAACCAATCAGTTTCCCATTGAATTCATCACATAATGTAAAGGGTATACATACCACATTTTATATTCTGGATAAAAACAAACTTGTATTTGAAAAATATCCCATTCCATACATTATATTTAATTATATGGGTGGGAAAGGTGTTCAATTAGGCAGGAGGGGCCCGCCACTTCATACCTGGTCCTTTCCTGTAATGGACTGAGATTCTATTACTTTGACCTCCAAAACAATGGCTAAGAAGGACTGTGAAATGAGAAAGAAGATAGATCCCTCCTTTGCCTGGGCTTGTCTCACTTGGCAAAATATAAAGTTCCATAAATAACATTTTTTTAGGTGTTCCTCTTTGGTGTCAATTAATTATCCTCTCCCCACCAAGGTCACTTGATTTGAGTTGACATTTATACTTTCAAAAATGAAGTGCTCTAGAATACTGCTATTCAAAGTATGGTCCTTCACAAGGAGAGAAACTGAGAGTGCGTTAAGCAACTTCTGCAGCAATTTGACTTTGTCATGATATCCAAATGCACGATCATTGGGTTCATTTCACAAAACAGAATACAGAGCAGACCAAGCCTTGCTGAACTTGTGCAGAGAGTTAAATGTGCTATGAGGGCATACTAGTCAGTTTCAGTAGGACCACTTAAAAGTCTGTGACATACAGTATGTTAAAAAAAAAAAAAGACCTGTCAAGAAGCTCGCCTCTTTAATAAACTAGAAAGAAGAATATAAAATGAATAACTTTCCCACCAAAATTAATACTTGTTTAAAAATATGTGTGAAGCCTGGCCGGTGTGGCTCAATGGTTGAGCGTCATCCCATGCACCAAGAGGTTGCAGGTTCGATTCCTGGTCAGGGCACATGCCCAGGTTGTGGGCTAGATCCCCAGTAGGGGGTGTGCAGAAGGCAGCTGATCGATGTTTCTCTTTCATTGATGTTTCCATCTCTCTCTCCCTCTCCCTTCCTCTCTCTCTAAAAAAAAATCAATAAAAACATATTTTAAAAAATATGTGTGTAAATATATGCATGTACACACACACACACACACACACACACACCTGTGTGTAATATATGCCCCAGTTACCAATTTATGAGGGGGCTCAAGAACTTCCCTAGAATTAAGGGATCAAGACTTTGTGAAATGGCAAATTCTGAAACATTCCCACAGAATATCACCAATTCAGAAATAAGCTAATGATCCATCCACTATATCATGAGAGAGACTTTCGGAGTATTTTTAGGTCATTTTATTACTACTGTAGCGAATGCGAACTTTAAAAACTCACTATCTATTTTATGTGAGTGTTCTGACTGTTCTGGCTCTCTTTCCAGCAAAATTGCAGCTCCCGAGAGGCATACAAAGGTAATCAGACTTGTGTGCTTAAAAAAGAAATACTGGAAATGTCTGAATAAGAGCAGACGCATTTTTAGATGCCTTTACTTTGTGGCAAAAATCGTCTTCTGCAGACCCACCTACATGAAATTGCACACATCCATCAATTTTTTCACAGCTGCAGGCGTAACCTTAATGCTTCCCTTATACAGACGAAGTAAACTACAATTAGGTAACTCTTTTAAATTGTACACCAGTGTATGTCTGAGAGAGAATCCTGAGTTTCCTTCTGAAATAAGCTTTGGAAGATGCAGTTCAGAAATATCTACTTATTTATGCTCTTCAATTAGAAGCTTTAAATCACATTATTTAAAACAAGAAAAAAAAAACAGTATAAAAGAAGATTCCAGGAAAATGCCATAAATTTTGATTTGGAGATTACATTTCTATTCTACAAATGGGGGAAATCAATTGATCCTAACTCAAGTTAAAAGAGCAGATTATTTTCCTTTTTTTTTCTTTTTCTTTTAGAAGCAGGATTGAGGTAAAGGAAGACCATTTATAACAGCCTTAATGTCTTATGTCTTCTATTTTGCAAATCTGAGTAAATCTCCTGTGCTAACTTTGTCAGCTAGGGAATAAAGAATGTCATTTGAGATTCCATAGCTTAATTACGCTGATAAAGCAGTTTTATAAATCATGCTACGAGTAATGGATATTCCTTTGAGAACAGTGAACTAGCAGCCATAAAATGTGCACTCTGGACTTGGTCCCTTATCTTCTACCCATATGTCAGTATGAATAAGTCAACACAAGTCTTGAGCCTCAGCCTGCTCACGTCCAAATAGAAGGAAAAAAACTGTTGCCCCACCCACTGATACGGTAGCATTATTTTCCAAATCAAAAACAGGAAGTCTTACTCAAAGGGATGGCAGGCCAGAAGAGCTGAAACCGAAATTGAGTGAAAATTCAGGTCGTATAGCAGCCATATACCTAATTTACAGCTGGGTAAAGATGAAATACGGTTATTCCTGCAAATTCTTTTTTTTTTTAATCCTCACCCAAGGACATTTTTCCATTTTTGTTCAGATAGAGTGGAAGGGGGAGAGAGAGAAACATCGACGTGGGAGAGCCACATCGCCTCCCACATGACCCCAACCAGGGCTGGGGACGAACCGCAACCGAGGTCCGTGCCCTTGACCGGAATCGAACCCGCGACTCATTGGTCCGCGGGCCGACGCTCTAACCGCTGAGCCACACTGGCCAGGGCTAGCTATTCCTGCAAACTCTTTGCACACTGTAGATGGTCACATAAATGAAAGCACAATTATTATAAATGTGAAGATCCTAGTATTTGTATCTTCCAGGCTGGTGGTGACAAAGAAAAACTGGGGAGTTGAGCATAGCATTCATAAAACCAAGCCCTAATCTAGCTAGAAATTAAATGAAAACCAGACATTCAGAGATGAGAGATTACTGTTCAACCTGGTAAGTCAGAAACTGAAGACCAAGAGAAAGCAAAGGACTAGCTCAAGGTCACACCTACACTGGGATTTGAATTCAGATAGTCTTTCTAGTTCGAGGCATTATGCTAGTGAAAAACTGAAAGTCAAAGGTTTTAATACTTAACAATACTTAAGGAACTAGAACAAGAGACAAGGAAAGGAATGTGCTCAATACTGAGTAGCTCCGTTGAGAAGAGTTTAGTTTATAAAATATGCTGAAAAGAGCAATAGGACCAGCTCCTGATGCAAAAGGAATTCATCGTCATTCAGAATCCCGCAGCTCCTAATCATAGAGCGTCCTCAGGAGGAAATACTTAATGGAATGGAGAAAGCCTATCAAGAGAGAGGGAGAAGCTCTCTTGTTCTCCTTCCTCTTGGCAAACTGAGGAGGTACAGGATCTCTACAGCAGTGTTTCTAACTCAATCTTGACAGGTGCAACGATTTGTTAATGATAATATCCTTGCATCGTGACGAAGCTCTTAGCTTCTTGACTTTAACCGGGACTTAACTCGTCCTCTTAACTAAGACTGCTGAAGAATCACAGCAGCCTCAGACCCAGCAGACCCTAAAACTAAACCTTCATTTGATTTTATTTATTTATTTTTTTTATCCCCACCCGAGGACATTTTTACATTCATCTTCAGATAGAGCGGGAGGGAGAGAGGGAGGAAGAGAGAGAGAGAAACATCAACGTGAGAGAGACACATCGAGTGGCTGCCACCCACATGACCCCAACCAGGGCCGGGGACAAACTGCAACCGAGGTACGTGCCCTTAGCGGGAACCGAACCCGGGACTCTCTGGTCCGCGGGCCGACGCTCTAACCGCTGAGCCACACCGGCCAGGGCTAAACCTTCATTTTAACATTCTGAAGCTCTTCTCAGGCCACGTGGGGATGGATCGCCTTCAAATCACAGGGGTTTTTAGAAAGATCACTTTTCCTGAAAATTCCTAAAACATTCATAAGTCCATTTTTGAAAATTTAGAGCTTTTGCATCATTTGGGTGAACATCATGAATAGTGAGTTCCAAAACACAGGCAACAGACAAGAGGGGCTAGGATCCTTCTAAAGAATGCCAGAACTGCAGGAGAGCCAATACCCCTAGAGGAAAAAACTGAGGGGTAAAGGAAACAGAAATTGGGGTAAGTAATGTCAGATCATACAGCGCATGTAGTTGAAATAGAGTCAGTTAACCTTCTGAAGCTTAACGCTTCTCTCTTCCCGTTATCCTATTTTTACCTATGTGTCTCTTTTGCAAACTGCTCTTTCTGGGCTGTATTGCTGGCATCACTAATGTAAACACCTCATACTGTAGTTCAGAAAGGAGCCATGGAGGGCACTACATAAAGATTTTATTGTATTTATAATTAATATGCCCCCAATAAGACAGACTAAGAAATACTTAAACAGCACATACATATTATGTGTGTGGGGGGAGGAGACTTTTTAAAAAATGTTGACTTGGTGGAAGAGGGTATAGGGGCGACAAACGGTGTTGGGGGAAAAAAAATGTTGACTTAAAATTTCAGTGATGCACTTAAGAACCTAAACATAAATTGTGAGAAAATGACAGGCTTTTAATCAGATAATGACACTTCACATAAATCAATACTATGGAAGTATTTCCAAATAAATTCCAGAGCATGTTACTAACATACACTGATTTTGTAAATGCCTTTTGGAGCCTTAAAAAGCTTTACATTTTAAATCACCAAGATAATAACCGATTGGAACGACAATCTTTCCATTCCATTTGTAAAGATGCTAAAAGAAACCTGAAATTCATCTCATGAATTGAGCACATTATTCCTTCAAAGAAACAATGAAGAATACACCTTCTCAATCCCAAATTCACGGCCCAGAGGGCTTTTGGGAAATAGTGCCAGAGTCGCCCTACTTGATAACCGCTTGTAAGACAGGGAGGGGTGGCAGAATCTTCTCCGTTGCTTGTTTTCCCAGAATACGCATTTTTAAAAATAGGAACGATTAAACTTTTAGAAACCCATTTGTCTGCAGAGTCAGCCAAAGGTACTTCTTGAAAAATTATGATCACAGCAAGTTTTGGAAGCAACCTGCCCCACCTCAGCCCAAAGTAAGAGAAAAACAAACAAAATTCTTTTTTTTTTTTTAACTTTTTAGAAAAATTGTTAACAGTATTACAGATGTCTCCCATTTTCTCCCCTTTTGCCCCCCTCCACCCAACCACGGCCCTACCCCAGCTCTTCCCCATGCTATTGTCTGTGTCCATGGGTTATGCATAAAACTATGTTCCCTGGTTAATCTCTTCCTGTTGTCCATCTACCCCAGATCTGTAACTGTGTTCCAAACAAAATTCTTAAGACACATTTGTCCAACACACTCATTTTAAAGATAAGGAATACTGCCCTGGCCGGCTTGGCTCAGTGGTTAGAGCTTCGGCCTGTGGACCAATGAGTCTCGGGTTCGATTCCAGGCACGTACCTCGGTTGCGATTCGTCCCCGGCCCTGGTTGGGGTCCTGTGGGAGGCAGCCACTTGATGTGTCCCTTTCACGTCGATGTCTCTCTCTCTCTCTCTTCCTCTCTCCCCCTCCCACTCTATCTGGACAAAAAAAAAAAAAACAAAAAAAAACGGAAAAATGTCCTCAGGTGAGGATAAAAAAAAAATAATTTGCCCTGGCCGGTTTGGCTCAGCGATTAGCACGTCGGCCCACGGTCCAGAGAGTCCCGGGTTCGGTTTCCGCTAAGGGCACGGACCTCGGTTGCAGTTTGTCCCCGGCCCCAGTGGGGGTCGTGTGGGTGGCAACCACTCGATGTGTCTCTCTCACGTCGATGTTTCTCTCTCTCTCTTCCTCCATCTCTCCCTCCTGCTCTATCTGAAGATAAATGCAAAAAAAAAGTGTCCGTGGGTGAGGATTAAAAAAATATATAATAATAATAATAATAATAATAAAATAAAGATAAGGAATACTAAGGCCCACAAAAAAATAGGTATGGGAAACTTTGTTTTTTATATACCATTCACCCCACCACAGTGGGGGTAGTCAGAGGAAAATGGTGAAAGAAAACTGTTTTCGAGTTATTCTTATTGATTTCTTTCTTGTGAAAACAAGATAATATTTCTGCCAAACTGTTAATGTTGCATACAAAAATTTCATGGAGACCTTCCAATGTTGAAATTCCTAATGACTGTCAGGTCGTCACGGTAAACATTGAAATTATTTCTTTACTATGCTTTGTCACGTGTATGTGGGGGAACCTGACAATTTTTCCCCCTAATAACTTGGGATTTTTTGCATGGGGACACTGCCTAAAAGAAAAGGAAAAGCAAGTATTTTTTAACATTTGATAACTCACTTAAAAAACATTTTAGATCTATTGAGAATAATCTGAAATGAATTCTTTTAGATTTAATTCAAAAAAGTTAGCCATGTCTTCTCTACCACTGAAAATGTTCAAGTCTGCTTTTTTGTGAATGGACATGTTTAGAGAGTAATAATACATGAGAAGATTTCTTTGTGTTTAAATTTACCTGAGAGTCTGGCCGGTATGGCTCAGTGGTTGACCATCGACCCAGGCATGAAAGAGGTCGCTGGTTCGATTCCCGGTCAGGGCACATGCCCAGGTTGTGGGCCCGATCCCCAGTGGGGGGGCATGCAGGAGGCGGCCAATCAATGTTCTCTCTCATCGATGTTTCTATCTCTCTCTCCTTCTCCCTTCCTCTCTCTCTCAAATCAATAAAGGGAAAAAAATTTTTTTTAATAAATAAAATAAATTTACCCGAGAAAGTATATGGGAATCAGGGTACTTAAACATAAATTCTGTGTGTGTGTGTGTGTGTGTGTGTGTGTGTGTGTGTGTGTGTGTGGCTACCTATGGTAGTTTTTCTCTCATAGGTGCTCATTGGTTAATGAATTAATTACAAGTGTAGGGACACTGAGGAATGGGGTAGGGAGTTCTGATGATGAAACTTTGTTGCTAAATAGGTAACTGTAAATGATATAAATGCATTGTAGAAAATTGGGGAACGAAGACTGAAAAAGAAAATCAGTTAGAATGCTATTAACCAGAGCTCTCCAATATTAACATTTCAAGTAATAACACGGCCTTGCATCAGTTAATGCTCAAGTGCTACTTTTTCAGCCCTTCCAAAATGTTCTTGGTTTATAACACTATGCTGTTCAGACCACGGGTCGGGGGAAACATGAATGCTTTGGGGAGCAAGGCAGGTCACAGAGGGTGTTGAACGGGCTGGTTGGTGATTTGGGCAAATTAAACCATGAAAAACTCCTGAGAGGTGGGCATATCTAGGAATGCATAATATTTCTTTTTGTTGTTGTTAATCCTTACCCGAGGATATGTTTCCACTGATTTTTAGAGAGAGTGGGAGGGAAGGATTGAGAGAGAGAGGAACATCGATGTGAGAGAAACACATCGACTGGTTGCATCCTGCACAACCTGGAGCAGGGTCAGGGATTGAACCTGCAACCCAGGTATGTGCCCTTGATCAGGAATTGAATCCACGATCCTTTGGTCCGCTGGCCGAAGCTCTAACAGCTGAGCCAAATGGGCCAGGGCAGGAAATGTGTAACATTTCATGCATGTCGTGAACCACTGCAGCTTCCACAGAAGAGATATGTCTGAAGTGGGGACACATGGTGGGGAGAGGCCACATCTTGATATTTTCAACATGACACCACAGACAGGTCCAGGTTCTATTAGGAGAGGAACCCACTAAGTATGACCTAAAACATTTAACACACCAGACAACACTAGCTTTGCTTCCATGAGCCCTTTCATGGATTGAGTGCAACTGAAGGTTTCCATCCATTTCATCCAGCTCAAAATAGCAACTAGGACCTAAAGGGATACCGCTTGGGGAAAAATGGAAGCCAATATATAAAACTAAAACAGCAATAAAAGGTGTATTTTCGGTATGTTGTGCTTATATTTCAACTTTAAAACACTATAATTTGGGAGTGAGAAGGGTGCTGATGGTACTTAATCTTGTAGGTTATGTTAGGGATGTAGACACATGACAAACTAAATCAGTCATTCCAGCCCTGGCCGGTTTGGCTCAGCAGTTAGAGCCCGTGGACCAGAGAGTCCCGGGTTCGGTTCCCGCTAAGGGCATGTACCTCGGCTGCAGTTTGTCCCCGGCCTCAGTTGGGGTCATGTGGGTGGCAACCACTCGATGTGTCTCTCTCACGTCGATGTTCCTCTCTCTCTCTCTCTTCCTCCCTCTCTCCCTCCTGCTCTACCTGAAGATAAATGCAAAATTGTCCTCGGATGAGGATTAAATAAATAAATAAATAAATAAATAAATAAATAAATAAATAAATAAATCAGTCATTCCAGGTGCACATGGCAGCAGTGAAAGGCGCCATTGCCTACTGTCTAGGAACCCACCAGACTATTGCTAGAAATGCAATGGTTTGTTCCAGAAATACCATTCAAGTAACTGTCTATCCGTAGGTAAAACTGTCAATTTGTACATATTTGTAGCAGGTGCACGGCAACCTACCTAGACATACTTTACTAAGTCAATAAACTCAATGAGATAAGTCAAAGTATCAGATGACCCAGGACGAAGCCCAGTGTTGCCCCTTATAACTGTGTAGTCCTGATAAACGCATCCTCTGCACCTGACTTCACTGCCCTGTTACATACGTGCAGCACACGTGTGTGTGCTCTCAATAAATGGACATGTTATATGATAAGACATCATTGGATAAAAGTAACACTTGATTGTAACTAGAATACTGGACTATTGGTTCTGAAAGCTAAAAAAACAATTTGACACCTAGTTCATTTCCAAAATGTGTGTTATTAAGATAGCAAAAAAAAAAAAAAGAATTTCAAAGGGGGTTGGAATTGCCCACATAGTTAAGATGGCTGCATTTTATTATATGCAAATTACCTCAATAAAGTTGATTTCATCCAAGAGAAAGCTGGTAATAAACGAGCTCTACATTCCCCAGCAACTGTAAAATTCCATCATGTTCCCAAGTCAGGTGATTTGCCCAAGGTTACAAATGATGTTGCGACTACAGGGAAGCTTTGACTTTACCATCACATTCGACCTACTGAGAAAACTTTAGAAATATGATAAAAGTGTATTTAATTCCTTTTGAAGGTACAAACACCTACTCATTGACAGTTCACAATGAGCTTTTTATCAACCATATTTGTGATTTCTCATTACAGAGTCGTGAAAAGCAAGCTGGTAGGGAATACAGTGCAATGAAATGGAAATACGGCCATGGTGCATTACTGTAGGTGGGGGGAAAAGGCTGATTATAAAACAGGATGAAATAAAAACTTTTGTAAAATGGTACGTATGGAAAGAATTTTTTTTTTTTATCCTCACTCGAGGACTTTTTTCCATTTTTGTTCAGATAGATTGGGAGGGAGAGAGAGAGAAACATCGACGTGAAAGGGACACATCGAGTGACTGCCTCCCGCACGACCCCAACCAGGGCCGGGGACAAATCGCAACCGAGGTACCTGCCCGGGGACAAATTGCAACTGAGGTACGTGCCCTTGACCGGAATCGAACCCGCGACTCATTGGTCCACTGGTCGATGCTCTACCGCTGAGCCAAACCAGCCAGGGCTAGAAAGAAATTTTTGAAGATACCCACCAGATTATGAAACGTTAGTTAACTCTAAAGGTGGGTTATAGATGATTTGTCTTTTCTTCTTTTTCATTTGTTAGCTTGTGTATAATTTTAAACTGAAAAACTATGAAACAGCATTCACTCTATAATAATAATAATTTAAAATAAAAGTAAATGAAAAGATTACAACTAGAAATCACTGGGATTACAGTGGAAATACGAGTGGGCTGAGTCTGTGTCAACAAGGGGTTACAATCAGGAGGCCCACCGACAAGATGACACTAGCTCTTTGCTGATAGATTTCTAGCTTCTCGTGAAAAATCCAAAATCCTGAGAGCACTAGGCTAGGACTACCAGCTCCCCCAGCACAGCTACTGCCCACTTCAGATGAACTCTACATTTTCTCATTTGCAAAAACATAAGCGTTCATGTTTTCCACCTGTGGTCTAGACAGTCCAGCATTATACGCCAGAAACATTCTGTAGGGGCTGAAAATGCAGCACTTAAAATTTAGCTGATCCACATTTTCTCTAAATTTTAAAAGGTGTGTGTGTGTATGTGTGTGTGTGTGTGTGTGTGTGTACATATGGTACATGAATACACACCCTGCTAGACTGAAGTGACAGAATATTGCTTGAAATGTAATAGTTATGTCTGGCTAGAATGATGTGACTTCTTTTCTTTTTCATGCTTTTAATTTGTGTTTTGCAGATTTTCTAGAAGAGACTTATGTCCGTTCATAAGTAGAAAAAGTTTAGGAAAACTGTTTTTTGCTACTATCTCCTACCCCATTCCTAATGTCTCTAGAGCTGCAATTCATTAACCAATAGGAAGCTATGAGAGAAAGGTAGTCATGGCTACAGGCAGACACACAGATACACATATACACCCAACATACATTTACGTATACACAATATATATTTAAGCATCCTGATTCCCAGGGGCTTTGTCACATAAGTTGAAACCCAAAGAGTTGACCTCATGCACTTTTATCTGGAAATACATCCATTCACCAAAAAGCACACTTGACATTATTTAGTAGTAGAAGAGACATGGCTATTTATTTTTTATTAAGAACAACGATTAGTTACGATGTAACCGAGTTCATTTCAGATTATTCCAGATGGAACTTAAATGGTACAGAGTGGACTTTCATCAACCATGAAAAAGATTGGTGTTTTCCCCCTATTCGGAGGCTGCGTATCTGTTAAAAAAAATTCCAAGTTATGAGGGGCAAAAGAACTGTGTGGCTCTCACACAAACACAAAACAAGCCATAGGCCCTGGCCGGTTTTGCTCAGCAGTTAGAGCGTCAGTCCACGGACCAATGAGTCGTGGGTTCGATTCCAGTCAAGGACACGTACCCCGGCCCTGGTTGGGGTCTGTGCGGGAGGCAGCCACTCAATGTGTCCCTTTCACATCGATGTTCCTCTGTCTCTCTCTTCCTCTCTCTCTCTCTCTCTCTCTCCCTCCCACTCTATCTGAACAAAAATAATGGAAAAAATGCCCTCGGGTGAGGATAAAAAAAAAACACACAACAACAACAAAAACAAGCCATAGGAGAGAAGTCATTTAAATGTTCACACTGATGACCTGACAGGCTTACGAATTATAAGCACTGGAAAGACTGCGGAAAATTCCTTCACACAACATTCGTGGACTGGCAAAACAATGCCTTGGTTTTGCAAGGAAGAAATCAGTAAAAGCAACTCCAAACAGTGTTCGTCCTTGGTGGGGGGAAAATTGCCATAAGTTGCAGGCATTTTTTTCTATCCTTTTAGGCTCAAGAAAACTAGAAGACCTTTTGGCCCGCTCAGGTATATTGAATTTTCAGGAATCATTGAAATTCTAAAACTTATTTTTAAGGAACCTCTGAAAAAAAAAGAAAGAAAGCTAATAGTCAATTTGGGATAGAAAGGAGTCATTTTTACCCTTTAAACAATCTAGTGATATATTCAGACAACAAGTGACTTGCACACTACAGTCTACTTTATGCTAAAAGCCATCCGTCATTTAACCAGGGAGAAACATGGCCACGTCCTTACCTAAAGACTGGTAGAGCTCTGTCATTTTGGGATGGTCCCAGCAAGTTGTTTGGGTCTCGTGGCTGGAACATAAAATACAAAGAGAGACTTTAGAATTTATCATGGGGAGTAGAGAAAAGGAGGAGGGGAAAAGGCCTGGTTTGCTTTTGAATCATTTGGCTTCTGTACTTCAAAGGACTTTCATCCTGCAGTGTAGAATGTTTATCTTACAAGCAGAGAAGCCCCTACCTTTGCTTTCAAAGGTAAAAGCAACATGAACATTATTTGGTAACCAGAATTTGTTTTTTTGCGCACCCACAAGTCAGTTGCACTTCTGTTATACTAAAATGACCTTGTTATGTAATCAATAATAAAAAATCAGGACTTCTTCATCTATCCAATGGGGAACATTCAGAAAAGACCCTGACAAGTGTCATTCAACTCTGTCAAAGAGAGACACTGGACATTAGTTTAATAAATACACCACCTCACTTGTTCTCATTGGCTTTAACTGCCCCTGATGTCTTTTTATTTTTTTTCCTTTATTGATTTTAGAGAGAGAGGAAGTGAGAAGGAGAGAGAGATAGAAACATCAATGAGAGAGAACATCGATTGGCCACCTCCTGCATGCCCCCCACAGGGGATCAGGCCCACAACCTGGGCATGTGCCCTGACCGGGAATCGAACCCGCAACCTCTTGGTGCATGGGTCGACGCTCAACCTCTGAGCCACACCGGCCAGACGCCCCTGACGTCTTTCTATTACTTTCTTCTTCATATCCAGATCTCCCATCCATGATAGCCGTATTGCATTTCAGCTTAATGTGCATCCATTGCCCAACTATATCATACCTTCCCTCTTCCCATGCCTTTCAGAATGTCTTTTTAAATTGGTACACTATACACCACTACACCTTTTCCTATATTTACTTGGGCCTGAATGAAGCATTCACGTCTCTCTTCCATTTCTTCAAGTTTAGCTAAGTGTGGTTGCCGGCTATCAGCTCCTGCCACAAAAAAAGAACAAAACACCCTTGTTCCTCCTTCAATTACACGAATAAACCCGGGAGAGATAACTACATATACTTTTCCTTACTTTGGCCCACCTACATAAATCTCCATAGCATCATATTTCCAGTTTTCAGGGATTACATGACTGGCTTTGATACAGTAAAATGCAGCCTTGAATGATATTTCGGTCCTCATACTCAGAGCCTATTCATAACCTTTGGGGAAGGGTGGGGATGGAGAGAAGAGAAATAGCTTAAATGCAGACATTTCAAGGGGAGCAGAAACTGAGGCCTCACGCAGAAAGAGGTGTTCGGGAAGGCAACAATGTCCAGTGACCTCAGCATAGGTTTTCTGGCTCTGTGCCCTACTAGCTGTGAAATTTGAGGCAAGCCCGCTCACCTGGTTCAGTTGATCTAAATAAGTGACTGGCACTTTCTAATGTTCAATACGTGGTCGTTTTTGTTAATTATGTGGCCCACTAAAAGAAAACCTTTTATCAGTTGATTATAATATAGGTAAGTCAGTCAAACCTGAGACCCTTTGGAGAGAGCAAAACCAACACTCAGTGTGATTTACCTCTGTTTAAAAACAAAAATAAGCAATTGCCTGGCCGATGTGGCTCAGTGGTTGAGCATTGACCCATGTACCAGGAGGTCGCTGGTTCGATTCCCGGTCAGGGCACATGCCCACGTTCTGGGCCTGATCCCCAGTGGGGGGCACGCAGGAGGCAGCCAATCGATGTTCTCTCTCATCGATGTTTCCATCTCTCTCTCTCTCTAAAATTGAATAAAGAAAAAAAAATTATTTTAAAAATAAGCAAAATGGAGAAACATTTATTGGGATCTGATAAGTAAAATACAAGCATGTCACAATAACAGGTGGAAATTCCCCAAACTGTACAACTTCAAAGACCATCCCTCTGATGTTTCCCATTCAGTGACTGCAGAGTGAAGGCCTGCTGAAAGAACTTCACAAGATAATGTTCACTTGGGGAGAGCCGTTTCAGTCTTTTCCAAACACGGTCACTGCTGTTCTACTGTTTCGCAGAGAGGATTCGCATTTGAGGAGTGTGACAGGGGCTTCTCAGTGGAGGTAATGTACCAGAATGACATCCCAGTCTTACAGCAAAAGGAGCGGAAGTTGCAGTACATGCTTTACCGGGGTTTGAGGAACCTCCAGGACCAAGCCGGTTTAGGATCTGGACAAGGGGTGGGCGGGACTGGTACTTGATATGCACAGCACAAGGAGGCTGCAGTTTGCAGCTTCATGGAAAAAGTGGTGCTTGTTCTTGGGTGTTTTTTTAGCTGGGAAAGCGATTGTGTATCAATTCTGCACACAAGTGCCCAGGAAGAAAAGGTTACCTGCCACTGAGACCACCCTGCATTTAGGTAGCCGCATTTCCAAAGGCCACGCATTTGTGAGCACCAGGGACGGAGGAAGAGAGAAAAGGGGAAAAGCACGTGTCCACATGTCCAGGCTCTCATTACACAAACTGAGTACTAATAGTGTCCCATCTCCACGACAGGTGGGAGGACTGGAGCATCTTCAGTGGATGGGCAGAAAAATGTCTGTCTGAGCTGATAAACCTAACCAGACACAGAGAACCACTCTGAAAAGCCACCATCTGTAATGGACTTCAAAGTGGAGGAACGTGGGCAAGAAATGACCAAATGCAATTCCAACAGGAAAGGGAGACTCACAGACATGTGATGGGAGAATCCCACATTGAGTGAATGGGGGCTTCACGTAGCTCCCTCCCTCCAAGAAAACCCTCGTGACTGTTCATATACTTACATTTCTACCTTCATATAAGGAATTTATTCTAGTGGTTAAAATTATGAAAAGGATTTTAGACATTCTTTTTTTAACCCAGAAGTCCTTAACTAAACTGAAATTTCCTTTACTGGAAGGTGGAAGAAATTTTAAGGACTGACTTCTTTCCATCTCCTCTCATGTGTTACCAGATCCGACCTTTCTAGGTACTCATTCTCCCAAGTACCTGCAATTCTGGGGAACTTGAATAACCTAGATAAATGACCTCAAACAAATCCAAAAACCAATCCCCTTTTACCTCCTTCCCCTCCCACATACAAACCTTTTCTTTTTAAACAATACAAAATAACTAGAAAAACAGATTTATATTTCACCTTTGCAGTCTTAGTTTCATTTCAATTGCAAACCAGTACCAAGCAAAGGTGAGCACAGTGGAAAGAAGAAAAAAAAAAAAAAAAAAAGGGTGTGACCAAGCCTCAAAACTAGAAAAACCATCTTTTAATCATTGAATGCTAAAAGCGACTGGTAACATAGCTGAAATGACCAGATTTTTTGGTAACTATAGGATGAACCAAACATTCACTTCACTGTATGTGGGTAATTTCAATCTGTGGTGAATTCTAAGCCCTAGGGAGACACTATTTAACCCCCAAATGGATAGGAAAGATGAATTGCTAAACACAGATCTGCATATCCACACTGTACCTTATAGGACAAACCAATTTTTTTGTTGGTGACCAATATAGATTTTAGAGCTCTATTTATTACTCTGGGTCTATCTTCAAACACAGCAGAGCATTCTCAGTAACTCCATGAAAAGCTGTACAGGTTTACCTGGAATATACACACAATATAGAAAAATATGCTGTGCTGGGGAGGTGGTGGTGGAAGGGTGGGTGGTACTATTTTTGGTAACTGTCTGTTTTCTGCACCTCACTTTTCATATTCGAAATGCACTCCCCATACATCATGCCCAACCAGAAAGGAAATTCTGAAACCTGTTCACACGTTAGTGGGTACATCCTCGTTGTCTTCCTGAGAACAATGATGTTCAGCATAGATCAAAATTCTACATGTACATTATCACAGAGACTGGCTTCACAAATAATCCTTAAAACACTCTTTAAATCTTTAAAAAATGTTACTGATTTTGGCCCTGCTGGTTCCAAAAGCCTGGCATCAGATATGCCTCTCTGAACAGTTTTCAAACTCTGATTTCTCCTCTTTTTTTCAATGTATACAAACTACAATAATCTCTCTCTCTTTTCCCTTTTTCCTTGACGCTGTGATAGGAACCTGATGCAAATTAAAATACAAAATCAATGGATGTGACAAAAGACCCCGGCAATACCTACTTGTCAATAATAAGAAATTAAAGCATTACCCTACTGAGCCCAGGGCTGACCTAATTTTCTACCGTACAATTTAAATTTCCTCTCACCTTCTTCAGTTTCAAGTAGTGTGCAAGGTTATTATAACCACCTTAGAGCTGTTCCTGCTGTCAGTGCTGGAATAATCAGACTTATTGAAATTGCTTTTTTAGTTTCTTAAAAACAAACATTAAACACTTATAAAAAGTAACAAATTTCTACTGCTCTTGCCGGAAATGGCAGTTGCCTAATTAAAGTAAGATTTCTTCTGCCACCACTGTTATTTGCTACTGAAAATATTCCAAACAGTTGCCTTAAAAAAAAAAAAAAAATCTTTCCATTACTTCCCAGGGAAGAAAGTAATTGCTATGCAGCAATATAAAAAGGTAGCCTTCTCCTGTGATTTGCAGAGGATTAGAGTTTGGCTTCATATATAATCTGAAGGCCATTGATCCACACACACACACACAATCATTTCCCTTTAATCTGGGCATCAGGCTCTTTTTCTAGAGGACCTTGGCATTTGCATGCTGAATGTTGAACTTGGCTTGCATTGCTGGAATACTGGCAGGGTGGGAATGGGGAAATATATTTAAAAGTTTCTGCTACTGTGGAAAGGGGGTTAAGAGAGGTGGGTGTCAATCACAGCATCAGAAATCCTATTCTAGTCCCCATTTCTTTACCCTAGGATATTTAGCATTTTATTCTGCTTGGCTCAAACCAGGGCAAAGATGATTGCATCGGTGACTGTTCCAGCTGTTACTTGTCCTCCGTTCTATTTGCTTTTCAGGGCCTAATTCCCACCCACCCTCAACTTTGGCCAAAGCAATTTCACTTCAGGGTCGTGTCCAATCCAAGATCAAACAATGATGACTGAAACCAATTCCATGGTGATCAAGGGTCAGAGACCTTTTATAAAACCCTGTTGTTTCATTTTCTCTTCCAGCTTCTCCAAGAACTGGATCCTCCAAAGAGGGGATTTGGGACAAGGAAATTTTTTAAAAATCTAAGCAAAAGAGAAAGGATGATGAGGGGTGACAAGGAGAGGTGGCGGGGATATAGAAGCAGAGAGACCAGGAAGAGCTTGCTGGCCAAGGAAGAATGTAGATTTCACTTAAACACTTTGGTTCCCCCACTTAAACCAGAATGATTTTCACGTTAAAGCATTTTATAATGAATAATATGCCTCCCTCAGGCAACTAAACCCCTTCGATTTAAGCTTCAAACTTAACTTCAAATTTAACTGAGATAAACAAAGTGTCCTGCCCTTTTCATTGCCACGATCGGATAGGGAATGACAAACTTTGCTTCAAGACGAGCACAGACACTTGGAGAAACGCGAGAAAAGAGGACACTCAGACATGACTCCACACTCAACCCCAGAGGGCAAAGAAAAACACACACACAACCCTCGATCCTGTGTGTCAAATGCTTGACTTCCAGCCTTTAAACGGCTTTCTGTCTCTTTCCTGATTTCTGCAAGTCTTGGGGCATGAGACGAACACAGCAGAAACTGCAGCCAGGGAAATGTCAGTTGGAATCCTCGGAAGAAATCAGGCAGAAAGTTGACCTTTTGGCACTTGCAGTGCAACGGGAGGTAGAGCCGCGCGCGCCCCTTCCTTCTGCGAGGTCGAGAGACGATTGAGGCACAGCCTGCCTGGCTCACGTCCACACAGACAGCCCGGAAAGGAGCAAAGAGCTCCGGCGGCCCCGATCCCCGCGTGGGGAACGCGCTGTCCCCTCTGGGTACGGTGAGAGATCAGCTTTTCCGCTCCGAGCCCGTCCCAGAGCCAGGGGCAGGGGGCTCCCCGCGAGCCCGGCGCCAGGGGAAGCCCCGGGGGCGCACCTGCAGCGGCGCCGCCGGGGACCCGCGGGGGAGCTTCCCCGACGCCCGGAGCCCGGGGTCCAGCCGCCGCGCCTACCCAAGTTTCGGCCGCCTCGGCTCGTCCCCTGCTCGTGCCACAAGTGCACGGGCTGCGGCGATCCGAGGGGGCCACGATGCACTTACCCTTTGAGCTGTTCCCTCATGGCTGCAAGGGCTCCGCGGTCGGGGGAGGGCAGGAGGAGGAGTGAGCTTCCCAGAGCCGCCGGGCTCCCGAAAGTCGAGCGCCGCCGCTGCCCAGGCTCGCAGCTGAAAGCACTGCGGAGGAGCCGCGCGAGCGGGCGGGCGGGCGGGCGGCGACGGGGCGGGCGCCGAGGGGGCGCTGCGGGTGGACGGGGCGGGGCCGGGCCAGGCTCCGCCCCCAACCAGAGACCTGGGAACCCGGACTCCCGCAGATCCCGCACTGGGGGATTTCCAAACGGAAGGAAAAAAAGGGAAAAGAAAAGCAGAGGAAGAGATTTAAGGTAGTCCCAGGGAGCTGGAAGCCACACACCGCCCTACTGGCACCCCCTTAAAACCTCCAGCAAGACTACTTGTTGTCTAAATAAATGACCTAGGTGCAAATGACCTCATCGAAGATCATTAAGTGTGGGGGCTCGGTTTTCTTTTTAGAGAATGAAAGAGAAAAATTACAAGCGTAATTCTACAACCCCCTCAGTTGAAGATTAAAGTAGCGAGGCTGTAAGGACCTGAAATTCAGGTTACGCTCATCGTGAGCTAAACCGGCTCCTGGAGAAGCAGTTGCTTGTGCATTTGTGATACAGCAGCGGTTCTCCAAGTCTAGTTCTGGGACCAGCAATATCAGCATCACCTGGGAGCTTCCTGGAAACGAAAATTCCCAGGCCCCAGCCCAGACCTACTGAATCAGAAACGGACCACGCTGAAGTTTGAGAATCACTAGTATAGACTCGAAATAAGACACCACCACCGTATGGCACAGTTTGGTCTTTTCGTCCTTTAGAGAAATACTAAAAGGAAACCATTTCCAATGGAAGATCTGATTGGAAAAGTTACAGGGCCTAGAGAATTTCAATATTTCTAATCTTAGAGCTTGCAATGTGATGGTACAGATTAACGATGCAAAATTATTTCAAGCTTAGAAATATTCTGAAAAGAAAGCTTTCATTAGCACAAGAATCTTTTGCAACCTCCACGTATCTTCAGAGTCCAAAGAATATCTGAAGATACACTCCCCTGGTGGTTTCATTGTCCCTCTTTGTCCATTTATTTTGTTGGCCTGCTTCTCTTATCTTCTTTCAACCATTTCCTTTCACTCTCTCTGGTTGATTCATGCCACCTCAGTCCGGAGTTCAAAACATGCTCCTCCTTTTTCTTTTTAAATATCCCTCATTTTTTTTTTGCTCAACATTTTCCCCGTAGAAGGTTAGGACTGAAAGGACTCTAGACATCAATCTTTGACTGTCTGCTACAGCGCGGCGCAAGAGACAAAAAATAAAGTATGCGAATAAAAGGGAGAGGAAGTGCCACGATCCTTCCCTACCTTAGTGAACCAAATCAAAATGTAAACCTTATTATAAAAATATGTGCATGTAGGTATGATTGCTATTGCTATTTTATTTTATTTTTTAATATGTTTTTATTTTTATTTTTTTTAGAGAGAGAGGAAGGGAGAGGGAGAGAGAGATAGAAACATCAATCGGCTGCTTCCTGCACGCCCCCCACTGGGGACAGAGCTTGCAACCTGGTCATGTGCTCTGACCCGGAATGGAACCAGGACCTCTCAGTCCATGGGACACCCTCAATCCACCGAGCCACACCAGCCAGGTGGTATTGCTATTTTAAAGCAAATATGGCATTTCTGGCATTTTGCCTGGTAGACTGAGGCATTTAGTGCTGTCTTTTAGCAATTCTGAGCCAGTGAGTTGTGAAGGCAGCTGCTGTTCTGGTCTGAGGAGGGCACACTAGGATTCCATTTACTTTAGATCTGGTAGTCCCTTGGTCTAAGTGTAGATTCGAGCTGCACCTCTCTTTGACCAGAGGACAAGTGTCCTGTGATGGGGAAGTTGTGGCTTTTGCAATTGATCAGTGACCAGTGATGTAATTTCTGTGCCAATGTGGCAAATCACTTAAATACTGTTATGTTGACTTCAGTGAAAAGACACAAATGTCACAGCGTGGGCATTTGTAAATATTAGAAATCAATCAAATAAAGATTTGCAACCCCTGTGTGATGAAGTCAGCATTGCATTCGCTTCCTTTTTCTTTTTTTGGTTGTTTTACACTTTTAAACTACCTTCTCAAGATTCAGGAATTCTGATGTGTCTCTAAAATAGAAGAGCTCATCTATTTTCTCAGGGTCCAATTAGAAAACTACTAGGAACAATTCGTAAAAAAAAAAAAAAAGGAAAATAAGAAATCACTATTCATATTTTTTTCTTAAATTTGACAGATGGCAATCCTCAAAAATACATCTTTAAGCTCTTTTTTAGACTAGAGTTATAGGCACTTGAAGATTTGTTCCTGAATCTTGATGTTATTTTAGAAATTAAATACTGAAAGTATTATTAAGAAATGACATGGGCATCACAGCAGCTGTCTGTTATCAATTTCAGTTAGATTATGAATTTTGCTTATTAGGGAAAGGCATTAAGAAGAGAATATTGCCCTGGCCAATTTGGCTCAGTGGTTAGAGCATCGGCCCGCAGACCAGAGAGTCTCAAGGGCACGTACCTCGGTTGCAGTTCGGTCACCAGCCCTGGTCAGGGATTGTGCGGGAGGCAACCAGTCCATGTGTCTCTCTCACATCAATGTTTCTCTCTCTCTTCCTCTCTCTCTCTCTCTCTCCCTCCCTCCCACCCTATCTGAAGATAAATGGGAAAAAGTATCCTTGGGTGAGGATTAAAAAAAAGAGAACATCATTTATATATCTTCATTTATATAGCGATGCCATGTATGATAATACATTAATTGCTTATATATAGAAGCCTTTCTTATTATGTTGTTATTACTGTTTTGATGTGAACACAGGCACGAAAGGAGTATGAGGGCTCTGCCACCAGAAAAAAGTTGAAGTTGAAATCGTGTGTCCAGAACCTGCCATGAGCCACTTGTCCCCAGTACCATGGCTACAATGCTACCAACTAGGGTTGGAACTGGGTAGTCTGGCTTCACGACCCATGCTCTTAGCCACTCTACGATGCTGCCACGGAGAGACGTGCCTTCTTTTATTGCGGGGTAAGATCTATATTTTTCCTGTGTGCTCACAAGCAATCTCATGGCTGGCTGAGAGCAGAGGATAGTGTATTTGCGACAAATAGGGGTAAGGAAGGAATGAGATGAGATAAGATCTACGAAGGCGAAGCCATACATTTTTCTATATCCCAAACTCCAGTCTTTGAACAACTTAAACGTTGTAGGTACTTTAGAAAAATGAGGACCTCTCTGACCTAAGGGACTGTGCTGGACATTCCCCCAGTCTCCCCTCCAGCTCTATTCTCTGCCCTTCTCCACTAGCTCTGCGCCCCAGGAGGTTGGACCTCTGAGCGTGGCATCAATCAGGCTCTCTTGCCTTTTGGCTTCCCTTTGCTTTCAGCCAATGGGAGGGAATGATGAAAGGCTTGTAGCAGGAGATGAAAGGGCAGGAGGAGAGAGCTATTTGGGTTTTATTCTCCAAGTTCCTTCTTGTTGGCCTTGAGCCTGGCGGTAGCTGAATCCCTTTACCCACAGCCACAAGTCTTGTTGAGCGGTCATTTGTCCAGCAACAGCCTTCTCCAGGTTCCCCAAACCACCACACCCCACCCTTGTTCTTTCCTCTCCCCTGACCAGATTTTTGTAAATAGCCTTTTTTTTTTTTTTTGCATTTATCTTCAGATAGAGCGGAAGGGAGAGAGGGAAGAAGAGAGAGAGAGAAACATCAATGTGAGAGAGACACATCGAGTGGTTGCCACCCACACGACCCCAACTGGGGCCGGGGACAAACTGCAACCGCAACCGAGGTACGTGCCCTTAGCAGGAACCGAACCCGGGACTCTCTGGTCCGTGGGCCGATGCTCTAACCACTGAGCCAAACCGGCCAGGGCTAAATAGCCTTTCATTATACTCTTTTCAAGAACCACTTTGGAATGTACTATCTTTTTTTTCCCAGGACCCCGACCAAACAGGGACCCACCCCGTCAAAGCCACCCTCTGAGGCACCACTAGACAGGATGGTGAGTGTGGACCACTGATGGACGAGAAAGGTAATTTCACCTGTTGGAGCTGAAAAGGAGACTAGCCTCATTCACTGGACAGATATTTCTAGAAGCCTCCTCTGTGGCCCAAAAGGAGCTTCTGGCTGTTGGGGATAAAGGCAAGTCAACAGTTATGAATGGTGGTAACAGCGGGCGTGTTGATAGAGAGGCCACAAGTGGTTTCTTTCCAAGAGCTTCAGTGCTCTGCTTGGAGTTTGGGAGAAATGTCAAGATGGAGATTAGAAAGGTAGGTGGGCAAGCTGAGAAGGACCTAGTGTGATGATACAGAGTTTGACCTGTATCATGAAAGGCATGGGGGAGCTTTATAAGGAAGAAAATTAAAAAATATATATTTTTCCTTTATTGATTTTGGAGAGAGAGGGAGGGAGTGAGAGGGAGAGAGAGATAGAAACATCAATGAGAGAGAACATCAATTGGCTGCCTCCTGCATCTCCCCCACTGGGGATCGGGCCCACAACCTGGGCATGTGCCCTGACCGGGAATCGAATCAGCGACCTCTTGGTGCGTGGGTCGAAGTGCAACCAGTAAGCCACACCAGCCGGGCTAAGGAAGAAATTTTTAAAAATATGTTTTCATTGATTTTTAGAAAGAGAGGAAGGGAGAGGGAGAGAGAGAAAGATCGATGTGAGAGAGAAACATTGACACACACCCTGACCAGGGATCAAACCCACAACCTGGGCAGGTGCCCAGACTGAGAATCGAACTGACGACCTTTTAGTGCATGGAATGATGCTCAACCAACTGAGCCACACCAGGCAGGGCTTAAAGAAGAAATTTAAGCATGAGTCTGGCTCTTTATTTATTTATGAGATAAATAAAAAAGATTTATCTTTTTTAAAATATGTTTTTATTGATTTTATAAAGAGAGAGGAAGGGAGAGAGAGACAGAAACATGGATGTGAGAGAGAAACATTGATCACCTGCCTCCTGCACGCCCCCTACTGGTGATCGAGCCCGCAACCGGGCATGTGCCCTGACCGGGAATCAAACCGCGGCCTCTCAGTCCAGGAGACGATGCTCAATCCACTGAGCCACACCCGCTGGGCAGATTTATCTTTCTGAAAAATTGCTTGGGCAATGGTGTCAGGCTAGGTCAGAGCATTTGGCATTAGGTGACCAGATACAAGGTGACTGTACTATGATGAGAACCTGAAGGATGGCAGTGGCAGAGAGAGTGGAGAAAAATAAAATAAGGTCAAACTACAGGAGTCTTGACTGGATGTATGTATGAATGGAAGAGAGGGAAGACCAAGGGCAATGGTCCTCAAACTTGGCTACCACTGGAATCACCAGGGGAGCACTAAAGCACAGATGCCTGGGTTTCACCATCCAGATGCTCTGATTTAATTAGCCCTGGGCACTGGGAGTTTTAAGCTCACAGGGTGATTCTAACACACAGCTGTGGGTGAGGACCACTATTCTAGGGTGACTCCCAAGACTGGATGAATAACATTCACCAAGCTAGGAATTTCAGGAGGAGGGGACAGGCTTAGACAGAAGGGGATCAGGGAGAGATGATAAGTTTGAAGTGGTAGTGAAATGTGATGTCAATGTGAAGGGATCCAAGGGGCAGTTGGACACCTAAGTCTGGAGCTCAGAGAGAAGATGTCTGAATTGGAGCTATCAACTTGAAATGTCAGTGTTGTAGGGTCATGAGTTTGGATGATCCATTCTAGTGGAGGGTGTGAAGGGCCAAGGACAGAGGCCAGGCTGTTCTGCTCTTCCACAAACACATCCTTTTCCCTTTTAGGTTGCTCGTGGTTTCAATGTCAGCCTGTGTCAAATGAGGAGCAGAAAGGGACACGAAAAAGACATGGACTGGTTTGCACTGGACACTTGCCTGGGAATGGCTCTGAGGGACTTCACCACCCCAGAGGGTCCAGCTTCCTGTTAGCTCCAAGAGTCTCTATCTGAACTGCTCTTTGTTCCCTAACCAATCTTAGGCATAACCAGCATCATGTTATAATAATCCATTTGGGCCCGGCTGGTGTGGCTCAGTGGACCAGAGTGTCGTCCTATGCACCGAGAGGTCCCTGCTTTGATTCCCGGTCAGGGCACACGCCCGGGGTTGTGGGGCTTGATGCCCAGTAGGGGGCGTGCAGGAGGCAGCTGATAGTTGTTTCTCTCTCCCTCTCCCTTCCTCTCTATCTAAAAAATCAATAAAAAACATATTTCATTTTAAAAATCCATTTGGAATACAGATATTGTCTCGATTAAGCATAATACATATTTTATAGTAAGATCTCAACATTTGGCTATTCAGTAAACACATAAGGATCCCATGTTTCTCTTTGCATAGTACAAGTATTAGCCACGAACAGTGAATCAGACATCTAACAAATGCTTACAATGATGGTGAGTCATTGCTAGTTAGGGCAAATACCATGGTGTACTAATTAAAATATGTATAACAATCCCTTTAGATCAATGTGAAACCAGCATCTTCTGGATATAAGAATATCCAGTCACTTTGCATTAGCTAGTAAATGAAGAGGACTCTACATTCAGACACAGAGCACATCCACACAAAAGCCTATTTTTCCAGGCCTTCCCCTGCAGGGAGGCAGAGTAAGCCAGGCAGAGGGAAGCTCTCAGCCAGCTGCCATCTATACCAGAGATTTCACCAAACAGGTTCCAGATCAAGTCAAACTGAGCCTTCCTCTCAAGTAGTTTTCTTTTAATAAGATTTTTCAAAGCTTCACAGAGCCACCTATATCAACCCGAACATCTGAAAAGATGGGAAGTCGAGCATCTTCACTAAAATAAAGCTACACTTCATTAACCTCACCGGCCGGTGGTTGCTTCCCGGGAAAGAATTCCAAGTACCTATTAGCCTGCCAGCTATAGCTACCCCATAACCACCTCCTGCTAGAAATGGGTATCTGGTTAAGGTGGTTCAAGCTGATATGACAACGGCATTCCTGGTCCACCTTAACAACAGCTCAGCGCTGTAACTATTTGTCTGCCTTTCCCAAACTGTGCCAAATAACAAGAATTTCAAAACTAGGCAGAAATTCTGACACTCTGCATAATCTCCCTTCCTCTTCAGCTACAAATAAGGCTTTGTATTCGATTAGACTCACAGCAGGTGAAAACCCCAATTAGTGAATTCATTCTGGGGCCTCTTTCTACCTTCCTCCCACACACCACCGTTCAAAAAAATAATAATAATAAGGGAAGTCGCAGTCTTTTCTCAAATCACAAATAAATTAACCCTTTGATCTATCCAATCAAGCCGGTTACTACTTGAAGAATTTTCACAGGAAAACGGGAGGATGTGGAAAGATTTGTCCTTCTTGACTTCATAATGGGGGAGGTTACACAATCTCTATTTTGCCAGATTTTGTTGTTTTCTTCACATCCATAAATATTCTCAGATTTTCTGATCATTCTAGAAATTACAGTTTTTCTTTCTACCTGGAAACTCACAAAGTCAATATTATCTAAAGAATGATCAATGGACAGTCTGCTACAACAGAGAGTTATTTTTAAGTTATGTTCTGATTTTAGTGTATTTGAGGTGAGAGAAAATATTAAATTTTAGTTTAAACGCTATGCTTTGGCCTTAGAAAGTGCACAAAGTCCATATTTCATACTTGGTAAATATTTATTTGTTGAAGGAAATTCATCATTGGACAAGGATAGAGGTTTGGCTTGAACATTTAAAAAAAAGCAAGACAGTTTTAGTTCTTAGAGTGATTTACTTATACTTTGTCAATTGCTTCTCTGGAAATAATTCACAACCCAGTTTTATGTATGAGCATATGATTAAAAAAGAGCAGCTTTGTCTTTTTTAATTGTTTTAGTCCTGTCACTTTTCTTGAAACAAGTTGTAGGAGTTATTATCCCCAAGAAAATATTGAACATACATCAAATAGTAACGCAGGGCTTTTAGAAGTAGTCATCTGTTACTGTCAGAGGTTCATTTCATTTTGAGGTTTTTTAATTAAAATGCAAAATTCTACATACATGCCTGCCTAAATTACCCCTTTCTGAAATACTCGAATTTCATTAAAAAATGTTAAATGCTAATGTAACCATTTTTAATACTTAGGACTGGGTTCTTGAGATTCAGAAAAAAAGTAAACAAAGGAATTACCAGTCAATTAAGTGAACAAGGAAGTCATCCTAAATTGAAACAGATAAGGAAAATTAATATTCAAACGCTATCGAATGAAGACACCAGGTTTTTTGTTGTTTTTTTTTTTTTTCCTCCCTTGGAGATGAATATCTACTAGAATCAAAAGCAGCTTCTTAATCTTCAGCAAGGGTAGATGTATAGTCCAGCCGAGGCGTTAAGGCTGCAAGGCAGAGCTCCAGACCAATTCTGCCCCTTGGAGCCAGTCCCTTAACCCATAGAGGCCAGTCACTTAACCCCTCTGGAGCTCTGTTGACTCATCTGTAAAATTCGGGGAATACTGCATAAGGCCACAGCTGGTTCAAATGGCATAATGACTATGAAAGTGATTTGGAGGCTGGGAATGTTATGCTAATGTCAAGTAGTCTGTGGTGCAGGTATAATTCCTTAAAAGAAAACCCACACCCCCCCCCCCAAAAAAAAAAGAAAAAAGAAGAAAAAAGAAAACCCAATATGTCCAGGAATACTGTTATAAAGATAGCACAAAATAAATTCAGCAGTCACTTGAACTTTTCATTTTTAGACCGTTGTATGAGGGGAACCGAGATGTCTAAGAGTTTCGGTCTTTACCCTTCAGCGATTTGCAAAAGGAACCTTTTCCTCCTTTTGTTGTTTTGTTTTGTTTTGTTTTGTTTGTTTTTTACATTTAAGAAGGAAGCAAGTGGGTGAGATAAGTTTTTTTTTTTTTTTGCAAGTTAAAGCACTAACCACAAGCCTGAAATAGGAGTAAAATTCACACCATTAGCTCTCATTCTTTGGGGCTGTGGTTAAAATATAAATACTATTCACACATGTTAAAGAGTGTATTCACATTCATATTGGCAGAGAGCAGAACCCTGGAGCAGCCACAGAATGAGTGAATATTGCTCTTGTGAAGGGCAATGGGAGGGAAAGATCCCCTCCACCCTGATGGAGAAGTTCTCTGGGTGGCAGGCCTGGAACAGGATGTGCTAGGAGTTTCCCCACGAAGACAAGAACCCATAAAAGGGGAAATGGAGGTAAAAACCACTTTAACTAATGAATGATTTACCAAGGGCTTAATCTTGTCTTCCAGCTCTGGTTTATTTTGTCAAGGCCTTTTTTTTTTTTTTTTTGTCTTTTCTGAAGATGAAAGGAAAATATGAATGCAAGGAATTTTGAATAATTCACAAATTTCCGAGAATGTTTTCCATGTGTGGCACCTAGACTAAGTTTCTCTGTTCAATATTTCCCTAGATTCATTTCTTTAAGTGACTGCAATTGTGGGGGATTTATGGAGCCATTCCATATGCCTTTGCTTATCAAACTCTTTATTTTTCTTTACTGTTAGTAGAAACTGGGAAGAGTTTGGAGGATGGACATGGAAAGATATTAAAAAATTCAACATTGTAATCAGGTTCCTTTACTAGGGTGACCCAAGTATGGCCTTGACCTTCGGAAGCTTACAATCTACTGTAGGAGAGGGAGGAGACAGACTCATGTATGACTAAACCCACTATCAGACAGATATAGGGAAACATTTTAAAAGCACAAGGGGCCCTGGCTGGTTTTGCTCAGTGGTTAGAGCATCAGCCTGCGGACCGAAGGGTCTCAGGTTTGATTCCTGGTCAACCAATTGATGTGTCTCTCTTACATCAATGTTTCTCTCTCTCTCCCTTCTCCCTTCCACTCTAAAAATCAATGGAAAATATCCTCTGGTGACGATTAACAACAAATTAAAAGCATAAAGGGAAGTGTGGTTAGCTTGACCTGTTGGGATTAGGGAACACTATTTCAATGAAAAGCTAACTAGACTTAAATCACCACGTTTTAACCAGGTTTTATGTATGTGATTGTTAGTGTATGAAGAACCGAAGCAGTTTCTTAAATTGACTCTGTGAGCTAATCTCTCACACTAATAATTTGCTAAGGCACAGATTTTTTTGTTAATGTGCTATGTTATGAAATCATACTATGCTTTTTGGGAATTCAAATCTGTATTGGGCCAATACTGGGTTTTGTATCTCTGGAAGACTAATATGCAGAAAATACTACTGTCCCCATTCAAATATCAAATCACATTCTTTTTTGTTTTTACGGATTTTTAAAATTGATTTTCAGAGAGAGAGAGGGAGAGAGAGAAACATTGATGAGAGAGAAACATCGATCATGTGCCCTGACCAGAAATGGAACCGGCGATCTCTCAGAGCACAGGACAATGCCCAATCAACTGAGCCACACCGGCCAGGGCTCAAATCACATTCTTGAGTTAATATCAAGACTCTAGTGTGAGAATCTAGTTCCTCACAACTTGACTTACTCTCATCCCTTAGAAGCCAACGAAGAATTGAAAGCCTCTTCTCACATGATGGAAAGAGAAGGAAAAATTGGAATCTGCATACTTTTGAATATTTTTCTTTTTCAATAGAATTAAATTTGGTGTGGGAAGAAATGAGCATGGAAAAGAGGGTATGGATCAGAATGGGAATGTATATCAAGACTCTTACAATAGCCCAGTTAAGAGAGGATGAAAATGAACCCGGCCAGTGTGGCTCAGTGGTTGAGCGTTGATCTATGCACCAAGAGGTCACCGGTTCGATTCCCGGTCAGGGCACATGCCCAGGTTGTGGGCCCGATCCTCAGTGAGGGGCATGCAGGAGGCGGCCAATCGATGTTCTCTCTCATCGATGTTTCTCTCTCTCCCTCTCCCTTCCTCTCTCTCTAAATATCAATAAAGAAAAAAATTAAAAAAAAAAAGAGAGGACGAAAATGTGAACTAAGGAAGTAGCTCTGAGAATTGGTGGAAAGGTTGAATTAAACAGGATAGAATCACCGCTACTTTTCAACCAACTGGATGTGAGGCCTGGATGAAAGGGAAGATTCTAGAATTTTGACAATGGCACCATCAGCTGAGGATTTATAGTTGTGTACATACTATGTATGCATTTATATTTCACATCATTCTGCAAAGGCTTTAAGGCAATTTATAAGACTATAGATTTCAAAAATTAATAGATAAGATCCAGGATTAAGGAAATATAAATAGAACATTAGCACACAGATTTGAAGATCATAGGGCTTGAAATAGTTATTAAAATTCAGCTATGCACACCCACCAGAATGAGAAAGACAAACAATACAAAGTGTTGGGAAGGATATGGAGCAACTAGAACTGTCATGCTTTGCTCATAGGAATGTAAATCTCTACAACACATTGGAAAACTATTTGGCAGAAGCTATAAAAATTGAACACATGAATATCCTATGACCCAGAAATTCTACTCCTTGATATGTTTCCAAAAGGGATGCTTACATATATTCACCAAATGACACATTTTAGAATCTTCATAGTATCATTCCTTGTACCAAATGTCCATCAACGGTAGAATATATAACAAATTATAGCATATTCTCACAATGGAGTATTTTACAGCAATGGGAATGAACAACTCCATACAACAGTATGGATAAATCTGAGTTTTAAAAAACCAGCAAAGAGAATACATGCTGTATGATTCCATTTGTATAAAGTCCAAAACCAGGCCAAATTAGTTTATGGTGTTCAAAGTCAAGATAGTAATTACCCTTGGAAGGTGGGTAAGGATTGGAAGGGGCAGAAGGGAACTTCTGGGGGCAGTAACGTTCTATTTCCTGATCAGAATGCTGATTACATGGGTGTATTCAGATGGTGAAAATTCACTGTACTGTATACTTAAGAACCATTTTTCTGTATGTCTAATATATTTCAATAGTTGTTTTTTTTTTTATCCTCACCTGAGGACATTTCTGCATTTATCTTCAGATAGAGCATAAAGGAGAGAGGGAGGAAGAGAGAGAGAGAAACATCAATGTGAGAGAGACACATCGACTGGCTGCCACCCACACAACCCCATCCGGGGCTGGGGACAAACTGCAACCGAGGCACGTGCCCTTAGTGGGAACCAAACCCGGGACTCTCTGGTCCACGGGCCGATGCTCTAACCGCTGAGCCAAACTAGCCAGGGCTCAATAAAGAGTTTTCTAGAGGTACAGAGGGTAAGTTAGGTAAAGGACACGGTAGCAGCACAAGTGTGTTTCACTCGGTTTGAGGAGTGGTGGGTGAGGGAAGTGTCCAGTGTCTGGGAAGATGAGTAAGTGCGCGGTGTGTGGGATTGAGAATCAGGGCACTGAAGACAGATGAAACACTATGACTAAAGCTTGACAACGGTCCCCCATCATTAGACAATGCAGGGGCGTTGTTCAGCTTAGTACGGACCTAGTGAGACAAAGACTGTGATAAGAAACCATGGAGCAAGCAATGTGATTTATTCCTGCTACACATTGGAATACAATACACATTTATACAAACACATTTTTTTAAAAAGGAGTATAATTTGGCTGTGGGCTTTCTGGATGCCAAAGCCAAAGAAAATAATAAAAAAGGAAATATCATTGATTTTATTCTTTGGATTATTGATAAGGGGAGAAGAACATAATTCTTTCAGTGAAGCAAAGCAAAATCTAAATTCTGCTCTTGGATCTAAACAAAATTATTGCACACATTTTTCAGATGGGCGACACGGCATGATGTCAATCTTTAATAAACTCCCTTTAGTAGTCTTTCTTTTCTTTTCTTTTTTTTTCTTCTTTATTGATTTTCAAGAGAGAGGAAGGGAGAAGGAGAGAGAGATAGAAACATCGATGAGAGAGAACACTGATTGGCCGCCTCCTGCATGCCCCCCACTGGGGATCGGGCCCACAACCTGGGCATGTGCCCTGACCGGGAATCGAACCGGCGACCTCTTGGTGCATGGGTTGACGCTCAACCACTGAGCCACACTGGCTGAGCTAGTTGTCTTTTTTTTTAAATATGTTTTTATTGATTTTAGAGAGAGACAGAGAAACATTGATCAACTACCTCCTGCACGCCCCCTACCGGGGGTTGGGAGCCCACAGCCTGGGCAGGTGCCCTGACTGAGAATGGAACTGGCGACCTCTCAGGGCACAGGACAACACTCAACCAACTGAGCCACACCAGCCAGGGCTAGTAGTTGTCTTTAGAGTGGCCCTTAACATAATCTAAGGGTATGCTGCACCTGAGTTGAAGCAATCTTATGGAAATTAAGGCAAAGTGGTCCAAGAAGGCAGCTTTGTGATGGCCAGGCCTGAGTCAGGGATAAAACATGGCAGTGTTTTCCCGAACTGCAGGTCATGAACCATGACTAGGTCATGAAATCTATATAGTGGATCCTCACTAATATTGTTTTTAATGAACTAGAAAAGAACAGAAAACATGAGAGTGAGCTACACAGTAAGGGGAAGTAACTTTTTGTGAAACTCTTCTATTATACAGATGTAAATATTTATAGATATAGATCCGTGTATGTGTGTGTTTGCACTGGCATGATACATAAAATGTAGTTTTTTTTGTTTTTTTTTTTATCCTCACCCGAGGACATTTTTGCATTTATCTTCAGATAGAGCAGGAGGGAGAGAGAGAGAGAAACATCGATGTGAGAGAGACACATCGAATGGCTGCCACCCACACGACCCCAACCAGGGCCGGGGACAAACTGCAACCGAGGTACATGCCCTTAGCGGGAACCGAACCTGGGACTCTCTCGTCCGCGGGCCTACGCTCTAACCACTGAGCAAAACCGGCCAGGGCTAAAATGTAGTTTTTACTGTGGATTGGTCAAAAAAGAGGAAACCTGGGGAGGTCTACTGCACAGAGAAACGGATGGACTGCATGCCTACTGAAAACATGCATAAATAGACCGTCTCTAGACTATTTGGAAACAAGCTGGGGGCAGAGAGTTGGCAGTTTTATTCCCTGGTACGGGCTGGAGCATTACCAGCGACTGGAGGGGGATTAAGATATTCAGGAGAGGGAACAAGGTAGGCAGGAATTCATCAAGCCTAAAGTTCTAGCCACGTGAGGTGCTGCAGGGGCTGAGCATTTGCTTCCAGTTTGGGGGAGTGTCTTCTCCGCCAGCTGTTTGTTTGGGTGGCTGTTTGAGAGTAGACTCGGAATCACTCAGCCTTTTCTTTTTATTCCACATGGCAGGGTGATATTGTCACATTGCAGAAGGAGAAACATTGCTGCTAAAAGTATTGTCAAGGGGAGTAGCAAGTAGCTCACACTACTCTACACAACTGCCTGTCTGAGCCACACACTTCAAAACCCAAACTGAGAAATCAGCCTTCTGCTCTCACCCTGCAGGGGGACCTCATTCGAAGCCCCTGCTAGCGTGCCCAGGTCTAGGCCACCAAATTGGCAAGTGTGAGCCTTACAGAATGGTGACATTTGGGGGCTGAATGGTCCCCATTCTATTGAATACCTATAAATTCATCCTTTTAAGTGTTTGGGGAAATTTATCTGAATCAGTGTTCATGAAGGCTAATCAGGATTATGCTTATAAAAAGAAAGTTTCTTATATTCTTATTTATTTATTTTTCTTTATTGATTTTTAGAGAGAGAGGAAAGGAGAGGGAGAGAGATAGAAACATCGATGAGCCCTGGCCGGTTTGGTTCAGCGGTTAGAGCGTCGGCCTACAGTCCAGAGAGACCCGGGTTCGGTTCCCGCTAAGGGCATGTACTTCGGTTGCAGTTTGTCCCCGGCCCTGGTTGGTCGTGCGGGTCGCAGCCACTCGATGTGTCCCTTTCACATCGATGTTTCTCTCTCTCTCTCTTCCTCTCTCTCCCTCCCACTCTATCTGGACAAAAAATGGAAAAAAAAATGTCCTCAGGTGAGGATAAAAAAAAAAAAAAAGAAACATCGATGAGCAAGAGCATCGATTGCCTGCCTCCTGCATGCCCCCCACTGGGGATCGGGCCCACAACCTGGGCGTGTGCCCTGACTGGGAATCGAACCGGTGACCTCTTGGTGCATGGGTTGATGCTCAACCACTGAGCCACACTGGCCAGGCTGTAGGAACATTTTAGACAGTCTATGGTTATGGGGAGAGTAAGCATATCAAGAGTAAAAATAACAACAGCTTTAATAATAAAATTCTTTTCCAAAGAGTGACCAGCTAGGAGAGTAATCAGAAAGGAAGTCATAATTTTCTTTCTTCAGTATTTAATCACAGCAGCATTCATTAAATTCCCAGTAGTAAGAAGTGGTTAATTAACTATAATTCTCATCAGTATGTCTTACATTTTAAAATCACCAGACTATGGATACTGTATTTCTACCATTGGCTGTGTTGGAAGCTACAAACCAACAGTTTAGCCCAGCAATAACAATTCACAAAGCAAGAATTATCATAGCACATCTCACTTTACCTACACGTAAATTCAAAGTCTTCTCGGTCCACAAAAGAACCTGGCAATAACTTTTCTCCAATACCTTGGGATATACAGTCTTCCCTGGTTTATCGCGGTTAATCCGTTCCAGACCCTAGCGGTTGCACCTGGCGTTGAAGGATTCCTGGGGTGCTCGAATACACAGGCCTACAGTCCATACGTACAGTAATTTTAATTGTAATTGTAATACAGGGGTGTATAATTGACTCAGATAACCGAGCTCACGCTGTATCATTTTCACTGTCGCGATCAACTTTTTAATGAATATATTTGAAAAAAACCGCGATAGAGTGAAGCTGCGAAAGTCGAAGCGCGAAGTGGCGAGGGACGACTGTCCTGCAAAATGACCACAGATCTGGCCTCCTCCCTGGTACCCAGCTCTTGCCATGTGACTTTGTATCTCTTCCTATCAGAAGGTGCAGTTTTCCTTACTCCTTGCATCTGGGATGACTTTATGATAAGACTTGCCTTGGCCATTAGACAACCAAATATGACACCAGCAGAATCGAACTGGTGACCTCTTGGTGCATGGGCTGACGCTCAACCACTGAGCCACACCAGCTGGGCACAAAGTTGATTTTAAAAGTTTCTTTTAGCCTGGCCAGTGTGGCTCAGTGGATTGAGTGTTGTCCCATGGACTGAGAGGTACCAGTTCGATTCCCGGTCAGGGCACACGCCCAGGTTGTGGGCTCGATCCCCAGTAGGGGGCGTGCAGGAGGCAGCCAATCAATGTTCTCTCTCATCAATGTTTCTATCTCTCTCTCCCTCTCCCTTATTCTCTCTCTAAAAAATCAATAAAAACGTATTTTTAAAGTTTTTTAAAAGTATTTGCTCTAAAATAAAATTTAACATTCAAAAATGTATTCGATTGGGCAGAAAATGAGGTGCATTACACGGGATGTTTATATAAATATAGGACAGATTCAGGTCATGCTGGCAGTCCCTGCTGATTAATTCTGAAAATATCAAAACATTAGATTCAGAAGTGACCTTAAAGGTTAACGAATTACATCCTCTCATCCAATACGGAAATTGCCTTTAGGGGTGAGACAGTCATTTCAGCCTTGAATATCTACTCTACAGGGAGTTGACTGCTTTTCAAGGCGGTAGATTCTGTGTTTTGGTAGATCAGTTACAAAATTTTCTTTAATATTTAGGGAAAATTTGCTTTCTTGTAATTTCCACATATGCAGCTGAATCTGTTCTCAGGACAAAACAGAAAACAAAACAAGGAAAAACAAACAAAATAACAGCAACCAAAATGCGATAAAACCCATCTAACTTTTTAAATATTTGAGCCTCCCTATTATATTCTCCTTAATACTACTTCTCTCTAAGCTAAATCTAAGTACCTGCATTTCCCTCTATTTTTTTTATTAGATAATATGGCATGTAGACCTTCAGCTATTTTGATGATACTTTGAGAAACAAGATCCATTTAAAATGTGATTTCCAGCCCCAGTGCGCTTATAGCCCCCCCCTTTTTTCTGTATTGATTTTAGAGAGAGCAGAAGGGAGAAGGAGAGAGAGATAGAAACCTTGATGAGAGAGAACATTGATTGGCCGCCTCCTGCATGCTCCCCACTGGGGACTGGGCCCACAACCTGGGCATGTGCCCTGACCGGGAATCGAACCGGCAACCTCTTGGTGCCTGGGTCAACGCTCAACCACTGAGCCACACCAGCTGGGCTATAGCCTCTTCTTTGTCACTATTGCTCTCTACAACAGTAGTATTTTAGTTTTGTGAATGTCATATCATACTTTCTGTTTATACTGTACTTGCAAATTACTAAAAACCCAAAGATTTTTAAACATAACCTGATATTAATTAAGGTCTATTCCTTCCTGTGTTTTTAAATTGATTACTTGAGTCTAAATGTGAGATTTATGTCTTATTTAAATATGCTTTCATATTTCATCCTGTAATGAGAACTCATCTTTCTAACTGATTTAAATGTATTAGAATTTTGATATATTTATCCTATAAAATCATAACTTGCATCCTATAAAGTCATAATTTGTCAATTTCAAATTAATAAGTATAGCTATTATCTACAATCATTCCATCAACAATTGAGTAGCTATTATAGATTCAGTTATGTTAGGTAGCAAAGAGACAAAAATGGATAGAAGTGGTCCTTATCTTCTTGGCATTTATAGACTAGAGCAGGGGACATATATATACACAAACAATTTCAATTTAGTTAGATAAGTGCTGGTGTGCAAAGGCATGGGTATTTTAAATACAGGACCAAGGACAGAGACTCTATTGCATATTCATCTTGATCTATCAATTGGCTTTCTTTGGATGTCTTTGTTTATCAGCTGCAAATTCATTCTATTACCCAGCTCACTGTTCTTTAACTTATTCCCAAGACTGTCGAGAGAGAACTTGAAAAATATGGTGTAAAATCCAAAGGCACACTGTTTATAACAGCCTTCTCATTTCACCATTGAGTAGCCCTAAGAGAAATGAAAATGAGGTAAATTTGGCATGACAGATTTTGAGGATAACATGTTGACTCCCAGGAGTGTATTTTTCTAAGTATCATTATTAATCTCGTCAATGTTGTTTTTAAGGACAGTATTGCTTGTCAACATCAAGCTTATTAGTTTGTAATTTTTTTAAATTCTTCTCCTTATATTTTAAATGTCAAAACAATGCTTTCTTATCCCCTTGTATGACATCACCAATCCCCTTCCCATGTTTTCTCCAAGCCTATTGCCAGTAGCTTTTTTCTTGGGAGAAGGAATAAGGTTTTAATTGCTATTAGGTGAGAAGAACACACGCCTGTTGAATAGAAAGAGGGTCTCTGCACTCAAATAGAGGTTGGGTATTTGAATCATACGATAGCACTTCCCACAAATTAGATCTGATCTCTGAGTTGATTTTATTTAATTTACAACAAAAATACTATGGTCCAGCCAGTATGGCTCAGTGGTTGAGTGCCAACCCATGCACCAAGAGGTTGCCAGTTCGATTCCCAGTCAGGGCACATGCCCAGGTTGTGGGCCTGATCCCCAGTGGGGGCATGCAGGAGGCGGCCAATTGATGTTCTCACTCATCGATGTTTCTCTCTCTCTCTCCCTCTCCCTTCCTCTCTCTCTAAAATCAATGAAGAAAACAAATAAAGCAAAAAAACAAAAATACTAAGAACTGAGATTGTCTCCAAGATAGTCTAGAAAAGAATCCTGTTCCCATTAAAGTTGGATAAAATTCTGGTTGGAGAGAGGAAAGGAGAGAGAGAGAGAGAAAGAGAGAGAGAGAGAAAGAGAAACATCGATCAGTTGCCTCCCACACATACCCCAATGGGGACTGAACCCACAACCTTTTGGTGTATAGGACGACACTCCAATTAACTGAGCCACCCGGCCAGGGCTGTGTCATTGCTTTTCGATGGTTGTTTTTTGTTTGGCAAGTAAACCAGATAACATACCTAGCTGTCTTTTAGTCAAATACCAAAAATAAAATGTATTATTTATTTATTTTTTTTTTTTTTATCCTCACCCGAGGACATTTTTGCATTTATCTTCAGATAGAGTGGGAGGGAGAGAGGGGGGAAGAGAGAAACATCAATCTGAGAGAGACATATCGAGTGGCTGCCACCCACATGACTCCAACCGGGGCCAGTGACAAACTGCAACCGAGATACGTGCCCTTAGCGGGAACTGAACCCGGGACTCTGTGGTCCGCGGGCCGACCGATGCTGTAACTGCTGAGCCAAACCGGCCAGGGCTAAAATGTATTTTTTAAAATTGCACCATTAATCCAGTTTACATCGCACGAAAGCCTCCTATATTTTGGCCGATTTTAACTAGAGCTAAATAATTGGCATATATTTATATTTTACTATAATCAAACGTAAAGACATGTATACAAAACGTAGACTTTGCTCAAAGCTCTCTTTTTAGATGAGATATGATTATAGAACTTGACAGGAGATCGTTCTCTAGGGGGAAAAGTGGCTGATCTACTTCTTCGTGCCTCTACTTTTCTACCTTGGTGACATTGGTTGTATTTCAAGGTTCTGAATGCAATGAATGAACATTTTACTGAAGAAGCATCTTTACCCACGGCAAAAAGAAATGTGCTATCTAAGATTAATAAAGTTGTTTATGAGTTTCAGTGAAGAGCAAATGCAAATGGTAAAAAAAAAATTCCATTATTTATCAGCAGTAAATCCAACTTTTTTTTTTTTTTGTAAAATAGTTTTCGCAGAAGCTCTACTTATTTTAGCTTTTCCTAAACCTTGCTACAAAGTTTCAGTTCTTTCTAATATATAATCAAGGGAATTTTGTGTCGGGAAGAAACCTTCTCATCTTTGTAAAGGACAGTTAGAGGAGAGGTAGGGAAAAACAAGAAAGACTGCACATGAGAATTAAGTGTGAAGGTATGAACTGAATGCATTTAACCATTATTTTTATTTTTATTTATTTTTTTAATTCTCACTCGAGGATATTTTTACATTTATCTTCAGACAGAGTCGGAAGAGAGAGAGAGAGAGAGAAACATTGATGTGAGAGAGAAACATTGACTGGTTGCCACCCGCAACAGGGGCTGGGGACGAACTGCAACCAAGGTACGTGGCCTTGGCCAGAATCGAACCCAGGACTCTTTGGTTCACAGGCTGACGCTCTAACTGCTGAGCCAAACCAGCCAGGGCATATTTAACCATTATTTTTAAAATGACTTATCTCAAAAGGTGTTTTCTCAATCAAGTGGAGTCTTGATTTACAACTTTAGAATCTTTCCAAATTGAATGATAACATGCATTATTCTGAAAATAAAGGCAGATACACATAATATCCATAATTTTGAATAAAAATATGCACTGATTTTTCTTCTTAAATTTTATAACTTTCTGTATGAATCTATAAACTCAGGTTTCTTAATTTTTCTAACTAAAGGAAATTCCACCAAACTTTAATAATAATGAATTTAATCAAAATCAAATTTTAAGTGCAATTTCTTAGTGAAAGAACCAATAGAGCTTGGTTAGGTTGTGCTTAAATTTTCACTTTTTGTTGTTTTTGTTAGTCCTCACACAAGGATATTTTTCCATTGATTTTTAGACAGAATGGAAGGGAGGGAGGGAGTGAGGGAGAGAGAGAGAGAGAGAGAGAGAGAAACATCGATGTGAGAGAGACATCGATTGGTTGCCTCCCACACGACCTGACTAGAGCTGAGGATTGAACCTGCAACCCAGGTATGTGCCCTTGACCAGGAATTGAACTCGTGACCCTTCAGTCCGAGGGCCAATGCTCTAATCCCTGAGCCAAACTGGCCAGGGCAATTTTCACTTTTTACATAAAAATTAACAAAAGCACAACTATTGAAATTCAGCCCAAAAAATCCTTCAGGAGAATGAAAATGGTTATGTTTTCACAGATGGCGTTTGTATTTATATGTATCTTTTCAACCTGGCAAATTTAAATCTAGGATATGAATTCAATATTATAGTGACTGAATAGTGAGGAAAGCCCAAAATATGTCCAACTCTACTTGCCCCACTGAATTAAATTATATATATTTTAAGATTATATTTTAAAGGTCAGGAGATATCTCTTTTTTTCTGAGGTTAGCTCTCTGAAGCAAATGCTACCTACTTGTTGAAATAATAATTCTAAAAGGTTTTATACTGTCACAAAATCTCACCTTTAATTTGGTCCTCATAACTGTTCTGGCTTGGTCTACTTTCACCTTAGTCCCCATTTATTCTCTGATATGACAGTAATGCTAAGAACCATGAATATTATGTAGAGAATGAAAAAACATGTGGGCTAATTTTTGCAAAGAGCTTACCTGTAGAGAGAAAAAGAAAATAAAAATATCAAGCAGATAAAGAAAATATTGTTTTGACCTCATCTAAAAATGGTAAGTGTTGCCTGGCCGGTGTAGCTCAGTGGAACGAGTGTCGTCCCATGGACTGAGAGGTCCCAGTTCGATTCCCAGTCGGGGCACATGCCCGGGTTGTGGGCTCCATCCCCAGTAGGGGGAGTGCAGGAGGCAGCCGATGGATGTTTCTCTCTCACATCAATGTTTCTCTCTCTTTCACTTCCTCTCTCTCTCTCTAAAAAAAATCAATGAAAAAGTATTTAAAAATAAATAAATAAATAAATAAATAAATAATGAGAAAAAAAAAATAAATAAAAATGGTAAGTGTTGTCCAAAGATTCATATCACCTGCTTCCCCAACACAAAGGCTAGCCAGGAGATGAGCACGCTCACGACATGCACGGTAGTCCAGTTGGGCAAACAGTTGACATATGGAGGCATTAGTAGCAATATTTCTGCTCTGACCTAGATACTTTATTGACAGCTCCCAGCACAAGGGCCTGCATTTGAGGGAAGAATAGAAAGGAGAAGAAAAGTCCATGAAGACAAAGAATCCTGGCGATAGGATCTTGAGGGAAACAAACAAACAAACAAGTAAAGAGGCTCTGAAGAACTCCGAAGTCTGGAATCTCAGTCTAGAAACTGAATATATGTTAAGCCGTAGAAAACTCAAGTGTCAGTTTGGTTATCATTCCATTTCTATCACTGTCACGGTGAATTGTCAGAAAGAAAATGTAAACAAACTCCTTCTTCAAGAACTGCAATCAAGAACGGTTTCTCACGATTGACTTCTGTTCTTCCCACTCCAGCTCCCCTTAAAGACAATGCTAATGCCATACATACACTCCTTTTTGGAACATCACTCTCCCGTCCCTCTTACACCTTACTTTGGAACTGACTGGTGTTTTGCATCTCCAGTCATCATTCACGCGTTGTATAAACCGGAGGTTTTAGATATTAAACCATTCAATCTGTCAATCTACGTAGGAAGCACCCTCAGTGTCTTTAAAATGCTATTCTGAAGCATTTAAAGAGGGCCATCTGCAATAAGAATGATCATTAGATGATGATAAACAGGACTGGGTCACAGATGGAGAAAGTAATAGTATTTGAGAGCCATTTTCATGTTAATGTTATAGATTACATATTAAAGAAATGTGCCAGTAATGAAGCAAAAAACAAAGAGGGCCATTGGAGAAGAACAGTCATGCCATTGAAAGCAATGATATAATAAGCAGAATGGCCCCAAGCCATCTGCTTTTAAAGCTCACCATATTTAGGCTGTTAGGACCATTCCATTGTCCATGGAGGTGCTATTCTGAGATAACAAGGAAGCGGGCGAAGCTAACAGGAATTTAACTATTGTTATGATTTTCAAAACTTTATTATAAATTGTTTTTCCCCCACAAACAAATCTAATGCTCCCAGAGCGCAGTGGGATAATGAAAACTTTTCCCCTAGAGCTGGTCCTTTTGCCTTGGTGGATTTAGGGTACTTGGTCCTTTACTTACCAGCCCCCTCACCACACACACACCCAATCCTTCCTATTTTGAAGCTCTTCTCTTTAAAAAACTTTTTTTTTTCTTTTATTGATTTTCAGAGAGAGAGGAAGGGAGAGAGATAGAAACATCGATGAGAGAGAACATCGATTGGCCGCCTCCTGCATGCCCCCCACTGGGGACGGGCCCACAACCTGGGCATGTGCCCTGACTGGGAACCGAACCAGCGACCTCTTGGTGCATGGGTCGACGCTCAACCACTGAGCCACACCGGCCGGGCTTGAAGCTCTTCTCTAGGGCATAAGACAGTTATGCCAACTTGAGATATTTACTATCTGTGGAATGGAAGCAAATTCTTAAATGCATAGATGCTTTTGAGTGAAGAGACAAACATTTCAGCTGGTTCTTTAACATTAGGAGCATAGCTCTGTAAGACATTTATAAGGATTTATATATATATATATATATATATATATATATATGAACATTTGTATGACATAATGAACATATATAGTTATATAAACAAAATAATTTAACAAATGGAGAAAATATTGCAAAATATCTCAATTGCTACCTTTCTAATCAATGATCACTACAGAATACATGACTGGTTGAAGGGAGTTCATTTTCACATTTGGGACTATTTAAAAAAAATTTTTTTTTCTTTATTGATTTTAGAGAAAGAGGAAGGGAGAGGGAGAGAGAGATAAGAGAGAACATCGATTGGCCGCCTCCTGCATGCCCCCCACTGGGGATCAGGCCCACAACCTGGGCATGTGCCCTGACCGGGAATCCAGCGACCTCTTGGTGCATGGGTCGATGCTCAACCACTGAGCCACACCGGCTGGGAGAGTCTATTTTTTATGTTTCTTAGTGTTAACTTATGCACATTACAACTCTGAAGAGACTAGGAAAAAAGTGGGGCTCACAGTCTTAAAATGAGGATTTAGATACTGATTTTCATTAGTGCTCTCCTCTAAAATGGTTTCAGTCTTTTGTGCTTCCAAAATGAAAACTTTATCCTTAACGTTGTTTTGCAATTGGGATCTTGTAAGGAGATAAAGAGGAGAGAAAAAAAGTTTATGATTCAGGGGCGTAATAAACTCCAGCTGGCAAATCATGAGCCTAGTTATGTCAAAATAAATAAATGATCAAAAATAATCTTATTAAAAAAGAAAATCATATTGGGACTTTGGAAAATAAATTTAGGTAAAACAAGTGAAATGAAAACAGGAAAGATATTAAAATTCAGAACCTGATTATGTATTAGCCAGATCAAAGCTTCTCGGTGATAATGAGGCACTGAATTGGGATTACCACCTGTCCCGTTCAGCTAGCAGCTGGACCTACCACGAACAGCTGGACAAGAACCCTTATATAAAATTAGCCTTTAGAAGCATAAGCTAAGTTTTTTCACCTGCTTCTCATTTCTGCATCTTTATCACTCATGCCAGAAGTAAAAAGCTTTATATATATATATATATATATTTATCCTCACTCGGGGACATTTTTGCATCCATCTTCAGATAGAGTGAGAGGGAGAGAGGGAGGAAGAGAGAGAGACACACATCGATATGAGAGAGACACATTGACTGGCTGCCACCCACATGACCCCAACCGGGGCTGGGGACAAACTGCAACCGAGGTACGTGCCCTTTGCGGTAACCGAACCCGCGACTCTCTGGTCCGTGGGCCAATGCTCTAACCGCTGAGCCAAACCAGCCAGGGCAGCTTTTTATATTTTGATGCTGCTTTGGCCTTAGAGAAAACACAGCTTTGAGCATCATTATTCCCAGCAGCTCGCTACCAACTACCAGAGGTTGCCTTCTAGACCCAAGAAGCTAAGATGTCAGATGCACTTGGGTTTTCCTGTCACTGGTTCATCTTGTGCTCTTATACGGAAGCCACTGCAAATTCTTTCAAAAGCAAGTAGAAGCATACATTCTGAACCAACACTGAATTATTATTAAAAGTCATTTATCCCTATACGCTTGCTCATCTATCATCATTTCACTGGAACCTATTTAAATGCACACCTGGAAAGTTTATCAAATAATTGGGATTCAAGATGGTCAGTTACAAAATGAGGCACCTGACAAGCTTTATCTGGTGCTCTAAATTGTTGTCAAGTCAGCAATCTGTTTGGAGAGTTATCATGGAACAGGTAATGGGGTAAATATAAAAGAATCTACTGTCTTGCGGTTCAAAGTGTGGTAACAGACCAGCAGCAGCACCGGTATCTCCGGAGAGACTTTTAGGAATGCAGAATCTCAGGTCTCACTCTGGACTTACTGAATCGGAGTCTGGATTTTAACAAGATTCCCAGGTGATTCATATGCTCATTAAAATTGGAGAAGCAATGTGTCTCTTGTTCAATCAGAACCTCTCTTTCTTTGTTCAATTTGTATCGGAAGGCTTTTGTTTGACTGTTACATTTTAGCACGAACCAGAGGCTGGGAAGCCTGGGTATTAGAACAACCAATACTTATGGTATGCCTATTATATATAAGTATAGCCCCTATGGATTGCACATAAAAAGGAAGTTCAGCATAAGCATATTATAGGAGGCATAGTGATGTTAGCACATCACTATATATGTATATGTATAATGGAATAGCTTTTTTCTCCATTAGACTTTAATCTGAAAAAGTCTCTGTCTGCCAAAAGGAACTGAGAATAGAATCCTTGCACTCCTACAATGCAAGGTAGAATACAGAAGGGAAGGGGGGAAGGAGAGGGAGAAGGAGAGGCGAGGAGAGAGGGGAGGGAAGAGGGGATGGTTAGGGAGAAGGGAGGGGGGAAGGGAGAGAAAAAGAGAGAAGGGGCCCAGCCGGTGTGGCTCAGTGGTTGAGCGTCTACCCATGCACCAAGAGGTTACCGGTTCAATTCCCGGTCAGGGCACATGCCCAGGCTGTGGGCCCGATCCTCAGTGGGGGACATGCAGGAGACGGCCAATCGATGTTCTCTCTCATCGATGTTTCTATCTCTCTCTCCCTCTCCCTTCCTCTCTCTCTAAAAAAATCAATAAAGAAAAAAATTAAAAAAGAGAAAAGAAAGTGGAGCAAGATTTAAAAGGTGATGGGACAGTAAGAAAATACTGTGTAGCCCTGGCCGGTTTGGCTCAGCGGTTAGAGCGTCGGCTCGCAGACCAGAGAGTCCCGAGTTCGGTTCCCACTAAGGGCACGTACCTTGGTTGCAGTTTGTCCCCGGCCCCGGTTGGGGTTGTGTGGGTGTCTCTCTCACATCGATGTTTCTCTCTCTCTCTCCCTCCCACTCTATCTGAAGATAAATGCAAAAATGTCCTCGGGTGAGGATAAAAAAACAAAACACCGTGTGATGGTTTGAACCTGGACACCAGTTGGGCAATAGAATGTCCAAAGAACACAAGAATGTTTCTGTTCCTCTCAAAATAGAAAGTTCCAAATACCTTAGACAAGCACTTCACCAGTTAAGTCTGTGGGGATCATGTACTTGATGGTAGGTAGGGCGACTGGTATCTTCAGTCTTTTTCAAAGGCTTGAAATCTAGCTGTATCCTGGAGTAAGAGAGCACTCCCTTCACTACTTACAAGATAAAGCTGGTCAATAGGAGAATGCATTTTATGTCAGTTAAAGGAAGCAAGGTGGGTAGGTTGCCAACAATTTATCAGATAACCAAATTACAATCCCATTAAGAGAATGGTTATACCCTTGAATTGAAGACTTACAGAGCCATATAGAGGTGGCTTTGGTCTGGAAAGAACAAAGGAACTGAATAATGTCCTCAGTTCTTTGCTATAGAGACACTGAGACAAACCAAGAGATTTTATGTGTGCTTTGCTCATTTTACCAGAAACAACAAGTGATTTCATCACATAGAATCCTGTTCAAAATGCTAAGAATAACTAACAGCTGCCAACTTTGGAGGAAAGATTCCTACCAGAATTATCAAATTTCTGCGGATGAAAATAATATTCTTAGAAAGGTGTTCCTGCCTTGGCCAGTCTGGCTCAGCGGTATAGCCTGGGCCTGAGGAACGAAGAGTCGACGGTTTGATTTCCAGTCAAGGGCATGTACCTGGGTTGCACGTTTGATCCCGGCCCAGTGCAGGGTATATGTGGGAGGTAACCAGTCTATGTGTCTCTCTCACATTGATGTTTCTCTCTCTCTCCCTCTCTCTCTCTGTCTCTTCCCCTCTCTCCTCCCTCCCTTCCAATCTATCTAAAAATCAATGGAAAAATATCCTTGGGTGAGGATTAACAAAAAGAAAGGTGTTCCTATGAATAATATTTCATTCATGATGCTTCTGTCCAAAGCATCTTATCTGTAGGATCTTCATCAAAAGTAATCTAAATTCCCTACAAAAATGAAAAGGAATCTGAGATTCCTTCACTCTATAGAACCTTGAAAAGTAACTAGGCAAAAGCCCCAACAACGCTTTAGCATAAGGGAGGAACAGTGACTGGAGAGGACACGGGGGTTGGGTGGTGCTTTTTGGGGTAGTAATGTTTTATCTTTCTCCTCATCTTTTTTATTTTGAAAATTTCAGACCTACCAAAAAGTTAAAAGAACATTCCTAAACCATTCACCTAGACTCACCAACTGTTAACATTTTATCATATTTGCTTCCATTCTCTCTTTCTCCCAGACAGGTAGGTAGGTAGGTAGGGTCTCTTTTTGTGATGCTGTTAATGTAGATAGATAGATAGATAGATAGATAGATAGATAGATAGATAGATAGATAGATAGATAGATAGATAGATAAGATAGAGCCTTCTTTTGGGAAACTGATAGTATTTTATTTATTGTTCTAGATGGAAAACATGGGTGTGTTCATTTTGTGATGATTGCACGGAGCTGAACATTTATCATTTTTTTTTGTACACTTTCTGAATGTGTTATTCTTCAGTTTAAAAAAAACCTGATTTAAGCAACTTGTTTTGAAAATGCCCTTGAAAACAATTCATTCCACACAACACATCACTGAAATAGTACTGCCTACTGATTTGTTGCTGTTGTTGTTTTGACAGCAATTAGGAAAAGTGACCCCATATTTTCTGATCCGTTTATTTAGTTATTTTTAAAATATACTTTTATTGATTTTTTTTAGCGAGAGAGAGGACGGGAGAGAGAGATAGAAACATCGACATGAGAGAAAAACATCCATCGATCAGCTGCCTCCCGCACGCCCCCTACTGGGGATTGAGCCCACAACCCGGGCATGTGCCCTGACCAGGAATCGAACCGGGACCTCTCAGTCCATGGGACGACGCTCAATCCACTGAGCCACACCAGCTGGGCTCTGATCCACTTATTGAATGAAGATACTTTAACATGGCAATGAGACTTAGGTTAAAATTATAGTGTCACAGCCTCACCTGCTGGCTGTTTCCCATAGCCACATTATACACTTACTTCTGTCCTATATGAAGATCAAAAATGTCCCCAAGCTTCCTGCTTTTAAGATGTATGCAGCACAGGACTGTTTAGAGTACAGTGAGACACAGGGCAGGGTTGGGGGGGGGTGGCAGTGTGGGGTGGATATCAAATGGTTGTATCAATCAAGTGACTGCATAAAACATAGTTCTGACCCTGGCTGGTTTGGCTCAGTAGTTAGAGCATCGGCCCACGGACCAGAGAGTCCCGGGTTCGGTTCCCGCTAAGGGCATGTACCTCGGTTGCAGTTTGTCCCCGGCCCCGGTTGGGGTCGTGTGGGTGGCAACCAGTCGATGTGTCTCTCTCACATCGATGTTTCTCTCTCTCTCTTCCTCCTTTTCTCCGTCCCGCTCTATCTGAAGATAAATGCAAAAGGATGTCCTCGGGTGGGGATAAAAAAAACAAAAAACAAAAAACAAAGCTCTGACCCTCACACAAATGGTTAAAGCATCAAGCTGCAGAAAGAACACAATATTTTCCAAAGCTTAGGCGACAAGTCAGATGGCTGGCCTTTGTGTTACTTACCAAGAGGAATAAATTGACCATACGGTACAACAGAACAAGCCCTCAGCTTAGAGAAAAATGACTTGGGTCCCCCCTTTTACTCCATGGTTGGTCATTTTAGGTAAATCAAAACATCTCAGAGCCCCACTTTTCACATATGTAAAAATGAGTATAACTACACATGCTATTCCAACCCTCCGTGGGACATTCCAAGAATCAAATAGGATAACGGATGTAAGTGTTGTATGAAGTGCTATAGAAACACATGGGACTACTTGTAAATTCCCTACTTGCACGTGTCTTCTACTCCAACAACCAAGGCTTGCAGAAGGACCTCGGGACCAGGTAGCATAAGATCTACGGTTTTGTCTGGCCGATGTGGCTCAGTGGTTGAGCATGGACCCATGCACCAGGAGGTCGCCAGTTTGATTCCCGGTCGGGACACATCCCCAGGTTGTGGGCCTGATCCCCAGTGGGGGGCATGCAGGAGGCGGCCAGTCGATGTTCTCTCTCATCAATGTTTCTATCTCTCTCTCCCTCTCCCTTCCTCTCTCTCTAAAATCAATAAAGGAAGAAATAAAATAAAATAAAAAAAGATCTAGGGTTTTATTTATTTATTTTTTTAATCCTCACCTGAGGATACTTTTTTCTCCTATTTATCTTCAGATAGAGTGGGAGAGAGAGAGAGAGAAACATCGACGTGGGACAGAAACATTGATTGGTTGCCCCCCGCATGACCCCGACCAGGGCCAGGAACCAAACCGTAACTGAGGTATGTGCCCTTGGCTGGAATCGAACCTGTGACTCTTTGGTCCATGGGGCTGATGCTCTGACCGCTGAGCCAAACTGGCCAGGGCACATAAGATTTGGTTTTCTAGGCCAGTTTAGCTACTAACATTATTTTCCCTTTTGAGACTTCTGTTTTCTTACCTGTAGGATGAAGAGTTCGTGGTGGAATATCTCTAAGATTTTTCCTCTTGCATTTTATGATTTTATGTCTTCACACTTTAGACTATACCCATTTCTGCAGTTTTATTAGCTGACTAGAGATACCAGACTGATGACACATTACAAAGGTGCGCTATCAGAGATAAGTTAAAGGATAAGGCTTCCATCCTAGGGTAATCCTAGGGTCCTTGGAGGAGACCCTATTCTTTGAATGTGAAAGGGTCAGTAATGTTTTAAAGGGTAAAGGTAAAAGTTCACAAAAGGTGAAACTGTGAAAATTGTGTTGCTTCCATGACCTTTGCTCAGCCTTCTGTTGAGTACGATTAAGGATTATCTGGATTGTCCACAAGGCAATGAATCACCCAGCAGATGCCGGACGAGATCCTAGACCAGTCCTACTGCAAGGTGGACAATGGGCCAGGCAGAGTACGTCAGCAGGAACTGCCGGAAGCTAAAAGGAGAGTATATAACCGACACCCCAACCCTGATTCAAGGCTGAACCCTTCTCAGCTCAGCACACCTGCATCCAGGCGCATGCAATAAAGCCATTTTGCTCTACACTGGCCTTGCGTTGTGGATGTGATCTCCTGCCGGCTCAGACCTTTTAGAATGATCATAGCAGAAAGTAACCACTGAAGAACAGTAGGAATGACTTGATGGCATGCTGAATATATTTCCTTAAGTAGAACTCTAATGTAAAATGCCTCTGTGGAGTAGGTAGTGTTGACTGAACAGTGCCGATCTAGGACATGTTCTTAAAGTGTCCAGTGTGCATGTGTGTTTCAGTAGAATGTCCTCAGAATTGGGTATTTGTGTTTGTAAGACACATGTAAATTTGCTTTCAGTCTTCTTTCAGGGTGGGGGAATTGGAAGTGTATATTGGTGATATATGCAATTGATTCTAAGCTTTTGGCTGTTCTAATTTATGGTCAAATGTGCTAAAATAGACACCTATGTAACTGTAAAAGAACAGGAAACTCTTAAAAAAATTTGTTTTTTCTTTATTGATTTTAGAGAGAGAGGAAGGGAGAGGGAAAGAGAGATAGAAACATCGATGAGAGAGAACATCGATTGGCCGCCTCCTGCATGCCCCCCACTGGGGATCAGGCCCACAACCTGGGCATGTGCCCTGACTGGGAATTGAACCAGCGACCTCTTGGTGCATGGGTCGATGCTCAACCACTGAGCCACTCCGGCCGGGCAAGAGCAGGAAACTCTTAATTATGGATGTTGAGAATAAACTTATAAGAGAAATTTAACTTTGATGGTGTAATAGATTCATTTCCATTACCTAAAGCTGGAAAGTAAAAGCCAAAGTGTCGAGCATAGGGCATGTACTCTGGGTATGAGAAAAACAATCCAAAAACTGACATTTCACGATGGGAGACAGTAAAAAGTTTGGTAACTAACTCTTCAATACGTCCCTGGGAACAGACCAAAGATTTCAGATCAGAAGAAGCTATTAAGAAAATCTTCCTGAGGTGTTAAACATTGAACATAGGTTATCCACGATGGGCAATCTCCTTTCTGAATTTGAAGGGAACAGATTCTTGTTGATCCGGAATGGTGCAGTTTAGCTCCACCATGGGAATAAACTGAATGATTGCCCTACAATTGAATAGTCCTTTAAACCATATTCTATAAATTCTATAACTATCCATAAGTATGGCATCTAAAAATAAAACTGATAGCTCGAGGGCTCTTGGTTGTGAAAAACTACCGCAAGTATGACTGAGAAGGTCCAACTTTTTTCATTTTCAAAAAGCCAATGGTAACTTATTTTTTAACCCAATGGATGGTGACTTCAGTAAAGACAATTTTGTCACAGAGATTTTTATGAAGACCTGCAGTATACCGAATGATTCCCCTGAGACAACTCTGTTTACTGCTCCCTTTATAGTTGGTCAAGAGACTCTGATTTCCAGCATATAACTATTTTATAGGCATCTTTCTAAACCCCATCTCAAGGCAGACAAGCAGGTCCTAATGTTACAAAGAACTACTTTGAGCTAACTGAAAGAACTACAGTTGGGCAAGTGAGAACAAATAGCAGGGCTCATGACTGCAATCATTGCTCACACAACTTTTACTCATAGTGTTCCTGGAGCTAAGTTTTAAACGCTTTGACATCTCAGCCAATCGGTAGAACTTTCTTACGGGCACCAGAGTCCCAGACTTTTCATTATCCTTTAGGTTTCATGCTCCACACATGGATTGACATGGCTCTGAATTGGATTAAACCTTAGAGTACTGGAGGTCAAGTAGGATCTTTCTAAACCTTTCTAAACCTTTAGCTATTCTTAATCATTTGAGTTTCTATGTCTCAACACATACTTAGGCATTTGCAGAGTGATCTACTTTTTTAAAAAAATATTTTTTCTTTATTGATTTTTAGAGAAAGGAAAGGAGAGAGAAATATCGATGAGAGAGAACATCGATTGGCCGCCTCCTGCGTGCCCCCCACTGGGGATCGGGCCCACAACCTGGGCATGTGCCCTGACCAGGAATCGAACCAGCGACCTCTTGGTGCATGGGTCGACTCTCAACCACTGAGCCATACCTGCTGGGCTGTAGAGTGATCTACTTTTAAGAAATGCAATCTTTTCTCAAGTCTGTACTTTCCTGCCCCGACATAATTGTGTATAATGGAAGCACATTCACTTGCAAATATTAATATTTCAGTCAGGGAAATGGATTGATAGAAAACTGGAAAAAAGGCCCCTGAAAACTCAAGTCTGTGATTCTATACTACATCTGTAACGGGACTACCTGTATCAGTGTATAGCCCACATTCGCCATGCAATGGTAAGCTAAGTCTTGTCTGATGCTCTACATGCCTGAAAAGGAGAAGGGCTGAATAAGAGCAAGTGGTAGAGATGCAATCCAAAGGCCACCATCCTCAGGGCGACAAAACAAGTGACAAGTAGGGAATGTGAGAACCTTCTGTTGGTGTGGTTTCTCTGGGAATCTGTAGCACAAATCTTCTTTGAACTTATATGCATAAGAGAAAACATCAGGATGTTGACAAGATACATATAATGCTTGGGAGTTCTTTCCATTGGAATGCTATTTAGTTTTTGGCTTTGTAAGATCTGTTGGAAGAAAAAGCTAACTTTGGTCCGGCCAGTGTGGCTCAGTGGTTGAGCGTCGACCCATGCACCAAGAGGTCACTGGTTTGACTCCCGGTCAGGACACATGCCCAGGTTGTGGGCCCGATCCCCAGTAGGGGGCATGCAGGAGGCAGCCAATCGATGTTCTCTCTCATTGATGTTTCTATCTCTCTCTCCCTCTCCTTTCCTCTCTCTCTAAAAATAAATTAAAAAAATTTTTTTAAAAAGCTAACTTTGAAATCTTTCCATCATGAAAGAGATAAAGAAAGATAGTAGGTGCTGGTACCACAAGGTCAGAGGTGGTTTTCGTAGTAGTCAGTCATAGTTCCCTGCCTAATGGCTTTGAGTTATCCTTACATAGTGCATATTATGAATATAGACATCTGATTGGCTTGTATTGCCTCTCAACAGGGTCATAGCAGATGGAAAACCTACTTCTGGTCACCATTTGATGACCAGCCATGGATCGGGCAAAGATTGGGTGTAGCATTGGAGAAGTGGGGTACATATGTACGTGTGCATGCATATGAGTTCTATGGTCCTATTGTTCTAGAGCACGCAGTAGAATGGCTTCTGGGGGTTGCTGCCTTTCGATATCACAAAAACACTGGGTTACAGCCTATGGGCTGAGTAGACTGACTCACGTGATCTAGAGACTCATCCATTGTGAGACAGAACTGATAACAACACAAATGCATCCCTAACTGAAAGCCATGTCCCTTGCTCCATTTTGTTTTGTCAGTGTGGGCTAGCACAGGCTTGTCTTTAGGCACCCGAGTGGAATGCACAACTTCTTGTCCTTACATGTATCAGGGACAGCAACTATGATTCATGTGGAAAAGCAAAGGTGCAGCATACTTGTCTACCTCCAAGCTTGGGGCAACGCTTCCAGGTTTGAGCTATGACACTCTTGTTTAATAAACGGAATGAAACTTTATTTGAATTTCATGATTATCTATTACTGGTGTGATTTAGAAGCAGCTGGTAGGTCAATATGGTGCTCTTTTTTTATGCATTTTAGTACTGAGAAAAAAATATATAAATGCTAGATATACCACTGTTAAAATTTCTCAGATTATTGAAATGCAAATAACACACACACATACATACACATAGTCATAGTGTGATGCCATTGCTTGAGACTCAGCTAAGATAATATTGGTCTCTATTTGACTCAATTTTTAATTCCATCTAAAGATGAATGATAATAATCATTGACCTATATCTATAACACGGTTCTATTTTTTTTCCTAAATGAGTTTGCTGGAGGCTCTAATAGCATAAATCTATTTCCCACGAATTAAATGTAAAACTCATGAATGCATATAACATTTTTAGATTGAACCAAGTATTTTTATGAATACAGATTCTCTTGGTCCACATAGGAAACTTTATTGGTGAGCAGCGGGTTGGCAATAAGTAAATGCTGCTCAGCAGGTCAGACATGTACAGCTGGAGAAAGATCATGAAATTTAGCTAGTATACTAGGGAAAACGCAAATCTGGAAAGGAGGCGATCCACATTGCAATTAAAAAAAATCCTATATAGACTTAGAGATCTAGTACAGTACACATAAACACGAGAAACATAAATATCCACCGAAAGAGTTGCATTAGGCTTTGCGTTTGAAGATTTTCCTTCTTTTTGGGGGAAACAAAACACAACAAAACACCTCCTGTTGCCCTGAATGCTAATGATGGAAGACTGTTGCTATGGTGATGCTAATTTCAACACTGTTGCCTGTGGACTTCACATGAACTCGCTGTTTTAACTTCTGCAAATGTCATTTACAAAATGAAAACCCATTAATGATTAGCGAGGGCACAATGTTCCACTTTAATTAGAATAATAAGGAATGCTGATGCACAAAGTACAGGTTTGTGAATCGCTACTGAGCCTCCACTGTCAAAATTAATTACTACCGATGAGGATTTGCTTCTATTTTTTTTTTTCAAAAGGAAGCTTTAGAATAGAACAGTTGTATTTTGACTTCAAAGGAATTTAACACTCTCCCTTTTTTAATTTGAAGGTTAAAAAAAGAACAGCTCACAATAGTACACATAAAAACTCACTGTCAAAAGCAAAACAGAAGTTACAACCAAGGGTCAGGTATTTCTAACTGAACAAGGACCGAAGAGACTTCAACCAACTAATTGTCAGTTTTAAGAAAGGGCAGGAGGGATGATGGAGTTAAGTTGTTTAAATATTTAAAAAATAAATATCTGAAGAAAAAGTGCTGCATATGATAAATATCTTGATGCTGAGTGTATTTTGATTTATGTGCTCACACAAGGAAATGTGGAAACCACTTAAGGCAACTGGAAATAAACAGAGGAAACAAAATGAGTTAAATTCCCCCTGATGACAAAAGATTAATTTATCTTGACACAAAGATTTTTTTTTCACCTGCACAAATTTTTAATGGACTTTTTTTTAGAGAGAGAGAGAGAGAAACATCTATTTGTTGTTTCACTTATGTATGTATTCATTGGTTGATTTTTTTAAAGGAATATTTCTCTTTTTATTGACTTTTTTTTTTTTTTTTAGAGGGAGACAGGAAGGGAGAGAGAGACAGACATGAATTTTGTTGTTCCACTTATTTTTGCATTCATTGGTTGACTTTTCTGCGTGCCCTGACCGGGGATAAAACCTGCAACCTTGGTGTATCAGGATGGCACTCTAACTAACTTAGCTACCGGGCCAGGGCTCACCTGCACAACTCTTTTTTCTTTATTGATTTTTGAGAGAGGAAGGGAGAAGGAGAGAGAGACAGAAACACCAATGAGAGAGAACATCGACTGGCCGCCTCCTGCATGCCCCCCACTGGGGATCAGGCCCACAACCTGGGCATGTGCCCTGACCGGGAATCGAACCAGCAGCCTCTTGGTGCATGGGTCGATGCTCAACCACTGAGCCACACTGGCCAGCCACCTGTACAAATTTTGAGGCAAAATCTAAAGATAGATTAGGAGGGGTATATTCCATATTCAGATTTGTTTCTACATAGTTTGCTGCAAAGATTGCCTTGGACAATTTTATTTTCAATGCTCTAAATCAGGGGTGGAGAACGTCTGGACTGAGGGCCGTATAAGCCCCTCCGAATCAATACCAGCTAGCATCACACGCCTCACCAAAGAGAAGCAATTCCAGCCATCACATTAGGGGTGAGTTAATTAAATGTTTGACCAAATAGAGCAGGCTAATTTTTAAGTTGATAATTTTGAATGGCCCTCGAATGATGTTATAAATATCCAAATGACCCTTGGCAGAAAAAAGGTTCCCCACCCCTGCCCTAAATTGACATTCTGGGTCATCCTCTAGTCAGTGAAATCATTTTATGCCACTAGGGCAGCCAACCAAAAACTGGTGGTGTTTTTACTGAATGTAGAAAGAGCAAAACACATTTTTCAACATAAGACAAATTTTCCTACAGAAGTCCCAAACCCGTGGTTTTTGGATAGATATGGTGAAGGAGAATGACACTAATATTCTATGTAGTCTCTAGAGTGACCCTTGAAAATGACTATCATTTCTGGGTCTTAAGCCAAGCAGTATTATAGGGTCTGTATAGAGCTGTCAAACTACTTGGGCCATGGAGGTGAAAGTATGACTCGTGGTGGCCTTACTTGCCTGCCTGATATTAAACCAAGAGTATTTCACTGGAGGAGATAGGTGGCATATGTCTTCAAAAGTGAGAAGTCTGCCCTGGCCCATGTGGCTCAGTTGGTTGAGCATCATCCCATGCACCAAAGGGTCGCTGGTTCGATTCCTGTTCAGGGCACGTGCCTGGGTTTCAGGCTTGATCCCCAGTGTGGGGTGTGCAGGAGGCAGCCGATCGATGTATCTCTCACATCAATGTTTCTCTCTGACTCACCTTCTCCCTTCCTCTCTCTCTAAAAATCAATAAAAACATTAAAACAAAAACCAGAAGAAGATATTACCAATATATTCATAGTAGTTGTCTGAGTGGTTATGGGTGACTCGATATTTTTTCTTTATTCTATTCTATGTTTTCCACAGTGAACATTTATTAATTTTGTTATGAGAAGAAAAACTCATAAATATTAATTTTCCAAAATACCGCTCAGACTTGTAGAGATGTAAAGAGCTGCCAAGAGGCAGCTCCCATACTTACAATAAGAAAAAAGCTGGACAGATCAATTCACAACTTTTCATCAACCTTTCAGAGAAATGAGGTCACAGAACAAACAGCCACCCAGAAATCTGTAGAGTGTCATCTTCAGCAAGGCACAGGGCATGGACATTTGGATACTTGGGGCAGAAGACACCAGATGTTATATAAAATGGCAGGAAGATGAAATGCCTGGAGACCACTTGAGTAAGTGAGAAGCTCCTGAGGCCATAGTCATAAGAGACTTCCTAATCTTTTTTTTTTTTATCCTCACCCGAGGTGCATTTATCTTCAGATAGAGCAGGAGGGAGAGAGGGTGGAAGAGAGAGAAACATCCATGTGAGAGAGACACATGGAGTGGTTGCCACCCACACAACCCCCACCGGGCCGGGGACAAACTGCAACCGAGGTACGTGCCCTTAGCGGGAACCGAACCCAGGACTCTCTGGTCTACGGGCCAATGCTCCAACTGCTGAGCCAAACCAGCCGGGGTAAGATTTCCTAACCTTTTGTAGGCTTCTTCCTCCAGGAACTTCACCAGGGTCTCACCCAGAGGATGGGGAGAATCTGGAGAAAGCTCTTCCCACTCTTGGTGGTGCTGACTTGGGAAAGGTCACAGTAGCCAGCCACTGGGAACCTGCCCAAACCCTCCTCATGTAAGGAAGGGCACGTTTCATCTGGAGAGGGAAGCATGTCACTTGAGGGCACTGGTGAAAAGCCAGGACAATTGGGGAAGGGAGTATTGCCCAGATCTAGATCACATATCACCCAGGTGAAAAAAAAAAAAAAAAAAAAAAGCCTTAATCTGTAAAGGAAAGAGCCTCAGGACCATAGACAGAGAAAACATTGGTGAATACTCTCTGTAGCCTGGGGAAGGGAATGAGGCTGAGGAAGTTCTACCCCTGGAGGAAGGGCAGAAACAATTGTGAGGGCCACACCCTCAAGATCCAGGCCAATTTTGTGTTAATCAGCACATTAGCGAGTGCTGCTGGCCCTATGCTCCATTACCACACTAACAAGCTTCCAGTAATAAAACAAGGTTAGCAGAGAAATTTTAAGGCTCTGGTGCCCATAGTAACAACATACCTCAACTATGATAACTATAGCAACAAACAAACTTCAAACAGAGCCCATCTCCCAGCCAGATTAAAATAAATCACCACACTAGAAGTCTATTTACCTCACTATCTACTACTTTATGCAAGATGTCTGGCTTTGACCCCCCAAATAAAAGGCATACCTAAAGGAAAAAAATCACAGTCTATAGAGACAAAACAATCATCAGAACCAGACTCAGATATATATATCAGATGTTAGAACTATCAGACAGGGGATTTAAAACAATCATAATTAATATGTTAAAAAGCTCTAATGGGAAAGGAAGACAGCATGTAAAATCAAGTAGGTAATTTCAGCAGAGATGGAAACTATAAGAATGAATCAAATGAAAATGCTAGAAATCAAATAGAGTAACAAAAATGAAGAGTGCCTTAGAGGGGTTCATCTGTAGATTTGACAAAGACAAGGAAAGAATCCCTAAACTCGAAGACAGGGCACTAGAAATGATACAAACCGAAAAGGGGAAAAAGTGAACAAAATTCTGCAGTTTTAATACAAATGTAATAGTTTTTTAGCATTATTTCATGCTCTAGACAACACCTACTTGTCAGATTAAGTAACTGGTACAAATATGCGGATCAAGTATAAATAATTATGAATTCAAGAGTTTACTCACAGAAGTAAGCTTTGTTAGGTAACCAAGCTGGTACAAATTATTTAATGGACTAGTGACATTCCAGTTGTTAATCGTGATGTATTTTAAAAATGTGTTTAGTTTAAGCCCAGCTGGTGTGGTTCAGAGATTGAGCCTCAACCCACCGACCAAGAGGTTACCAGTTTGATTCCCGGTCAGGGCACATGCCTGGGTTGCTTGATCCCCAGTGGGGGGTGTGCAGGAGGCGGCTGATCTATATGTCTCTCCCATCGATGTTTCTATTTTTCTCTCCCTCTCCCTTCTACTCTCTCTAAAAAAAATCAATAAAAACATTTAAAAAATGTGTTTAGTTTAAGAGTTTTAGGAAACAAAAAAGGTCCAGGATACCAAATAAAAAGTGTGTTTTCTCCCACTTTCCAGAATTAGTAATGCTTAATATTTATCTTTGCAGAAAATGTCTTTTTAAACAAAATAAAACAATGAGGATGAAATTCAGGTCCCCTTTGATTTCTCCTCCTCTACTCTACAACCATAACTTTGATGTGCATCTTTCCAGGCTTTTAAATTATTTTATTTTTATTTTTTAAAAAATCAGTTTTAAAACTTTATTTTTAATATTGAAACTGTACTTTAAAAAGCAAAGAGCTTTAAAAGTTGCCCTTCTAAAATTTAGCATTAGATTTAGATTGTCATTCACACCCATGGTTTCAGTCACCAGTTATATACAAATGTTATCTAAATTAATAACTCCCACCCAGACACGTCTACTTTTCTTCTAGACTCTAGACATATAATATTTGTCAACTTGGCAGTGCCTTTAATTTTTTTTTTAATCCTCACCTGAGGATATTTTTTCCATTGAATTTTTATAAAGAGTGGGAGCAGGGAGGGGGGCAGGAGGGAGAGAAAAAGAAAGAGAGAGAGAGACATTGATGTGAGAGACACATCGATTGGTTGCCTCCCACATGTGCCCTGACTGTGATTTGTGCTTTTTAGATGTCACAAATTACCTCAAATTCAAACATCCACTATCAAATTGCCATCCCAAATCTGGTCTTTCTTTGTGTTCCCTATCTCACTATAAAGTGTCAACAACTGTCATTGATCAGAAATCTAGGCATGATCCCTTGACTTGTTTTTCTTCCTCTTCACAACTCCTCCTCATTTTATCTGTCCTTAAACCCTAAGGATTTTTTGACTCCGTAATCTCTCACAAATCTCTCTCCTTCTCAACATCTCCAACCCACCATCATCATGGTCTAGGTACTATGATCTCTCACCTGGATTTCATCAATAACCTTCAAATATTTGTATCCATGGGGCCTCCATTCAATTCCTTTGAATTAGCCAGAGAGCTTTTCAAGTTTTCTCCCCACCCCCTCAAGCAACAATCCTTTTAAATTCCTTGTATTGACAATTTCCCTCCTGCTAAAGTGCCTTGAGACATGATTTCCCCTCTTTTCTATGTTAACATTTATTCACACTTAGTGTGTTAACTCCATTATCTGCTCTCTGGCTATACTTTAGAGATAGCAAGAGCATTGCTTACCAAAGGTAACCACCTGCCTCTAGCATGGTAGCTCGCGCACATACTGTGATAAATAAATACATATTAACTGAATGAATCAATTAATCAGTGAAGAGCATGTCTTTAAATAACTATGTACTTGAGATTTTTCTTAGGCAAGGAGACGCCAACCGTTTCTTAGGTACATTAGAATTAAAGAACATTTTAGTATTTGTGTGAAATTTTGAAAGCAGTAACAAACAGCAGTCTCTGTTTTTACAAATATAACTGAGGTTAAACAAAATATATCGAGTAAAAAATAACTTCACACTAAATTGGCTAATTACCGGTGAAATTGGCCATTTATGCTTCGACAATGATCAGAGACACCCTTATCAACTATGCCTTTTTAATGAATAATAATGCATTTTATAGTTTTATGCTTTCATTTTGGCATTTCAGAACAGTTCACAAATATACCAATTAATCTCTGCAATAGTTTTGTACTCACATATTACAGGTCAATTCAAGGAAGTAAATCGCACAACAGATTTCAAAAGCACAGTGAAAATTCTTGGATGACTAAGAAAAAGCTCTCTCTTTTTGATACCTTATTTATATATGTTTTTATACTTTTATACAGATCTTTAATATAGAATTAAAATAAAAATAGAGATTATTTTAGCTATCTTATTTGAATCCTAAGCAAATGTAGTGCTTTATTCCTTTATTTGGTGGGCAATTTTTTATTGTGGTAAAATATACATAACAGGAAATTAACCATTTTAGCCAATTTTGAAAAGAATACTAGCTTTAAAAATATTTTTACTGATTTTTAGAGAGAGAAGGAGAGGGAGAAAGAAACATTGGTGTGAAAATGGAACATCCATCCGCTGCCTCCTGCACGCCCCCTAGTGGGGATCGAGCCTGGAAACCCAGGCATAAGCCCTGACTGACCGGGAATTGAACCAGCAACCTCTTGGTGCACTGGATGGTGCCCAACCAATGGTGTTCAACCAACTGAGCCACACTGGCCAGGGCCGTTTTAACCATTTTTAAGTGCATGATTCAGAATTCAGTGGCATTAGGCACGTTCACAATGTTGTGCAACCATCACTATTTTCCATTTCTGGAACTTTTTTATCATCCCAAAGAGACACTCTGTATTCATTAAAACTATAACTCCCTTCCCGGTTCACCCCATTCCTCGGCAACTACTAATCTAATTCCTATCTCTGTGACTTTGACTACTGTAGGTACCTCATATGAGTGGAATCATATGTTTGTTCTTTTGCATCCAGCTTATTTCACTTAGCATAATGTTTTCAAGGTTCACCCATGTTATATAATTATCAAAATTGAATTCCCTTTTAGGGCTGAATAATATTCCATTGTAGGTATATACCACATTTTTTTTCCTTTATTGATTTCAGAGAGAGAGGAAGGGAGAGGGAGAGAGAGATAGAAACATGGATGAGAGAGAACATCGATTGGCCGCCTCCTGCATGCCCCCCACTGGGGATCGGGCCCACAACCTGGGCATGTGTCCTGACCGGGAATCGAACCGGCGACCTCTTGGTGCATGGGTCGACGCTCAACCACTGAGCCACACTGGCCGGACTACACCACGTTTTGTATATACCACATGTGGTCATCTGTTGAACATTTGGGTTTCCACCTTTGAATAATGTGAACAATGATGCTATGAACATTAGTGTACAAGTATCTGTTTGAGTCGCTGCTTTCGATTCTTTTGGGTATATCCCAGAAATGCAATTGTTGGATAATATGGCAATTCTATGTTTAACATTTTGAGGAACTACCAAACTGTTTTCCCCAGTGGCTGCACCATTTTCCATTCCTACCAGCAATGTATAAGGGTTCCAATTTTTCCACATTCTCATGAACACCTTTTATTTTCTGGTTTTTGTGACAATAGCCATCTTACAGGGTGTGAAGTGGTATCTCATTGTGGTTTTGATTCGCATTACCCTAATGACTAGATGTTGAACACCTTTTCATGGGTTTAATTCCTTTCGTAGGTTGTTTCCATTTTACATTTCCATTAAACGTTCTGAATAATCAGTTGTACTTCTTTTCAAAAATATGCCATGTTAAAATATGTTAGAGCAGTTAATAGCAACTGCCTGCCTCATCTTAGGCCCCAGGTCCTATTTGTTTCAGGTCTATTTCCTCTGCTAGAAGGACAGAAACTATTCCAGGAATTGCAGGAGCTATGCCTGTATCTCTCATTATCGTATCTCTGGTGCTCAGCACAATATCTGGCACAGTGGCCCCCAATAAAAATAGTTTGATTAATTAATTTAACGAATCCTGTAACACATTTGACTTTGGCAGAGCAGAAACAAGTTTAATACTGGAAAGTCCTAGGGTTTCCTCTCTCATCCCAATGTGATGGTATCCTACCCCATGATTCTATATATGTTGATGACTTCAAAAGTTCTATTGCCTGTCCAGTGTGGCTCAGTGGATTGAGTGTGGTCCCATGGACTGAGAGGTCCTGGTTCGAATCCTGGTCAGGGCACATGCCCAGGTTGTGGGCTCGATCTCCAATGGGGGGCATGCAGGAGGCGGCCAATCGATGTTCTCGCACATCGATGTTTCTATCTCTCTCCCTCTCCTTTCCTCTCTCTCTAAAATCAATAAAGAAAAGTATTTTAAAAAATGTTACAGCCCTTGGCCTGACCTCTTCCTTGAGTTTCAAACTCATATTTCCAGCTATGTGCTTGGATACTCAATAGGTGCCCCAAACTTAACATTTCTAAACCCAGGCAGCTCCAGGATTTCTACATAGAATGTTTATCTAAATGGCAAGCTCAATCTTTTGTTTAGATTATATGGTCTGCCTGTTGCTGCTTGCGATAAAGAGTGGTCAGTGGGTATGACTGGAGACCAAAAATTCTTCATGTCACTGCTTGGTGCTGTCAATGCTGTCTCAGACAAATCTCTGGATTTTCCCTACCGCACTTGTTCCTCTTCAGGTACCTGTTCCAGCCAAAAGCCCAAAGAGACATCTGCACTGGCCTCTTTTCCTTACCCTTGACCTCCAACGCATCAGCAAGACCTGTTGTTTCCAAAATATATCCCCCAACCACTTCTCATGATCGCCGCTGCTACCGTTATCTAAATCACCTACACCAGTGCTTTCCACACAGCTCTTGGTCTCTCTCTTTCCACTCTGGTCTTCCCCCCATCGCACATGTCCCACAAGTATATTCACAGCAGCCAATGTGCCCTGCCAATCTAGTCTGGTCTCAGCCTGTACTGTAACAGAGCACTAGCGCCAAACCAAACCAAACCAAACCAAACCACCTCGATCAAACTTCAGCTGGGCCACTGAGAAAGGTCAGTGTTTGTATTTCAAAAGGTTTCTTCTTTGGGGTTGCAGAAAAGCATCTTCAAGACTCAAGTTCCAGAACCTTGTTGTTTACAAACCAGGGACACTTTGGTAACTTGTCACAAAACTGAAAGTAGGATTTGGCAATAAGTGGACTTTATATTGTAAACATTGAAATAAACAAAATCTATTGTCTGCCAAACTATTTTTATGGTGGTGGTGGTTGTTTACGGTTGTATGATTTGAACTATCGGAGAAGACAATCAGAGGAAGTCCCAGGCAGTTAGGCATTTCAAGGACTCTCTTCTTTCTTTGAAACAGATACACGAAACTTGGAAATTAGAAAAATGTATTTACTGTAATACACAAATCAAAGGATCAAGAATTGCCCAATTAGAATTGGTTTATATTAAATTAATTTTCAAATGTAAAAAAACTGGATTAAATTATACCTTTATAATGTATGTTATACACTTAAGAGAGGCTTATATAGCCTCTGACTGATTTTTTTTTTTTAATCCTCACCCGAGGACATTTTTGCATTTATCTTCAGATAGAGCGGGAGGGAGAGAGGGAGGAAGAGAGAGAAACATCGATGTGAGAGACACATCGAATGGCTGCCACCCACACGACCCCAACCGGGGCTGGGGACAAACTGCAAGCGAGGTACGTGCCCTTAGTGGGAACCGAACCCGGGACTCTCTGGTCCGCGGGCCGATGCTCTAACCGCTGAGCCAAACTGGCCAGGGCATCCTCTGATTGATTTATAAGCAGAAGTGAGGCTATTGTATTCAAGATCACTCCCCTTATTTCCCAGAGTAATGAAGTTCAAAGAATAATACAAGTATGTGAGGGCATACATATTATTTTATAACATCTATAGAATTTACATCTTTATATACTTGTGCCTAAATTTAATTTCCCACTGGTTTATTATTTCATCTCTGCCTTACTTTGGTGTTTTATTCCCCAAATTAAATTTCTCACACATTTCCTTAGGTACATTATTAATCTATACAACAATAATAATCTGTTCACTACAGATACCACTATTAATTATCTTTGTAATTATTTTACCATGTCTCTATTTTTGTTTTTGCAATACACATATTTAGGCAAGGACAAGCAAAAAAGAATCCTAAATTGACAAAGTACTGTGAATACAATCAGTAGAAGCCGGTATAGTCAAGCATGTAATTCTGAATAAAGTTACCATCTTTGGGAAGTATACCCAACAACCTATACTCTGTTCTTTGCTCTGCTATTTATAAAACTTGGTGATAAAGGTGTTTGTTCACTACGGAACTAGACGTCATTTGGATAAAAATATTGCTGGTCTGGGATTCATGCTTCCCCAAGCAATATTGATTTGCTGGGGGATTTTTTTCCCCTCCATTCTTCTTCAGTGTTTCTAATTTAAAATATTTTATGTTTATGTTGGTTTTTTTCCAGTGTTTTATTGAATTAATTCTATATTTTTCAGGCCACAGCAACTACTATAAAGGTATGGCCTGAACTGTCAGATGATATTATTCAGTATTCCCCTGCTCATCCCAGATCCTTCGGAGGTAGCTATTTTTATCCATTCCATTAGACAGCAGGATTTTTAGGTTTTAATTTTAAAGAAATGTTCCACATCTGAGCCCTCTGATACACCCTGAGTTATAGTTACAGTTACAGTCAGATAACTTCTCAAGAAAAGTGACTTTGTAGTTTGCACATGTTTTCTCCATCCTTCTATATTAATTTTTTCCAGTTCACAAGTCAAAACAAGATTAGTATGCTTTGAATCTACCAGCCAGTATAGAAAGATCAAGCCTCTACCTCAACATGGAGCTGCTTCCTTTTCGCTTATACATCTTCTCAAGCAATACATTCAAGGACTTGGAACATAATTGGCAATTTTGTTGATGATGAACGAGGCTGAGCAGAGTAAGGCTGACTTTTTGCTACTCTGCTGTGCTTACAGTAAAAAGAAATGGCTTGGCGGCTGAGTTAGATAAACAACTCTAAGTTCCTTGATAATAAAGTCCATTAAAAAAGATATAATGAGATGACTTTCCTCCTTACCAAAACAAAACAAAACAAATCCGTATTTGGAAAAGAACTGGCTATCTTTTTTTAAAAAATCAACATTAGACATTTATGCAATTAATCTATTTTCTATGTGCTTGAGAATCACAACTAATATTTACCAGAGAACGGCAAGAAATGATTAAAAAATTTTTTTTTTCCTTTATTGATTTCAGAGAGAGAGGAAGTGAGAGGGAGAGAGAGAAACATCAATGAGAGAGAACATCGATTGGCCGCCTCCTGCATGCCCCTCACTGAGGATCGGGCCCACAACCTGGGCATGTGCCCTGACTGGGAATTGAACCAGCGACCTCTTGGTGCATGGGTCGAAGCTCAACCACTGAGCCACACCGGCCAGATAAGAAATGATTTAGCATAACTAAATACTACACTGGAGGTCTTTCTTCCCCACTGGATGTCAGTATGGCTCTGCCTCGGTTTCTCTTGATTCTCTCACCCACCTCATCCCAACTTCTTTCAAAATTTTTTAATATTAAGTCATGGGCATATATGCAGTCACTGAACAGCCTTAGCTTCTGAAGGCAGCCTGTACATTTTGATAGAAATAGGATTTGAAGGTATTTTCGTAAGATATCCTCACAACAGTTTTGGAAATAGGAGCTGCTGAAGGGCTATATTCACTTCAAAATACTTTCTGTAAAACAGCAACTTTCAAAGATTTTCAGTTTATAGGACAGTTCAACCAGGCCACCAACCCAGTCAAACATTTCTCTCTGCTCTCAATCAATGGAAATACAGAAAAAAAGAAATGAACTGATGATTGAAATTGCTTCCAAAATGTAATTTAATCAACTGTAATTCCAGTGGGATTACCTACAATAAAAACATTATATGGAATGCCTCTAATCTATTATCCATTCCTTTATAGAATAACCATTAGGATCATAGCTCCATTCCCCAAAATGCGCTTAATCCTTGAAATCAAAACCACGCATCAAACATTTATTCTTAATTTTGTATGTGTGAGATAATAAACTGCTAAGGAGGATGCAAAGATGCATCAGGAACAAACATTATCAAGAAGTTCATAGCTTACAGAATAACAGATCTGAGTGGGGGCGGGTAGAGGAGATGGGAAGAGATTAACCAAAGATCATATAGCATATATGCGTAGCCCATGGACACAGACAATAGTGTGGGGAAGGCCTGGGGTGGGATGGAGGTGGGTAAAAAATGGGGGACATCTGTTATACTAATTGGTGAGACAACAGATCTGAAAATGAACAAAAACATTTCAAGCCGGGCTGGTGTGGTTCAGTGGATTGAGCTTCCTCCCACGGATTGAGAGGTCCTGGTTCGATTCCCGGTCAGGGCACATGCCCAGGTTTCGGGCTCCATGCCCAGTAGGGGGCGTGCAGGAGGCAGCTGATCGATGTATCTCACATCGATATTTCTATCTCTCTCTCTAAAACATCAATAAAAACATATTAAAAAAAACATTTCAAAAGTTAAATAGTAAAGATGACTTAGGACTTCAAGGCAGTGACAGAGGTCCTTGCTATCGCTAACATAGATTCCAAGATAACTTAAAATAATTAAATGTCATTTATATAATTTTCTTTTCTTCCCTACCCCCCATTTATATCACTTTTAATGTAGAAATGTACAACTGTTATAGCTGTCATGAATCTTGACCCCGGCCTTTTCTTAGACCTGTGATTTCCTAGAATTGGGGACAACATGTGAAGGGAAAATATATTGGTACATTCATCCTGCTTTCTTCCTTCCCTTTCTCTCATTGCAAAGGGGCTTTTTTTTTGTTGTTAATGCTCACCCAAGGACATTTTTCCATTGATTTTTAGAGAGAGTGGAATGGAGGGAAGGAGGGGGACTGAGAGAGAAACATCGACGTGAGAGAGACACAACTGGTTGTCTCCCGTATGACCCGGACTGGGGCCGGAGATCGAACCTACTACCCAGCTAGGTTGCCTTGACAGGAATCAAACCTGCGACCCTCCAGTGTACGGGCTGATGCTCTAGCCACTGAACAACACTGGCCAGAGCACAAAGGGACCTTTTCCCCCCCAATTTTTATTAATTTATTTTTGTTACAGATGTTTCTCCTTTTACAAAGGGACTTTTAAAATGAAAAGAAATACATATTGTGTAAGCATAAAGGGTTGAATTTCAAACTGGACTCACATAAATTATAGATTATTATCTAGTACCAATCTTTACTAATGATTCAAAGGATTACAGGGAAACACTAGGCACAGATCAAACATTCTTTCCCTGGAGAAACCTGAAATAATCAGACACCTCTCCCCAAAATATCCCTATACTTTCACATTATAATGTTTTAGTTTCATATTAACAGAAAAGTTTTTTTAAATTGATGCAGAAACACTGACATTGAAAGGAAGCCGGTTCATTCTCCAAAGGCTTCCATTCTATACTCTGCTAATGACAAAAATAGGCAAATGCTCATGTGACAATGTCCCATTTTCCATCCAGTTATGACTCATAAATCCATAAATTCCAGGTTTATTTACAATAAGTAAAGTAACCAGACCAGGTATATCCTGCTAAAAACATTTTATAGATAGGGACTTTCAGGTATCTTTCAGTTAGTTAAATGCCATTAACAAGATTAACAAAAAGGTCTGGGAGGTCATTAGCATGTTTATAAGGTGGTCTGTTGAACTGAGGTCATTTATTACCCTTACATGCCCCAGAGAATAAATCACAGGCCTGCTGTTAATACCCTTTCCTCCTCCCGCCTCCTCTTCTTCCTCTCTCTCTCCTCCTCTCCCATTTCCCCCCTCTAGATGTATCTATATATATGTATGTATATGCACATACACACATACATGTAAAATATTCAAGATTTTTCTTTTAATGTTAGCTGTAAAGGTATTTACAACTTTGCCGGGCTGGTGTGGCTCAGTGGACTGAGTGTCCTCCTGTGTCCTCCTGTGGACTGAGAGGTCCCGGTTACATTCCCGGTCAGGGCACATGCCCGGGTTGCAGGTTCAAACCCCAGTAGGGGGCGTGCAGGAGGCAGCTGATCAATGTTTCTCTCTCACATCGATGTTTCTATCTCTCTCTCCCTCTCACTTCCTCTCTCTCTAAAAATCAATAAAGAAAAAAAATTTAAAAAAAAACAAAACAGCTGAGAGCAGAAGGTGAGATGATATTATTATTGTTATTTTAAATCTCACTTCTCTACCCCTTTATTACATTTTTTTCTCCCAAGCCTCAATAGCCCTGCCCCCAAATGTGTCCCCTCCCTCATCCTGCAGCACCCTTGCTAAGCTTGCCTGTGCCCTGAGGGGGCAGGAAACCAACTCCCACCCTGCTTTACCCCATGGGGTGGGGGAGGCTCCAAGCAACTCTGATCCTGTGCAGGTGGGGGATGAAAATGGGGGGGTCCTAGACTGGGGGTGAGGTGATGACAAACCAATTAAGATAACAGGTTTGGGGAAAACGATGCATAGCTGGGTCATTATTAGCATGACTTGGGTAAGCCACCAATCTCTCTGAGTCTCAATTCTTCTTTTTTTTTTTTAATCCTCACTCGAGGACATTTTTTTTTTTTTTTTGCCTTTATCTTCAGATAGAGCAGGAGGGAGAGAGGGAGGAAGAGAGAGAGAGAGAAACATTGATGTGAGAGAGACACATCGACTGGCTGCCACCCACTCGACCCCAACCAGGGCGGGGACAAACTGCAACTGAGGCACGTGCCCTTAGCGGGAACCGAACCCGGGACTCTCTGGTCCGCGGGCTGACGCTCTAACCGCTGAGCCAAACCGGCATGGCTCAACTCTTTATTCTTTATTGGATAGTAACTGGTGGTATTATCTTCACAAAGGGGAAGATACAGCTAGTCTCTCATTTAGCACTTAGTAGGCATGCATTAAAGTTTGCTTTTTGTCCTGTCTAGGCGATTCTATGGACTAGAACTATGAGCTATTTCCTTTATAGAAATCTTCAGACCAAGAAAAAGTGATCAAACCAAGAGGAAACAAAACAACAACAAAATCCTTCTAAAACAACAAAGAAGCAAGGTAAAAAGTACTCTTTGCACTATCTAAATTATTATTTTTTTTTTTTTTGGTACGTGCCCTTAGTGGGAACCGAACCCGGGACTCTCTGGTCCACAGGCCAACACTCCAACCGCTGAGCCAAACTGGCCAGGGCTCTTTGCACTATCTAACATGCAGTGGATTTGGGGACCAAGATGGATATGGATACGTTGAGAAAGAAAAACCGAAAAAGCAATAAATAGAAAGTTTCAGGAGGTGCAGGGAAGCTTCTCTGAGTCATCCACCTGAGAGTTAATGACATCACAGAAGACACGATCTTTCTGGCTGAATGCTGACAGCAGGCTAAGCCCCATGTAGGACCTGTTCTTAGGAGCTTTCCAGACTGCTGAAAGCAGAGATTTTTTTTTTCTATGTTCTACCAAGATTTTAAAATTTTGCAGTGTGATGCACTGAATTATACACTGCACTCAGTTTATTTTTTTTTAAAGAATGAAATTATATGTGTATATGCATGCTAACATTCTTTCAGAAAAGCATTTCATTCCTTCCCTCTCCCCTCCCCTCCCCCACCTTATCCCCTGGAATGAGGGAGGGGAAGACAATGGGATTTGGAGTGTTCCCGCTGAGAAAGGGACTTTTTCTGCAACCAGGTCAGTGTTCAAAGGACGAATGCTCTAAGGAAAGTATCCAAAGTGGAGAGGCAGTTCAGGGTTGTCTGGGCTGCTGCTGACCTTTGTGAAGGCAACAGGATGCTTCTTCCCAGGGGGACAGGATAAGAAGCAATTAGAGAAGCCTAGGAGAGGCTCAGGAATGTTTGGGAATTCACACATACCCCAGATGATGTGGGAACGCCACGAATGAAAAGAAACTAATGTGATCAAGGACATTATTTGTGTCCTAGAAAACATTCTAAACTGGATTATCTGTATGAGTGTTTTCCAAAAAACCCAACACTCAGTATCTAGTAAACGTCAATTAGACTTCAATTTCAGAGCAGGAAAGCTAATTAATATTCCTTATGTGCCAGAAAGTGGAATGAGTGTGAGGTTAAGTAAATTTTTGAAATAACAGAGTCAGAATGTGATAAAACTGGACTTCAAAGGCAGATTTATTTGATGCCATAGTCCATTTTTTTTCTACCACATGATTATGGCCACTGTAGCTCAGTTGTTTGGGCGTTGTCCCCTGCACTGAAAGGTCGCCAGTTTGATTCCCGGTCAGGGCACATGCCCAGGTTTGGGGCTCGATCGATCCCTAATCGGGGTGTGTGCAGGAGGCGGCCCAGCCATCAATGTTTCTCTCTCACATTGATGTTTCTCTCTCTCCCTCTCCCTTCTTTTCTATCTAACATCAATAAAAACATATTTAAAAAAAGAAAGAAAATGAAGGAAGAGCTGAAATAACTGACTCCACTTCTTTTGGGGAGACAGACCACAATATATTTTATGTATACTTTTGCCTTCCCAAGAGCGCTATGAATAAGGCAGGGGAGCCCTGGCCGGTTTGGCTCAGCGGTTAGAGTGTCGGCCTGCGGTCCGGAAAGACCCGGGTTCGGTTCGCGCTAAGGGCACGTACCTCGGTTGCAGTTTGTCCCCGGCCCTGGTTGGTCATGTGGGTGGCAGCCACTCGATGTGGCCCTTTCACGTCGATGTTTCTCTCTCTCTCTCTCTCTCTCTTCCTCTCTCTTCCCCCTACTCTGTCTGAACAAAAAATGAAAAAATGTCCTCGGGTGAGGATAAAAAAAAAAAATAATAAGGCAGGGGACACCTGTGCTATACATGTGTAATATACTAGATTTTGGAACTGTGTCCATCATTATATTTTAGCTGCCCCATATATGTGTCTATGTATATATCACCACCAGTAAGCATTACATATAACATACAGCATGTTACAAAATTTATCTGTAAAATAAAAACTTAACAATGCTGTTCTCTTAAGATTCAATGGCTACTAGCTGCCAGCCCCCAAAGCAGATCCTGTGCACAAATACTTAGTGAAACACAGCAGCCGATCAATTTACAGCTCAACTGACCACTGGAAAACCAGAAGCAGCACCATGAATGACATTAGGAAAAAGAAAAAGACTCCAGTTCTATTGAAACAAACAAAGCCAGAGCTCAGAGTCATCTCAGGCATTATCTAGTGCTATTTCCTTAATTTGATGGGGAAACTCAGTCCCAGATGAGCTGAGTTATAGCCCAGATGATATTGTTTACATAAAGACAAGAGAAATATAGACCTCAGCATTTGGTATGTACTATTCAGACACACGTGCTAAGGACTGTTTCCTAGGCGCCAACTATAAGAGACATGAGACACTCCATAAAAGACGCAGCACACTAACGAATATTCAAGTTGATGTCTAGAGGATATGAGAGACACACTGTCAAAGTAGATCTAAATTGACACACAGACACTGGAAGAATTTCGGAAGGAGTCGCAAAACTATAAAGCACATAGAATTGCTGGTATGTGTCCATTCATTGATTCATTCATTCAAATGTCTACTGAGCACGTGCTATCTGTGAGGCACTATGCTAGAAAAAGAGATTCAGCACTTACCCTCTTGAGTCTGTTATTTCAGTCAAGGTTGTATGTATCAGCTTATAAAACTATAAAGAAGGCCGTGAGATTTTTTATGAACCTATGAGACATAGAAGATATCAACACCTACATCTACCAAGAAGGTCTACAAAACCAAAGGCCAGAATCAGGACTCCGCATAACGCGATGGCATTTCATTCACTCTGTCTCAGTTAATATCTTCAACTGAATTGTTTTCATGATTATATCATCAATTGTGTGTTACTGACTATTCCTTCATTGTGGTTCCAGAGCTTAATGAGACTCAGCTAATGTGACCTTTGGAACCATTGAACTGTGGAGGAGAAAGCACGGCAGAGAAGACTGACCTCTGGGTTATCTTTGTGTACTAAAGCCTTTTGAAAAGTCAGGGCACCAGGCTGTTGGCAGCAATTTCACAAATTTAATTACCCAGAGATAGTCACCAATATCCTCAAAGACTGACAGCTGAAATTAGACAGCCGATTCTCTGTTATATCCACTTCCTATTATCAGTAGTGCTAAACAGTTAAGTAAAAGGTTTAATATTATTTGTCCTTTCTATCTTGATAAGACTGATGGTGCTATAAGAATCCTCTAGGGCGCCCTGGCCGGTTTGGCTCAGCGGTTAGAGCGTCGGCCTGCGGTCCAGAGAGACCCGGGTTCGGTTCCCGCTAAGGGCATGTGCCTCGGTTGCAGTTTGTCCCCGGCCCTGGTTGGTCATGCAGGTGGCAGCCACTCGATGTGTCCCTTTCACGTCGATGTTTCTCTCTCTCTCTCTCTTCCTCTCCCTCCCTCCCACTCTATCTGAACAAAAAATGAAAAAATGTCCTCAGGTGAGGATAAAAAAATATATATAAAAAAAAAGAATCCTCTAGGGCAATATGAAGATTCACTGTCACTCCTCTGGAAACTGTTAAAAACAATGTCTATTTCAAAGTAGACATTTCTAAAATCAAGACTGGAAATGACTGGTGGTGTCATGTGATTCAGCCTTCTTAGATGACAGATGGAGAAACTGAGGCCCAAAGAATATAAGTGGTTCACCTTTGGTCAACTAGCTAGTTAACAACAAAGCTGGGACTAGACGTCAGTTCTTCTGATGCCTGGTCTAGTTACTATTTCTGCTATTTCACATTGTCTTGTCACCTGCTAAAAGGTGTATATATGTTTATTTATTTATTTATTTTATCCTCACCTGAGGACATTTTTTTTTTTTTTTGCATTTATCTTCAGATAGAGCGGGAAGGAGAGAGGGAGGGACAGAGAGAGAAATATCAATGAGAGAGAGACACATCAACTTGTCATCATCCACACGACCCCAACCGGGGCCGGGGACAAACTGCATCCGAGGTACGTGCCCTTAGCGGGAACCGAACCCAGGACTCTCTAGTCCGCGGGCAGATGCTCTAACCACTAAGCCAAACCGGCCAGGGCTAAAAGGTATGTTTTGAAGAAAAATATACATGTGAAAGATGTCCCCAGACACAGCACAAACTTGTATACTCCATAAGGTTTAAACTGTAAGAAAAACTAAGGAATACTCTGCCAATCCCAACCAATGTTCAAACTGAATGTCGGCAGAGTGACAGCATTCCTAGAATAGTGAGGTATCAGAAATGAGACATAGGGGAATGTTTCCTAAGTTGGATATCATAATCCCGTATTCTTTTTTTTTTTATCCTCATTCGAGGACATTTTTTCATTTTTTGTTCAGATAGAGTGGGAGGGAGAGAGAGGAAGAGAGAGAGAGAGAAACATCGACGTGAAAGGGACACATCGAGTGGCTGCCTCCCGCACGACCAACCAGGGGCCGGGGACAAACTGCAACCGAGGTACGTGCCCTTAGCAGGAACCGAACCCGGGTCTCTCTGGACCGCAGGCCGACGCTCTAACCGCTGAGCCAAACCGGCCAGGGCCCATATTCTTTTTAATAAGGGCCCATCTCATTCTCCGAAGACGTATCCACTGCAAACCAGCCCGCACAGATATTTAGCATGTTGATTGCTGTTAAAGCTGAGACAGAGCTAACCACGGTTTCCTCTTTCTAGCTATCGGTGCTGAAATAGCAATCAATAACTCAAAGGAACAAATCGACTAACCAAAACCGGAATCAGAGCAACTCCTGGCCCAAATAATAGGGAGCTGGAGCAAGAACAAGGGCAAGATATGCTTTTTTTTCCCTTCTAATATTTTTCATTTATTGATTTTAGAGAGAGACGAAAAGAGAGAGAGAAATAGAAACATCGATGAGAGAGAACATCGATTGGCCGCCTCCTGCATGCCCCCCACTGGGGATCGGGCCCACAACCTGGGCATGTGTCCTGACTGGGAACCGAACCGTTTACTACCGAGTTTCATTAGTGAATGCCTCCCAATATTCAGCAAGTACTGTACCTGCCCTGGTCGGTTTGGCTCGGTGGTTAGAGCGTCTGCCCATGAACCGAAGGGTCACAGGTTCAATTCCTGGTCAAGGGCACATACCTGGGTTGCATGTTCAATACTCAGCCTCGCTCAGGCCATGGGGGAGGCAACCAGTTGATGTGTCTCTCTCACATCCATGTTTCTCTCTCTTTCTGTTCCTCCCTCCCTCCCTCTACTCTATCTAAAAATCAATGGAGCCCAGTGGTGTGGCTCAGTGGACTGAGCATCGTCTCATGGACTGAGAGGTCCCGGTTTGATTCCCAGTCAGGACACATGCCCGGGTTGTGGGCTCAATCCCCAGTGGGGGGCATGTGGGAGGCAGCGAATCAATGTTTCTATTTCTCTCTCCCTTCCTCTCTTCTAAAAACATCAATAAAAAGATATTTTTTAAAAAATCAATGGAAAAATATCCTTGGGTGAGGATTAACAACAACAAAAAAATTTATAGAACTTATATACCTAAGACAAAGTTGAAGAGGAGAATGGGAAAAATTTTAAGAAACCATTGGATATACTCAATGCCAACCGATTTATAATGCATCCTAACTTTTATTTTATTTTTAAAATGTGTTATTTTTTTATGTTTTTATTGGTATTAGAAAGAAGAAGGGAGAGGAAGAGAGAAACATCAATTGGCCGCCTCCTGCATGCCCCCTACTAGGGATTGAGCCTGCAACCTGGGCATGTGCCCTGACCGGGAATCAAACCAGCGACCTTTCGGTGCACAGGACCAAGCTGAGCCACACCAGCCAGGGCTGCATCCTGATTTTTAAAAATGAAAACTACGAGGGTAACTGACAAACAGCCACCGGTGCCTGCATCTGGGACGGAGTTCTGGGCTAGTTGCCCTGATGCTCTGACACAGTGTACTATTTCTTATGCTCTTATTATGTCATCTATGCAGGAACATACTGCGTGCAAGTTTGGGATTCCTGAATTCTTTCGACAGTCCAGAATACAGAAGAATAATTTTCTAACCGATTAAGAAAGCAAGGGAGTCCTAGCTCTTGGCTCCATTTGGCTTACCCATATGGGAGTATGCAACATAAAAAGGTGAAAGAAATCCTGACAGAATGCAGCAGCTGGTTAAAGGCTATTATATTGAAATTTTCATGAGTTTGACAGTAGGCCAAAAAAGTACAAAATGGCAGAGAGGGAAAAAGGCAGTTGTAACAGGTTGAACATTGTTGGTGATTATTTTTTCAGTGGCAATGAAAGCTGTAATCAAATAACCTGAAAGAGATGCTGGCAGAAATAAGAGAGCCCCAAGGGAGAGGGAATATGAAAACTGTAACAATGATGTATGCTATGGCCTAATAAAGTAGACAAACATGTAGTTTGAAGTATCAAAATCAAGGTTCTTAGCATCATAGGAGAAGCTGGTGTCGGGATGCAAGCATAAACACTGTCTGATTTGCAATCTAGAGCAGAAGATGTTAATGACTTACAACCTCAAGGATGAGCGCACAACTCAACAACTAACTGGGATTGCGCTATTGGTGCAGAAATCTCTTATTATTTAGATGATCAGTTTATTCCAGCATTGAAAAGAAAAGAAAAAACAACAACTATGAAGCATTTAAAAAAATATCCACAGAGCACACCTGGCTCTGTAGCTGGAAATGTGTGGTAAAAACTCTTGAGTGTCTGGCAAGACAGACAAAATAAGAAAGACGAAAAATGGGGACTGGTTGAAATAATGTCATTAAAGACTTATCATTATTGTTATTTGAGGACCAACAAGGAGTCTCAAATTATGAATGGCATTTGCCAGTGTATGAAGTCCACAGATCCTTGTACATCAAAGGAATGTACTATACTTAGAATACCTTAGACAACAGTAATGTGGAATAATAAATCACAAATGCTATTAATCTGTTCAATGTATCTTTTCTAAACATGTTTTCCCTACATTACAGCTGAACAGTTTGGAGGTATATTTGAGAAATGATATCATCCCTATTTTCAAGGAAATTATAATGGTCGAGAGAATTAGTCTTCGTAAAGTTTCAGAGATATCTTTGAGAAATTATGTAATTCCTCATTCCAAGGAACTGATCACCACAGAGGCTTTTAAGGTCTCCAAACTCAGCTTTCTATTGATTTTTCCTGTCTATTGTTTTATGTCTCTTAACATTATACTAGGGAGCATAATAGTCCTTAATTATACACCAAGGTTTGAGCTCTTTAAATAGGTACTTGGAGAAATTGGAGTGAGTTGAGAGGGCATCATATCTGAAGCTAATTAAACAGTGGAAAAATAGAATTCCTATTTTTTTTAAACCAAATATTTGTATTGCGTTAATAATTAAAATAAAGAATTTAAAAAACAAATATAAACTTCTTGAAAAAAAAGCTGAGATCTTAGGTTTTTGAATTTGGACAAGACCATGAAATGAGACACACTCATTGATTCTTAGAGCTAAAAAGGACCTTAGATACCACCTCGTCAAACTCCTTTATTTTATAAACGAGAAACCAAGATTTGTATAGGTCAAGTGACCAGCGCAAGGCCATACAATGAACTAATAACAGAGCCAGGACTAGAACTCCAGTTTTCTTTTCCCCAGATCTGTGCCCTAACCAATACCGTGATCTTCAAGTTGGTGAAGACACTAGACAGACAGGAGGACAAATAGAGAGTAGCCGTCCCACCAAGGAACAGCAAGAGATTAATTTCCAGGGGGTTTTACAGCTTTTCTGGAGTTTTTCTCCTTTTTATTGTTTGGTCTGAATTCATTTTCTCTCCCTTACTGATCTTTTTTTAAATTTAATTTTATTATTATTTTTAAATTGATTTTAGAGAGAGAGAGGAAGGGAGAGGGAGAGAGAGATAGAAACATTGATGAGAGAGAACATCAATTGGCCGCCTCCTGCATGCCCCCCACTGGAGATCGGGCACACAACCTGGGCATGTGCCTGGACCAGGAATCGAACCGGCGACCTCTTGGTGCATGGGTCGGTGCTCAACCACTGAGCCACACCGGCTGGGCTCCCTTACTGATCTTTTGTAGTAGGTATAACATCAGGGAGGAGAAGATAAATGTTTAAGGATTTAAGGAAAGGACAGTGGGACTGCAGGGGAGGGGGCAACTTTAAGAATCTCCAAGAGACCTTTAACGAGCCCCAAACAAGTAATGATTTGGGGAATAATGGCTTAAAGATGTCTTGGCTTCTCAGTCAGTACTAAAACCTTGGCCACAAGTCTTTATTTCAGCTCATAAAGATTGGATATAGCGAGAGCATTATAAATGGGTTGAAGAAGTAGCAGTTCTCAAATCTGCGTCAGAAATGAAAGTCTGTCATGACAAAGACATTGATGTAGAAGATACCTGGGGAGAGTTTGAATAAAATAGTTTGAATAAACTATATTAGCGGATATAAAGCGATACAGTGCATGTCGATATCAAGATATTGTTTCATAAAACAGGTGGTTTAAAATATGTAGAGTGACTACATCATTAATTATATATAACGAAAATAAAATAAAATTTAAAAAGGAGAAAATTAGAAAGCAGGACCAAAGCACATTAAAGGAGAATTTTCAAAGATCCGAGACACCTTGTCTGGAAAAATGTAATAGGACAAACCTTTTCTAAAGGATGTGTCTTTCCTTGAAGAGCCAAAAGAGCCCCCTCACCCCCCATTCTTCTGAGTTAACAAAATTGAGGCATGAAATCAAATTTCTTGAGAATTGTAGTAATGAAGATCTAGGAGCGCTGTTATTGCTTTAGAACTGAATTATGAAGAATTGATGGGCAGTGGAAGAATAAAAACAGATTTGATCAAAAATGGCAGGCCGAAAAAATGGAAAGAAACATTTAATATTTTTAGTCAGACTCGTGGCAGACGCAAGTTCAAAGACTTTAGTTGGTATTGAAGCCTATTTCATGAATCTGATTAATTTTAATTGCTGCTGAGGTAGCCAATTCCAAGTTAAATGTAAACTGGACTCGTTCAATTGATGAGACGCTGTTAATGTATCATAAAAACTCAACATCCTCTCTCCTCTCCCTCTTCCAGGTTGACCCAATGTATCCTAATTTGTATTTCATGCCGAAGGTGCTTCTAAGCACCTGTATTCCTTTGACGGACACAAATGGCACCAGAAAACAGTATCATTCTGTTGTTGTTACGTGAAAAATGCTGAGTGCTGTATTTCGAGAATGAACACCTCAGCTCCACAAATCCAGGACTGCTGCTGAGTGCCTTTTGGGTTCATGAAGTATTTATTCACCTAAAACAGTTTGTGTACATATAGCTGCAGAAATCTGCCATCTTTGTCTGAAGAAGAAATGCGGGAAAACCCCTCAGTAGATCAAATTGTTCTTGCAACTATCCCCTTTCACTGTCAATAACATTATCAGCAGCTTTTTGTTCTACTGTGAAAAATCCACACCACCTCCGATCACAAAACACAACACACGGGCTGCCTGAAATGGATTTTTCCTAAAGGCGGCTCCCTAGTGCATCAGCAAATTTTCAGTGGTAATTTAAGCAGGAGTTGATTATCCAAGCTTCCTTGGGGAAGGAAGAACGAGGTATCGCAGGCCAGGCTAATGTCACATTTTAAAAATCAATTCATTTTTGAATATCCAGATTAGCCACAATAAATGCTCCTTAAAGGATGTGACGCTTCCAACTTACTTGATATAGTAGGGCACTTTGTTTGGCGAGATGGCTCTCTCCCAGGGACCCTGGACAGAAGCTGAAAAAAAAGAAATAAAAAAAGGCAAGGAGGTCAAGTTCATGGCAAACAGGAAAGACAACATTAATCTCCAGAATTACAATTTTACACTGATATTGGTCTGTTTGCTCAGTTGCCCATGAAGACAGGATGGATTAACCGGCTGTTCTGAAGTTTCTGTTCTAATCTAAGTGAAATTGAAGTCATTCAGGCAAAAGATAAATGCAAAGAGGAAAAAAAAATGTTCCACTGCCATACTATAGAACAGATAAGGAAGTGAATGAGTAAAACTGACGGGTCTTCACGTATGTGTCTCCATTGGGTGCTTGTCTCATAATACTTCCTGTTGCTGCTTCTCGATATCTTTTACTTTTTGATTGACTGGGTTTTATTAGTTTAGCAGCTGAAATATCCCTCTGTGATATATTTACATTCCAAGTTATTGAAGCTAAAGTACTACACTTATCACTCTGATGTGTTTGTTTTTCTCTTTATTTGGCTTTTACCGATTTCATTTACTGATTATCTGTTTAATTGGAGCCTCAAAATGTCAGCTGACCAGCATGATCTTATTAGAAAAGATAACGAAAAGTGAGAGAATGGCATCTGATACCAGAATGTAATAAAACCCTTGTGATGAGTGATGAACCCTATAGGTAAAATTAAATTTCATGTACAGGGAATTCACTTTATAATGACTTTATTGTGTATTAGACAAATCAATCATCTTTTAACTGTTTTAAATGTTTAAGTTGTCGTTTTTTTCTTTCCCAAAGGTGAACTCTAAAAATACCTTTTATATACTGTTTAATTTATGTTTTTTTCCCTTTCTTTAAGACAAAATAATCATGTTAGGAGATACCATAACACTTCCTCAACAATAAAATCTTCCTCCTGAATAGACTTTTAAGAAATTGGAGTTTGAGAGACACAGAATATCATCAGGAATATAAATATAAGAAGCATTCTATTAACATCTAGCAATTTTATGCGTACATCCATTTCTTTTTCTTGAATTTCCATCCTGCTTATAATCTGAAGCACAGCTGATGCTGACCATTATTTCCTTCTATGAAAAGCTACCTTCTAAATTAGTCTCATAGTAAATCCACTCCACAGTGTACTGAGATGTAACAAAATGTCAAAGCCAATTTATCCCGGACTACACTGTATAATATGAAAGAACAGCTTCTGATAAACGTTAACTTCGCCTACTGCCAGACAATTTAAGGGTAATGAAACTACAGATTCTTTATTTTATATTGAGTAATAGAAGGATCGAATCATCCAACCTTCAACCAGACACAGTGCTTTGTACCTTGGCGAAATGTCACTAAAAAGATATAGAACATAGATTTGTATTTAGCTGCTAATTATTCCTTTTCATTTTGGCAGACAGATTTTTAATATGGGGAAAAAGACATTTATCTGCTGTTTTGAAGTAGTCCCTTGCCTTCAATCTCTCTCTCTCTGTCCCTTTTCTAGTCCTCTCCTCTCTGTCTTTCTCATTCTCTGTCCCTCTCTCCTCTTGTCTGTTTTTCTTCTCTAGGTCTCGGCTCTCTTGCCCCGATTACTTCACACAGTAAATAAGACCAGATTTGAGAATTTAGGCTGGACTCTTTGATGTACCTGGGCAGAGTCTGATGTTACGGAAACCTAAAAATCCAAACCCCCTCTAGCCAGAAACATGGTGGAGTGGCAGAATCACTCTCCAGGCTGCTCAGCACGCCCTCTTAAAATCACAGCATCGTAACGGTGATGGATGTTTAAACTAGACTTATTGTGGTGATCATTTTGCAATCTATACAAATATCGAATCACGATGCTGGTCATCTGAAACTAATATAATGTTGTATGTCAGATATCCCTCAATTTAAAAAACAACCTCCAAAAATCACAGCATCATGAAAAGAAGAGAACTCCTAAGAGCCCTTAGGCCAGCCCTTACTGGAAGTATTACCAAGTCTATGCATGCCTAATATGAGAAAAGAATGCCTATTCTTTTCTTAAAGGTCCCTATGGGCTGGGCCCCACCATTTCTTTCATTATCCCTTTCCAGTTCTTTATTATTCTAATGGTTCGGAAAGTCTTTCTGATTCAGAGGATGCTGGGTATGTCATCTGGTAGTAGAAGAGTCAGTTCCGCGTTCCTACATTCTTCTTAGGCATCTCTCAAAGAGAAGTATGCTGGAGAGGTCTGCTGGCTGCCTGGCCTGGCTCAGAGGCTTTCTGCCTGAAAGAAACAACCTCCAAGCAGAAAATGTAGCAGGAGACTGAGGAAAAGCAGTGGTGCCCAGCTGAGCTAATAGTGGCTAGATCTACATGGAGTATCTACAATTGACTTTGCATTATTAAACATTAAAAGCGCCCGGCCGGTGTGGCTCAGTGGTTGAGCATCGACCCATGCACCAAGAGGTCGCTGGTTCGATTCCCGGTCAGGGCACATGCCCAGGTTGTGGGCCCGATCCCCAGTGGGGGGCATGCAGGAGGCGGCCAATCGATGTTCTCTCTCATCGATGTTTCTATCTCTCTCTCCCTCTCCCTTCCTCTCTCTCTAAAATCAATAAAGGGAAAAAAACATTAAAAGCAAAAACAACAACAACAACACTAGAGCAGTAATCAGAGTATGCTTGAACTAAATAGTTGAAAAGATTTAAAAAGATATTCTAAAAAATTATAAGTTCTAGATCAATATGAAATTTTAAATGTTTACAAATGGAGTTCTTAATTGCTAAAAATTTACAATGTATATAAATTATAAATAATTTTTTTTTATGTTTTAAAAAGCCTTTTGTCCAATACTGTGAAGGTGGGGGTGGGTGGGGGATGGGAGTGAAGAGGAGGATGTCAATAGGGGAAAAAGGAGGGACATCTGTAACAGAACTAAAATAAAATAAAATAAAAGTCTTTTGTGTTTTTTTATTAATTAATTTATTTTTGTTACACATGCTTCTCCTTTTTCCCCCAAGGACACTCTCCTCCCGATCCCGAACCCCTCCTCCCCAAAGCATTGTTGTCTATGTCCTTTGTTTATGTATATAAGTTCTTTGGTTTATCTCCCCCCCAGACCCCCTCCCCTGAGGTTAAATAAAGCCTTTTGTCTTATGTGTAGCTACCAAATAGATCCAATGGTGAGATTCAGTGAATTCTTTGTGCTCAAAGATGTTTTACTGCCATTTGACTCTCAGTATATAAATGTACCACAGTAACTGCTTTGCAGTCATCGTTTGAAACCCTAAAAGTTTATACTAAAAAAAAGTCCTTGATGCAAAAAAAAAATAACAATGGCCTTCTCCCAGTCCTCCCCAGCCTCATCACCACCACAGACACACTCCGGAAACAACTTGATTTAGAAATACACAATCGGACGAGGGTTCTATGCAATTGGATTCAGTGCTTCTTCTCGAGAGATTGTTAAAGAGTTGTCAGGCAATTTTGCTTGGGGCTGCCAGATAATTCTGGTCTTGCATATATTCAAAGTTGATCAAATATATGGTAACTCTCATAAGTGTGTCCCAGAATTATCATTTCATTTCTTGCGGGAGCGCCGATGCCAACAACAGCTGTTTCTTATCTCAGTGTACCAGCGGAAGCTTGTCATCGTTCACAAAACCAGCCTACGTAATAGACACACACATCTTTTTTTCCCTGATGTGTCCATTTTTAGTAGCCCATCAGAAGTAGATTTATTGGCAAATAGTTTTATATGAGACTGTGCTGTCCTTTCGTATTTTCTTATAGAGATGTTTCTATAACCACTACATGTAATTCCAATGCAGCTTTGTGATTCAGATTCTCGAGTGTAAAAATCATTCATTATCATAGAGCACCAGCACCATGGGGGGATTGTCTACTGAATTTAAATAGCAAACTACACATGAGTTTATTTATTCCAAAACCAACCTCTGAATTTCCCCCATGCAGTTTGTTATTAACAGCAAGAAAGGGTAGCAATTCTACCTTCAAATGCTTTTCTTCCCTTGAGTTGACAGGATTCAATATTGTGCCCAAGGTGGTTTTGAAAATCACAAACACGGGCCACTCTTTGTTTAGAAGACGTTCTTATTTCAACCATTTTTAATGCACGATGAACAGAATGTGCCAAGCGATGCACCCCAGTGTTAAGCCATATTTTAATCGACACAGGGGCCTCACCAGAAAATTAAAAAGAATGCTAATGTCATTCAAACTGTGCCAAAAGAGCACTCTATGGAATTCAGACCCACATCCAGGCATTCATCATTTTACTTTTCTTATATATGGTGGATTTGGAGTTTGGTAACATAGTTGGGTCAAAAAAAGTAGAAGCAGATTATGAAAATAGATAATAGAGCATTCACTGGAGACAAAATAGAAACCTCATCAATGGGGTTAAGAAAAAGCTGTTAGGGTCCGGCCGGTGTGGCTCAGTGGTTGAACGTCGACTCATGCACCAAGAGGTCGCTGGTTCAATTCCTGGTCAGGGCACATGCCCAGGTTGTGGGCCCAATCCCCAGTGGGGGGCATGCAGGAGGTGGTCAATCGATGTTTTCTTTCATCGATGTTTCTATCTCTCTCCCTCTCACTTCCTCTCTCTCTAAAATCAATAAAGGAAAAAAAATTTAAAAAAAGAAAAAGGTATTAGGAAGCACTGACTAGCCACTGGCACCTGGCTTCTCAGAAATGTCTACATTCTAGTAAAGGTTTTATGGACACATTCTATCACGGAGAGCTACTCTAGAGCAATGACCCACTAACTCTTCCATTCCCCTCCAAACCTAGGTATCTCTTTAGACATTTTTTCATAATCGTTCTACCCCCTCCAAGAAATTTTAATACTATAGATAATAATATATATCTGATGATGTATTTTATGTATTTGTGCTTTACATAAAAAGTGCAAGATTTTTTTTTTGTCCCCCAGGAACCAATTTTCACCTCCTTGGGGGCAACATCGCTCCCATTGAGAATGCTTGATCTAGAAGAGGTATTGGGGAGGGAGATAGGAAAACCCTTATGTACTTGAAACATGATCTCAAATAGCTTATATGATACTCCTCATGACCTGTGAGGTAGGTTACTATTGTTTTCATTTTACAGATGATGAGACAGCTAAGATCACATGTCTAAGATCCTAAATCAGTATTAGATCCTAATTTTTGTTTATGACTCAAACTGAAGTCAGGTGATTCAGGAAATGGAGAAAACAAACATGTTATATATCTACTAGGTGCCCTGCACTGTATGCTCCTGAATGTAACCCCTCAAACACTCTATGAGGTAATGCGATTCCATTATTACATATGAAGACACTGAGGCTCAGAAATGGTCGGTAAACTAGCCCAGGTCATAAGCAGCTAGCAAAGAGTAGATCCAGGATTGCAACCAGGTCTGTCTAGTCTTTATTTTATCATGTGTGGTATGCAACAGGTAGTCTGTAAATATCTGCCAAACAACTGAGGACATAAAGACATTTAAAAGGGATTAATTGTAATGTCATCTAGTCCAAGTTCTCTATACTATATCTGATATCAAAATTTATCCTCACCTGGCCTGTATGGCTCAGTGGTTGAGCGTCGACCCATGCACCAAGAGGTTGCCAGTTCGATTCCCGGTCAGGGCACATGCCCAGGTTGTGGGCCCGATCCCCAGTGGGGGGCATGCAGGAGGCAGCCAATCAATGTTCTCTCTCATCGATGTTTCCATCTCTGTCTCCCTCTCCCTTCCTCTCTCTAAAAATCAATAAAGAAAAAAAAATTTATCCTCTATAGTCTACACCATTTCCACCAAATCCACCAAATTATTCTCCAGGAGTTGTTTGAACAACTTCATTGTCACCAGATATTGGAGGGGTTCTTATGAATTTCTTATAGCTTTAGTGATTAACAACAGACTCCTTGTATTCTGGTAAAAAATCTGCCTCCTGCCTGGCTGATGTGGCTCAGTTGGTTGAGCGCTGTCCCATGGACTGAGAGGTCCCAGTTCGATTCCCAGTCAGGGCACATGCTTGGGTTGTGGCTCGATCCCCAGTAAGGGGCGTGCAGGAGGCGGCAGATAGATGGTTCTCTCTCTCCCTCTCCCTTCCTCTCCTTCTAAAATCAATGAAAACATAAAAAAATCTGCCTCCCTATGTTCTGTAATCTCCATCAT